>CP092883.1:43781290-44106381 GCA_030710605.1 Cordylochernes scorpioides
GCTATGGTCACCATGGCCCGTTCCAGGGCTGGGCTTGTGGTCCGGTTCTGGAGGGTTGTTGAGGTCCGATTCTCTGCGGTATAGCCGTTGGGAGGGTTAGATCTGGTACAAGACATCTTTCGCTCGCCGGGCAAGGATAAAAAGAAAAAAATAAAATAAAAAGCACGAAGGTCAAAACGATAACTGGCACGTTGTATCTGTTAGCATTCCACGAAAACGGTGGTCTGTGGTCAAATACAATCTGTGCCTGTTATCTCTGTGGTGTCGTTTCTCTGATAAATAAATAAATAAAAAAAATTAAATTTAGAAAAAAATTTAATTTGAAAAAAAAAAAAATTAAATTTAAAAAATTAATTTTGCAGCGTCACGTGCATTTCCGGTCGGTCGCTTGTTGACACACAACACCACCCCCCCTCTTATCTTAGACTCGGTCCCTCGAGTCGCCGTTATCTTTCTAAAAATTCCTTAAGTCTCGACACGTGCGCTAACGTGCTCTGGCGTCTACTATTTTCGTTGCGTCCATCCTGTGGTCGTAACCTATATGTCGTTTCCTTGATTCTATCCGTTATTACGTACGGACCTACGTATTTCGGTAGAAATTTCTCCGTTTTCCCTGGTTTCCTGCAGGACGACTCCAGTAGTACCAGGTCGCCCACTTCAAACTTCCGGAAGCGGTCACGGTTCGCAAGGTCATACTGACACTTCGTCATCATTGTCCGGTCTCGGTAGTTTTCGTCAGCAATTTTCTTTAATCTCTCGTTTTCTAAAATGCGGTTGGAAACGTATTCGTCGTAAGTTTTTACTGGCTCGTCGACGGTTGGCAGTCCTACGTCTAGGGACGTCCTCGGTTCTACGCCAAATATCAACTTATGCGGTGTCACCTGTGTCGACGACTGAATGGACGAGTTATACGCAAAAGTCGCCGTTTTTACGAATCTCGGCCATTCGGCGTGATCGTCCTCGAGATAGACTCTGATGCCGTTTTTTATGACGCCGTTGAGTTTTTCGCATAAGCCATTTGTTTGCGGGTGTGCCACGGAAGCCATAATGTGTTTAATACTGTACAACCGTGTAAAGTCTCTAAAAGTACTCGAGTCGAAAGATTTGCCTTGATCGGATATTATGCATTTCGGAGTACCGAAAACGTAGAGCAGATTGTCTAAAAGTGCGTTGCACGTGGTTTCCGCCTTTGTATCTTTTACCGGGATTGCGAGTGCGTATTTACTAAAATGGTCTACGATCGTTAGAATGTGTTCGTAGCCTTCTGCCGATTTTTTGAAAGGACCCTGGTGGTCTATCCCAACTCGTTCCCAGGTGTCTGTTGCCGGTGGTAACGGTTCTAGCGGGGCTGCGGGTTTGAACCTCTGTGGTTTGAAGGCCTGGCACACTTTGCACGACCGAATGTATTTCCGCACGTCTTCTTCCAGACCTTTCCAGTAGAAACGTTGCTTAATACGGTGGACCGTCTTCGCTACCCCCATGTGTCCTGCCTCGGGTATATCGTGCGCTGTTTTCATTATTTCGGATACGCTTTGCTTTGGTGCTACGACCAACCATTGGTTACCTTGTGTTGCATGGTTCTTTTTATAAAGGATCCCGTTTATTTTTTTATATTCGTCCCGTATTTTAGTGTCTGGTAGTTTCCCGGTAATATCGCGGCAAAACGTGTCTTCCTTTTGTCCGTTTTCGTCGATCCGTACTGTACATGCCGTTAAATCGTTGAAGTTGTCTTCGACGTTCGTATCGTTTTTGTGGAACGGGTTACGTGAGAGTGCGTCCGGTGCAACGTTCTTCCTCCCTGCACGGTGGACTATTTCAAAGTCGTGCTCCATGAGTTTTAACCCCCATCTAGTAAGTCTTGAGCACGGGTCACGTTAGTTAGCTAGCCACGTTAACGCGCTATGGTCGGTTACGACTTTGAATTCTCTCCCGAAGATGTACGGCCGTAACTTTTGTAGAGCCCAGACTATTGCTAAACACTCCAGTTCTGAGATACCATATTTACTCTCGTGTTTCGATGTCGTTCTCGACAAGTAGTGGATCGGGTGCAAAAACCCGTCATTGTGCGGTTGCATTAGTACCGCGCCTAATCCCACGATTGATGCGTCCGTGTGTATTTCTATTCTAGCGTCAGGGTTGAAGTGTGCTAAAATTGGCTCCTCAGTCAATTTTTTTTTTAAGGTTTCGAAAGCTTCTATTTCGGCCGGACCTATCACGAATTTCTTATCTTTTTCCGTTAAACACGTCAGCGGTTTGCTTATCTTTGAAAAGTTTTTTATGAAACGGCGATAATAGCCGCAAAGTCCCAGAAACGAACGAACCTGCTTGACATTTTTCGGAATCGGAAATTCCTTAACCGCCTCGATCTTATCAGTAGCCGGTTCTACGCCGTTTTCCGATACCACGTGTCCCAAAATTGGTAACTTTTTGTAGGCGAATCTACATTTTGATGGCTTAAGGGATAAACCTGCCCCGCGGAAACATTCTAGAACATTTGTTAACCGCTCGTTGTGTTCACGTATGTCTCTTCCGTACACGATGACGTCATCTAGATAAACCATACACTCGGACCATTTCAATTCAGCTAACAGTGTATCCATGATTCTTTCGAAATGACCCGGTGCCCCGTTTAAACCAAAGGGTAACACTTGAAACTCGTACAACCCGTTACCCGTCGTGAACGCTGTAATTGGCTTGCTTGTTTCGTCCAGTGGACACTGCCAATAACCGCTAACAAAATCCGTGTGAGAGAAATACTTCATTCCCGCTAAACGGTCCAGGCAGTCGGTGATATCCGGTAATGGATATGAGAATTTTTCGGTTACGTTGTTAACTTTTCTATAGTCCACACAAAATCTATAGGATCCGTCTGATTTTTTAACCAAAACGACCGGGCTCGCCCATGGAGATGTTGATTTCCTAATAACTCCTTTTTCACACATTTCTTTAACCTGTTCCTCTATAATCTCACGTTCCTTAGGGCTGCGGCGATAGGCTTTTTGTCGGATTGGTTCCGTGTTCGCTTTAAGTTTAATGTGGTACGGTTCGATATCTGCCGCCTTATTCCATTCTTCTGAGAAAAGTTCCCGATACCTGTACAATACGTCCAGTACGTCGATTTTTTCGCTGTCCGATAGCTCCGGGTTTATATCGAACTTCTGTGGTTCGTATTCGCACGTGGCCGTCGTACTGTATCCCACCTGTTCACTTAGGAAAGAAACATTCGCTATTTCCCCGCTGGATCGTAACAAGCACGAGTTTGCTACCAACTGCACCGGCTCGTTCCTAGTATTTATGACATCAATGAATATTTCGGATACCGTTTCGGAAACGTGTACTGATGGTATTAGTAGCCCTGTTCTTCTTACGCAGTCGGGGTGGGGTTCTAAAATGCCCGCCATTACTGTTGGCCCTTTTAACTTAACCCTCGTTTTACAACGTGGTGCAATTTCAAGGTCGTCTAGTATGCAGTACTTTTGTTTGGGGTTTTTCCGATCGTTCGTAATTGTGCCTAACCTCTCGAGTTCCCGTTCTTCGTTAAGTTCTACCACGTGGTCGTCCTTGCCTATTTTTGGCCTATACAATTCTACCGATTCGTCTCTAAACATAATTTTGCAATGATAGTTTGTTAGAATATCGACGCCGAAAATAATCTTTTCCCCGTTTCCTGGAATTATGGTGAACCTGCCACATATGTCGAAACCATCAATGTTGACCTCCAAGTATGTGCACGTGTTCGAGACTACTGACCCACTTATTCCCCGTATAAGTAATTTTGAAGGCATTCTAGTACATCCTAGTGCGTTGGCTATTCCTTCGTCTATGCAGCTAACATTTGCCCCTGAATCGAAAATCAGTTTGCCTACATGTGTCTCATTTATGTGCGTGATTAAGCAGAAATTTGTCATACCTGTCCAACGGAATTTCTCCATTGCTGTACCCCCTATTTCTAAAGTGGATTTTTTTATTGGTACCTTATTTAATGTCTGTTTCTCGTTAACCCCCGGTTGACCTTTTACCCTAAAGATTATGCGATTGGTGTTACCAGTAACCTCGGAAAATACACGTGGTACGCTCTCTACACTATTTGAAACTTCCACCACAGGATTAGAGGCAAAATTGTACTTACCACGTGGCCTCCTTTTCGGGCAATCCCAGTGTTTGTGCCCCGTCTGGTAACAAGTGAAGCATCTTGGCGTCCCGTCCGGTAGCATAAATCTTCTTGCTTTTTCCATGGGCGTTTCGGTCCTTGGATTTCGTCCTTGTTTTTGTTCCCACTCTTCCGTCTTCCTCGTAGTTGTTTCCCAACTCGTCGTTGTACTTGCCTCCGTCCGTTCCTTGCTCCATTTATTCGCCTCGTCGAGGAATTTCGCCGCCTGTAGGAAGTCGGCCTCTTCTGGGTTCCGCGTGGTACTCCACGAGGCTGCCAGTAGTAGGCAGTCTTTTGGAGCCAATGCCCACAATGCCTCCTTGTTTGAATTAAACGGCGAAAACTCACCTGCCGTCGCGTGGGCCGTAATCAGGTTCATCAAGTATTTCCCCGTATCTTCCGTGGACTGGGGCCGTCTCATTTTCTTTAATTCGTTGCCCCTACTACGTGCCCGGCCGTCGTTCCTTGGGTAGCGAAGCTTCAGCGCTTCCAGGACGTCTTCAAGTGCGGCTGAAGGGTCAAACCTGCACTTGATGAATTCGCGGCCGTCGAGTGGAAGCCGCCGTACTAGGGCCTTTGTCCAGTCTCCCTTCGGTACCTTGCTCGCCGTCAGCCACGTCTTGAATTCCTCTACGTAGTCCTCGATGTCTTCCTCCTCCGGGTTGAAGCACGGCGTCTCTCCATAGCCGATGTTTATGTTCGTGGCTTGAGGTGCTGGGCCGACACTGCTCTCCACCATGTGATGAGGCTGAAGTGGGGATATAAAACTCAATTTATTGGTAGGTTGCAGTACATTGTCCTGGTGGGCTATGGTCACCATGGCCCGTTCCAGGGCTGGGCTTGTGGTCCGGTTCTGGAGGGTTGTTGAGGTCCAATTCTCTGCGGTATAGCCGTTGGGAGGGTTAGATCTGGTACAAGACATCTTTCGCTCGCCGGGCAAGGATAAAAAGAAAAATAAATAAATAAAAAGCACGAAGGTCAAAACGATAACTGGCACGTTGTATCTGTTAGCATTCCACGAAAACGGTGGTCTGTGGTCAAATACAATCTGTGCCTGTTATCTCTGTGTTGTCATTTCTCTGATAAATAAATAAATAAAAAAAATTAAATTTAGAAAAAAATTTAATTTGAAAAAAAAAAAAAATTAAATTTAAAAAATTAATTTTGCAGCGTCACGTGCATTTCCGGTCAGTCGCTTGTTGACACACAACACCATATATATATATACGCAGTGTCTTGCGGAGTGTTTGATGTCTAGATGGAAGTCCCACGACAATGGCCGACGGTGTATCCCAAGATCTGCCAAGGAAGGACACAGCCCTGGACGCGTATCTCAAGATCTGCTGTAGGAAGATGACATCGGCCCTGTTTAAGCAGCCAGATGCCCGATGCAAACAGGACCAGAGGAAGACCGGGGAGACATTCAGTTGGAGATGGAAGACCAGGAACCGGGGAGACATTCAGTTGGAGATGGAAGACCAGGAACCGGGGAGACATTCATTCGGAGATGGAAGACCAGGAACCGGGGGAGACATTCAGTTGGAGATGATGCCTATGCCTTTAAAAGTTCACCCACAATATAAGCGAAAGGCTGGTGGACAATGGAGAAGCTGCCTCGACAAGAAGGAAGAGGACTTCGAGTTTCTTCTTTGTTAACCAGTCCATCTCCTCACCTTTTTCTTTGTATATATAACTTATGATATCACATTTAGATAGATTGGACATATTTAGTATTCTTTAGAATTTCTTAAAGAAGAAATTATTATGTAGGTTTCTCAGAGGGGCAAGCACGATAGATTTTATTTGATTTCGTTACTAATCTAAATATTTATTTTATTCAAAAATGAATAAAATCAACCACAAACATAGTTAAAGAAATTAGATGTGTCTAGTTATTTAATTTCTTAAAGAAGAAATTACCTTAAATTTAAAATAAATAATTTATATTTCTATTATTCCTATTTAATCAGTTTATTATTATCTCAAACCTTGTAATAAAAAGCCTAATTTCGAATTTCCTAAAGTAGAAAGTACCTTAAATTTAAAGATAAAATCATATACCCTTTTATCCTTATTTTTGCCAATGTTTTATTACCTCAAAATTTTTCTTTTAAAAGAAAAGAAGAATTTTAATTTCTTTAAAGAATTAAAATATTATTTCGATATCTCTCTTTTAAAAATAATAATATATTATTTTTAAATTATTAATATCCATTATATTCTAGGAATATTAATTATTTGATTACTCTGTAGTAAAAGTTGAGAACTTGGCTCGACGCTTTTTTTTTTTTTGAAGAGGACAGTTAGTTTTTTAATCAAGTTTTCGAAAGTACCGGGTCAAAATTTTTTTATCGAGAAAGAAAATGAACAAGCGGGGTTTCTGGAACCATGGGGCTTGATCTGGTAAGTGAACTTAAATTTTGATATAACAAAGCATGGTAAAAGCCATGGCAATACCAAATTTTGATAGACTCGACTATTTTAGATATTTTAGATATTAAGATATTTTAGATATTAAGATATTTTAGATATTAAGATATTTTAAGATATTAAGCCTATTAAGGATATTAAACTTCTTTTGTTTTTGCCTACTCATGTCACACAATGATAAATGCAATTTTTTTTTATTTTTTGTAAACCCTTTGAAGACTAATAAATGTTAATATTCAATGTTAAAAAAAAATACGTATTGGTATTATCATTATATTTAACTACAAATCACATGTAAACCCGGGTGTACACTATATTTGCCGTATATATATGTTGAAACTACTTTGAGCTAGACTGGACTAATATAGAGACGTTTCCAAAATGGAACGTAAGAAGAGATCTTACATTTGGCGCCCACGCGAGGCGAGTTACTGTTGAAAAGTGTAAGTTTTACACGAAGTAAACCCAACGACTTGAAATAAAAAAATCTCATGCTCTACCACGATTTATATTAAGCCTAAAACAACAAAAATAAAAAAATGCATAATAATGATGAACAATCCCTATTTTATGCCTTTGTCCAACTTTCCTATAATTTCAAAGAAATATTTAACGTTTAAATACGCATCTTTGTGTATTTTCATGGTTTTGATAAAAGCTTTGTTTGAAAGTCTAGAAATGCATAGTAAGGATGCACAATTGTTTTATGATTTTTTTATTTATTTTGTTCACTTTTAAAATATATTGTAGTGATGAATAACCGTTTTGAGTCGAAAGTTTCTTTATCTATTCACGACGCTTTTTACATATTTTACACACGTGTAATTTTATACCTTCCCCCTCCCCCGAGATTGTCTTCCATCCACTTTAAAAATACGTTATACTCGGTGGGTAGTCGCCACGAGTTAAACACTTCTCAAAAGATCGTTAATGCATAATAATGATGAACAATCCCTATTTTATGCCTTTTGTCCAACTTTCCTATAATTTCAAAGAAATATTTAACGTTTAAATACGAATCTTGTATATTTTCATGGTTTTGATAAAAGCTTTGTTTGAAAGTCTAGAAATGCATAGTAAGGATACACAATTGTTTTATGGAAATTTTTTTTATTTTGTTCACTTTTAAAATATATTGTAGTGATGAATAACCGTTTTGAGTCGAAAATTTCTTTATCTATTCACGACGCCTTTTTACATATTTTTTTTTACACACGTGTAATTTTATATTTTTTTTCGAGATTGTCTTCCACCCACTTTAAAAATACGTTGTTCACGACGCCATTTTTACATATTTTTACACACGTGTAATTATATATATATTTTTTCGAGATTGTCTTCCACCCACTTTAAAAATACGTTGTTCACGACGCCATTTTACATATTTTTACACACGTGTAATCTTATATATTTTTTTCGAGATTGTCTTCCACCCACTTTAAAAATACGTTGTTCACGACGCCATTTTACATACTTTTACACACATGTAATCTTATATATTTTTTTCGAGATTGTCTTCCACCCACTTTAAAAATACGTTGTTCACGACGCCATTTTACATATTTTTACACACGTGTAATCTTATATATTTTTTTCGAGATTGTCTTCCACCCACTTTAAAAATACGTTGTTCACGACGCCATTTTACATATTTTTACACACATGTAATCTTTTTTTTTTTTTTCGAGATTGTCTTCCACCCACTTTAAAAATAGTTGTTCACGACGCCATTTTACATATTTTTACACACGTGTAATCTTATATATTTTTTGGAGATTGTCTTCCACCCACTTTAAAAATACGTTGTTCACGACGCCATTTTACATATTTTTACACACGTGTAATTATATATAAATATTTTTTTTTCGAGATTGTCTTCCACCCACTTTAAAAATACGTTGTTCACGACGCCATTTTACATACTTTTACACACATGTAATTTTATATATTTTTTTCGAGATTGTCTTCCACCCACTTTAAAAATACGTTGTTCACGACGCCATTTTACATATTTTTACACACGTGTAATCTTATATATTTTTTTTCGAGATTGTCTTCCACCCACTTTAAAAATACGTTGTTCACGACGCCATTTTACATATTTTTACACACGTGTAATCTTTTTTTTTTTTTCTTCGAGATTGTCTTCCACCCACTTTAAAAATACGTTGTTCACGACGCCATTTTACATATTTTTACACACGTGTAATATATATATATTTTTTCGAGATTGTCTTCCATCCACTTTAAAAATACGTTGTTCACGACGCCATTTTACATATTTTTACACACGTGTAATCTTATATATTTTTTCGAGATTGTCTTCCACCCACTTTAAAAATACGTTGTTCACGACGCCATTTTACATACTTTTACACACATGTAATCTTATATATTTTTTTCGAGATTGTCTTCCACCCACTTTAAAAATACGTTGTTCACGACGCCATTTTACATATTTTTACACACGTGTAATCTTATATTTTTTTTTCGAGATTGTCTTCCACCCACTTTAAAAATAGTTGTTCACGACGCCATTTTACATATTTTTACACACGTGTAATCTTTTTTTTTTTTTTCGAGATTGTCTTCCACCCACTTTAAAAATAGTTGTTCACGACGCCATTTTACATATTTTTACACACGTGTAATCTTATAATATTTTTTTTCGAGATTGTCTTCCACCCACTTTAAAAATACGTTGTTCACGACGCCATTTTACATACTTTTACACACATGTAATTTTATATATTTTTTTCGAGATTGTCTTCCACCCACTTTAAAAATACGTTGTTCACGACGCCATTTTACATACTTTTACACACGTGTAATCTTATATATTTTTTTCGAGATTGTCTTCCACCCACTTTAAAAATACGTTGTTCACGACGCCATTTTACATATTTTTACACACGTGTAATCTTATATATTTTTTTCGAGATTGTCTTCCACCCACTTTAAAAATACATTGTACTCGGCGGGCAATCGCCACGAGTTGAACATTTTAATGTTTTTTGAGTCGAAAATTTCTTTATCTGTTCACGACGCCATTTTTACATATTTTTTTACACATGTGTAATCTTATATTTTTTCTCGAGATTGTCTTCCACCCACTTTAAAAATACGTTGTACTCGGGCGGGCAATCGCCACGAGTTGAATATTTTCATGTTTTTGATAAAAGCCTTGTTTGGATGTCTAGAAATACATAATAATGCTGTACTATTTTTTTTCTTCCATTCAATTCCACGAACTGAAAAAGGTACTTTATACTTTAGTGTATACGATAATTTTAATTTTTACCTTTTATTGTTATTTTTAACTTTATGTCGAGTGTACACTTTAATTTTTTTTAAATTTATCAGTTTCACACGATAATAGAATTATCGTTATTTTTTTTAGCTTAGCGTATACATCATTCTAACCTTTCAATTTTCGAGTTAATAGAAACATTTTATGGTTACTGTGTACCACATTTTAATTCTAAGTTTCGATTGTTGGAGAAATAATTTCTTCCTTTGTATAGATTCTGAAAATTTGGGACGCTAACTTAGGCCTAGGAACAATGCTTTCTCAGAAACCTGAGTATTTCCCACGAGTTCCAAATTTGGGGCCCTTAGGGACGAACACATGTGTTCGCCCCCCCCCCCCTGGCACACACGTGTGCATGGGGGGAAGAAGAGAGGTATTTGGGGGGGGGGGGAGGACATGTGCAAAACACATGTATTGACAATAGCTGGGAAGTGAGAAAACAACTAAGAGTCAGTTGGCTGCCAGCATCTGAGTTGAAAGGTCAGTTTTTGCTATCCTCCCCGCTTTTGCGGGTAGGTTTTTCACGTCTTAAATATTCCATCTTCCTTTGTTTTTTCACCATTACCTCCGTAATTATAAAATCAATGCCACTTATTTATACTACAGTTTAATAATTCTTATATATTTTAATTATTTCCGTCCAACAGAATTTCCACTCGATAAGTCTAAAGATATTTTGAATTTGTTAGAATGCTCTCTTAGTTATCTCTAATCTTTATAGTATTTAACGTTATCTAGATAATAATTCGAAGCATTATTTTCTTATCTAATGTACATTGTCATGCGATTTGTTTTATTTATAAATGTCTTCAATTATGGTATTTACCGTCTTCAATATAATAATTTAAAGCATTCATCCTCTTATCTAATGTGCATTGTCATGCGCAGTATTTTGATTTTTTTTTATTTTGTTAATTTTAAATGAGTATGCATTTCTTTTAAAATCTAACCCCGATATTGGAGACAAGCGTATAGTTTAGCTTGCTTCTTTAAATCGTTGAATTTGTCAATTTTTTTCTTCGATATGGTATAATTCACGATATTTGCGTGACGGTCGAATCACGATAAAATTTTCAACATGGCGGTCGATGGACGCGTGCGTATTTACTCTGGTATTTTTACTGGTATTTAACGTCTTCAATATAATAATTTAAAACATTCATCCTCTTATCTAGTATGCATTGTCATGCGCAGTATTTTGATTTTTTTTTATTTTGTTAACTTTATATGAATATGCATTTTCTTTTTAAAATTTAACCCCGGTATTGTAGACAAGCGTATAGTTTAGCCTGCTTCTTTAAATTGTTGAATTTGTCAATATTTTCCTCGATATGGTATAAATCACTATATTTGTGGCGATTCAATCATGATAAAAATTTCAAAATGGCGACCAGTGGACGCGCACAACACGCGACTTTTCAATTCGTGTTACATCCAACTTTATGGCTAGTAATTATACTCATTTAGCCTTATATACCACAAATCTAATCATTAAAGTGATAAAGCAGTATAAATTTATTTTAAATTTTATCAGCGTTTTAAAGTTTCTGCATTAATTTTTTTTTTGCCTCCCTCACAATTAAACTGACATGTTTCGACTTTGTACTGTATGCATGATATGCATAGGGACGGCGCCCCCATATTTAGTATATTCTTTAAATTTTTAAACGGTAAAATGTTTCATAAGTAACATTCCTTTTGTATGAAGTTATTGGTTATTATACAAATAATCCACATGTCATCGTCAAGATAATTTTCTTTGGCAACTCATATCATGATTCTTTCTATCTAGTTATCGCCAATATTTACTTATCACGCTTTAAATTATTGTAAAAAAAAAAACGACATTTTTTTTTCTCTAAGATTCTCTAGTTGATTCGAAGGGCATATACCCATATTTAGATTATATAGAAACTGGTCAACTCTGGTGCTTGTAAGCAAATCCCGTCTAATATTAATTATATATCTAGTTTATAGCAACATTATTGCAAACACTTGAGTACCAGTAACACGATAACCCGAGCTGTTTTTTCCTAGCTAATATAATCCTTCGAGAGTAGAATTCCAACATCTTTCCACATTTTTTTTTGGTACACCCCACGATATAGACATTTGCGTGGTGGTACAGTCACGATAAATTCAACATTGTCATAATTAAGACTTAACTTTTCCTTTTTGTGAAGTTTCCAACTATTCTGTCCATTCCCCTGTAGCACCTTTCCTAGAATGAGGACGAATAAAGACATCATTGCCTGCATCTAGTTATATTAAGTATTTAAGCCCGTGTATATTTAGCGTTTCTTTCTTTACCAACGGAAAAGGGGGTTGCTTTGTCAGGGTAAATGTAAGAGAATGTATGTCAACAAAAGTCATGGTATTCTGGTGTTATGGGTTTGAGCACCTCGTTTCAATTAAGACCCACTTCTCTTAGAGAAAACGAGAGAGATATCCCAATAGTGTTGATACAATATCTAAATTGTCAGACTTCCTATAATCATCGTGTTTTGTAGAGGCAAGCTCCGATTATGCTCACGAATCAGATATGTGGTTCCTTTCAATGATAATAGTGCATAGATATAGTTATATATTTTTTTTTTCGCGAAAGATCTGGACAGCCTAGATCCTGGAGTTAGAGTGGAAATCTAGATAAGGTGGCTTAGTCCGCTCAACGCAGATAGCTCCAGTGATTAATTAAGACAACTCTAACTAAAAGGGTGTTTAAAATGGCGGAACTTTAAGGAATTAGTCACATTAAAGACAATGTTTGTGCGGAGGTATCACAACGATCCAGCTAATAACAGTTGAATAAAATAAAGTAAATGGATATAGTGAATAATAATGCCAGTGGGAGTAGATACCACTGTAAAATATGTAAGTTTTTTTTTTCTGGAACCATACGCGAGTTTGACAGGAAACTGACGCCTTAAAGGGGCTTTCTCATTGGGACGGATTGGAGTTGCTACTGACTAGGAGAAGTGTGGTGTGTCAGGCCAGTGTATCAAGAAGAAATTGAGAAAACAAGTTGAACTGATAAAATCAATTACGACACAAGATTAAGATCCATACTTGGTTCCAATTAATTTCAATTACCGCGATGAGACGGTGTTATAAGTCGGGGGGAAAGTTGATTTGGTCGCTTATGGGATGGCCTCCTGGACGTGACAAAGATCACCATTGATATCTTATTGAATGCCGGACGGGATTCGCGCGTAACAGCCAATAAACCAAGTTTCACCCTGAAGTACCTGGGTGGCAATGAGAGAGACGGCATAGTCTATACTCAACGTTATACACTGGTCAAATGTACGATTCTTCCCACATCAATGTTTCGACAACCACATCATTCTGAAAGGAGCAACGAGTTCTAACCCCAGTGTTAAAGTCCTTTTGAGCGGCATCTCCTGTTGCATAAAGTAAAGACGCAAGACAACTAATTTACCTAGACCATCTGTTATCAGATAAACGCTTATGACCTGCTAGAAGGGCTTCATTCATCAGCATGAACATGCCTTAAATGAACGACTTAATTCTATAAGCTACTACCCTGTGAGTTAAGAGTTGTCAACAATGTTAAGAACTTCCTTCGGGACGAGAGGAACTGCATAGTCTGATTCAACCAGAGCACAATATTTACAAGATCACACCAAAGTAATAGTTTGTATCTAGAAACTCCGATCCTGCGAAGGGCTTGCATAATTTCTTGAAAGGGATATTGTTCAGTAAAGTATAGGACAGCTGACTTTTGTACATATATATCTCTGCTTTTCCATGATAAAGTTGCCCTATCTCGCATGAAGAGAGACAATGCTAAAGAAAGGTGACTTGTCAACTTCCCAGCAACTACAGTAATGTTTACCGACCGGTCCGGACAGGATCTCTAAGGCAGCCGAGATAAGCTTATCTCCTGAAAGGGGGGGTGACCAGGGGGAGGTAGAATTGGAGGAAATTTCTTGCCTGTAAACACGAGGGCAGGTCGCCAGCCTTGATAAGAACTGACAGGGGAGGAACAGATTCCCAGAAGGGACTCCCGAGATATCAAAGTAGAATAGTAATAGATCGGGATCCAATTCCCGATGACGGGTTTCAGGGAGACTCAGAGGGATGAAAAGGCGTTGAAGTGTGTTAAAAGGCGATGAAGAAGAGTTGAAATGTGTTGGAAGCGTTGAAGAGAGATGCGATGGAAGTAAGTTGAAAGGTGTTGAGGATGATGAAAGATGATGAAAGAGTGAGAAAGCGTTGAAAGATGATGAGAAAGAGACAGAAAGAAGCATGTCAAAATTCGACAGAGAGAAAGTGTTGAAAGAGGAGGAATTGAAGAAAGTTTGATAAAGAGTTTGTAAATAGAAGATAAAGGTTAATAGGAGAAGGTGCGCGCAACGTTTAGAGAGTAGCTGTTGGCTGATAGAACGATGGAATGATTTTAACTCTTCATCAAGTGGTTGATGGATAATTTGTTTTAGACTAGAGGCCAATATCTGTAAATAGTACATAATATGCACTGAGAGTTGGTGTAAGCTGATTTACCTAAATTTCAGCGACTGTATACACTAATTTATATACATAGGTCTATATTAGTTATAATATTAGGTCATATTAAATTACAAATATGTATTCTCCTTTAAGAAGCAGTTTTCTTTTCTTTTTTTTTGGCTGCAATTTTGGTTTTAGTGTTGGTATATGATTTTTAAGAGTTACTCAGTTTTTTTTTTTAACAATTATTTGTTCTTAGTGATAGGCTGTAATTTAAAGAGTTTCAGCTTTCTTTTATTTTTTTTTTGCTACGAGTTTGTTTTAGCGTTGTAATGAATCTTAAAGTTTCAGTTTTCCTTTTTATTTTTTTAAGCTACATCTTGTCCTAGTGTGATGATGAACTTTAAAGAGTTTTCATTTTTTTATTTTAAGCTAACAATTTTGTCTTAGTGTTATGGTGAACTTTAAAGAGTTTGCAGCCTTTCCTTTCTATTTTAAACTATAACGTGTGTTTTAGTGTTAAGTGATCGTTGAAAGGAGTTTTCACACCCTGTTTCAGTGTTAGTGTGGCATTTGTCTCAACCTTGTCTTTGTGTAGTACACCGTCTCACAACCGTATTTTAATGTTAGTTCATTTTTAAAGTCTTCACAACGTGTTTTTATGTTAGTGTTTCATTGTAAAAAGTTGTCACAACCTTGTTTTAGCGTTGGTATGTCATCTTTCAAAATTTGTCACAACCTTGTTTTAGCGTTAGTATGTCATCTTTCAAAAGTTCACAGCCTTGTTTTAATGTTAGTGTGTTATCTTTAGGGAAGTCCTCACAACCTGTTTTAGTGTTTGTATGTCATCTTTAAAAAATTGTCACAACCTGTTTTAGTTTTTATGTGTCATTGTAGGGAGTTTCACAACCGTGTTTTAGTGTTAGTCCGTCGTTGGGAGGAGTTTTCACAACCTTGTTTTAGTGTTGATATAAAAATTTAAAGAGTTACTCAGTTTTTTTTTAACAACACTTTGTTTTTAATGTTAGGATGCGACTTAGAGTTGTCAGTCCTCCTTATGTATTTTTTTATTTTAAGCTACAGTTTGTCTTAGTATTATGATGAATTTTAAAGAATTTTCAGCTTACTTTTTATTTTTTATGCTACGATCTTGTCCTAAGGTTATGTTCATTGTAAGGAGTTTTCAGTTTTTTTTTAATTGAAGAGGCTATTCTGTATTAATAGCAAGTTGTGATTTAAGTCTTGAGTTCAACAGTATATTTTGTTTTGATTTTTTTATTGAAGGTTCTGAACAGTGGTTCGACTTAAAAATAATTAAGGAACTTAGACGCATTAGATATCTGCTGTGCTTGTAATATATTCACTATGGGTTGTTTCGGAATATGCGTTGGGTTAAAACTTGACACCCTCTAATTCCATAGGTCCGGAATACAGTCCACAGAGAATTTCTAATGAGAGTTTGTAAGGCAGTTGCGGTCTAAGAATTGATATGATAAGATAACAAGTGACCTCTGTTATTAAACTCCAGAGCAGTTTGGGTATTGAAAGCCCAAGATTTCAAAGGAGGGGTTTGACTGAATAGCAGGGAAAGAAGAATGCCAAAGATCTTATATGGGAAGTAGGGTTGGCAGAACGCTTGTAGGTCTATTATGCTTGGCAATGAGGTAAATGCTTGAAGTTCAGTTCGCTCCATTTAAGTGCTAGTTTTGATGATTCGTTTGTTTAGACACTAAGTGTCAAGATAAGATTTTCAAACTGTTAGACACACAGTTAAAGTGTTAGGTTAGATTTCAGATTTGATTGTTGACAATCAACATAGTTTGAATTATTTATCTATTTTAATAAAAAATAATTTATGTTAGAGTTTGTAAGAGGCACTTTATTTGAGTAAATAGGGCTTTAGTCCCCAATTTGTTTTAATTTGATTGTTTTATTTGATTTCACATTTGTCCTGGAAGATTTGTTGTTATTATTAGGGTCTATATCGATGATGATAATTATAGTACTTTGGCTTGTGTAGCAGCTTTTAACTTTAGTTTATATGCAAACCGTGAATGATGGGGGGGAGGGTGTATGAATGGATTGGTTTAATGAATGTGTAAGAAGGTTAAAAACAATTATACTGTTAGACCAAAGGTACATTAGAATAGTGTTAGGGAACTAACAGGTTCAATTTTTAATTTTGATTTCTTTATTTGTTAGGATCGATAGCCTCACAGGACTGTACAACTCTATTAATAGGAAGGTATTCGCTCCATTTTGTTAGGTCTCCTTTTAAAGGAGTATAAGTATGATTTCTTTATTAGGGTAATCAATTACTCTATTCCATTATACCAACTTGAATTCTAAGAGTCGTAGATAATGACCATGTCTCGATTCTCAGACTGGGGGATTGTGGGAGGTCACGGTCAGACCAAAAGCCTACAAATCCCCTCCTCTTTAGAGGGAATGAAGAGGTATCAGGTGAACTTTGTGCTAGGTGGGGGGATTTAGTTGCCGATGTCGCAAGCTAAGTGTACAGCGACAAACCTCGGATAACCGATCTGACATCGTAGTTTGCGACGCTTTAAGCATGGCTGAGATGAGGGTGATTCAGACGGGAGGTTGGGAAGGATCGGCACGTTGGAAGCTCTTTTATATATTGCGCAGCCTGGAACCAATCCTCTGTGGACAGATTTGGAACATGTGGTGGGTAAAGAAATTGAATTCCCTATAACTCCTTGTCTCTAAGTCAAAGTCTAAAGGGGTTTTCTAATGAGGTTAACAATGAGAGCGTGCAAGAGACAAAGTTACGATTAGACGAGGCGATTCCATCTACAGATTTTAGGTACCAATTAGCAAAGTGACAGATGGACTGTCCAGATTCTTTGCGTTTTATATCGCCCCAGGCTAGCAAAAGTTAATCACCTAATTAAAGACTATAGTCTACCGTACGTTTAGTTAGAACGAATTCAAGTCTAAATATCAGTTAGTAAGTAGAATTTTTTTTTAAACGAGAGTAACTCATTATAAGATAAGATAAATTTTTTTAAATTAGTAGGACACCTAAATGAACTTTTGAAGCAGATTGCCAGAACAAGCCAATATAGCGTTCCAGATTTGAAAAGGAAGAATTTTTTTTTTAAGGGAAGATCGAGTATCAATTTCTGTTTTAGAAACAAAATGGCCTAGAGCAATGAGTTGATTTTATTTTATTTTGGACATAGAGTCAAGATTTTTCAGAGAGATATTAAGAACTCGAGTGGGAAGATGTATCAAAAAGTATGAGTTAGACCTAGGTTGTTAATCATCATAATTTATTTTCAGGGTTAATTTAAGTATTTTTATTAAAGTCGATTTGTTGGTCAAAAATATGAGTACACATTCTATAGATAAGCTAAACAATGTATAGTAGAGGTTAACAACAATGTTCAGCTAAGAACAAAGATAGGTGAGATTGCCACCACAGATAAGGTAATTTGGAAATAATCTGGTTTAAAGACGTATTGACTACCAAGATTTCCTTTCCTGTATATTTTCTTTTAGGTTAAGAGAGATGGGGAACATGCCAGACAAACACTCCCAGTGACGAGTTGGTTAGAACAAGCTTTTAAGATAGTACATATAAATTTTGAAATATTAGCGAAATGACCTAGACCCTCAGTGCATATCTATTCGTTTTATTATTATTATATATTCAATATTATCATATATCATGTATCATTCCTTTATTATATTCATGTATATTTGTATATATAGAAAGCACGATTCGAATTATAGATGTGTGACATTTTCGTAGCAGCGTTGTTACCATCTTCAGGAAAAATGCACTAAACAAGCTTTAAACCACTGCATATATATATTTTTTGTCTATTTACCATAGTATATTCCCATATCAATGTTATTTCCCTCCCATATATCATATTTTTCAAGAAGTTTGGCATATTTACTATACAGAGGTAATATTTACTCATTAATGTACCACCCACCATGTTTACCCTTCTTCCTTAATTATCAGCAAGTATATTCATATATAGATAAGTCACAGTTTGAGCTTTAGACTACAAAAAGATAAGAGAACAAGACCGATTCCAGAACAAGTAATTGGTATGTGTGACATTTTGGTAGCAGCATTGTTGCCATATTCGGACAAATGTACCGAATGAAGATTTTAATCACAATTTATATATTCATTTGTTTACCATAGTGAATCCTATATATATGTAAGATTCTCTCTTACATTCCATCATATACGGTATATATAGTATACGCCCGGATTTACATGTGACTTGTAGTTGAGCACCAATGTAAGATTCGCTCTTACGTCTAGATGGTTAAATTTCACCTTTTTGACATACATATGCAAAATATAACACTCGCCAAATGCTTACATCAACTTGTGTAATAACTAGGATTACACTCAGATATAC
Source organism: Cordylochernes scorpioides (assembly GCA_030710605.1). NCBI lineage: Eukaryota > Metazoa > Arthropoda > Arachnida > Pseudoscorpiones > Chernetidae > Cordylochernes > Cordylochernes scorpioides. The sequence continues at coordinate 43,800,060 of CP092883.1, forward strand.
ACTTGATATGGTACGACGAACACAAAGATCCATATTAATAACCAAAAATGTAATTTGTTTCAAGATAAAAATCGAGATGTAAGATTCGCTCTTACATTCCATCATATACGGTAAATATAGTATACACCCAGATTTACATGTGACTTGTAGTTGAGCACCAAAGTAGGATTCGCTCTTACGTCTCACTATGACATCTATATCTTGATCTCATCTAACTCATGGGAAAGTCCAGGTGCATACATATTCACAGTTTATAGTAAAGGCAATAAACCTCTTTGGACCTTAGTCACTGTAGACTAAAGTTTAAACATATACCCTCAAAACCTAAAACATACACACCAAGGTTTATATGTGATATGTGGTCCTAAACTCATAAAAGGAAAATCTCCTTTATAAAATTTTCACCACGGCTACTGCTTAAACACTAATCTAAACAAGTTCCAACCTCAATATTACATGGTACCAAAAATATTTATTTATTGATTGTTCTTGGTAAAAATAAACAAAAACTCACATATTAAATTAAATATATGAAATATTTATTACGATTAAAATACTGCATGTAATAAAAAAATTGGAGATAGATATTATATGCAAGACGGGTTTCCTTTCTTATTATTAAAAAAACATTTTTTTTTAATGTCCTATATTGTCCATTATATTTACCAAAGAAAAAAATTTAATTTCTACCTATTAAGAACTATACATATATCTTCTGACATATAAACAAGCCCATTTTGGGCCCATACATAAAGAATTAAAAAAAAATTTCAACCTACCATTGTATCTCTATACGCACCGTCAGGACCACCTCTCTGTTCGCCTGTCTTTTTTTTACTCACCCCCAACTTTTTTTTTTAAAAAAACCAAGGAGGGGCGCTCTCCCAAAAATTTTATCATCATCTTACAGAGTAAGGAGAAAGTTCATTTAATTTCGCAGATATATTCAAAGTAAAATATTATTCCTTTCTTTTTATTAAAAGAAAACTTGAATTAATAATAAAACAAAAAAATATAAAAGGTTTATTCCTTAAAAATTTTCTTTAGAAAATCTTCTTTAAAAAAAAAAAAAATTTTTTTTTTTATATTGCTATCAAAATATATATATACCTAATCTATCTAAACCATGTATATAATTAATTTTATCCTTTTTGAATAAAATAAAATTTAGGATTTTTTCGAGCTGTTTTTTTTTTTCTATATTGCTATCAAATATAAATACCTAATTTATCTAAACCATGTATATAATTATTTTTATCCTTTTTGAATAAAATTGAATTTAGAAATTTTTGAACTGGTTATAAGACTTTGGACCCCTCTTCTTGCATATAAAGGAAGGGACAATTTATATACATTTGTACATGTGCTCTTTGTACATTCTTCGTCTCGGCCTTTTTGCAGCGGGCTTTGGGATACATGCCCAGAGCTAATCCCATTTCTTCATCTCTTAATCGACCTCGTCGTTGTCCTTCTGTGGAGGGTTGGTCGGTATGGACAGGGCCAATGTCATCTCCGACTGGGTATCTCCCTCGGCTCTGGGTCTTTAGAGCATTGGGCATCTGGCTGCTTAAGCAGGGCTGATGTCATCCTTCTACAGCACGTCCATCCCCTGGCAGATCTTGGGATTCACGTCCGGGGCTGTGTCTTCCATCTGGACACCAAACACTCTCGGCGAGACACTGCGTGTATATACATATGATGTAAAAGAATGTTTACATCTTTGTTGGGTCTGTTTGGTGGAAAAATCTGACCCAACAATTCATCCCCTGCCAGAGTGAAAGAATGTGTTTTTTTCTAATTCATATCTGTTCATACTCTATGAGAAAATATGAAATTGCAAGAAATGCATTCTTTTACGATATCAGTATGCAATCACTGACACTCGGGCAAAGGAGGAACACACGGGCCATGAACCTGGAACATGTTAGTTCATCATAATATTGGGGGAAATCTCATCCTACCATTTAGTGGGCAAAGTACTAGCCCATCTTTCATTGTTAGTACGTCAGAGGTTCTTGATCCAGGTGTGAGGTGAGTCCACATGTTCCCAGCCATAGTCCCTATGGGTGGAGGTGTGGGGTGGTCTAAGCATCAATTCTATACAAACAAACTCTTAGTACCTCCTAGGTAAACATTGTGCGTGTCAACATAGATATGTACAATTCCTAAAACATATCTTAAAATTCTTTATTTAGCTATAGATAATGGGGTGCATGTGATAATCTTACAATACAAAGGCAAAACAAATTAAAAGTAATATATAAGATTAAATAATTACAACTGTTGGAAATGAATGTTATTTTTCTTATAGATTTATATATTTTTAAATATATGTAAATTTAATCCATTATAAGAAACATATTTGCCATATGTAAATATTTATATGTATATATATTCGTGACAAAAAATAAAGTAGTTGACTGGTTAGAGTCGTGTGGTTTCTCGGCCCGCTCTCGAGAGGTCTACGCCTTGGTTGATACCTGCCTTAGACACTTCCGCGGATTTGACTTCTTGGGAATCGCTCTTCTCTACCTTTGAGATTCCACGGATTTTTTCCTCCCCGGGACCAGAATAAGAGACTTCGGGCGTCTGGGCAAAATAGAGCCTGGGCGCTGCGCCGCTGAACGCGACATTTGGCATCCCAGCCGGGACGCGAGGAGAAAGCCGTGCCTATATTTGGAACCCTTTTGGATCAGAAGATGGAGAGAGAAGAAGCGCTAGAGAGACTCAAGAAGAAGAGAACCATACTCCGCACGTCTTTATCCAAGTACGGGAAAAGAATAGAGGAATATGACGTGCACAAGGAGTGTGACCACGAGGAACTGCTGGGGCAGCTTTCGGATGTCTACGAAGAACTGAGGCGGGTAGACGAAGAAATCGGTAAGCTGATTGACATCAAAGATCTAGAGAAAGATCTAAAGATGGTAGAGGAATACCGGGAAAAGGCCGTGGCGTGGAAATATTTGTTAAAGAAAAGAAGTCTGGTGGTAGCGGAAGGAATGCAGAGGGAAACTGCAACTGCCACGAAGAAGGAATATCCAGGAGAAATCGGTCGACCGACTCTAACTGGGATGGTTAAGTTACCCAAATTGACAATGGAAAGATTCTACTGGGAAATTAGCCAGTGGTTAAATTTTTGGAATGCCTTCGATTCATCAATCAATAGGAATGAACAATTGACCAAGATAGATAAATTTAACTATCTTAAAGCCTACTTGGGTGGAACGGCGGCCCAAACTGTGGAAGGATTTTGCCTATCTGAGGAAAATTACGATAAGGCCGTTGAATTGTTGAAGAAACGCTTCGGAAAAGGGGAAAGGTTGATCGACGTGCATATGAACAACCTCTTGGCCTTGAAACCACTTAGAGTGACAAAGGACGTGAGGGCTTTCAAAGAATTGTACGGCAGAATCCTGGTGCAGATTAGAAGTTTGGAGTCATTGGGTGTTGTCGTTGAAAGCTACGGTAACTTATTGTGCCCTTTACTCCTCAAGCTATTGCCATCAGACTTAAAGCTTGAATTACACCGGGAATTCACAGGAGCTTTTTCTCTTGGAGATTTGATTGAATTTTTGGAGAGACAATTGATTGCATTAGAAAGCACGTTCGGTACGCGGGATGAAATAACAGCCGGCCAACCATCAAATGAGCACCCTCAGTCACAAAGCTCTATCGTGAAGTATCGAAGAAATGAGAGGAATCCCCTGCCCACGGCTGCTGGTTTTTTGAATGCCTCTGAAGCAGTGAATAAGAGGAAGAATTGCGCCTTTTGTGAAAGAGATCATGAAAGTACAAAGTGCGAATTCGCGGAAAATTTGACATTGGAAGATAAATTGGGAAAATTAAAGAAGAAAGGGGCTTGTTTCAGATGCCTGAAATATGGTCATTTGAGCAAATTCTGCAAAGTTAAGACAAGTTGCACCAGCTGTGGGGAATTGAGACATTCAAGGATTATGTGCCCCAGGAGGAACCAGAGTGCTACTCCAGCCCGAGGGATGATGAGGGATGAGACTTTGACCAATCTGACGACGCCTGTGGTGTTGTTGCCCACACTGAGAGTGACTATCAGAGGAAAGTGTAAAGAAAGAATGGGACGAATTTTGATTGATACGGGATCTCAGAGGTCCTATGTACTCCAGGACACGGCGGAAGAAATGGGATATAAATGTTCCAAAAAAGAGTCTCTTCGCCACTCTTTGTTTGGTGGATCGAACACAGAGTTGTACGAACATGGAGTTTATGATATCAAGTTGAGCAATTTAGACGGATCTTATGGCTGTAATTTTGAAGCACTGAGCCAAGATGTTATCTGCGACAGCGTGCCCAGGGTCCATCAGGGTAAATGGATGCAAGATCTTAGTGCTCATGACATAGAATTAACTGATCTACACAGGGGACCTCTTGAGATTCTTATAGGAGCAGATATTGCTGGAAAATTACTAAACGGAGAGCATAGAAGACTTCCTTCTGGGCTTGTGGCGGTGCAAACGAGGTTGGGCTGGACTTTAATGGGCAAGATTCCGGCCACAGAAGAAGAAACTAGCATTAGTGGACTTTGCACAACTTCACTGTTGACTAGCGATTTGGAGAATTTATGGAGATTAGAGGCTATTGGTATTTCAGATGCTCGTCAAGACGACTCGATACAAAAAGAAACGGAAGAATATTTTGCACGTACTATTTCACAGGATTGTGAGGGGCGTTACCAGGTTGCCCTTCCTTGGATTCGCGAAAGAGAACTACTCACGGACAATAGAGATGTTGCCGAAAAAACGATTAGCAAACGTGAGGAAACATCTTGTGAATACCGGAAATTTGGCAGAATATGAAGATATTCTCGAAAAGTGGCTAAGGAATAAAATAATAGAAAGGGTTATAGACAATATAAACGTGAAGGCGTGCACTATTTGTCACATCGACCAGTTTTTAAAGAGAATAGTCCAACCACCAAAGTAAGACCAGTTTTTGATGCTTCAGCGAAGAAGAAGGGAAAACTTTCACTGAATGATTGTCTAGAAAGAGGTCCGAATATGATAGAAACGATCCCAAGAATTTTGAATAAATTTAGGAAGAGCGAGATAGGAGTCTCCTCGGACATAGAGAAGGCCTTCCTCCAAATTGGGATTAGGGAGGAAGACAGAGATTATCTAAGATTCCTCTGGTATGACAAAGAGGGAAATGTGATGGTTTTACGTCATGCGAGAGTTGTCTTCGGAATCACGAGTCCATATCTCCTGCTTGCCACGCTGTTTCACCACTTGAACAGGGCTCCTGAACACTGGCAAGAAACAGCTGAATTATTGAGGGAGTCTTTATACATCGATAACTGTGTGGCTAGTTTCTCAAAAGTCACAGATATGGAAAAATTTGTGGACGAAGCACAGAGATTGTTGGCTTCTGCTCATTTCAACTTGCGTGATTGGACAAGCAATGTTAACAGTATAATGTGTGATGGTCCTAGGTCTGATAGAGGAAGGTTGTTGGGCATGATATGGAATCAAGAAAAGGACACTTTGGCTTGTTCTTTGGAGAATTTGGAAATACAGGGGCCAATAAACAAAAGAAAGGTACTCTCCTTGGCAAGCCGTATTTTCGATCCGGTGGGCTTCACTTGTCCAGTGACCCTCGTTCCGAGACTTATCCTACAGGAAACGTGGCTGTTAAAATTGTCGTGGGATGAGCCTCTGCCTGAAAACTTGTCTTGCGAGTTTTTGAGGTGGCTGGCCAAATTGGAGTCTCTGAAATCTATTGCCATACCGAGATGGCTTTGCTATAAAGAAGAACACCAGATTGGAACTACTCTTCATGTCTTTTGTGATGCGTCTAAGGCCTCCTACGCCACTTGTATTTTTTTACGCATCGAGAGCGAACAGGAAGTAACGTGTCAACTGGTACAGGCTCGGTCGAGAGTGGCTCCTTTGAAGGGGACTACCATTCCTCGTTTGGAGCTGTTGGCATGCTTGGTTGGGGCCCCGCTTGGTGAACAACGTTGTGAGGGACCTAAAATTTGAAGACATGGAGCGATTTTATTGGACAGACTCCATGAATGCACTCCATTGGATCAAGGGAAAAGATAACTGGGCGACTTTTGTAATGAATCGAGTTATGGAGATCCGATCTCTCAGTGAGACGGAGGATTGGTATCATGTACCAGGATGTTTGAATCCAGCGGATTTACCATCACGGGGGTGCTTAGCCGATTCTCTGGAGAGATCGAAGTGGTGGGAGGGCCCGAGTTGGTTGAGAAGACCAAGAAGAGATTGGCCCCATAGGGAAATATACCCTGACCCAGATATTGTGAACTCGGAAAAGAGAAAGATTGTTTTAACATCAACATGTATTGAAAGGGAAAAAGATCAGTACTACTATCGCTTTTCAAACTACTACAAGATATTGAGAGTAACTGCCTGGATGAACCGGTTTTTTAACAAATGCGAGAGGAACAATAGGTCAGCGAGTGAAAGGTGATCTTACTGTGAATGAAATTAAAAGGGCGGAACTGATGCTGGTGAGAGTTGTCCAACGGGAATCCTTCACTGGACCAGAGGACAAGAGGTTGAAGGATTTCAAGTTATGCTGCGATTCTTTGGGATTGTTGAGGGTCAAAACTAAAATAAGTAGGAGACAAGATCTGGAAAGTTTTCGAATGCCTTTATTGTTGCCTTCTGATCATGACTTGGTATATTTACTCATTAGATGGAAGCATGAGGCTTGGGGGCATGTGGGACTTCAAACTCTGATGAATTTATTAAGAGAGGATTATTGGATTTTGAAATTCAGGAGGTCTGTAAGAAGGGTCATACATCAATGTGTTAAGTGTAGACGGTTCACGGCTAAATCGGGTTCTGTTGAATCCGTGGAATTACCTGAAAATAGAGTAAGGAATGCCTCAATATTTGAGGTAGTGGGGATAGACCTTACTGGACCACTTGTTTTAAGGAACAGGCGAAAGGTGTGGATTGTTATATTTACTTGTGCCGTATATCGGGCGGTCCATTTGGAACTGGTGACTTCTCTTTCAACCGAGAACTTTCTGCAAGCTTTCAGACGTTTTGTAGCAAGGAGAGGACGCCCCTATGTAGTGTACTCGGTCAACGGTACCAATTTTCGTGGTGCGAGCAGAGCTCTAGGGAATCTAGACAATGCGGTAGTCCAATCAGAGAGTACCAAGCAAAATATTAATTGGAAGTTTATCCCTCCGTCGGCTCCATGGTGGGGTGGATGGTGGGAAAGATTGATTGGTTTGCTGAAACAACTCCTTAGGAAGATTCTTGGTCAAGCTCGTTTGGAATTTGAGGAACTTTACACCATTATCTGTGACACAGAGTCTTTGATGAACTCACGTCCATTGACTTACATGTCTGAAGATGTCGAAGATCTTAGTCCATTAACCCCTGCCTTGTTCTTACACGACCTCAAAGAAATAGGAGTTCCAGATCTGGACTCTATTGAAAGGGCTAGTCTTCAGAAGAGATACCGATTTAGACAAAGGTTAAGAGAAGATCTGCGGAAGAGATTCCGGACGGAGTATTTTGGATTCTTAAGGCAAGAGACTAGAAGACGCTCGAAGACAAGACCTATCAAGGTGGGAGATCTGGTGTTGATTGGACAAGATAATGCTAAGCGAGTCAATTGGCCTTTGGCGAGAGTTGTGGAGGTCTACCCTGGCCGAGATGGACCTGTGAGGGTCGCCAAGTTGAGAACCAGCAAGGGCGTCCAGATTAGGCCGGTTCAACGGCTCTACAATTTAGAGATACCCGCCGATCTGGGGAGTACCTTGAGGAGTATACAGTCGGAACCACGCCGGGGAGGCTCCCGAGGAGAAGCCAGTAGGGACCCTACGAAGATAGCCCAATCCTAAAGAACTGGAATGAACGGTCGTTTCCCAACTATTGGTTGAGTTTCTGTAGAAAAAACTCAAGGTGGGAGTATGTTGGGAAAAGAATGTTATTTTTCTTATAGATTTATATATTTTTAAATATATGTAAATTTAATCCATTATAAGAAACATATTTGCCATATGTAAATATTTATATGTATATATATTCGTGACAAAAAATAAAGTAGTTGACTGGTTAGAGTCGTGTGGTTTCTCGGCCCGCTCTCGAGAGGTCTACGCCTTGGTTGATACCTGCCTTAGACACTTCCGCGGATTTGACTTCTTGGGAATCGCTCTTCTCTACCTTTGAGATTCCACGGATTTTTTCCTCCCCGGGACCAGAATAAGAGACTTCGGGCGTCTGGGCAAAATAGAGCCTGGGCGCTGCGCCGCTGAACGCGACAACAACAATATGGTAAATAACGGGGGGAAATATATAAACCAAACAAAAAAAAATGTATGAACATGATATATATACATAGAAGAGAAATATCGTTGATATAGAAGATATAAATGATAAACAAAAATATATATGCTGTGGTTAAGTTTCTCATTCAGTATATCTGGCTGAAGATGGTAACAACGCTGCTTCCGAAATGTCACACGCCACCTGCTTATTAGGACTTGGTCCCGTTATCTTGTGTCAATAACCAATAATCCAAACTGATTATGCTTTATATATATATATATATATATAGATATACAATAATATAATATGGAATGATATATGATATATGATAATATTGAATATATAGTAATAATAAAAATGTAGTAAAATAGCGATGGGCACGACATATGCAAAAAAAATTGAACGGATATGATATAAATACATAGAGAAGAGATAGCGTTGATATAGAGGATATAAATAATAAACAAATATATATGCTGTGGTGGGATTTCTCATTCAATCTATTTGGTTGAAGATGGTAACAACGCTGCTACCGAAATGTCACACGCCATCTGCTTATTAGGACTTGGTCCCGTTATCTTGTGTCAATAACCAATAATCCAAACTGATTATGCTTTACATATATATATATATATAGATATACAAGAATATAATATGGAATGATATATGATATATGATAATATTGAATATATAGTAATAATAAAAATGTAGTAAAATAGCGATGGGCACGGCATATGCAAAAAAAATTGAACGGATATGATATAAATACATAGAGAAGAGATAGCGTTGATATAGAGGATATAAATAATAAACAAATATATATGCTGTGGTGGGATTTCTCATTCAATCTATTTGGTTGAAGATGGTAACAACGCTGCTACCGAAATGTCACACGCCATCTGCTTATTAGGACTTGGTCCCGTTATCTTGTGTCAATAACCAATAATCCAAACTGATTATGCTTTACATATATATATATATATATATATAGATATACAAGAATATAATATGGAATGATATATGATATGTGATATGTGATAATATTGAATATATAGTAATAATAAAACGAGTAGATGTGCACTGAGGAGTCTAATTCATCTCACTAGTATTTCAAAACTCATATGTAATATTTTAAAATTTTATTCTTTACAACTCGTCATTGGGAGTGTTTTTGTCTGGCATGCTCCCCGTCTCTCTCAATCCAAGGGAAAATTTATAGGAAAGGAAATCTTGGTATTCAACTACTTCCCTAAAACCAGATTATTTCTAAATCACCTTATCGTGATGACAATCTCACCTATATTTGTTCTTTACCTGGACATGTAGTTAACCCCTACTATACATTGTTTATATTATCTATAGAATGTGTACTCATATTTTTGACCAACAACTCGAGTTCTTAATATCTCTCTGAAAAAAATATTTTATTCTATGTCTAAAATAAAATAAGATTAGCTCATTGCTCTAGGCCATTTCACGGCCGAATCGAGCTTCCTAAAAAAAAAAATCCTTACCTTTTTGATCTGAAACGCTACATTGGCTTGTTCTGGTAATCTGCTTCAAAAGTTCATTTAGATGCCCTACTAATTAAAAAAAATTTACCTTATCTTATAATGAGTTACTCTCGTTAAAAAAAAATTCTACTTACTAACTGGCATTTAGACTTAAATTCGTTCTAACTAAGCGTACGGTAGACAGATAGTCTTTAATTAGGTGATTAACTTTTGATAGCCTGGGGCGATCTAAGATGCAAAGAATCTGGACAGTCCATCTGTCACTTTGCTAATTGGTACCTAAAAATCTGTAGACGGAATCGCCTCGTCTAATCGTAACTTGTTTCTTACATGCTCAATTGTTAACCTTCGTTAGAAAACCCCTTTAGGCCTTGACTAAGAGACATGGAGTTACAGGGAATTCGATTTCTTTACCCAGCACATGCTTCTAAGCTCGTCCATCGGGGACTTTGTTCTAGGCTGCGCAATATATAGAAGAGCTTTCAACGTGCCGATCCACTCCAACCTCCCGACTGAAACACCCTCATTTCAGCCACGCTTAACGCGTCGTAAACTACTATGTCAGATCGGTTATCCGAGGTTTGTCGCTGTACACTTAGTTTGCGACGTCGGCAACTGAATCTCCCCACCTAGCACAAAGTTCACCTGATACCTCTCCGCTTCCTCTAAAGAGGAGGGGACTTGCAGGCTTTTGGCCTGACCGTGACCTTCCACAAATCCCCAGTCTGAGAATCGAGACATGGTCATTGCCTACGACTCTTAGAATTCAAGTTGATATAATGAAAAAGAGTACTTGAATACTCTAATAAAGGAAATCCTACTCATACTCCTTTGAAAGGAGATCTAATCAAAATGGAGCGAATATTTTCCTAACAATAGAGTTGTATAGTCCTGTGAGGCTATCGTTCCTAACAAATACAGAAATCAAATTAAAATTTGAACCTATTAAGTTCTCTAACCCTATGCTAAAGTAATTTTGTTCTAACAGTATAATTGTTTTTAGCCTTCTTACACATTCATTACACCAATTCATTCATACACCCTCCCCCCTATCATTCGCCGTGTGCATACAAACTAAAGCTAAAAGCTGCTACATAAGCCAAAGTACTACTATTATCTCTATCAAAATAAGCCCTAACAATGATAGTCTTTTAGGACCAGATGAGAAATCAAATAAAGATGCTAAATTAAAACAAAGTGGGAACTAAAGCCCTATTTACTTAAAAGAATTGCCTCATACTAACTCTATATATCAATTATCTACACGTAGATAAACATTATCTATACTTAAACAAACTAATAAAACTGATTGTTAACAACCAAATGCTGAAATCTAACCTAACTCTTTAACCGTGTGACTCACAGTTTGAAAATCTTCTTATCTTGACACTTGGTGTCTAAACAAACGACTCATCAAACTAGCACTTAAATGGAGCGAACTGAACTTCAAGCATTTACCTCATTGCCAATATATGATAGATCTACAAGTGTTTTGCCAACGCTACTTCCCATATAAGATCATTGGCATTCTTCTTTCTCTGCTATTCAGCTAAACTCTTTCTTTGGACTTATAGGGCTTTTAGTACCCAGCTCGTTCTGGAGTTTAACAACAGAGGTTACTTGTTGCTCTATCATATCAATTCTTAGATTGTAACTGCATTACATACTCTCATTAGAAATTCTCTTTGAACTGTATTCTGGACCCAGGGATTACAGGGAATCAAGTTTTACCCAACACAAGTTCCAAGTCTGTCCATAGAGAATTGGTTACAAGCACAGCAGATATCTAAAGCATCTAAGTTTCCTAATTAATCTTGAAGTTGAACCACTGTTCATAACCTTCAATTAAAAAAATATCAAAACAAAATATACTGTTGAACTCAAGTGTTAATTCACAACATGCTATTAATACAGAATAGCCTCTTCAAAATAATAAAAAAAAAACTGAAACTCTCTAAAAACCACAGTCTATGGCCTTTAACTCACGTTCTAACACATCATACTATGATCAAAATTCAACTAACTCTAGTACACATTCTATAGGTTTAATCATTGGCAACCTGGACACGACCTGCACTCGGTGGGCTTCTTGACCCTGGTTGAACGGCGTATTTCAGGGCCGTCAACATTGCCACCAATTGTCCTATTCATTACCTCTAGCGGGTTTCCTAAGATTACTGTCTCTCGTGGTCCCTCTGGTTCTACAGTTGGACGAAATTGTAGCATAAAAATAAAAAGAAACTAAATTTTCCTAAATCATATCCTGACAGGTTGTGAAAGCTCTTCAAAACGATGTGTTATATTAAAACAAGGTTGTGAGACAACTCTTAAAGATGACAAACTATCATTAAAACAAGGGTTGTGAAGACTCCTTTAACTATATACTATACTAAAATGAGGCTGAGCCAATTCTACACTAGGAGAACACGAAAACCCAAGATATCGTCCATGTAGTGAGCATGAAGCCCTATCACGACCCCGAAGTACAAGAACAGATTGCCCAAGGTCATGTGACTGACTAGTAAACAGCGGGATGCCGTTTCTCGTGTTGAGGGAGCGATGTCGGGAGGACAGAGTTTCTTGGTATTCCCTTTTATCTGGAACGACCGGTCGGGGTAAACAGTGGCGTCACTTGAAAGGAGGGAATATCTGAGTTCCCCCCCCTCTTGTTCTAACTGCTGGGTCGACTTGGCTCATGTAAATAGTAACTCTTATTTTATATCCAAAATCTCTCATATAACTCATTAAATAAAACGGTGTAAAATCGGTGTACTATGCAAGGATGAGACTGTGACAAATTTCTCTAAGTGACACACTAACATTAAAACAAATTGTGAATATCTTTAAAGATGGCCACAAACACTACAGCAAGGTTGTGAGACGATATGCTGCACAAAGACAAGGTTGAGACAAATAACACACCAACACTGAAACAGGTTGTTAAAGCTCCTTTCAATCGGTCACTTAACACTAGAACACACGTTATAGTTTAAAAATAAGAGGAAAACTGTAAACTATTTAAAGTTTACCATAACACTAAGACAAAATTATTAACATAAAATAAAGTAGGAAAAACTGGAAGTTTAGAACACACGTTATAGTTTAAAATAAAAAGAAAACTGCAAACTCTTCAAAGTTCACCATAATATTAAGACAAAATTGTTAGCTAAAATAAAAAAAATTGAAAACTAGGACAAGATGTAACTAACAAATAAAAAAATAAAAGGACCGAAATTTTAAGATTCATTACAACGCTAAACAAACTTGTAGCTGGAAAGATAAAAGAAAGCTGGGACTCTTTAAATCACAGCCTATCACTAAGAACAGAGCGTTGTTAAAAAAAAACTGAGTAACTCTTAAATATCATATACCAACATTAAAACCAAGATTGCAGCCAATTAAAAAAAAACTGCTTCTTAAAAGGGGAATATATATTTGTTATTCAATATAACCTAGTATTGTAACTAATCACGACTATGTATATAAATTAATGTATACATTTGCTGAAACTTACGTAAATCAGCTTACACAAACCCTTAGTGCATAATATGTACTATTTACAGATATTGGTATCTAGTCTAAAACAAATTATCCATCAACCACTTGATGAAGAGTTTAAAAAAATCGTTCCATCGTTCTTATAAGCCAACAGCTATTCTCTAAACGTTGGACGCACTTTCTCCTATCAACCTCTATCTACTATTTATAAAACTCTTTATCCAACTTTCTTTAATTCTTTCTCTTTCAACATCTTTCTGCATCTTTCTATCTCTTTCTCATCACCATTCAACGCTTTCTCACTCTTTCATCATCTTCATCATCCTCAACGCCTTTCAACTTACTCCCATCGCATCTCTCTTCAACGCTTCTAACACATTTTATCTCTTATTCATCGCCTTTTAGCACAGTTCAACGCCTTTTTCATCCTTTTCATCCCTCTGGTGTTTCCCTGAAACCCGTCATCGGGAACTGGATCCCTATCTATTGCTCTAGCCTACTTTGATATCTCGGGAGTCCCTTCTGGGAATCTGTTCCTCCCCTGTCAGCTCTATACTAAAGTCTGACATTCGTTCATGGCGAGAGCCGTCGAAAAATTTCGAGGAAAATTCCAGAGAGCCAGTTTTCACCCCTTTAATCTCCCCTTCGAGGAGATAAGCTCTTTCTGGGTGTATTGAAACCAACTAGCTATGATGGCCCACTGGTAGAGGCGCTGTTCTCACTGCCTCTACTGTATATCAGAATGAACTATTAATTATTACTAGTGTATTATTATTCCAACAGCCTATGACCTTTAAGCCTTTATACTCCATATACACTCGGCGGGGTAGTCACCTTGTCAAAAGAAAATCTATAATGTCATAGATCAGTTAGAGAGAGAACATAACAAAATTGTGCGAATAGTTTGCTTCAACTACTGATTGTAAGTCTATTAAACTCGTTCTCTTTAGGTTGGCTCGCTCATTAGTCTTCGATTTTCGTTCAATAGTCATATTGAGTTCACATGGATGCTAGACGTAAACTGTATCAAAAATAGTGTAGTTTTCTAGTTTTTCGAATTATATGACCGTTAAAAAGAAAAAAAAATTCTGAGAATATATATCTCGCACCGACTACTATAAAAAAAAATTGAATGGGGAACAGCTCCGATTTTACAGGATACCTCATGGCTCATAGAATTGAATCACTTATTTCTCTCTAAAATATTCACACAGTGTATGGGGGTTTCCAGCGGTTCTATAGCTACTGGTATACTAAATTTATGGCAGGGATTGAAGTTAGTTTAAAGCTCATATGCTGTTTTGTCATGCGTCTTTATGTCATCTGCAAAGGGAAGTGTCACCTCAAAAGGGCTTAACTCTGGGACCAACACCCGCTGCACATTTCAGGAAGAAGTGGCTGTCCATACAATAGCAAGATATTTAAATAAATTAAAATCCTCTGGAGTAACTTGATAAAGAAAGAAAAATCAAAGATAAGGAGGATAAGTTTCTTTTATGAACAAATGATCAAGCTTTCGGGCACAAAGTCGCCCTTCTACAGGAATAAAATTATACAAAATCAAGATTCGTCTATATATATACAAATATTTAGCATAAATAATAAATAAATATTAGAAAATAGAGAGATAACATTTAAGTTTTATGTCTGATGTACGAATCAGGTAAATCAAGTGAGAGTCTCGTGTCTCGAGTGTAAGGCCTTAACAAATTATTTTTAAGAGATAAAATTTATATTTTATGTGTGATATACAAAATAAATAATAAGAGAAATGTGAATATGCTAATATTTGGTATAATCTGCTAGTTAAAAATCAATAAGTTGTTGTATTAATAGCTTATGAAAATATTTCGTTATAAAGATCCGGAATATCAATGTGCCTATTGATGCTATTATATTTCAGAGATAGTAGCGCCTCTACAACCAATCTCTTATATTTATGTTGAATGTTAGAAAAATGTGAACGGGGTTCTATTGTATTAAAAGTATGTCCTGTATTTGAAATATGTTGGGCTATGAGGGATCTAGGGTCGTTATTTCTGATATTTCGGATATGTTCATCAATTCTATCTTTTATATGTCTACCAGTTTCTCCTATGTATAAGCTAGAGCAATTATTACATTTTAATGAGTAGACTGCATTCTTTAAGTGATGAATGTGTTAATTTTATGGCTATTTGGGCAATACGAAGAAAATGTATGTATGATGGATAAAATGACGGTTTGTAATAAACGCTTGTGGTATATCTATTATCTATTTTTGTGATAAGTATATCTAAGAAAGCTAAAGTGTTATTGGTCTCTGTTTCAACTGTAAAACTTATATCATGGTATAAGTTGTTTAATGTCGATAAAATGTTATCAAGTGAACTGGTTTTGACTATTGCAAAAATATCATCAATTCTATCTTTTATATGTCTACCAGTTTCTCCTATGTATAAGCTAGAGCAATTATTACATTTTAATGAGTAGACTGCATTCTTTAATATTTTCTAGCTTATACATAGGAGAAACTGGTAGACATATAAAAGATAGAATTGATGAACATATCCGAAATATCAGAAATAACGACCCTAGATCCCTCATAGCCCAACATATTTCAAATACAGGACATACTTTTAATACAATAGAACCCCGTTCACATTTTTCTAACATTCAACATAAATATAAGAGATTGGTTGTAGAGGCGCTACTATCTCTGAAATATAATAGCATCAATAGGCACATTGATATTCCGGATCTTTATAACGAAATATTTTCATAAGCTATTAATACAACAACTTATTGATTTTTAACTAGCAGATTATACCAAATATTAGCATATTCACATTTCTCTTATTATTTATTTTGTATATCACACATAAAATATAAATTTTATCTCTTAAAAATAATTTGTTAAGGCCTTACACTCGAGACACGAGACTCTCACTTGATTTACCTGATTCGTACATCAGACATAAAACTTAAATGTTATCTCTCTATTTTCTAATATTTATTTATTATTTATGCTAAATATTTGTATATATATAGACGAATCTTGATTTTGTATAATTTTATTCCTGTAGAAGGGCGACTTTGTGCCCGAAAGCTTGATCATTTGTTCATAAAAGAAACTTATCCTCCTTATCTTTGATTTTTCTTTCTTTATCAAATAGCAAGATATTATTTTGCTGCCAATGTACTATGTTGATCATTCCTCATGTCATCATTTTGTCGATCCCCAATCCTCTAGGGTTTTTCTTTAATCATTTCTTGATGTCTTTTAATGCTTCATGCGATCCCGCCCAGCATTCAATAAGTAATATTGATCGTACCACCTCCAGGAGACCATCCCATTGCGGCCGAATCATTTTCACCCAACTTATAACGTCGTCCATATCGCGTAATTGAAATTAGTATAAAACTCAAAGAATAAGAACTTAATTTCTTAATTCTTCACTAATTTCAGTTGGCTCAACGTGAACCTTCTAAAATATATCTTGGTACACTGGTGTGACATGTTACACTCCTCCTAGTTCTTTACAAACCCGTTTAATCCCAATGAAAGCCAGTTCAGGCGCCAATCCCGTGCAAAACTCGTCATGCATGATTTCTAATTTGAAAATTATTTAGACTGAATATTTGCAGTGGCATCTGCTTCCACTGAAAGTACTTAAAACATAAGACTGCCTCTTATCTCTTGTTTAAATAGCTGTCTTTACCCCCCATATGCCTGTGTAAACTTTAACCATGACCTTATCAATCCTTGAAATTCTGCCTATCGAATATCCTGAGAATCAAAGTTCCTCTTGTCTACAGCGAACTAACACAATAATTGATCACTAGAGTTTTCTGCGTCGAGTGGTCAGTCTGTACTACTAGTCGTCCACTCTAACTCCAGGATTTTTTTTTATCTACTCAAGCAGTTCAAAACTTTTATTTCAAGATAGTTGTCCAATTCCCCAAAGATAATTTGCTAAATTTCGATAATTATTGGAATTCTCATTAAACAGAATAACTACACCTTCCTGACATAGAAAATATCCAGCATCAAGATATAGCGTACTGTCCATTTCTCTTGTAGGGGTGTAGACAAGGTACTTGGTTACACTTAGGACAAGAGCCTTGCACTAACTAATTTATTAAAGCACATAGGTAATATAAAGATTAAAAAGGGAAAGAGAGTAAACAAAGAGGTTACATCCTCCGGTAAACAAGCAACCAGCGTTGTCAGGCTAAAACGTACAGTCAGTTGGAGGGGAGGGGGGGGGGGCCGACGTCATCCTTCCGGTCACGTGTTATACTTGAGTGGCAGCGCTGGCAGGTGTCCAACATATCCCCTCCCGGAAAAACTTCCGCTGGATGTTTATTCCGATAGTCCATCAGCGCTCTACAGTACTTTTCATGCTGGCTTCTAGCAAGAGGCTTGGTAAGGAAGTCAGCAGGGTTCTCAGCACTCGGAGTGTAGAAAAGTTCGATTGCTTCTTCATAAGTGGGGTTATTGTCCTCTGCACTTGTGGCATTTATCTGTCCACCATTATTATCCTCTTCCGGAGATTCTGCCGTCTTTCCATGACTTCGGAGTGTCATAGGATGGCTTCTCAGGTTCTCTGGGAGAGTCACAGATAGCTGATCTATTCCACCTGTAGTTCCAATTAGTTCTTCAGTTTCTCGGTCTACTGGTTGATCTGCATTACTTTCTTCTTGAAAGGAGGCCTCTTTCGAGGAGAAATGGACAGATGGTAGAGTATCCCTTTCTCTTTTGGGCTGTTTATAGAGGATTTCTTCTTTGAATACACAATTTCTAGATTCCACCACTTGGCGTTTTTCAGGAATCCAGATTCTCCAACCTCGTCCCTGTAGAGAATAACCCACGAGAATTCCTTTAGTGGCTCTTGGCTGAAGCTTCGAATTCCTTCTTTGTTTTGGAACATGAACAAAGGTTTCGCAGCCGATTGCTCTCAGATGTTGCAGAGCAGGTCTTTTTCCAAACCACAATTCAAAAGGCGTTTTCTCTTCATTGTGTCTGTTTGTAACACGATTTCTCAAGTATGCTGCTGTGTTGGTGAGCTCTGCCCAAGAGGCGGTTGGCAGATTGCAACTGTTCACAGTACTCCTCACTAAGTTCAGCAAAGTCCTATTCATGCGTTCGGCGACACCATTCTGTTCAGGTGTGTAGACCATGGTGCGTTCATATACTATACCATGGGCCTTCGTGAAAATATCCCAAGGAGATGAACAGAACTCTAGTCCATTATCTGTACGGATCCTCTTGAGAGAAAATCCCGTCTGATTTTCAGCTTCTTTCATCCATTCCTTGAATTTTTCTAGAGTATCGCCCTTCCTTTTGAGGAAATATACCCTTGTATATCTTGATGCGTCATCAATGATGGTCAAGACAAATCTTGATCCACCCCAGCTCTCAATGTTGAACGGTCCCATAAGATCACAGTGAACAAGGGCTAGTGTCTGAGTTTCCTTGGTAGATCTCAAATTCAGGGGAAAGGTCTTTTTGTCGATTTTCCAATCATACAATCAGAGCACTTATCAGGTTTTCCAGCCTGACAGTTCAAACCAATGACAACTTCTCTTTTCATCATGTCTACTATGGTGCCATAGTTGATATGCATGAGTCTCTGATGCCATAAATTTAGTGGGAATTTACGAAAATTGTTGGTTTGAGCAATGGAATTTGAACATTCTCCTGATTCTGGAAATCTGGACGGAGCAGTCCTGACGAGATAGAGCCTTCCTCTCTTCTCTGCTCTGATCATCAAGTTATGATCATTGTCGTAGATATGACATCCCTTCTTGTCGAAGATAACCTCATGACCATTTTCCACAATTTGTAGAACAGAGAGTACACCATATCTGATCCCAGGTAAGAACATTGCATTCTGAGCAACTATGCTTCTAAGTTGTCCAGAATTGTTGATCAGATCTACTTGAGCATTACCTCTTCCTATGTTTGAATGTGATGTACCATCAATGGTGGTCACTTGTCCTACATTCTCGTCATTCAACGTGGAAAAATACCTTCTGTTCAGAGTCATATGATGCGTGGCACCTGAGTCAATTACCCACGTATCTTCTTCTGATACAACTGCTGCATTATACATCACATTCAAGTTCTTTGCTTCGTGATGTTGATGTATCGCTCCCTTTTCCTGTTGTTTACCGTTATTCTTTTTCAGTTTGAAACAGTCCCGTGCAATATGCCCTGTTTTCCCACATCCGAAACATTTTCTAACAGTTTTAGAACCTTGATGTTCATGAGGGAATTGTTTCTTGTTAGAGTTCCTGACTGACAGTGCACCCATCCCTTCATTTGTTGTAGCATACCGGCGCTCTGCCTCAGCTAACAATTTACGTCTGATGTTGGCACTGGTGAACTCTGACTCTGGTAAGTTACACATTGTTGATATAACATTATCCCAGTCCTCGGGCATTCCACAAAGAATTAGCATGCTTAGATCACCGTCTTCAATTTTATCCCCTACACCTGTGAGTTCACTCACTATTAGATTTATGCTTCCCAAATAGGCATCCATGTTCGCATGTTGACAGAATTTCTGGGAGTACAACTTTCGACGCAGTTGGAGAATTCTGTGTTTGCTATCCCTGGGTGCATAAAGTCTTTGTAATTCATCCCGAACTTCTTTGGGGGAATTTAGATGTCTGATATGGTTTTGCTGCTCCTCACCAATAGAGAGACATATCTTTGCTAAAGCCTTATTCTGCCTCGTATTAAATTTGTTGATAAGACCAACATCCCCTCCCTCGGGTTTGACTTCGCCTGGGTCAACAATTGACCATAAGTCATTGTCCATCAGAATGAGCTTAATTTGGAAGCTCCATGAGGAATAGTTTAATCCATTTAGCTTGGTAAATTTCGTTAAACTTTCGTTAGCTTCCATTATAAGATGGCGTCCACTGAAGGGGGGGAGAGAGAACAAAATAGGATTACCGTTCAATGCTTCAGGCAGCTCCAATCAGTCTCATAATCTTTTCTTGTAGGGGTGTAGACAAGGTACTTGGTTACACTTAAGACAAGAGCCTTGCACTAACTAATTTATTAAAACACATAGGTAATATAAAGATTAAAAAGGGAAAGAGAGTAAACAAAGAGGTTACATCCTCCGGTAAACAAGCAACCAGCGTTGTCAGGCTAAAACGTACAGTCAGTTGGAGGGGAGGGGGGGGGGGCCGACGTCATCCTTCCGGTCACGTGTTATACTTGAGTGGCAGCGCTGGCAGGTGTCCAACAATTTCTTTATTTTATGACTGTGTCAAATTACAACTAAAGAAACATACTAAACATATGACTGGTTTAAATTTCATGTAATCTCATCATGCCTTCTGCTGGCAAATATTTACTGTAAATTTAATACTATTAAGATGGTTTTATTTGTCCCCATCCAAGAAAATGTTTCAGAAATAGTCTTGGAAGTTTCTATCTAAGACATTTTGAAAAAAAAAAAGGATTGCACATTTATAAATTCAAGATGACTTTCCCAAGTCAGTGTATATACAGGATATTTAGGATTATATATAGTTGGAGGCAATATGGAATGAAAGTCGGTTGCCTGGCGCGTCCTTTTAACCGCCATTTTGGAATTTCGCTGTGATTGTATTTCGACATGTAATCATCTGTAGTAAATTATGCCATATCAAACAAAATATATGATCCTATTCAACGTTTCGAAGAAGCAAGCTAATCTATACGCTTGCCTAAGGTATCGGGGTTAAGTTTTAAACAGAAAATGCACATTCATATAAGGTTAACAAAATAAAAACAATCAGAATTACTGTTTTATTTAACATGCGTTACCAGGAATCTATATTGATTGTTACTTTAAAAAAAATGATCATTACACGAAATAAAAGCTAAGGAAGAGATTTGCGGGAAGGTATGACTAAACTCATTTACTATCGATATTCGAAGTGGGCACTTAAGTCTGGACATTGCGTTCATAAATGGACATAAAAAATAAAGAATAAGCAATCATGTTATCGAATAAAAGGAAAGAAAGACTAGCATGCTATTAAACCTGTAGGATGAAATCACTAGCAAATACATAAAAAATATAATTGAAACGTTTATAAATTAAATAAATCGTATGACTTATATACATTAGACAAGAGGATATATGCTTTAGACTATCATATTGAAAACGTTAAATACCATATAGATAAGAGAGGACAAAAGGGCACAATCTGGCAAACCAAATAAAAGATTTACCTTCAGATCTATCGAGCGGAAAATTTGTGTTGGATAAAGTATTTGAAATAAATCGTTAAGCCTTGGTTTGCAAATTACAAGTCATATTGAACTTACAGCAAAAAAATATATATATAATGGTGAAGAACTATAAGGAGATGGAATACTTCAGGCGTGAAGCCTTAAATACAGAAAACATAACCGAAGACCTTAATAAAATCAGACAAATCCATAGGTACATATGTGCATATATGGACATAGAAAAAAAATAAACCATCACTCTATAGGATAAAATATGTACGCGTCCACCTACCGCCATGTTGAAAGTTTTATCGTGATTCGCCCGTCACGCAAATATCGTGAATTATACCATATGAAAAAAAAATTGAGAAATTCAACGATTTAAAGAAGCAAGCTAGACTATACGCTTGTCTACAATATCGGGGTTAAATTTTAAAAAAGAAAACGCATATTCATATAAAGTTAAAAAATAAAATTAAAAAAAATCAAAATACTGTGCATGACAACGCATACTAGAATGTTTTAAATTATTATATTGAAAACGTTAAATACCATAATTGAAGACATTTATAAATTAAACAAATCGCATGACAATGTACATTAGATAAGAAAATAATGCTTCGAATTATTATCTAGATAACGTTAAATACTATAAAGATTAAAGATAACTAAAAGAGCATTCTAATAAAATTCAAAATATCTTCAGATTTATCAAGTGGAATCAATTTGCTGAAAAAAATTAAATATAAAATCTATTAAACCTTGAAATAAGTCGTACTGACCTACTAATAAAAGAAAAATAATGGTGAGAAACTAAAGGAGATGGAACATTTTAGGCATGAAGCCTTAAATACAGAAAATACAAATATTTAAAATTAAATAAATCGTAAGTCGATGCATATCAGAAAAGAAAATAAATGCTTTGAATTATTATCTAGATAACGTTAAATACTATAAAGATTAAAGAAAACTAAAAGAGCATTCTAATAAATTCAAAATATCTTTAGTCTTATTGAGTGGAAGTTCTGTGGGACGGAAATAATTAAAATATATAAAATTATTAAACTGTAGTAAACAAATAAGTTTCATTTATCTTATAATAAAGAAGGTAATGATGAAAGACAAAGGAAGATAGAATATTTAAGACGTGAAAAACCTACCCGCAAAAGCGGGGAGGATAGTAAGACCAACCTTTCAACTCGAGAGCTGGAAGCGAACTGTGCTCTAATTGTTTTTCTACTTTCCAGCTATTGCCTATACATGTGGTTTTCCACATGTTTTACCAAAAATATCTCCATCCCCCCTAGCTTACCTTCCCCCTCGAAAACATCCTGTATGGACATCTGTTGTTTTTCACGTCAATCATTCCACCTTTCTCCAGATGTGGCCGCTACCCAACGTGTCAATCAAAAGACATCCCTAGAGACTCTAAATTTGGAGCTCGTGGGAAATTCTCAGGTTTCTGAGAAAGCAATATTTCTAGGCTTAAGTTAGCGTCCCTAAGTTTCATTATCTATACAAAGGAAGAAACCATTTCTCCAATATTCGAAACTTATAATTAAAAAAATGTGGTACACTTCAACATAAGACGCTCCTGTAAATTTGAAAATTGAAAGGTTAGAATAATATATACGCTAAGCTTGAAACAAATTACAATAAAAAAATGTAAAAAGGCATCATGAATAACGTATTTTAGATAAAGCTTTTACCAAAATCATGAAAATATGCAAAAAAATGTAAAAGGTGTCGTGAATAACGTAATTTTAAATAACGCTTTTACCAAAAGTCATGAAAATTAAAAAATATATATAGAAAGGCGTCGTGAATAACGTATTTTTAAAAAAAGCTTTCACCAAAACCATGAAAATATACTAAAATGTAAAAGGTGTCGTGAATAACGTATTTTTAGATAAAGCTTTTACCAAAATCATGAAAATATACAAAAAAATGTAGAAAGGCGTCGTGAATAACGTATTTTTAAATGAAGCTTTTACCAAAATCATGAAATATACAAAAAATGTAGAAAGGCGTCGTGAATAACGTATTTTTAAATAAAGCTTTCACCAAAAGTCATGAAAATATACAAAATGTAAAAAAAAAAGGCGTCGTGAATAACGCATTTTTAAATAAAGCTTTTACCAAAAAATCATGAAAATATACAAAAATGTAAAAAGGCGTCGTGATTAGATAAAGAAATTTTTCGATTCAAACGGCCATTCCTTACTACAATATAATTTTAAAAGTGAACATAATGGAAAATTAGCCCAAAAAAAAATTGTGCATTTTTGCTATGTATTATCAAAATCATGAAAATATACAAAAAAAAAAAGATGCGTAATTTGGACGTTAAATATTCTTTGAGATTATAGGAAAGTTGGACAAAGGCGTCGTGACCTGTGAGGCGTCGTAAAGACAAAGCTTTCACCAAAACCATGAAAATATACAAAAATGTAAAAAGGCGTCGTGAATAACGTATTTTTAAATAAAGCTTTTATCAAAACCATGAAAATATACAAAGATGCGTATTTGGACGTTAAATATTTCTTTGAGATTATAGGAAAGTTGGACAAAGGCGTCGTGACCTGTAAGGCGTCATAAAGACAAAGCCTTTACCAAAAATCATGAAAATATACAAAATGTAGCATGGCGTCGTTTTGGGCTTAATGTAAATCGTGGTAAAGCATGGGATTTTTATATCTCAGGACAATGGGGTTTACTTCATGTAAATTTGTTTTACACTTTTCAACAGTGAATCGCCCCACGTTGGGTAACCAATTGTAAGATTCTCTCTTACATTCCATCATATACGGTAAATATAGTATACGCCCGGATTTACATGTGACTTGTAGTTGAGCACCAATGTAAGATTCGCTCTTACGTCTAGATGGTTAAATTTCACCTTTTTGACATACATATGCAAAATATAACACTCGCCAAATGCTTACATCAACTTGTGTAATAACTAGGATTACACTCAGATATACACTTGATATGGTACGACGAACACAAAGATCCATATTAATAACCAAAAATGTAATTTGTTTCAAGATAAAAATTGAGATGTAAGATTCGCTCTTACATTCCATCATATACGGAAAATATAGTATACACCCGGATTTACATGTGACTTGTAGTTGAGCACCAAAGTAGGATTCGCTCTTACGTCTCACTATGACATCTATATCTTGATCTCATCTAACTCATGGGAAAGTCCAGGTGCATACATATTCACAGTTTATAGTAAAGGCAATAAACCTCTTTGGACCTTAGTCACTGTAGACTAAAGTTTAAACATATACCCTCAAAACCTAAAACATACACACCAAGGTTTATATGTGATATGTGGTCCTAAACTCATAAAAGGAAAATCTCCTTTATACAATTTTCGCCACGGCTACTGCTTAAACACTAATCTAAACAAGTTCTAACCTCAATATTACATGGTACCAAAAATATTTATTTATTGATTGTTCTTGGTAAAAATAAACAAAAACTCACATATTAAATTAAATATATGAAATATTTATTACGATTAAAATACTGCATGTAATAAAAAAATTGGAGATAGATATTATATGCAAGACGGGTTTCCTTTCTTATTATTAAAACAACATTTTTTTTAATGTCCTATATTGTCCATTATATTTACCAAAGAAAATAATTTAATTTCTACCTATTAAGAACTATACATATATCTTCTGACATATAAACAAGCCCATTTTGGGCCCATACATAAAGATTTAAAAAAATTTTCAACCTACCATTGTATCTCTATACGCACCGTCAGGACCACCTCTCTGTTCGCCTGTCTTTTTTTTACTCACCCCCAACTTTTTTTTTTTTTTAAAACCAAGGAGGGCGCTCTCCCAAAAATTTTATCATCATCTTACAGAGTAAGGAGAAAGTTCATTTAATTTCGCAGATATATTCAAAGTAAAATATTATTCCTTTCTTTTTATTAAAAGAAAACTTGAATTAATAATAAAACAAAAAATATAAAAGGTTTATTCCTTAAAAATTTTCTTTAGAAAATCTTCTTTAAAAAAAAAAAATTAATTTTTTTTTATATTGCTATCAAAATATATATATACCTAATCTATCTAAACCATGTATATAATTAATTTTATCCTTTTTGAATAAAATTTAATTTAGAAATTTTTGAACTGGTTATAAGACTTTGGACCCCTCTTCTTGCATATAAAGGAAGGGACAATTTATATACATTTGTACATGTGCTCTTTGTACATTCTTCGTCTCGGCCTTTTTGCTGCGGGCTTTGGGATACATGCCCAGAGCTAATCCCATTTCTTCATCTCTTAATCGACCTCGTCGTTGTCCTTCTGTGGAGGGTTGGTCGGTATGGACAGGGCCAATGTCATCTCCGACTGGGTATCTCCCTCGGCTCTGGGTCTTTAGAGCATTGGGCATCTGGCTGCTTAAGCAGGGCTGATGTCATCCTTCTACAGCACACCTTCCCCTGGCAGATCTTGGGATTCACGTCCGGGGCTGTGTCTTCCATCTGGACACCAAACACTCTCGGCGAGACACTGCGTGTATATACATATGATGTAAAAGAATGTTTACATCTTTGTTGGGTCTGTTTGGTGGAAAAATCTGACCCAACATATATATCAAACCATTCCCTTTCTACTTATAGTAAATATCCATTTTACGATTTTTTTTTATTTAACATCGCGTATATCTACATTGCTCCATTTTGGCATACATCGTATCCGTGCAACTTTGATATGTATATTCACTTCCCACTTTTCTGTTTGCCCTATTATTGATGTCATTTGATAGGAGTTGCAATTTTAGTTTCTTTTTTTTATTATCATTATCATTGTGACCATGTATAGCCATTCCTTTGCTGTCATATGTATCATATAGAGTTAATAAAGTTTTTTTTATATTTTTTAGATGTGTTTTAGGAATTGGGCATATCTACAATACACGCACAATTCCTTGGCGCCCGTAATTATTATGTTTACCCCGAATGGCCTAATAATCTGTTTGCACAGAATCTGTATATAGACCACCCCACCTCCACCCACAGGGACTACGGCCGGGAATGTGTGGATTCAACTCACATCTGGGTCAAGACTCCCTGGAATACAGACAGTGAAAGGATGGGCTTAGTACTTTGCCCATTAAATGGTAGGATAGAATTTCCTTCAAAAATCATGATGAGTCAACCCGTCCCTGGTTTTATGACCCGTGTGTTCCTCCTTTGCCCGAGTGTCAGTGATTGCATACCGGTATCATAAAAGAATGCATTTCTCCCAATTTCATATTTCTCATAGAGTATGAACAGATATGAATTAGAATAAACACATTCTTTCACTCTGGCAGGGGAGGAATTGTTGGGCCAGATTTTCCACCAAACAGACCCAACAAAGATGTAAACATTTACATCATATATATATATATATATGCAGTGTCTTGCCGGAGTGTTTGATGTCTAGATGGAAGTCCCACGACAATGGCCGACGGTGTATCCCAAGATCTGCCAGGGAAGGACACAGCCCTGGACGCGTATCTCAAGATCTGCTGTAGGAAGATGACATCGGCCCTGTTTAAGCAGCCAGATGCCCGATGCAAACAGGACCAGAGGAAGACCGGGGACCGGGGAGACATTCAGTTGGAGATGGAAGACCAGGAACCGGGGAGACATTCAGTTGGAGATGGAAGACCAGGAACCGGGGAGACATTCAGTTGGAGATGATGCCTATGCCTTTAAAAGTTCACCCACAATATAAGCGAAAGGCTGTTGGACAATGGAGAAGCTGCCTCGACAAGAAGGAAGAGGACTTCGAGTATTCTTCTTTGTTAACCAGTCCATCTCCTCACCTTTTTCTTTGTATATATAACTTATGATATCACATTTAGATAGATTGGACATATTTAGTATTCTTTAGAATTTCTTAAAGAAGAAATTATTATGTAGGTTTCTCAGAGGGGCAAGCACGATAGATTTTATTTGATTTTTCGTTACTAATCTAAATATTTATTTTATTCAAAAATGAATAAAATCAACCACAAACATAGTTAAAGAAATTAGATGTGTCTAGTTATTCAATTTCTTAAAGAATAAATTACCTTAAATTTAAAATAAATAATTTATATTTCTATTATTCCTATTTAATCAGTAAATTATTATCTCAAACCTTGTAATAAAAAGCCTAATTTCGAATTTCCTAAAGTAGAAAGTACCCTAAATTTAAAGATAAAATCATATACCCTTTTATCCTTATTTTTGCCAATGTTTTATTACCTCAAAAATTTTCTTTTAAAAGAAAAGAAGAATTTTAATTTCTTTAAAGGATTAAAATATTTATTATTTCGATATCTCTCTTTTAAAAATAATAATATATTATTTTTAAATTATTAATATCCATTATATTCTAGGAATATTAATTATTTGATTACTCTGTAGTAAAAGTTGAGAACTTGGCTCGACGCTTTTTTTTTTTTGAAGAGGACAGTTAGTTTTTTAATCAAGTTTTCGAAAGTACCGGATCAAAATTTTTTTATCGAGAAAGAAAAAGAACAAGCGGGGCGTTCTGGAGCCATGGGGCTTGATCTGGTAAGTCAACTTAAATTTGATATAACAAAGCATGGTAAAAGCCATGGCAATACCAAATTTTGATAGACTCGACTATTTTAGATATTTTAGATATTAAGATATTTTAGATATTAAGATATTTTAGATATTAAGATATTAAGATATTTTAGATATTAAGATATTAAGATATTTTAGATATTAAGATATTTTAAGATATTAAGATATTTTAGATATTAAGATATTTTAAGATATTAAGCCTATTAAGGATATTAAACTTCTTTTGTTTTTGCCTACTCATGTCACACAATGATAAATGCAATTTTTTTATTTTTTTGTAAACCCTTTGAAGACTAATAAATGTTAATATTAAATGTTTAAAAAAAATACGTATTGGTATTATTATTATCTATATTTAACTACAAATCACATGTAAACCCGGGTGTACACTATATTTGCCGTATATATATGTTGAAACTACTTTGAGCTAGACTGGACTAAGATAGAGACGTTTCCAAAATGGAACGTAAGAAGAGATCTTACAATATCAAGACTATCACTTGAAGAAACTAAACAAAAAGTAAAGCCTGAAGAGGGAATAGCCATGAGTGCTACTAAAGTAAAGCAGTGCTTTAACTGCAAAAAGAGCGGGCACTTAGCAAAATATTGTAGACC
Organism: Cordylochernes scorpioides; assembly: GCA_030710605.1. Lineage (NCBI taxonomy): Eukaryota > Metazoa > Arthropoda > Arachnida > Pseudoscorpiones > Chernetidae > Cordylochernes > Cordylochernes scorpioides. Next base: position 43,828,818 of record CP092883.1, read on the forward strand.
AAATAAAAAATGGTGTACCATCTGTAAAAAGACAAATCATACTCAAGACCAATGCTTCTTTAAGAAATCTCGAAATAAATTCCAGGAAAATATTCCTTGCCGAATTTGTAAAAAGACAAATCATAAAGAAAAGGATTGCTTTTTCAGAAACAAAAATGAAGAAAAATTGTCCTTTTTTGCAGGAGATACTTTAAAATGTAAAAATGAGGAATTGCTAGAATTCATTGTAGACAGTGGCTCAACAAGCCATATGATGAATAGTAAAAGGTTTTTACTAGATGAAGTAGATTGCAACTCAAAAATATCAATAGCAAAAAAGGAAGAAACTCTAATAGCAAAATCAGTCGGAAAAATTCAAGGGGAAAAATGTGATCTCAAGGAGGTGATGTTTGTACCAAACTTGACAAATAATTTACTATCGGTAAGTGCCATTACCAGAAATAAAGGCAAAGTCGTCTTTGAAGATGAAAAGGTATTTGTCGTAAAAAATAGAAAAAAAGTTTTAGAAGGAGAAAAACAGGAAAATGGACTCTATACAATAAATATAGAAACAGAAAACCCCGAAATTGAAGAATCTCACCTAACAGCTACCCAAAATGAAGAAATGCTAAAATGGCACAGAAAAATGGGTCACATAAGTTTTTCAAGCTTAAAACAATTAAAATCTATGGTTAATGGAATAAACATAGAAAAATAAGTCAAGATGAAATATGTGAAACATGCATTAAAGCTAAACAGGTAAGAAAGCCTTTCAATTCCACTAGAACAAAATCAAAAAGGCCTTTAGAAATAATCCATACAGATGTATGTGGACCTTTAGATCCCACTACCCATGACAACAAAAACTATTTTCTAACATTTCTTGATGACTACACACATTTTTGTCATGTGTATTTGTTACAAAATAAATATGAAGTAAAAGGATATCTGAAAGAATTTATTACAGAAGCAGAAAACCAAATGAATCTAAAAGTTTCAAAAATAAGATGTGACAATGGCGGAGAATATGCAAATGAAGATATAAAATCCTGGTGCAAAGCTAAAGGAATCATTATGGATCTCACCATACCTCACTCACCTCAGCTGAACGGCAAAGCCGAAAGATTAAATAGAACCCTGATGGAGAAAACTAGAGCTCTTTTGATTGATTCTGGTGTAGAAAAATACATGTGGGGAGAAGCTGTAAGGGTTTCAGCCTATTTGCTGAACCGAAGCCCTACTCAAGAATTAGAGAAAACCCCTGCAGAACTTTGGTTCAACAAAAGACCAAATTTGTCAAACTTACAACTTTTTGGTTGTGAAGCTCATGTCAAAACCCTAAAACACATAAAGAAATTGGAAGACAGAAGTAAAAAATATACCTTTATAGGTTATGCACCAAATGGTTATCGCCTTTGGGATGAACAAAGCAAATGAATCTTTACAGCTAGAGATGTAATTTTTTTAGATAAAGGATGTATAAATAAAGAAGAAAAAATACCTATTGTCGAACCAGAAGAAGAATCTGAAGACCAACTAGAATTAAATGAAGAACCAAGTCTACCAGAAGTCTCTGAAGACAAAGAAGATATCCCTACAAAACCAAGTACTTCAAAATATAATCTTAGACCAAGAAGTAGTTTACAAACACCATCAAGATATGAAGACTTCTATTTAGAACGGGATGGAACAACAGAATCAGCTCTTCTAACTTACTCGGAAGCTATATCTGGTCCAAATCAAGAAAAATGGAAAAAGACAATAAAAGAAGAAAAAGAGTCTCTTGCCAAAAATGAAGTTTGGGAAATAGTAAAAGAAAATGAAGCGTCAAACAAGAAGATTCTGACCTCTAAATGGCTCTTTAAAGTGAAAGAAGATGGCCGCTACAAAGCAAGACTAGTTGTAAGAGGCTTTGAACAAGAAGCAGGCATTGATTATGATGAGACATTCAGTCCAGTCATAAGCACTGTCTCTTTAAGGATATACTTTGCTCTAATGGCTAAGAGAAGGTTTGTTTTTAAAACATTTGACATAAAAACAGCTTTTCTATATGGGTTTTTGGATGAAGAAATATACGTTCAATTGCCAGAAGGTTATAAAGGGAACATATGCAGGTTAAGAAAGGCATTGTATGGTTTTAAAGCAAGCCCCATTAAAATGGAATGAAAGATTAAAAACCTTAAGTAAAAGATTTTAAGCGTACGAGGATACTTTTCTTTTAAACTTTAATAAAGATTCAAGCTTTCGGGTGTGAAAACAGCCCTTCTACAGGAACAATAGAAAAATAATTTCAAATAGTAACGTTTGTAAACAAATAAATGGTATCTCTATTTGATCTTGTATTGCGTGAATGAATCTCACACCCACGCGACCCAGACTATGATACATTGATTAAATCTGCTAAGTTGAAACTTTCCAAAGTAAAACAAACTGGCAAAGGGCAACTATGGTACACAATTTATGGAAATATTGCTTTATATGCGTCAGGGATCTCTATGTGTCGGTTAATACTATTGTGTTTCAAAGAGAGCAACGCATCGACGACTAATCTTTTGAATTTGCTGTTGATATTAAGGTAATATGCATGTGGATGGGATGTGTTAAAAGAATGTCCTGTTTGTCTAATATGTTGTACGATAAGGGACTTTTCTATATATTAAAAACCTTTCTCAAATCCCAAGATTTCATACAACTACAATTCATTTCAACTACATTTCATACAACAAAACCAACAAAGGAAATATGTACCTTGCAATATATGTAGATGATGGTATTTTAATGGGAGATAATGAAGAAGAATTAAATAATATTTTAGAAAAACTATCCCAAGAGTTTGAAGTTAAAATAAACAATGATCCAAGAACTTTTTTTGGGAATAGATTTGTGTTTTGAGGAAAAAAATAAAATTTTACTTTCACAAGAAAATTATGCAAAATCAGTTCTTGAAAGATATAATATGCAAAACTCAAAACCAGTACCCACTCCCATTACAGATGTAGTAAAAGAATTAGACAAAAACTTAGAAATATCAAATGATAACAAATTTCCCTACAGACAAGCAATTGGAAGCCTTTTATATTTGACAAACAAAACTAGACCAGACATGACCTTTGCCACAAATTTTGAAAGCAGGTCAATGCATGATCCTACAACTCAAGATATTATAAACATCAAAAGAACCCTAAGATATTTAAATCACACCACCAATTTAGGCATATCATATGATGGAGAGATGCCATTTGAATTAAATGTGTATTGTGATTCTGACTTTGCTGGAGATATTAAAACTAGAAAAAGTACCACAGGATATGTAGTTTATTTATGTGGAGGTCCCGTAAGTTGGTGCTCCAGAAAGCAACCTGCAATTGCCCTTTCCAGCACTGAAGCAGAGTTCATTGCTGCAGCAGATGCATGCAAAGAAGTGTCATATATAAGATCCCTATTAGAAGAATTAATTCGAGATAATTTTGATATAAATCTCTATGTTGATAACCAAAGCACTATAAAAATTATAAAATCAGGCCAATTCACCACTAAAACTAAACATATTGATGTCAAATATCATTTTGTGAAAGATCAAGCTCAAAAGTTTAACCTGATATATTGTCCAACAGAACACCAAATTGCAGACATCCTAACAAAAACCTCTAGCCAGACCAAAGTTTGACAAATTCAAATCCTTCTTATGACAACCATTTAAAACATGAGTCAAGTGAAGAAACTGTTGAATGTGATAAGATCACTGATTTGAGAGGGAATGTTGGAAAAAAAAGAAGAATAGTAAATCAATGATCTTGAAATACTTTTAGACTGACAACACTGTAATATAAAAACTAGAACAAAAGGAGTGTTGGTTTTGTTTACAAAATTAGTAATTGTAATGTAAATTGTTAAATGTTCTTTTCTATCTCTCTTTGAAAATAATAAATTTAAAATTTTGCTATAAAAGGTAAAATCGCCTAATTCTTTAAAACCACTTCAGCTGTAAGTAAACTTGTTATTTGTTGTTTCATTGTCTGAACCATAAAAGATTCCCAACAGAGCTATCATTAATCTAAGCATCGCCGACTCACAAATAGTGCATGTCAAAAACCTACTACCAGCCAAAGCTACCTGGGACACTCTTAAAAATATCTATGAAAGAAAAAACACTCTCAGGAAAAATTTATTTGCTAAGGAAACTATACAGCTTAAAACACGAAGAAGACAAAGACATGCAACAGCACATCACTACCATGATGGAAATAGTTGACAAACTGCGAACCATTGGCGAAACACTAAAGGGACTCTCACATCACGGCTATACTGCTTTGCTCGCTTCCAAAGAGCTACTCAAATCTCATCACGATGTTGGAATCAAGGCCTGATGACGAGCTAACGCTTGAATTCACAAGAACAAAATACTTGATGAACACACACGCAGAGTAGAAAGCTCAAAAGACGAAAGCACTGAATCAAAAGCCTTAAAAAAGCCTCCACAGAGCTTCAATCCAAAGAAGAGAAAAAGAGAAGAAATTCTGTTCTTTCTGCCACAAACCAAACCACTCCAAGGAAGAATGTTGGCACTATCAAACGAAACAACAGCAACAAAGAGTACAAATATGAAAACTTCAGAAGAGGAAACGTACCAAAGTACACAAATCAGTCGAGTGTCACCCAAGAACAACCAACAAACCAGAGAACAACGAAAGGATCTAACCCAAAAGCTCTCAATTGCACTCAACGAGAAGCAAGTGTACACAACGTCGACTCTGGAGCCACATCTCATATGGCGTACGATGAAAGCTTCTTCACTGAACTTAACAGAGAACAAACACAAATGTTGTGGTTGCTAATGGCAATAAGCTGCAGGTCAAAGGGATAGGACAAGGAGAAATCAAAGTCATCACACCCCAAGGAAAGACTGACACCTTACTTCTCACAAAAGTTCTCTACATCCCGGAACTAACAGACAACCTTCTGTCAGTGAGTGCGGCCACCTCCAACGGATGTAAAGTGACGTTCAAAAGAGAGTGGTGTACCATCGAAAGAGACAACACAGCCCTCGCGAACGGTATACTTGACAATGGAATATACCGACTCCACCTGGATGACAACCTCCAAACTCGCACATTCAAAGCAAATGTAGCAAAACAAAACCACTGCAAGAACAAAAATTGCCTCATGCTCTGGCACGACCAGACTAGGCCACAGAAATATAGAATCAATTAAGAAAATTCAAAATGAGAACCTAGCAAGAGGACTAAGTCTAAATAACTGTTCGCACAGCACAGACTGCGTTCAGTGCATTCAAGGTAAACTCACCGAAAACCCCATTTCAAAGAAGACAGAGTACAGAGCAACTGAAACGCTTCAACTTGTCCACAGTCGTGGCTGCGGTTCCACTACAAACTAACTCTCTCAGCGGTAAGAGATACTTCATCACTTCACTGATGACTACAGCAGATACACGAAGATATACCTCCTGAAGGAAAAGACGAAGTCTATGAAAAAATAAAAGACTACGTCATCTCAGCACACACGGAATTTGGAAAAAATATCCAAACCATACGGACAGACAACGGTCGTGAGTACGTAAACCGACAAGTCGAAGATTTCCTGAACCAAAGCGGAATCAAACATCAGCTAACAGTCCCCTACTCACCAGCCCAGAACGGAGTAGCAGAAAGAAAAAATCGATCACTAATGGAGATGACAAGATGCATGCTGTTTGACTCAGGACTCCCACAGTCCTCTATGGGCGGAAGCGGTTACCACAGCTAATTACCTACACAACCGAATACCCTCGAAAGCTACAGACAAGACTCCATTTGAACTATGGACCAACAGGAAGCCCAGTCTGAAGCATCTAAAAAGATTCGGATGTAAAGCCTTCGCCTATATTCCCAAGATAAAAATAAATAAGTTGGATAGCAAAGTTATCGAAGGGATCTTTCTTGGATACGATGATCGGAGCAAAGGATACAGAATCCTGCACGACACAGACAACATCACAATCAGCAGATCCGTAAAATTTCTAGAAAAAGAAAATGGGTTTTCACTACGCTTCCACAAAAACAACTTCACCACAAGTACTAAGTACAGATCTAATTTCCTCTAATCATATTGGAAATGCAGAGGAAAGCCAGGAACCAGGAACACAATCCGAAAACCTTGAGGACTCAGAAACCGAGGATTACATTCAACCCGGTACGAGCACAGGAACACAAGTGGTCACACAAAGAAGATCCACGAGACCAACAAAAGGGAATTCCTCCCATAAGGAATGACTACATGCTGTACAAAACTGAAGCTCAAGACATTCAGACACCCACCTGCTACTCGGAAGTCCTACAATTACCAAAAATAGAAAGAGAAAAATGGCTACAAGCAATGAACGAAGAACTAATTTCTCTTGAGAAGAACAATGTCTGGGAACTAACGCCTCTACCTAAGGACAAAAAGATCATAAGATGTAAATGGACCTATAAACAGAAACTCAATTCCAAAGGAGAAATAGAGCGGTACAAAGCCAGACTCGTAGCAAAAGGGTTCAATCAGAAATTTGGCCGAGACTACGAAGAAACTTTGCACCAATTGTGAAGCATTCTACAATTAGAGCCTTCCTAGCGCATCAGTCTACAAAGGGATGCAAGTGAACCACCTTGATGTCAAGACAGCGTTCCTACACGGCGACCTAGATAAAGAACTCTACATGGAACTCCCAGAAGGACTCCATACAAAACGAACAGACGGAGTCTGCAAACTAAAGAAGGCAAATTTACGGTGTAAAACAAGCTGGAAGATCTTGGAACACAAAAATCGCAAGCACTCAAATTAAAAATAACTTCAAACAGAGCATTGTAGACCCTTAGCCTATTCACCAAGAACGAAGAAAACCATTCCATCTACTTGATTCTATATGTGGATGACATGCTGCTTGCAAGCGATTCTGAAAATAATCATCCAAAACACTGTAAAAACTCTCGAAAAAGAATTCGAAATAAAGAACCGTGGAGACCCCACTCAATTCATTGGTATAGAAATCTCAAGAAACAGAGAAGGTGAACTCCTTCTGAGCCAAAAGAATAAAATCCAAGAATTAGTTGAAAGGTACAATCTCCAAGAAGCGAAACCTACTTTCACTCCCATGGAAAGCGGATACCCCGGTATATCTGATGTAAAACTTCTACAAACAACGTCCAATACCAACAACTGATAGGCCTCACTATTGTACCTAAGCGTAAGTATCCAGACCAGATATCGCAGCTCCAGTCTGCATTACTCAGCAGCAGAAACCAGAACCCTAGAAATTGTGACTGGAATGCAGCAAAAAGAATCGTGAGATATCTAAAAAACTACTAAAGAACTCGAGCTACGCATATCTAACCAAAAACCTCCCACACTGGAAGCATACAGTGATGCCACATGGGTAAGCGACAACACCGACAGAAAATCACTAAGCGGAAACTTGTTCCTACTGGGATCAAACCCCATCTCATGGATGACTGGGAAACCAAGGTTGCGTATCTCTCTCTCATCCACCGAAGCGGAACTAATCTCCGCAGCTGAAGCCTCACAAGAACTGTTATGGCTTCTCGACTTGCTAAAGGATCTCGAACTGGAACAGAAAGCTCTAATCTACTTCCACCAAGACAATCAATCATGTCTCAAGATATGTTCATCCGAAAAAGTGTCTTCTAGGACCAAGCACATCGCAACCAAGATCCATCACCTGAAGGATCTTCAGAAGAAGACAGTGATAAAAATGATCTACTGCCCAACTGGCGACATGAAGGCGGACATCCTGACCAAGCCGCTACCAAGGGCGACATTTGAGAAGTTACGCTACAACCTCGTGATGTCTCCACATTCATGCCGGGGATTTGTTGGAAACTGAATGCTGCGACAGCTAGCGCCACACTGGACTAATCATCATCACAACAGTTTGTTTACCTTCTTCTCTATATTATAAAATGTGTTCGCTCCCATAACTTTGTTTTTCTTACTAAATGGATAATAAAGATTATTATTATATAATCATCACGTCCTCATGCTTCATACCAGCTGTAAGTACCTAAATCTTACAACAAGTTTCATCTGATTTTATGTGAATTAACTCAATAGATGACGTTCTCAGAGTTACTTTAAACTCTTTTATTCTGCATTGATATTGTTGTTTGCGACCCTTCTAATTTAAAATATTTTTCAATTTGTCCTCTTAATTTTCAAAAAGGTTATACTTGAATTATTTTGTATATACTCTCTTTTCAAAGTAAAATCTACATCGCTTATTGACATTTTTTTCTGACTAAATCCTCCTTCTTCTTAATTTTTTAAATTAGCCTTCAAATTTTATAATTTTAATTAGCAGAATTATATTTGATGTTTCAATAACTTATATAGAAGCTTTTGCATAGTTTCGTCCTGTAAGCATACCAACTTGATAAAGGTTTCCTGTTTTCCCTTTGGTATTTCTTGATACGAACCTCTTATTCATTTTAGAAGTAGTAGATATCAGATGATAGCCATAGGTCATAGCCATTCTAAAGTATGTTTAGGTCGTCAATCCTTTGCGAAAAAAATGGAAATCTCCACGTTGGCGCTCTTTCCGCAGATTTCTTAAATGATATCCCGTGTCATTTTTTAAAAATAAATTATGTTTTAGGCATCAAAACTGCCTTTTTGTTCAAAGACAGCAACGTTTGAACGGGTACAGCTAGGTGGAGCAGATAATCAAACATAATCTTGCCAAGTATAGATTCAGTATGGATTGGATGTTTGCTAAAATTGTTTTAACAAATGTTTGTTAGACAAACCTTTACTCAGGTGAAAACCGGGCGAAGCCGGGTACATTGGCTAATAATATATAGTGGTGTTTATCTACTTATATAATTGCCTTATTCTGTCTGTGTGAAGTACACTGTGTGAAGTTCACGGATAGATTTTGGTCATCAACGCGCGCATCATCATTATGATCATTATCATTATATAATGATAATTATTATTATAATATAATTGCCTTATTCTGTCTGTGTGAAGTTCACTGTGTGAAGTTTCACGGATAGATTTTGGTCAGAATGGATAAAATAAAAAGTGTCAAGGGATGGGAATCGAACCCACGACCTTCCGCTTACCGGGCAGATTGCCATGGCCACTAGGCTACCCTGGACATATTTTTCCGTTCATAAATTATATATAAATTAAATATTAAAACTATATATTCAAATTATTCTACTTAGCTCACGAACAGCGCCCTCTATCAAGGTTATAAATACGTTCAAAATCGAAACTTTTCAAAATTTTATTAATAATAGTTCGCTTACTAATTAGAATACTTGATCTAAATCGAAATATTTATAGACGCTCGCTCGATTTGAAGATTTATATCGTAACTAATCTGACTGTAAAGTTTGGAGCGGGGACGTTTCACAAGAGTGGACATCCACGGCGCCAATTTATAATTGTAACGAATAGTGTTTTAATAAAACATTTAATCGGGTAAACCCGGGCGTTGCCCGGGTCATTCGTCTAGTATGAAAATATCGGAATAAAAATAAATTCGACAATAAAATAAATTATTAATAAATCCAGTTAATTTATGTTTGTGTGCACCACAAAAGGAGGACATCTACCTTTGAAATAATACATTAATGTTGTTATTCTCCCACATAGTATTGCTATAGAAAGATAACTATATAAGCTCAGAAACAGACTGGTAGATATAAATATAAATGAGAGTTAAGTGAGACCATTATACCGAACCAACAAGGAATGCCACGGGAATAGGAAAAAAAAACGATTTTCGATGAAACAAACTATTGCCTTTAAAAATAAAAACATATATCACTCTGCAAGAAGGAAAATTATGTGATTCATCTTGCCTCTTAATTCCACATAGATTTAACACAGCTAGTCACCAGTAAAACTAGACATGGTTCAGAAGAAATTCAGAAGCCAATTGCCATTATAGACAGAACTTTGAATACGGGAGGTGTGGATGTTGCTGGCTACTATTGTACAACATACAACCTTCTCATAAAAGCTGATATGCATGGTGAGTAAAATTATTTTTTCTGGTGCCTAGAAGTGGCTACTGTCAACTCATACATCATATACACCTAGAACATGAAAATAAAATGTAATAACGCTGATCAGACACGAAATATATCGCGAAATTTTGGTGGAAGAGCTTGTAGAACCATGGCAGAATGAAGTCCAAAACCTATGAAAGCTTCCACTTCAGAATGCTTGGAAAGGAAGGATAATCGGTCCCACAATGGTAACATCCAGTCTATCAAAGAGTTCAAGGTCTGTTTCGTCCTAATCCACACCTGGTGGATTTAAAATAACAGGATTTTATTGTGAAACCTGTAGTGGCAATCCAGCTCTTCATTGGGAGATTGTTTCCAGATATACCATTTTTATTGAAATGAAAAAATAAAATATCTATTATTTTTTTATAATTATATGTAAATGTTTCTGCATAATAAACTCGTAAATAAGTAAAGAAGATTGAGAAGGAAGGGAAAAAAATATCGAGGTAAAATATATATAAATAAAGGGAATTTGGATATATATATATCTGAAATGTCCTTTTAAGAATATGTAATGTTTTAAGAAAACCAAAAGTAAACAAATCGCATTGTTGGGTCAGATTTTTCACCAAACAGACCCAACAAAGATGTAAACATTCTTTTACATCATATATATATACACGCAGTGTCTCGCCGAAAGTGTTTGGTGTCCAGATGGAAGTACCACAGCAATGGCCGACGGTGGGTTCAAAGGCCAAGGCAGGGGAAGACACAGCCATGGACGTGTATCCCAAGATCTGCCAGGGGAGGACACAGCCATGGACGTGTACCCCAAGATCTGCCAGGGGAGGACACAACACTGGAAGCGTATCCCAAGATCTGCTGTAGAAGGATGACCATCGGCCCTGAAAAGCTAATGGACAGTGGAGAAGCCGCCTTGACAAGAAGAAAAGGACTTCGAGCATTCGTCTTTGTTAAACCCAAACCATCTCTTCACCTTTTTTTTTCTTTCCTATCTTCCTTCTTTTAATTTGTATATAACTTGTGACATCACATTTTAGATAGATGAGGCATATTTGGTAATTTTTGAATTTCTTAAGAAGAAATTATTAGGTAGGTTTCTCAGAGGGGCAGGCACGATAGATTTATTTTGATTTTGTTACTAATATAAATATTTATTTTATTCAAAAATGAATAAAATCAACCACAAACATAGTTAGAGAAATTAGATGTGTCCAGGTTACTTAATTTCTTAAAGAAGAAATTACCTTAATTTTAAAACAAATAATTTATATTGCTATTATTCCTATTTAATCAATTTTATTATCTCAAACCTTTTAATAAAAAGCCTAATCTCGAATTTCCTAAAGTATTAGTACCTTAAACTTAAAGATAAAATTATATATATCCTTTTATCCTTAATTTTGCCAATTTTATTACCTTAGAAAAAAAAATTTCTTTTAAAGGAAAAGAAGAATTTTATTTTTTTTTAAGGATTAAACATCCAAATTTATTATTTCGATATCTCTATTTTAAAAATAATAATATATTATTTTTTAAATTATTAATATATATTATAATCTAGGAATATTAATTATTTGATTACTCGGTAGGGAATTTTTGAGATTGAGGGCGCGGTAGGAAAGGGATAGCGGTCTAGATTTAGTTAGTTTTTATCGAGCGACCAGACAGTATTGATCGAGGTGTCCAAGCGGTCTGGGGCAAGTTTCTCAGAAGGAAGAGATCGATTTCTTATCAGGAGAGGTATGCAGTCGAGATACTAGGTAAGTCAATTTAGATTTTGTAGTAAAAAGGTCAATATAATAAAACATGGCGAAGCCATGGTAGATATCAATTTTTTTTTTTGTAAATTTGATTGCTTGAGATATATACAGCAATTAGAGATGTGGACCTTATGTTTTCCTTTTCTTTATATTAGTCAATTTTGTTGATTGATTGTGATTACCTTATCCAGATGAAGTAAATTTGGTTGAAATTACCAAATCGTAGATTCTCAGTCACTTCTTTATAGGAATTTAAATTTTGCAAGATGAGATAATCTAATGCCACCAATATTCTTTAAGCCTATTCAAACTATTCACATATAAAGAATGTTTTAGTGTAAATTTTTTTATGCCGAATAAAATTAATGTGGATACTTTACAATGTGTGTTGATATTCATATTTAACCACATATCACATGTAAAACCTTGGTGTGTGTTATAGATCTTGAATGTATGTGTTTAAAATAATATCTACAGTGATTAACATTCAGAAAGGCGTGTTGTTATTACTATGTATATAAATTACAAATGTGCATGTACCTGGGTTTAACCCCTGAGTTAGTTAGCATCAGGATATAGAGGTTCTAATGAGACGTAAGAACGAAATTTTACAATTGGCGCCCAACGTGGGGCTCGATACTGTCGAAAAATGCAAAAACACTTTGCGAGAAGTAGACCCTACAACCGAGATAAAGAAATAAAAATATCATGCTCTACCACGATTCGCATTTAAGCCTAAAGTAAAATGCATAATAATGATCAACAATCCCAATTTTATGACTTTGTCCAATTTCTACATAATTTCAAAGAAATGTTTAACGTATGGTACACCCTTCTTATTGTACCTTCTTGTGTAACAAGAGCTTCATTTTAAATGTATAGAAATACATAGTAAGAATGCACAATTGTCTTATGGGACAAATTTTCATTTTGTTCACTTTTAAAATATACTGTAGTGATGAATAGCCATTTTGAATCGAAAATTTCTTTATCTATTCACGACGCCTTTTTACATATCACGACGCCTTTTACATTTTTGTATATTTTCATGGTTTTGATAAAAGCTTTGTTTAAATGTATAGAAATACATAGTAAGAATGCACAATTGTTTTATGGGACAATTTTTTTTACTTTGTTCACTTTTAAAATACTATAGTGATGAATAGCCGTTTTACATTTTTTTGTATATTTTCATGGTTTTGATTAAAGCTTTGTTTAAATGTATAGAAATACATAGAATGCACAATTGTCCTATGGGACAAATTTTTCATTTTGTTCACTTTTAAAATATATTGTAGTGTAGATTCTGAATTTTTTTTTCCTTTGTATAGATTCTGAAAAATTGGGACGCTAACTTAGGCTTAAAAACAATGCCTTTTTCAAAACCTGAGAATTTCCCACAAGCTCCAAATTTAGAACCTCTAGGGACATTTTGATTGACACGCTGGGGCAGTGGCCACATCTGTAGAGGGGTGGAATGATGGACTTGAAAAAACAACAGATGTGCATGCAGGATGTTTTCGAGGGGGAGGTAAGCTATGGGGAATGGAGGTAATTTTGGGGGGGACATGTGCAAAACACATGTATTGACAATCTGGAAAGTGAGAAAACAACTAAGAGTCAGTTCACTGCCAGCATCTGAGTTGAAAGGTCAGTTTTGCTATCCTCCCCGCTTTTGCGGGTAGGTTTTTCACGTCTTAAATATTCATCTTCTTTTGTTTTACACTATTACCTCCCTAATTATAAAGTCAATGCCACTTATTTATACTACAGTTTAATTAATTCTTATATATTTTAATTATTTCCGTTCAACAAAATTTTCCGCTCGATAAGTCTGATATTTCCTTTGAATTTGTCATATTGTTTTCCAGTTACCTCTCATCCTTATAGTTTTAACATTTATCAATATGATAATCCAAAGCATCTATTTTTCTAATCTAATAAAGTTCCTATGTCATGCGGTTTATTTAATTTACGAGTGTTTTCAATTATTTTTATTCAATAATGATCACTTTATATGGGACAGTTAATATAAATTTTCGGGTAGTGCCCATGAGATAGGACAACTGAATTAATATTTATTTACTGGGATTTTATTTTTTTAACATTTATGTGTAAAATCAGCATGATACTCAACTATATTTCAGATTATTGCAACATTAAGTTTTATTACAAAATTTTAGCATATCATGCATTTTGGATTGACAATTAGATTCATTTAACGCCCACCTATCCACAGGATTTTATTTATTTCATTCTTGTAATCCATGTATTTCTTAATATATCTTGTAGGTCTCGCCTTCTAGAATGGGTCTGAATTTTTTTTTTTTTGGAATACATTATATTTAGCCAAAGAATGACTTCCCTCAGTCATGCCCAATTTTAATTGTAAGTGATACAGCAATATTTATTGGTACCATGTACATGATTATATTTAGCAAATCCTGGTGAGTCTGCATTATTTATTTTAATTTTTTCACACTTAGACATACATACTTACCGATTGTTTTTTTCAAAGGCAGGTATTGGATAGATATGATGATTCAGAGACAATCTCCATATTTTATTTCAATCTCTTGATTATGGAAGGCGAAACGCCTTTATACTTTAGATAGTTTGATTTACTAAACAATTAAATATAATGTGTATTATTCACTACTACTATATATATTTTAATTTTATATTTCAGATATCCATCTCGCAATTTATCTTTTTGTTTACTTATCTATCTAGATCTCACAAATTATTTGCGTATCATGGGTTCAAGAGATTAATCCCGATTATCAACTCTATTTTTTTGGTATTTAGAAGTATTAATTTAATGTATGTCTATTTACCTGGCTTTTTGTATTCAACATTTGTAATCAGCATAATCTATAATTATATATATTTGGATTATTGCAATCCCGATAGTGTACACGAGATAAAGCAGTATTTGATATTCTTTTATTTTTTTTTGGTAACTTTATATGAATGTGCATTTTCTTTTTAAATTAACACCGATATTGTAGACAAGCGTATAGTTTAGCTTGCTTCTTTAAATCGTTGTAATTGTCAATTTTTTTATATGGAATAATTCACGATATATGCGTGACGGTTCAATCACGGTAAAAAAAAATTTCAAAATGGCGATCGGATGGACGCGCACATATTTTATTCTATAGAGTGATGGTTTATTTTATTTCTATGTCCATATATGCACATAGGTGCCTATGGATTTGTTTAATTTTATTAAGGTCTTCAGTATATTTTCTGTATTTAAGCTTCACGCTTGAAATATTCCATCTCCTTTTAGTCTTCACCATTATTTTTTTTCTCACTGTAAGTTCAATATAACTAGTATATTGTAAGTCAAGGCTTAACGATTTATTTCAAATACTTTATCCAACAAAATTTCCGCTCGGTAGATCTGAAGGTATTTTTTTTTGGTTTGCCAGATTGTGCCTTTTGTTCTCTCTTATCTATATGGTATTTATAACGTTTTCAATATAATAATCTAAAGCATTTATCCTCTTATCTAATGTGTATAAGTCATGCGATTTATTTAATTTATAAACGTTTTCAATTATATTTTTCTGTATTTACTAGTGATTTCATCAACAGGTTTAATAGCACGCTGGTATTTCTTTTCTTTTATTCGATAATATGATTGCTTATTTTTAATTTTTATGTCCATATATGAACGTAATGTCCAGACTTAAGTGTCCGCTTCGAATATCGGCCGTAAACGAGTTTAGTCATACCTTCCCGCAAATCTCTTCCTTAGCTTTTATTTCGTGTAATGATCTTTTTTTTTTGGTAACAATCAATATAAATTCCTCGGTAAGGCATACTAAATAAAAACAGCATTTTGATTTTTTTATTTTTGTTAACCTTATATGAATGTGTATTTTCCTTTTTAAAACTTAACCCCCGACGTTTTAGACAAGCGTATAGTTTGTTTGCTTCTTGAAACATTGAATTTGTCATCCTTTCTTTTTCCGATATGGTATAATTTACAATAGCTGCTTACATATCGATGTACTATCACGATAGATTTCCAAGGTGGCGATCGATGGACGCATACATATTTTACTCTATAAAGTGTTCGTTATTTTTATTTCTATGTCCATATATGCACATAGGTTCGTTTAAGCAAGCGTATTTTTATTAGTTCTTTTTGATTGTATGGTAATAATTTATATTACTTACTTAAGTTGTGGAATTTGTCAATTTTTCTTTCTTTTCTCGATATGGTATAATTGCAATAGATGCTTACATGTCGAAATACAATCACAGCGAAATTCCAAGATGGCGGTCAAGTGACGCGCCAGGCAACCGACTTTTATTCCATGCTGCCTCCAACTATATATGATCTTAAATATCCTGTATACACACTGGCATGAGGTCACCTTGAAGTGTTATAAACGTTCAATTTTTTTTCATTTCACAAAAATAACCTAGGTAAAATTTCAAAGATTCTTCTCTCTGAAACATTTTCCCTTGGACGAGGACGAAAAAAAAACATCTCGATAGTATTAAATTACAGTAAATATTTGCCAGCAGAAGGCATGATGAGATTACATGAGATTTAAACCAGTCATATGTTTAGTTCTGTTTCTTTAGTTATAATTTGACACCGTCATAAAATAAAAAAAAATGGACAGTACGCTATGTCTTGATGCTGGATATTTTCTGTGTCAGAAAGGTGTAGTTATTCTGTTTAATGAGAATTCCAATAATTATCGAAATTTAGCAAATTATCTTTGGGGATCTGGACAACTGTCTGAGAAAAAAAAAATTGAACTGCTTGAGTAGATAAAAAAAAAATCCTGGAGTTAGAGTGGACGATTAGTAGTAAGACCTGACCCACTCGACGCAGAAAAACTCAGGGAACAATTATTGTATTAGTTCGCTGTAGACAAGAAGAACTTTGATTCTCAGGATATTCGATAGGCAGAATTTCAAGAATTGATAAGGTCATGGATTAATGTTTACACAGGCATATGGGGGGCAAAAGCAGCTATTAAACAAGATAAGAGGCAGTCTTATGTCTTAAGTACTTTCAGTGGAAGCAGATGCCACTGCAAAAATTCAGTCTAATAATTTTCTAATTTGAAAGTCATGCATTGACGAGTTTAGCACGGGATTGACGCCTGAACTGGCTTTCACTGGGATTAAACGAGCTTATAAAGAACTAGGAGAAGTGTAACATGTCACACCAGTGTACCAAGATATATTTGAGAAGGTTTACGTTGAGCCAACTGAAATTAGTAAAGAATTAAGAAATTAAGATCTTATTCTTGAGTTTTACACTAATTTCAATTACGCGATATGGACGGCGTTATAAGTTGGGTGAAAATGATTCGGCCGCAATGGGATGGTCTCCTGGAGGTGGTACGATCAAATATTACTTATTGAATGCCGGGCGGGATCGCATGAAGCATTAAATGACATCAAGGAATGATTAAAGAAACACCCTAGAGGATTGGGGATCGGCAAAATGACGACATGAGAAATGCTCAACTTAGTACATTGGCAGCAAAATATCTTGCTATTGTATAGACAGCCACTTCTTCCTGAAAAGTTCAGCGGGTGTTGGTCCCAGAGTTAAGTCCTTTGAGGCGACACTTCCCTTTGCAGACGACATAAAGACGCATGACAAAAACAGCACATAAACTTTAAACTAACTTCAATCCCTGCCATTAATTTAGTAGACCAATAGCTATAGAACCGCTGGAAACCTCCATACCCTGTGCGAATTTTTAGAGAGAAATTAGCGATTCAATTCTATGAGCCATGAGGTATCCTGTAAAATCGGAGCTGTACCCCATTCAATTTTTTTTAATAGTAGCCGGTGCGAGATATTTCCAGAATTTTTTTTAACTGTCATATAATTCGAAAAACTAGAAAACTACACTATTTTGATACAGTTTACGTCTAGCATCCATGTGAACTCAATATGACTATTGAACGAAAATCGAAGACTAATGAGCGAGCCAACCTAAAGAGAACGAGTTTAATAGGCTTACAATTAGTAGTTGAAGCAAACTATTCGCACAATTTTGTTATGTTCCTCTCTAACTGATCTATGATATTATAGATTTTTTTAACAAGGTGACTACCCCGCCGAGTGTATATGGAGGTATAAAGGCTTAAAGGCCATGGACTGTCGGAATAATATTACACTAGTAATAATTAATAGTTCATTCTGATATACAGTAAAGGTAGAGAGGACAGCGCCTTATCAATGGGCTACCTTAGTTAGCTAGTTCAATACACCCAGGAAGAGCTTATCTCCCCGAAGGGGAGATTAGGGGGTGAAAACTGGCTCTCTGGAATTTTCCTCAAAATTTTTTCGGTGGCTCTCGCCCTGAACGAATGTCGGACTTTGGTATAGCGCTGGCAGGGGAGGGATAGTATACTAGAGTAGTTCAAAATGAAGAATGATAATAGATCGGGATCCAATCCCGAAGACGGGTTTCAGGGAAACACCAGAGGGATGAAAAGGCGTTGAAGTGTGTTAAAAATAGATCAGAAAGAGATAGAAAGATGCAGAAAGATGTTGAAGGGGAAAGAATTGAGGATTGGTAAAGAGTTTGTAAATAGAAGATATATAGAAAGACGGTGGGAAGAAGATAGAAGAAAGTACATTCAATGTGTAAAGCGTAGCTGTCGACCGCAATATCGCCTCGATAGAACTATTTTTTTGGCTCTTCACCACTTAGTGTTAATAGATAATTTGTTTTAGACTAGAGGCCAATATCTATAAATAGTACATATTATGCACTGAGAGTTTTGTGTAAGCTGATTTACCTAGATTTCAGCAACTGTATACACTAATTTATTTACATAGGTTTATATTAGTTATAATATTGGTTATATATTAAATAACAAATATGTATTCTTTTTTTTTTAGAAGCAATTTTTTATTGGCTGCAATCTTGGTTTTAATGTTGGTATATGATATTTAAGAGTTACTCAGTTTTTTTGTTTTAACAACGCTTTGTTCTTAGTGATAGGCTGTGATTTAAAGAGTTTCAGCTTTCTTTTATTTTTTTCTAGCTACGAGTTTGTTTTAGCGTTGTAATGAATCTTAAAATTTCGGTCCTTTTTCTTTTTATTTTAAGCTACATCTTGTCCTAGTGTGATGATGAACTTTAAAGAGTTTTCAATTTTTATTTTAAGCTAACAATTTTGTCTTAATGTTATGGTGAACTTTGAAGAGTTTGCAGTTTTTCTTTTTATTTTAAACTATAACGTGTGTTCTAAACTTCCAGTTTTTCCTACTTTATTTTATGTTAACAATTTTGTCTTAGTATTATGGTGAACTTTAAATAGTTTGCAGTTCTTCTTTTTATTTTAAACCATAACTTGTGTTCTAGTGTTAAGTGACCGTTGAAAGGAGCTTTAACACCCTGTTTCAGTGTTAGTGTGTTATTTGTCTCAACCTTGTCTTTGTGCAGTATATCGTCTCACAACCTTGTTGTAGTGTTTGTTGCCATCTTTAAAGATCTTCACAATTTGTTTTAATGTTAGTGTGTCATTTAGAGAAAATTGTCACAACCTCATCCTTGTATAGTACACCGTTTTATTTAATGAGTTATATGAGAGATTTTAGATATAAAAAAGAGTTATATTTACATGAGCCAAATCGACCCAGCAGTTAGAGCAAGAGGGGGGAACTAGATATTTCATCCTTTCACGTGACGCACTGTTTACCCCGACCGGTCGTTCCAGATAAGAGGGAATACCAGGAAACTCTGTCCTCCTGACATCACTCCCTCCACAAGAGAAACAGCGTCTCGCTGTTTACTAGTCGGTCACATGACCCTGGGCAATTTGTTCTTGTACTTCGGGGTCGTGGTAGGGCTTCATGCTCACTACATGGACGATATCTTGGGTTTTTTTCGTCTTCTCCTAGTGTAGAACTTGTCAACCTCGTTTTATTGTAGTACATAGTTGAAAGAGTCTCCACAATCTTGTTTTTATGTTAGTCTGTCATCTTTAAAGAATTTTCAGCTTACTTTAATTTTTTTATGGTACAATCTTGTCCTAAGGTTATGTTCATTGTAAGGAGTTTTCAGTTTTTTTTTAATTGAAGAGGCCATTCTGTATTAATAGCAAGTTGTGATTTAACACTTGAGTTCAACAGTATGTTTTGTTTTGATTTTTTTTATTAGAGGTTCTGAACAGTGGTTCAACTTTAAGAATAACTAAGGGGCTTAGACGCACTAGATAATTGCTGTGCTTGTAACCAATTCTCTATGGACAGACTTGGAACTTGCGTT
This sequence comes from Cordylochernes scorpioides, assembly GCA_030710605.1. Classification (NCBI taxonomy): domain Eukaryota; kingdom Metazoa; phylum Arthropoda; class Arachnida; order Pseudoscorpiones; family Chernetidae; genus Cordylochernes; species Cordylochernes scorpioides. Next base: position 43,848,867 of record CP092883.1, read on the forward strand.
GGGTAAAGCTTGACTCCCTGTAATCCCTGGGTCCAGAATACAGTCCAAAGAGAATTTCTAATGAGAGTGTGTAAGGCAGTTACAGTCTAAGAATTGATATGATAGGCTAACAAGTAACCTCTGTTGTTTGATGACTTGTTTGTTTAGGCACCACGTGTCAAGATAAGAAGAAGATTTTCAAACTGTTAGAGGCACACTTTTAAAGATAGGTTAGATTTCAGCATTTGATTGTTAACAATCAATTATTAATTGTTTAAATATAAATATTATTTATCCATGTATAGATAATTTATATAGAGTTTGTATGAGGCATTTATTTAAGTTAATAGGGCTTTAGTCCCTACTTATTTTAATTAGATAACTTCATTTGATTTCACACTAGTCCTGGAAATTAGCAATTGTTAGGGTTTATTTGATAGAGATAATTGAGTGTTTTGGCGTTTATAGCAATTTTTGACTTTAGTTTGTATGCAAGCCGTGAATGGGGGGGGTGAGGGTGTATGAATGGATTGGCTTAATGAATGTGTAAAAAGGTTAAAAACTATTACTGTTAGACCAAAGGCACTTTAGAATAGGGTTAGGGAACTAATAGATTCAATTTTAATTTTGATTACTTTATTTGTTAGGATCGATGGCCTCACAGGACTGTACAACTCTATTGTTAGGAAAGTATTCGGTCTATTTTGTTAGGTCTCCTTAAGGGAGTATAAATTGATTTCTATTATTAGGGTAATCAATTACTCTTTTTCATTATATCAACTTGAATTTTAAGAGTCGTAGACAATGATCATGTCTTGATTCTCAGACTGGAAGATTGTGGGAGGTTATGATCAGACCGGAAAGCCCACAAGACTTCTCCTCAGTAGAGGGAGCGGAGAGGTATCAGGTGAACTTTGTGCTAGGTGGGGGATTCAGTTGCCGACGTCGCAAACTAAGTGTACAGCGACAAACCTCGGATAACCGATCTGACATCGTAGTTTACGACGCGTTAAGCGTGGCTGAAATGAGGGTGATTCAGTCGGGAGGTTGGAAAGGATCGGCACGTTGGATGCTCTTCTATATATTGCGCAGCTGGAACAATCCCGATGGACGAGCTTAGAAACATGTGCTGGGTAAAGAAATCGAATTCCCTGTAACTCCTTGTCTCTTAGTCAAAGTCTAAAGGGGTTTTCTAATGAGGGTTAACAATTGAGCATGTAAGAAACAAGTTACGATTAGACGAGGCGATTCCGTCTACAGATTTTAGGTACCATTAGCAAAGTGACAGATGGACTGTCCAGATTCTTTGCGTTTTATATCGCCCCAGGCTATCAAAAGTTAATCACCTAATTAAAGATTATCAGTCTACCGTACGTTTAGTTAGAACGAATTTAAGTCTAAATCAGTTAGTATAGAATTTTTTTTTAACGAGAGTAACTCATTATAAGATAAGATAAAATTTTTAAATTAGTAGGACACCTAAATGAACTTTTGAAGCAGATTGCCAGAACAAGCCAATGTAGCGTTTCAGATCTAAAAGGGAAGAATTTTTTTTTTTAAAGGAAGATCGATTCGGCCGTGAAATGGCCTAGAGCAATGAGTTAATTTTATTTTATTTTAGACATAGAATTAAAATTTTCAGAGAGATATTAAGAACTCGAGTGAGAAGATGTATCACAAAGTATGAGTTAGACCTAGGTTGTTAGTCATCATAATTTATTTTCAGGGTTAATTTTTAAGTGGATTTGTTGGTCAAAAATATGAGTACACATTCTATAGATAATCTAAACAATGTATAGTAGGTTAACTACATGTTCAGGTAAAGAACAAAGATAGGTGAGATTGTCATCACGATAAGGTAATTTAGAAATAATCTGGTTTGGGAAGTAGTTGAATACCAAGATTTCCTTTCCTATAAATTTTTCTTGGATTGAGAGGGACGGGAACATGCCAGACAAACACTCCCAATGACGAGTTGATAGAATAAAGTTTTAAGATATTACATATAGTTTGAAATACTAGTGAGATGACTTAGACCCTCAGTGCATATCTATTCGTTTTATTATTATATATACAATATTATCATATATCATATATCATTCCATATTATATTCATGTATATCTATATATATATATATGTAAAGCACAATCAATTTGGATTATTGGTTATTGACACAAGATAACGGGACCAAGTCCTAATAAGCAGGTGGCGTGTGACATTTCGGTAGCAGCGTTGTTACCATCTTCAACCAAATAGACTGAATGAGAAATCCACCACAGCATATATATTTGTTTATTATTTATATCCTCTATATCAACGCCATCTCTTCTCTATGTATTTATATCATATCCGTTCAATTTTTTTTGGTATATGTCGTGCCCCTCGTTATTTTACTATATTGTTTATTATATAACTCGTTATTATCATATATCATTCCATATTATATTCATGTATATCTATATATATATGTAAGGCACAATCAATTTGGATTATTGGTTATTGACACAAGATAACGGGACCAAGTCCTAATAAGCAGGTGGCGTGTGACATTTCGGTAGCAGCGTTGTTACCATCTTCAACCAAATAGACTGAATGAGAAATCCACACAGCATATATATTTGTTTATTATTTATATCCTCTATATCAACGCATCTCTTCTCTATGTATTTATATCATATCCGTTCAATTTTTTTGGTATATGTCGTGCCCTCGTTATTTTACTATATTGTTGTTGTTATATATACTCATTATTATCATATATCATATATCATTCCTATTATATTCATGTATATCTATATATATATATATATGTAAACACAATCATTTGGATTATGGTTATTGACACAAGATAACGGGACCAAGTCCTAATAAGCAGGTGGCGTGTGACATTTCGGTAGCAGCGTTGTTACCATCTTCAGCCAGATATACTGAATGAGAAATTTAACCACAGCATATATATTTTGTTTATCATTATATCTTCTATATCAACGATATTTCTCTTCTATGTATATGTATATATCATGTTCATACATTTTTTTGTTTGATATCTTTCCCCTCGTTATTTACCATATTGTTTTAATTATTTAATCTTATATATCACTTTTAATTCTTTTGCCCTATATATACCTTATATAATCATTCTTTTGCCTTTGTATTATAAAATTACCACATGCACCCCATTATCTATTGCTAAATAAAGAATTTTTTTTTGATATGTTTTAGGTTGTACATATCTATGTTAACACGCACAATTCCTTGGCGCCCTTAATAATTATTTTACCTAGGAGGTACTAAGAGTTTGTTTGTATAGAATAGATGCTTAGACCACCCCACACCTCCACCCATAGGGACTATGGCTGGGAACATGTGGACTCACCTCACACCTGGGTCAAGAACCTCTGACGTACAAACAGTGAAAGATGGGCTAGTACTTTGCCCACTAAATGGTAGGATGAGATTTCCCTCAATATTACGATGAGCTAACATGTTCTAGGTTCCATGGCCCGTTTGTTTCCCCCTTGCCTGAGTATCGGTGATTACATACTAGTATCATAAAAAAATGCATTTCTCCCAATTTCATATTTCTCTAAGAGTAAGAACAGATCTGAATTGGAATAAACACATTTTGTTTTACTCTGGCAGGGGAGAAATTGTTGGGTCAGATTTTTCACCAAACAGACCCAACAAAGATGTAAACATTCTTTTACATCATATATATATACACGCAGTGTCTCGCCGAAAGTGTTTGGTGTCCAGATGGAAGTACCACAGCAATGGCCGACGGTGGTTCAAAGGCCAAGGCAGGGGAAGACACAGCCATGGACGTGTATCCCAAGATCTGCCAGGGGAGGACACAGCCATGGACGTGTACCCCAAGATCTGCCAGGGGAGGACACAGCCATGGACGTGTACCCCAAGATCTGCCAGGGGAGGACACAACACTGGAAGCGTATCCCAAGATCTGCTGTAGAAGGATGACATCGGCCCTGAAAAGCTAATGGACAGTGGAGAAGCCGCCTTGACAAGAAGAAAAGGACTTCGAACATTCGTCTTTGTTAAACCAAACCATCTCTCCACCTTTTTTTTTCCTTTCCTATCTTCCTTCTTTTAATTTGTATATAACTTGTGACATCACATTTTTGATAGATGAGGCATATTTGGTAATTTTTGAATTTCTTAAAGAAGAAATTATTAGGTAGGTTTCTCAGAAGGGCAGGCACGATAGATTTTATTTAATTTTGTTACTAATATAAATATTTATTTTATTCAAAAATGAATAAAATCAACCACAAACATAGTTAGAGAAATTAGATGTGTCCAGTTACTTAATTTCTTAAAGAAGAAATTACCTTAATTTTAAAACAAATAATTTATATTGCTATTATTCCTATTTAATCAATTTTATTATCTCAAACCTTTTAATAAAAAGCCTAATCTCGAATTTCCTAAAGTATAAGGTACCTTAAACTTAAAGATAAAATTATATATATCCTTTTATCCTTAATTTTGCCAATTTTATTACCTTAGAAAAAAAAAATATTTTTCTTTTAAAGGAAAAGAATAATTTTAATTTTTTTTAAGGATTGAACATCCAAATTTATTATTTCGATATCTCTCTTTTAAAAATAATAATATATTATTTTTTAAATTATTAATATATATTCTAGGAATATTAATTATTTGATTACTCGGTAGGGAATTTTTGAGATTGAGGGCGCGGTAGGAAAGGGATAGCGGTCTAGATTTAGTTAGTTTTTATCGAGCGACCAGACAGTATTGATCGAGCGTCCAAGCGGTCTGGGGCAAGTTTCTCGGAAGGAAGAGATCGATTTCTTATCAGGAGAGGTATGCAGTCGAGATACTAGGTAAGTCAATTTAGATTTTGTAGTAAAAAGGTCAATATAATAAAACATGGCGAAGCCATGGTAGATATCAAATTTTTTTTTTGGTAAATTTGATTACTTGAGATATATACAGCAAATAGAGATGTGGACCTTTATATTTTCCTTTTCTTTATATTAGTCAATTTTGTTGATTGATTGTGATTACCTTATCCAGATGAAGTAAATTTGGTTGAATTACCAAATCGTAGATTCTCAGTCACTTCTTTATAGGAATTTAAATTTTGCAAGATGAGATAATCTAATGCACCATATTCTTTAAGCCTATTCAAACTATTCACATATAAAGAATGTTTTAGTGTAATTTTTTATGCCGAATAAAATTAATGTGGATACTTTACAATGTGTGTTGATATTCATATTTAACCACATATCACATGTAAAACCTTGGTGTGTGTTATAGATCTTGAATGTATGTGTTTAAAATAATATCTACAGTGATTAACATTCAGAAAGGCGTGTTGTTATTACTATGTATAATAAATTACAAATGTGCATGTACCTGGGTTTAACCCCTGAGTTAGTTAGCATCAGGATATAGAGGTTCTAATGAGACGTAAAAGAACGAAATTTTACAGCATTTACAAACGCTTAGTGTCAAAATGACAAATATAGAGTAGAGGATTGAATATTTTCAAAATGAATAAAGTCAAGAATAGTAAAATATAATTAAATGTGGAAAATGTAAAAAAGTTAATAAAATGTATATCTATAAAATACAATTATAATTCAAACTATAAATCACACAATATTTGATACCAGTTATTGCCAGTTCGGCTGTGGAAATAAAGGTCTCGAGGTGTCTTGCGTTTCTTGTCCTCATGTCGCGATGTCGCCACATAAAGTAGTGGATGGTGACGGAAGGCCACAGCTGTAGAGGACTGTATGCCGTAGTTTGATCGAGCCGTCGCTCTGGAAGGTGAGGACGATCTTCTAGAGTACTAGAATTGCTGCAGGTCTGACTATCCTGTCTATCTCACTATCCTGTTTGCAGTAGTACTTATTGCAGAACTAATCGACGACGCTTGAGAAAGTGTTGTTCGCGAATGTAAAACAGGGACAGAGGGAGAGCGTTAAGTTATTTAGACCGTCATAAAACCCAAATAAACATGTTTCACAGGTTGGTTAGCGAAAGAAGACATGCGGCAGACAGGGCTGATGTACAATCTGAGAGAAAGGAGAAAGTATTTTCGAAGTTAGTGTACGAGTCATTTGTTTTATAGCTCTCAATTCTGTTTAAGAAGTGAATCTAAGCATATTTATGCATTTATGGGAATAAAAACAATTTTAAAAATACTTAGAAGGGTTCCTGCTTATTCATTACATAGGTCTACAAAAATAACCTTTTTTTTTGCCGGAGAAAACCTGATGTTGGTTCTAATGTAATTTTTCATGCTGAATTCAAAAATGAAATCAGAATTTATCCATCACCCATAGTTCTTGCAGGATAACCATTTTTTCAATAAATTGGTATATCAGTAATAATGCGGAAAATTTTACGTAACTAATTTTTTAGTAAACATCATTATATTAGCTAGCGCTTTATTTTTGACAAGAAGAGTTGATATGTGGAGCCGAAAAGCTTTATTGTATTTGTTATTAATTAAATTTTGCTCTTTAAGAATTATAGATATTAGTTTAAATAACAAATTATAATTTTTATTTAAATAAATATTATTGAATTTTTAATTAAATATGCAATATGCATATTTAATGCAATATGTTTATAATGCAATATGTTTTGCTTTCAAATTAGTTTGAAATCTGTTCTCCTTCACAACGGAAATAAGCTCCCATCAGTGCCAATAGCACATGTATCCAACATGAAAGAGACTTACGAAAAATGAAACTGCTTTTGAAAAAGATAAAATATGAAAGATACAGTTGGAAAATATGCAGCGATTTGAAAGTCATTGCTCTCTTGCCTGGATTACAGCTTGTATATACAAAATTTTGTTGTTTTCTGTGTGAGTGGGATAGCAGAGCTAGGGAAAAGCATTACATAAAAAAATCTGGACAAACCGTGAAATCTTTACTCCAGGACATAAAAATATTGTAAATCCTCCCCTGATCGATTCAGAAAATATTTACTTACCACCATTAAACTGGGATTAATGAAGAACTTTGTCAAGGCAATGAATCGAAATGCCAGTGAATTTGCCTACCTAAAACAAAAATGTTCAAGCCCAAGTGATGCGAAAATTAAAGAAGGCATTTTCGTTGGACCTCAGATTCTAGAATTGTGGCAGGATGGTAATTTTAAAATAGTTTGAAAGAAGTTAGAGCAGCAGCATGGAATTCTTTATAAACGGTTGCAAGAACTTCTTAGAAGTGTCAAGGGTGAAAATTACCGAGCTATAGTTAATGATCTGTTGCTTTCCTACAAGGCACTGGGATTTAACATGTCTCTAGAGATCCATTTCCTGCATTCACATCTGCATTTCTTTCCAGACAATCTTGGTGCAGTTAGCGATGAGCATGGTGAGAGGTTTCAATAAAGATATATCAAGCATGGAGAAGTGGTACCAAGGTAAATGGAGTTCCGGTATGCTTGCTGACTACTGCTGGACGCTCAAGAGGGATGTACCACAAGCAAAGTATAGAAGAAAATCCACTGTCACTACTTTTCAATAAAATAAATATATTTCGTTCATAAAGGCCTATATATTAAAAACATTTCCGAAATGCAAGTAGGTGTATCTCAAAAAACCTTGCGTGATAGAAAAAAAAAAACGAATGGTATATTTGGAATCAGCACCAGCAGTAGAATGTAGCTTACCTAATTCCTCAAACCATTGGTCCATTATCTTCTTTTTATTCTTCTTGTCCTCTATCCTCTCGTATATCATTTTACACAAGGCCAGTAATATCTATGTGACAAATTCAGAGGAAAATACCAAATAGGCATTTACTTCCCGAAAAGTGAAGAAGAAATGAAGAGATTACACTTTAAAGCGTATTGTCCTAACTGTATACAGCAGAGTGTCTAATGAGAAATAGCTAAAATACTAGATAACGCTAGTTTCAAGGTTGTCTGTTATTGGAGGCAGAGTTTACTTAATTCCAGTCATCTATATAGATGTAATGCCCCCCTGTCTGTCCACCTGACTGTCTGTAATATATGTTTCAAATCGTAAAATGCTGGTAGTTGAGACATGATTTAATTCAGAGATTTATCTATGACTTAAGGGGATATATTTATAAAATTTTGGTTTCTATCTCAAATCTTCCCGGAATTTTAAACGACAAATGTTAAAAACCAAGATATAAATATTGCTGTATCTGTTATAAATTGAATAAAATAGGAGCTCAACACAAATATTTTCATGCATATATTTATATTCAAGAATTCTCTTTATAATAATTTAATAAGTATTCATACACACAAATTAGGAGCTTCTGTGTTTCAAAATAAGCTCTGATCCACATTAGGTTTTTATACTATCCTTAATTAAAATCTGTTGTATAAATGTTTTTATAAAAATTATCCACACATTAAATAATGCTCCAAATAATTGAATTATAATTACCAATGAGTAAGTTAACAATGTTGAAACAGTCAAATTTACTTAAAAACGCTTTTATATGAGCTAAATAAAAATTGAAGGGAAGGAAGGCTGATGTTATCATATATGAATTGATAGAATAAAAAAATATATATATGAAACACTATATCTTGATTATCAGTATTTTACCTTTTATCTACATTAGGTTGAGCTAAAAACTATTGGTGAGATAGTTGTTTTAACTTACTTTATTTTGAATCTTCAATAAGTACAATCTTTGAAAGAACATAGAACTAACTACCTGACATATTTTAGAACCATTGATCGTGATATTGTGAAATTAGTAATTTTTCCACAAAGGTGATTGCTTAGGAAGGGTGTCGTTCTTCAGATTATTTACTTATAAGAAGTTTTACTGTTAATAAATTTAGTTAATCCATGATAACTGTCACCTGATTATACCTTTTCCGACCACAAATACCAGGTCGATTGTTTTGGATAATAATGTTTCTGTCTCTCCTCGCCATCACAAGGTGATCACCCTTCACCCACGGCCTGTTGCTGGTGGGTCGTACCCGCACGGCCAACAGCCTGGTCCTGGGATCCATCCTGCACCAACTCTACGGCTGCGTTCCACCTGAAACCACCATCGACCAGCTGCAGGCGCGGCTTTAACGCTTAGTGTGGGGATCAAGCCGAGTCTCGTAGCTTCTCAGGCACATTCTGGCTCGCCCAGTCTCCGAGGGTGGCATCGGTGTGCTGGAAATAGCAGGCCAGCTTCGACACGCCTGCCCGAAGGGAGTCCAGACCTCACTGCGCGGCCCCGCCAACAGCTACTCTTGGCTGATCTGCAGCCGGGCGTGGCTGACACCGACTGCTTCTGGCGTCTGGCTCTTACTGAGGAGACTGACGAACCTCTGGTTTCTGCACCCGATAGCCAGAAGTTCCCGAGTCTGCGAGGCGACAACAGGTTCTTGTGGCCGCCAGACCTTCTGGCTAACGACCGCTGTCTGATGGCGACTGTCGGAAACTTATCCGATGGTGCCCCCTACTATAGCGCGTTCCTGGACGCACAGCACGCGAAGGGCCCTGTGCCAGCGTTACCTGCAGAAAAATCCAGATCCATCCATCATACGAAGTACTAGGCGGAGACCATAATCCTACCGGGTTCAACAACGCCCATTACCCATCTCACCAGCGAGAGCGCGCGCCAGATACTGGACTCGGTGCGGCTGCAGACGCTCCCGTTGGAGAGCTGATGACGCGGTGCACCCCACCTTTGATGTGCAACACTCTATCCCCTGAGACGACCTGCGTCGTAATTGCTTCTGGAGGCAGGACTCAGACATCGCTCTACGGCTGGCCCTCCACGCCTTACCCCATCCTGATCACCCTGCCTCGATGCTACAGTTTCGGAGTTGCAAGCCATGCGACCCCCTGTTCCGGGAGCTTCTTCTCCTGCGACCTGTCCTTTGAAAAATGCAGCCCTGGCTCTTCGGCGTCCCGAGGCAATGAATATAACAGCAGTGGCGAAGGCTGCTATCTACAAGTACCATCTTGGTTTCAAGGTGGACAATGCCAGCCACCACATCGACCTGCCCATTCTGTGAGAAAGAAATGTCGCGGTCCACCGGTCCTGCAGTAGACGCTACCAAAGATGACTTTGAATATATTTTAAATGTCGAAATCCATAAGATTCAGCATTCTAATAAAAAACGGCACAGCCTGGAACGAAAAATAAGCTTCTTGGCAATGGCAAGAAAATAGCATATTTATATACAGAAATATTTACATATGTTTATATTAACTATTCTGCAGTTGGGTTTATATAGGCACATTGAACTAGATATAACATATAGGTTCAAAATGTTATTTTTAAATATAAATATATTGTTGAAGAGAACAACCTTTTCAATTCGACCGCCAGGTGGCTTTACACTGTATAAATTCATTGTTGTTGTTTTCCTTCAGTTTTTTTTTAAGAAATGATGATCCCCATTTCTCTCTAAAAACTAAAGACTGAAACAAAAAACTACGCAGGGCACACCGGGCCTCACTCTCCCCACGACGTGACATTTTACGCGAAAGGTCCACCCGTTCCTGGTACAACACTGAAGAAATTGATATCGCTAAACGCCGATCCTTCAAGACATTTGTGGTTCCTTTATCAACAACTCCTGGCGTTCAATTAAGAAATTTAGGACCCATGGTAGACCCAATCGCCTCCCTCTCTTACTGCTGAGAGAAATTTTCTATCGCACCCCCATTTCCAGGTATCTCGACTCCCTCTTCTATTTTTCCAGTAAAAACTTTGGTCTGCTACCTTATTCTGACTCCTATTTCACTGGTCTCGAACTGAAAATCGCCGCAATGTCCCTCGAACCAAGGAAAGGATTATCGTGTGGAGACGCTTGGCAATGGCAAGAAAATAGCATATTATATACAGAAATATTTACATATGTTTATATTAACTATTCCGCAGTTGGGTTTTTCATAAAATCAATTTTGCGTTTCATTTAGATTTTTGACTGATTTTAAAAGTGCAATTTTTAAAAGTCAGAAATAAAGCTTTGTTTGGTAGCCTGTACAAAGTTACTTTTGTTATCAACCTTAACCTTCTACCAGGGAGTTCACGTAATGGCGTTTTGCTTCCTTCCCTTTTTTATTTATGAAGCTATTTAGCACTTGTTAAAGGTTAGGTCACTTCCCTTCCTTAAAGAGACACGGGAGGCTGGCCTATGTTCCTAAAATTCCTTCTTACGATTCTCTCAGCAAAAATATACCAATTTCTTTACCTTTTGCCTTAGGTAAGATCCTCGAGAGACCGTTATGCCACCGCCTCACGAATTTTCTAGAAACTAATTTTCTTATTAAAACTCTTGGATTTGGTTCTGCCGAGGGATTCCCACAGTCGAATCTCTTTAGTTATTCGTGGGAAAAATTAAGAAGGCGATTCTTGACTTCCATTTCTGCTTATTGATTGACTTGGACATCACCTCAGTTCTAAATAAACTCTGGGTCCTCGCACTTTCCTTTCGCCTACATGCCCTGAATCTCCCTTCCTCCTTACTTAACATGTATAGCTCCTCTCTGGTTGACCGTTCCCCTACTCTTACTTGCAGAGGCCATTCGCGATCCAACATCTCCTCTAAAGGCTGTGCACAGGCCTCAAAGAGCGGTCCTATCCTTTGGGACATCTTCTTTGACCTCATTTTTTAATTCACCTTCCGCAGGACGTACGTATACAAGTATTCGTTTTTTTTATATCTGATTGATATAAAGAAGGCAATGACCGCACAGACATCTCATCAACACCTGGTGCCTAGATCACAAGCTTAAACTTTCACCAAACAAGTCCTCCATCCTCTCCATTTTTTTGTCACATTCCTTCCCCCCTTATGGATAGCATACCGATCCCTTGCCTTGAAGAGGTGACGATTCTCGGGGTCAAATTCGACTCACGCCTTTCTTAACTTCGAACATAATCATATCTGCAGTGAAATCGCAAATATCTTTCCGAGACTACACCCCTGCCCGTACGCGTATTATGAGTTGGGTTTTAAAGCCTGCAGGCTCCTGTACACCGCGGTTCTCAAACCCACCGTTACATACGTGGCTGCCGTTTGTTGAGACTGCTGAATTCAAAGCCGATAGAAATATCTTGAGGTTTACATAGAGGAAATTTGTGTAAGCACCATCCGCGGCTTCCGCACAAAACCAACCCCTGATGAGAACGCTCCCTTTGGATCTGATAATACTTCTACTCTCTACCACCTTCTCACCACCAGATCTTCTCCTTTCAAAATTGAACACCCTCCCCACCCCCAGACCTATCCTCCACCTCAACCTTATCTCAACTCTGCCATTCCCACTTATGATGTCTCATACTTTACAGATAGTTCGTAGACCTTCTCAGGTGTCGACACTGGGATTGTTAGGGCTTCTTCGCTAGCTCTTGAAGTATCCATCCCTCTCTCAAACCATTGTTAAGTCCTACAAGTAGAGATTTTCAAACTTCTTTCGGCATTTGAAAACATTCCCCATTCCACCACATCTGTCTCTGGAAATATTCTTGGACTACCCCTCACTTCTTCCATTCTTGCCCGAATTGCATTGTCGTCATTCCCTAATCCACAGATGCCAAACTGCGCTTTACAAACTTCTTGCCTCACGCAGGGTCTCGCTCCATTAGTACAAGGGGAATTCTAGTAACGTTTGAAAACTGTCGCTCGGACTCTCTTGCGAGATCCGCTTCTGCGGACACTGCCTCACCCGCCCAATACAAACTGGCCTCTCGCCGCTCCCTTTTTAACCATCTGAACAAATCCTTCTAGGTCTCGTGGGGGGAAGAGTCCATTACCTCCAACCCTACTATCTACAGGAATCTGGGAATCTCTCCTCGTTCTTTATTTCCAGTTCACAGACACATTATACTGATTGTGCAATAACCACAGCCCTCGCATTTTGGGTTACAAATGAATTGGGAGCTCTGACAGAACAATAATATAGGTGCCCCAACATGCAGTCTCTCCACTCCACAAACAATTACACGTTTTTTTCGAGTGTCTCAATCTTGATTCTGAATGCTCTCATCTTTATACCGCTTACCTCAGATTCTATGGTTAGATACCACTGACCAAAAAGGACCTGTTTTGGAAGGACATATTTACTCTAAAAACCAATACTGAGATTCGCCCATAATATCGGGAGGTTTATCCCCTCCAATATAACATCTTCGACCTAACCATTAATTATTCAATACATAACGGATTTTAATTTGCTCTCAACATTTATTCCTCTCCAGGTTTTCTAAACTCCCTGTTTTGGACCTTTTTATTTGCCTTCTCTGTAACTGTACATGCTCTATTGTGCCCAGTCCTCAGTTGACTTGAGATAGAAGTTTAACCCGTCCACTTCTTGGGCGGATTTTGTTGTTGTTGTGTTCATTTGGCCGACATAAACATTTTGTAGATATGTAAATACATGATTTATTTTTTTTTATTTTATTTTTCCCACGCCTTAAGTCAGGTATTTCATCTTCAAAATATGTTATCAGTTCAATTAAATCCAATAGCGATTTAAAGTTCTTTCATTATATTTTCCAAGATGTCACGACTGCCTACCATTGGCATTATACTCTTGTATTCAAAACCAGCAAATAAATGCTATCTATCGAATATTATAATATATATGTAACTAGCGCCCAGTAACCCGGGCAAATTCTAATTACGTTTTACTCTGTACTGAATTGAAAATAAAGTTGAAAGGAAGGATCTTAACAACGTTGATATGATAAAAGCTGAATCGAAGGTACCTTGAGAAACCTCTCAAAATATTATTTTATCTTCTGCTTCCACCAATGAAAAAAATAGCACAAATGTATTGAGTCAGGAGGAGAAAATTTTGAAAATATATTAATTTGTTTTTATTTTTATCATTATAATTTTTAATGCGGAATAGTCCTGGAAATTAATGAAGGTACCTTGTAGAGTACAAATTTATTTTCAATTTATTTTGTGATCAAATATTAATATACTATCAGACGAAATATATAATTTAATTCAACTTCTTAATTCGTCTGAGAATGGAAATAAATAAATTGACCACTTGAGTGGAAGGGAATGGACAAATACATGGACTGATCCGTATTTGCTATTTTGTGTTAAAATCTCGATATATTATTCCAGACTACATCCTGGTATTTTACAATCGCTCAATCAGCCAACAAAGCAAGTTTTAAAAAAAGCCAGACTTGTAAGTGGTCGTGGTGGTCGGAAATAAACTATAAAATATAATTTGCTTATTTTATTTCAAATGAAGAAAATGGCGCAGCCGTTTCAGTGACGTAACGAGCGGTTGACACTACATTAAAATATGACCCCATTGAAAAAATAGTACAGATGTTTATATTTTACTGAGATAAGGTGCATAAATTAAGAAAGAAAAAAAGGGCATCTCCTTATCGTGCAATTGAACTTTGTAATATTTTTTCACTTTTTTTACGTTCTCACGCAATTCCGGCGTTAATTACCCTTTTCAGGATGCCTTAATGACCAGTTTTTGGACTTTGAGATACAGCTTGCACCACGCTGACGAGGGCCAACATCCCGAAACGCGTACGTGATTAGCTTTTATAGGTTAATCAAGAATGGGTATTTGACCAATTCTGGAAAAATCAACAAATAGTTTATATTTATTCCGATAGATCGCGCAAGCCATCATCAATTTTCATTTACACGATAAGGAGATGCCTTTTTTTCTTTCTTGATTTATACATCTTATCCCATACAATACCAGATTTGTACTAATTTTTCACAAATATAAAAGAGAGCTAGAATAAACCATTACTCTGATATTAACTCTAGTGATCTGATGAAAAGAGTGACTTATGGACGTCCTTTAAGTCTTCCTTCTGTCCTATTTTTGTCCAGTTGTTTAATTCGACAACATATATGACTGATCATTCCTGATCCTACCTATCGAGTGGATTATTTTCATAGCACCATCATATCTTAAATATCATGTAACAAACGGTTTCTTCATATGGTAGCCATAGCGGACTCTTATTTTTTTATATTATCTATATGGTCTTACATAACTGGTTCTAAATTTTCTTATTGCAACACTTTGCCTTTTATAGTTCCTAATAAATCCATTTTGAAGGGAGATAACAGTTAGAAATGTATACATGATTGGCTTTTCGTGATCAATCAAGAAGATATATTCAGATACTTGTAATGATTGAAACAAAATCTCAAATTTGTAAATGGTATTTGACCTGATAGATAGCGCTTTGCTACTTTTAATGCTCACACTCACATCCGAGTATATAGTTTTAAATGTCTGATCTTATTTTCACACCATTCCTTTCTATATATTATATGAATAATCAACTATAGTTTATGTTACTGAGTGGTGTCTTTATATCTCAGTTCTCAACGTAGTGAGGGCTCCTCTCATTGATAGTTCCTCCTATTATTGTGATCTTGAAACAATGTCTACACTTCCTAACATGTATACTTAATATTTGTGGTTACGATATAAATGTTATTTTTATCTACAATATCCAGATTATCTACAAGGTGATTATATATCAACAAAAACAACAAAAGCCTTTATTGAGGACCTCTTGTCCTATAAAGGATTCACCAGTTTACAGAGTAATTGAAGAGAAGAGAACTAAGAATACAGACAGAAACCTATATGTAGTAGGTATAGTATAGTGTTTTCTACACTGTGACTATATACAACAGCTGCAACAAGCCTTTTACTGGAATCAAAGTCCCATACAGGATTCGTCATTCTAGTCCTGACAAAGATTATTTACATATAATTATTTACATCTCAATTAGATTATGTGTATAGCTTCCTCTTCTCTTCAGCCGTCTTCCAAAATTTGAACAACGCAAACGCTCCAGCTCTGTTTCTCACCACCTCCTTCAACAGGAGCTCCAAAGAGAGTCCCTCAAGGCCTATTTCACTGAGGAGCACTTCTCGTTCGTCTTTCAGCCCCATACATGAGAGTATATGGTGATGTAGCCCCGGTTCCATTCTTGTCCTGCAAATCTCGCATGTTCATCCGTCTGTTTAAAATATTCTGGGGCGATCATCAGTAAAGAGCACCGAAAGGATTCTCAGTCCAGCAATACACCGTTAGGTGACTATATATCGCTATTGCATATATATAATAGGTTTCAGAGTTGAATAAGTAACTGAACTAACACTAAATGGAATAGTTACTTGTACAGCTATGTATGTTCAAAATGGGGTTTGTAATTTATATGATGTTTTCATTAGTTATTGATCGTAATGTATAATTATATACTCGAAATCTCAATTGAATTGCCATTACTTTGTTACTTTTCAAATGCTACGTTTCTAGAAAAGCTGTAACTCAATGTGTTCCTCAATTTGTTATTGTTGACATTGATAAATCAGGTAAAAACCAGTTTTTTCTGAAGTATATTTAAATATTCAATTCTTTTCCGGTGAAACTAAGTTGAAGCTTTTTATATTAGACAATATAAAGATGATCCATCTTTACGTAGCGTTAATTAAGAATGTCCGTTGACAAGCACTGATTGTTAGTTAAGATAGGTTCTGCTCTTTAACCTGAAATAAGTGCTAGGAATCAATGGGTTTTGTTTTTACCCGATAAGGATAATCATCACCACGTACTGATGTGGCGTATCTCATCCAAAGTCCGGCATAATGGAATTTGATCATGATCCTTGCCCTTCTTCAGCAGCATGTACCTTACCTTACTCCTTGAGACCATTGGTCCATGTACTTCCTGGTTGTATTATCTTCCATCATATTTCTATATATTGCCGCGTATGAGGCCTTAAAACACCTACAACCTCCTCCAATAGATGGCGCTTTATCCTGTTTCCGTCTGGAACTAGTGTGGATATCGCAGACTGCTGTGGTCCTGTTTCCTGGAGCAAATAGTTGTAAATAGATGTTCATATTGGCTCTGAAGGGTGAATATTTGTAAATACCCGTTGAATGTTATTCTAGTTTCATATAATGTGTAGTAGAAATCACATTAAAAAGAGGAGTGCTAGAATTATTTGTGCCGGTTGCTGTCATGACTCTCTCGCCAACATCGCTGCTGCTACTCTTCTGGTAAGTCTCTCGTCTCCCCCCACCAGTGGTAAGGCCGAGAGATACTGCCAAAGGAAAGGAGTTCCACTTTAGTGGTGGTTCTCGTAGGTCCTTGGGTGCTCTGCAGGGAACAGCTGCAGAGGGAGAGCAACGGGAGGCCGGGTAGGTGATCCACGAAGGAAGAAGCGGCGTCTTCGCAAAGAACCGGAAGGTCAAGCCGCGACAACTGGTGTCAGAAGTGGAATTCTTCCTCGTGGAGGTCACCAGGAGGCTCTTTTTATAGATTTTGGTTGCTGACAAAAGGCCCATTGACGTGAGAGGGCCGAGGGATGGCCTCTGATAAGGACTCGCTGGCCGAGATAGTCCGGAGGCTACAGGGATATCAGGAGGAGAGAGACGAGGCAAAGCACCCTAGAGAGGAAGAGTGGCTTCTCTTAGAAAAATAGAGAAAGGAAAGAAGGCGTCTTTTATAAAAAGAAAGAAGGCGCCGTAGAGAGGAAGAATGACTTCTTTTGGAAAAGGAAAGAGAGGAAAGTGGGCATCTTAGGAGAAAAGAGATTCGGCAGTTGCTGTCTCAATTGGAGGCCCATTTTCAGAGGGAACCAAGTGCGGACCAGAGAGCCTTGGGGGTGATGTCAGCAAGGGCCGAGCGGAGTCCCGAGGGCTGGAGGTCGAGCCGGGTCACATGGAGGAAGTCAATGGGGTAGAAGGCCTGATTGTGGCACCTCCAGGACCTACCCTGAATCTGCTTCAGGTAGAGTCGAGAATAAAGCGGTTCAGGCGAATGAGGCGGTCCCAGCGAAAGAAGCGGTGCCGAAAACAGGATAGTTCTCGTCAAGAGAAGCCGTACCGACGAGATAAGCGGGTTTGCGCGAAAATCGGTACCGGCGAGGAATGCCGCGAAAAAAGCGGTCCCAGCGAGAGGATTGGTCCCGTCGAGAGGAGTGGTCACGGCGAGAGGATTGGTCCCGGTGAGAGGAGTGGTCCCGGCGAGAGGAGTGGTCCCGGCGAGAGGAGTGGTCCCGGCGAGAGAAGGGGTACCGGTATAAGAAGCGGCATCGGTATAAGAAGCGGTACCGGCATAAGAAGCGGTACCAGCATGGGAAGCGGTTCTGTCGAGAAATGCCACGAGAGAAGTGGTCCCGGCAAGAGGAGCGGTGCCGGCGAAAGAAGCGGTACCAGCGAGAGAATCTGCTCGACACGAAAAGCGGTACCGACGAGAGAAGCGGTACCGGTATAAGAAGCGGTAACGGCATAAGAAGCGGTATCAGCATGAGAAGCGCCTCCGGCGTGAGAATCGGTTCCGGCGGGAGAAGCGGCTCCAGCAAGAGAGGCGGTTCCAAAAGAGAGATGCAGTTCCGGCAAGAGAAGCGGCACCAGCGAGAGAAGCGTGCCATCAAGTCAACAAGATCGATGGGACTGGATCGGGACGATCCGCCTTAAGGGGGAGGCAGTGCCGCGTATAAGGCCTCAAAAAACCTACAACCTCCTCCAATAGATGGCGCTTTATCCTATTTCCGTCTGGAACTAGTGTGGATATCGGTGTTTGCTGTGGTCCTGTTTCCTGGACTAAATAGTTGTAAATATATGTTCATATTGGCTCTGGAGTTTAAATAATTGTAAATACCCGTTTATGTAATGTGTAGTAGAAATGACAATAAAAAGAGCAGTGTTAGAAGTCTTTGTGCCGGTTGCTGTCATGACTCTCTCGCCAACATCGCTGCTGCTACTCTTCTGGTAAGTCTCTCGTGTCCCCCCACCAGTGGTAAGGCCGAGAGATACTGCCAGAGGAAAGGAGTTCCACTTTAGTGGTGGTTGGACCCGGAGGGGTCACGCGCGACAGTATCCTAACATGAGGCTAGAACCAATATTTTATTAGAGACATAACTTTACCGAAAGAGATGCTTTGAAAGAGATTTCTTTTTCCAGTGTCTAAAATAATTGTGCATATCATACACTTTGAAGCATTTTTTCCTACCTGGAGTCATTTGAACTTCCTATTAACAATTGTCAAGAATCATAAATAACGCTATTTACTGATGGAGGTGGACTCTTACTGGAAGCGCGGTTGTCATTCTTATTTTACCGAGTTGGTCGTTCGAGGAGGTTTTCTCTCATCAGAGGAAATTATTTGGAGATTTTTCCCTTTACTTGATTGAAATTATTTTTAACTCAGATGCTAGCTATACTCATGGATAAAAAAGGATTTTGTATTTTTTTAGACAGTATATCGGTATATAAACAATAACTCTGAAAGATAGTTGGCGTCAGTGATTTTATTGATGTGAACAAAATTGCCTCTGTCTTCTTAAAAGAAAAAAAAAATAGACCACCAGCGACATCAACATATGAAACCTCCTTGAGTGTATTTATATATTTTGTTTTTCATTTAATATTGCGATTTAAAACATCTTGGGTAAAAAATTAGTTCTCTCTCTCTCTTTCTAATACATCCTAGAGAATCAAACTTGTACTTTTTCAAAATTATATCTTAAAGATTTCAGCGGTCACAATAATGCAAATTGTTTTTGCATCATTTACCTTTTACACATTTTGTATAAATAGGTGTTGTGTGTGGGTGTGATATAGAAAAATATATTCTATTCGAGTTTTAGCTTCGAATTGGCGCTCGCGCTCTTTGTTCTTCCCTTGGAGCATTTCGCCCAGCACCACAGATTTGTAGATCGCTCACTACGCTCTGTTCTTCAATATTTATTTTACGTCCAATAACGGAAGCAGCATTGCGCGTGGATATTGGAAGGGGACTACTTATGCTCTGAGTTTATAAATTTTTAAAAGTTCTTCAATCTGCATCGGTAATATTACAGGCTTGTGATTTTGGTATTCTTTCAGAGCAGGTTATTTAATTCTTCGGGTTCTATCTTCATCGTGTATCACATATACCCACTCTTGTTGTACGGGTTTTAGAGAAACAAATTTAGTGAATTCTTCTTATTTTACTTCTTATACAATTAATGAACGATACACATAAGGTTAATACACATGGCTTCATTTTTTCCAATGCCTAGCAAATATTTTCAACATTGTCACATTTTTAAAATAGATTATGACGTCGAGGTCAAGAAGAACACCAACTCCAATGTTGAAGGACAAACAACCGACTTCATTTGCGCATAAATCCATATTTATTTATCAATTAAGGATCACTCTGCATATATTGTGGCAGAAAATATTGTTACGTGTAAGGCCTCCAAATGATACAACCTCCACCAATAGATGGCGCTTTCGCCTGATTCCCTTGCTGGCTGATGTGGGAGTCGCCGACTGCTGTGGTCCTGTTTCCTGGGGAGGTTAACTGTAAATACGCTTTTGTGTTGGCCCCAAGATGTAAAATAATGTTTATAAGATCCACGTTTCCTCCAAGATACAGTAGCAGCCGGCGCGAGCCGCACGCAGTTCCGAGGTATTCCGAAGAGAGAAAACAAGCCTCAACGCTGGGTTGAAGCCTGCCCGAACATCCTGCCGAACGTCTTTGGGTGGCCTGCGCGGAAAAGCTGCAGGGAAGAGCAACGGGAGCCTAAGTGGGTGAACCAGGAAGGGAAGAAGCGCATCGTCGCAAAGAACCGGTAGGGTCAAGACGCGACAACTGGTGTCAGAAGTGGGATTCTTCCTCGTGGAGGTCACCTGGAGGCTTTTTATTTAAAAGTTTTTTTTAGTTGCTGACAAAGGCCCATTGACGTGAGAGGCCAAGGGAAGTCCTCTGAGCAGGACTCGCTGGCCGAGATCGACCGGAGGCTGCAGGAACACCGGGAGGAGTATGACAAATTAAAGCGCCGAACAGATGAAGAAAGACTTCGGAGAGAAAAAGAGTTCGAAGAAGGAAGGCGCCGTAGAAGAGAAGGATGGTTTCTGTTGAAAAAGGAAAGCGAAGAAGGAAGGCGTCGAAGAAAAGAAGAATGGCTTCTGTTGGAAAAGGAAAGCGAAGAAGGAAGGCGTCGAAGAAAAGAAGAATGGCTTCTGTTGGGAAAAGGAAAGCGAAGAAAAAAGGCTTCTCAGAAACTTAAAGATGGAGAGGCTGCTGTCTCAAATGAAGGCCCACTTGCAGAATGGGAAGGTACGGCCAAGACAGCTTTGGATGATGTCAGCGAGGGTCGGGCAGAGTCCCGAGGACTGGAAGTCGAGCCGGGTCACATGGGGAAATTGCGTGGAGTGGAGGGCCTGATTGGGGAGCCTCTTGGACAGACCCTGATCTGCTTCACGCGGACCCGCGAATGAAGCTGCCCCAGTGGGAGAAGCGGTGCCAGCGAGAAAAGCGGTACCGGCGAGAGAAGCAGTGCCCTCGGAAGAAGCGGTGCCAGCGAGAAAAGCGGCGACGGCGAGAGAGGCGGTCCCTGCGAGAGGAGAGGTCCCGGCGAGAGAGGTGGGCCCGGCGAGAGAGGTGGTCCTGGCGAGAGAAACGGTGCCAGCGAGAAAAGCGGTACCGGCGAGAGAAGCGGTCCCCGCGAGAGGAGAGGTCCCGGCGGGATGAATGTCCTGGCGAGAGAGGTGGTCTCGGCGAGAGAGGTGGTACCAGCATAAGAGGCGGTGCCGGCATTAGACGCGCCTCCGGCACGAAAAGCGGTACCTATATAAGAAGCGGAGTCGGCCTAAGAGGATTCAGTGGGCTGTTTGCATGTGCCGTCCAGATGTTCTTTTGTCCGAAAAAGACCCCCAGGGACTTACAGCGGACGAAGATAATTTCTGAGTCGGCCTAAGAGGCTGAGTCAGCATGAGAGGCGCCTCCGGCGAAAGGGGCGGCTCCGGCAAGAGGGACGGCTCCGGAGAAAGGGCGCATCGTCGCAAAGAACCGGTAGGGTCAAGACGCGACAATATATTATTTTTCAAAGAGGACTGCTTTAACTTACTTTAGTATGTATACTTCTTGTTCATAAAGTTCACCATAATTTGATCTATTTATATTTTATAAGCACTTCTTAAACTATATATATTTGAAAAATCGAAAAGCCCTCTGGTAAACATTTCTGCAATCTGCAATCTTCATGAAATTATGGAAGGGTTTGTAAATATATAAGGGGCTCATAAAAACTCGCATAAGGCTCAAGATACTTCGGCTAGTAAATCTTTTAATTACCGGTCGAGGTAGTAAAAAGATTTACTGGCCGAAGTATCTTTATTTTCAAGAAATATGAATGCCGGCCAGGCAGCCTCTATCGTTACGATATGTAAATATAAGTAACCAGGATTTGAAAGGTTTATAAAAAATAATCTGATCATCTTTGTGTGTGTGTCACATGGGGCAGAATCCCTTGTAAGACGTGAAACGCCATTTTATACCTCAAGATCGAGCATCAGACTACAGTAATAGACCATGTCAGGCCTTGGGTAAGAATCCCACATTGGGTAGCTGATTGTTCAAATAATAACATTTTTAATGTGTGGCTGCTGGCTTACACGAGTCTAAACAAATCAGAGATTGTAAACTGAGCTTCAGAACTTCGTGCTTGCAAATTCTAAAAGTTTCTACATGTGGGTACATAGAAACACATTTGCTGATTACTCAAGATAGTTTAGTGGCTTATGTAACATATATGTTCGTTAAGTTATTTCCGTTACTATACAGCGACTCCCATATTTGAAAAAATGAAATTTATCACTATTTTCTACGCAAATTATTTCTCATTTTAAATAATCAATTCTTGTGGCAAATAATGTTGCATAAGTAGGCTCAAATATTTTTGTGTATGTCCTTTAAGCTGAAGAGCTGTTCTCTAATTAGATAATGTCTATAAATTTTACAAATAAAAAAACATAAATCTAAATACTTGATTTAAACACCACTTCAGTAATTAAACAGTAAAATCCAGAATTAAAGCAGCCAAATACAATAGAAATGTGGGCTGGTTAATGGGACACGTTGGGAGGATTCGAAACAGCGTTCTTCTAATATCTTCGGTTCAGTACAAATTTGTCTTTTAAAAACAGACAAAAATTATTGTTGATAACGATATCCATTCAACTTTTCATTTTGTAATAAGTACAATTAAACAAAAGTTAGGATAAACAAATATTCTATGTAGCTTCTCTTTATTGTTCTGATGACTGCAGAACTTATGGACGACCACTGAAGTCCATGCATTCTGTTCTATTATTGGACAAAACTTAAGGTAGTGAAAGGGCTGCAATAAATCGTTTGCTTTTTTTTTTGTGAAAGAGAAAGAGGCAATTTATATTTCTGCCTTGTTTATCTTGAGTGTCTTCAATAAAGGTCACAGTGTCTCAAATATATTCCAGAGTTGTTGTATCTGAATCCGGGAATACATTCTAAATGGTAACAACTTCTTTAGTTCTGTCCATATATTTATACAAGACAATAATACCAATGGTTTGAGTATACTCTCCAAACAGAACCTTCATCTTTCATTTTGAATATAAATAAGCAACAGGAGCCACCTGTCAGAAATGTACGTGGTTGGCGTTTCTTGCTGAATCAAGAAGAATAATTCGGCCACTAGTAAGGCATAATATGAAATCAAACGTTCAGATTATATATATTGCGTTAGTTGGCGCCTTGCCATCTTAAATGGTCATTCGACAAGTAGTTTTAAATGCCTGACCTTTTCACACCATTCCTATTCTTATTATATAATATATAATATTATATTATGGATATATTATATCCAAATCCAACTATACGTTTTTTTTTTCAATTCTAAACATTAAATAGTCTCAACATGACACACTATATGGATATCCTAGAAATATGATCTACTTCTTAACATACTGTTGCGTCGTTATCCAATTGTAAGTCGGAGATGAAGATAACAAGAAGCTCCCAATGCCCATATTTTATAATTTGTGTTATTAACAGTTCTGTATATATATCAAGTGCATATGAACTCCTCTTGTTTCATGTGTTTTCTTATTATCCACAATTTCTCTGTCTTTTAATTTCCGAGAAGAATATCCTATAAAAAAAAATGTTCCTAATTAAAAATACTGTAGGTGTTGATTAAATCCCGACTTTGACAGCTGACTACATGATCGTAAGATAAGCAGAGTGTTTCAGAGCGTCAGAGGTTTCTTTAAGAAATATCAGGTCAGGGTTAAGGGCTGAGATGGTCAAAGGGCAGAATGTGTGGCCGTAGTGATGTTTAAAATAAATTTGGATTTGACTTGAGGCCATCTTTTCCAATCTGGGTTCTCAAACATTGTAGTGGCACTTCTGGCGAATATTTTCTATGATGGACCTGACAGTACGACATTAGTTGTTGGCGTTAACAGCAACAGTTCCTCTGGAAACTGGCTCACATTGATAGAGAGAAAAACGGGAAAACATTCATTGATTGCAAGGCATCGATTCTGAAAAGAGCAATCGCAGCAACGAAAACTTGGGCGACATCAAGCTTGTTAAATGGCCAACCTGCGTATAGGAACAATACTTAAATAATATATTGTCGACGTTGCGAATTGAGGTGAAGCATTCCCTTTCTTCAGAATATTATATACTTATTTTTCGAAGAAACTAATATAAAACTGTTTATACTAGTCAATATCTTGGTGATCCATCTTTAAATCATTTTAGGAATGTAGGTTGGCAAAGCACCGATTGTTAGTTAAGCTAGATACTGCTCCACCCGAATGTGCTAGGAATCAATAGGAATTGTCATCATCTCTTATATATCCTCGTCATTAATTTATCATAATTAGACTTCATTGATAAAATGAATGACATTAAGGAGTCTACGGTTCTATACATTTTAACGGCAAGTAGCATACTCCGGTCTTGAGAATATTACTCGATATTCTTCTGGTGTTTTTCATTTTCTATATCCTCCTATGTTTCCAATCATAAGTCCAGAGAGAGGTTAGGTTTTCCTATTTGTCACGAAAATTTACCGGAAAGAGCCCGAAGAAATATTTAAAGAGACTTTATTTTCGTTTGCATCTTAAGTCGTATTGCCTTATCTGTGGGAAGAGAGAGTAAAACTTCCTATTATAACGATGTTTAATAAACACACAGATATGGAAGCAAGATAATTGAAAGCTGTTAAAATAAACAATAACCAATTTTGCTTATAAAAAGTGAATATATTTATAAATTTATAAAAAGGCTTATGTTTTGAAAACCCTAGAACAAAATGAAAGGCAGACCCATAACTTATGAAGTCATAAATTAAAGTTAGAACAGAAGGTGCTGCACCTAAAAATCCGCCAATTAGTAATAATGTCTTTAGAGCGGTCATGAGATATGTAAAGTGATATATCATTTATAATTTATAAAATCTGTGTAATTATGGACGGAATATAAAATGGGAATATTCTGGTCGAGTTCTTTGCTTTTCACCGCGAGTATTTGCCTCAAACCTTACGTTACAGATTTGTACATAGCTCACTACTTCATGATTGTTTTGTTCTTTTACATTATTTTAACTTCCAATCCCCAAAGCAGCTTCTTTTCTGGCCAATATCGGAAGATTGACCAATGATGTTCTGAATTTAATTTTTTTTTTTAAGTTTCTTTGATAAAATTGAATTGATAATATTCTAGGAATTTTTGCATTGGTATTCTTTCTCGGTATGATTCTCATTTTTTCAGATTCTCTCTTCCGCGTCTCACACATTCGCACACTTGTTGCGCGTGTTTCAGAGCTACACACTTTTTAACGGAAATATACACAGTTTAAACATTTTTAAAACTTTGAAACACCTTGTGAAATGTGATATAATATTCGACACACCTACTATAAAGAGGTTGTGGCGTCAAAAGGTCGGGTAGAGACGGGAAGAAAAGACGCCAACACCCATGTTAGCAAATCCTGGAAATAACTTTATTTGCTGTTAAGCTTCATATTAAAATTACAAAATATCAGTTATTAAAAACATCATTTTAAATTTTTGTGGACGCCTCAAGGTCTAATTTCAAACGAGTTTCATTCTTCCCCTGAATGCCCCTCTCATTCTTACAACTTTGTTAATCTTTTACCAGCCCATGCCCCTCTTGAGAATTAATGAGTTATCAATTATCGAACTACTATATTGCCATTTCAAAATTCTAATCTCCACTTTTCATTTACGATAATATATTTTGTAGTTGCTCTCTAGCATATCCACCTACCCACGCCATCTAGCCACTGGTGTGTTCGTCACAGGATGCAGATTGACTAACTGCTAGATGTTTATCAACTTCTTTTAGTTCGCACTTTAACAATCTGCATCGAGCGACACAGCTTCGCTCCTCCTTCTCGCGCCACCCGGAGCCTGTCTTCAAATCTATGTTTGTCCCTTGTCCTTACCAGCACGATATAACCTACGTCCGATAATTCCCACGGAGGTACGTTAAACATTGACGCTGATTTTGTCCAGTCCGTCATCATTTCGCGCAAACATGGGTTTTACGTTCAACCCTTCGCGAAATCATATCCTCGCACAAGCTCCCACGACGGGTCAAACACCTCGTGTACGAGAAACTTGTCAAATGTAAAGGACAACACCGTCCTCGTCTCTCAATGTTTGGCAATGTGCGCGCATACTTTCCTCCAATTAGTTTAAACTACTAGAGTCTCTTAGTATCGAAATAATTAAGGTGGAAAGGTCCAAAGCAAGTTTCCCCGTGCTCTGTTCGCCTATATTCTACCTTTGTATCTCGAAATATTTTATCTTCTCAAATTAACTATAAGTCCTTGCGACTTCCTCACCTACACACGGGACTTTTCCCCTCTGGCTCGCTAAACGAGTAACTGCATAGATACGGTAGAATGGCCCAAAGCAAGTTTCCCCCTCGCTCTGTTCGCCAAAATTCTAACATTGTATGTAGTTCTATATTTACCTCAGTTCTGAGTTCACGCAATTTCCACCCTCAACCTCATTTCTCGTACTCTACACCTATAGCCTAGAAACCCATGCCAAGTTTTCCCCTTGCCATGTCCGCCTGAGAACATATCTTAAAGTTTACCTTATAATATATTATATGTTATTGTATATAGCCTTTTATAACTTTGATATTATCAAAAATTCCCTTTAATATCAAACTCTCCGGTGTTGTAAAACTGCTTGTAAATAATATTTATTTGTGTACTATACAATATTTTATTTAAATAAAACCATGTCACCATAACCTTAAATAATTTCAACTATACATTTATTTTTTCTATTCCTGGCTTCTCCAGCTTTAAGTATACTCAAACCATGTTCAGCCTTCTTCAACGGGGGCCATATGTCATAATATGTACTCTTCCAGGAATAATAAAGCAAACCTACAGTTGACCCAGAGAGAGACGGGCGGGTAAAGTCCCGTCACTTTAGACATCAGCGACATTCCAAGGGGCAACCACTGGGGCCTGTTACTTAGAACCTCGGGACTATTAAGACAGTTGGGGATTGTGGGCGACACGAACAGTCGCCCGGCTGTTGCCGGGCCCGTCTCTCCCTCTCTCTCTGGTTGCCTGGGTTCCTTTTCCAAATTGTGGTGTCCTTATTTATTTTTCAACCTTATTATTATACCACATATATACATGTATATATATATATATATATATATATATATATATAATAATAGATAGTTATTTAATTTATAGTCCAGTTTTGTATTAAGATTATCTTCACTATTATGATCATTTAAATTCAAATTATAAAATTTGTAAAATGTTATTAATTTGTAGATAGAGAGAGAAAAAAAAATCCTTTACTTCTACTACATCCTCAAGTTAATTATATATTTATAATTAATAACAATAAAAATTAACAAAGTAACGTCTATTACATCGGCTTTTACACGTCATTCAGACATACTCTAATCCTATATATAGAATAATCGAAGAGAGAATATATATAATAGTTAGAAAAAAGAGAGAAAGACAGAACCATGCACTTTTAATCAAACTAATAATAAGGAAAAAAAAAAGAGTTTTATAAAGAAGGTAGATAAGATTGTTAGTATATATATATATATATTTTATGATTTTATATTTTATCCTTTTTTTTTTAAAGATTTTTAAAGGTTTTTTTATTTTATAATATGATTATAAATAGTTGTATTTAGTAAGATATCTATAGTATGAATTAACATTTGTTATAAGTTTGGATATTATGTTTTGAAACCCTAATGGTAGACCAGACATACACAAAAGACTTTAAATTGAAATGAATTGGAAAAAGAGATCTGCTGGAACGGGGATCTTCAGATAAAAATTCCAGCGACATTTCACCCCTTCTTTATTATGTCATAGATCTCTTTTAAACCGGATTTTATGTGTTAATATTAAGTTGTTTCAGTGAAATATTTAAATGAACATATATAACAGATACAAGTGTTAACAAATTCAAACTGTAAACCTACCTCGGCCGCTGCGTCCTCCATTGTAAATATCTATTTCTGGCTGACACATGTCGCGGGAGGGGAATGTCCCCCCACATTTCAAATTTAGACCATTTATTCAGAATTTTTTTGAACAACAAGAAAATTAAAGAAGAAAGGAAAAATAGTTAAAGGAAGAAAGCTAAATTTTATAATCTTTACAGCTAGTTATATCAAAATAACTGATTTAACACTTATTCATCTTTTAATATTCCTTTAAAAAGGCAAATTATAAGAGTTTAATAAAGCTATTAATTGTGCAAATTCACCCTTATTTAACTTCCATTTTCCTCCCCAGAAATTGGAGATTAAACAAAAATGAACTATATACTTTAACACTTTAAAAATCTTGTGAAAAAATCTTTTAATCAGTTATTTAATCAAAGTTTAATTAACTGTTAAAGATTATAAATTTGTATTAGTTAATATTAAGAGAAATTATAGAAAGTTGATTTCATAAATGGATATTTCCATTTATTTTTTTTTAAATATTTTATAATTGATATACTGTTGAAATATTTTACTTGTTTGATACTAAATTTGTTTTTAATAAATTCCATGTTTAAATTTTTAACATCTTCTATGAAATTATCTAATATATTATTTATTCTATAAAATCTTAGAAACTGACCATAATATATACCTTTACAGCAATTTAATGATATATTAGAATTCATATTACCATATTTTATAATATTGAAATTATAATTACTCTTTTTATTATAAACTCTAACAGCACTATTTGTAAGGTCTATATTCAAGTCTAAAAAGTTAACTTTTTTGTTTCTATAAATTTTTTCATTGTTCTTAAGTTTCAAGTATTTAGGATATATTTCAGGTATTAATTTTTTAAACAGTGGATTATTAAATATTATTATGTCATCTACATATCGGAATATTTGCCAATTAATATTATTTTGTAGAAAGTATTCTCTTTCGTACCAGAACAATATTAGATTTGCTAATAACGGACTAGAAGAAGTACCCATGGGAACGCCTTCTGATTGAATATATATTTTATTTTTAAATTCTATATAGTTAAAATTTAAAAATGTTTCCAGTAGAGTTTTTGCTGTTTTAAGATCTAATTTAAATGTTTTATATCTGTTATGAATAATTTTAATGTAGAACGTTTTGTCATTAATGAATTCATTAAATAAATTGGTTATTTTATTATTTAGATCTCTTAAATTTATTTTAGAATATAGGTCCTCAAAGTCAAATGTGTGTACTGTTTCAATGTTTGTCCAATTGTTCATTAAATAATTAATGATTTTTTTATTTGAGTCGATAAATTTATAATTATATTTATTAGTTAATTTATTTATAATAAATTGTAGTGTTGAGGCTAATTGTATATCAATATTTTTTATGACTGAATTTATACCAGATGTGATTGTTCTGAAAGAAATAGGTTTTTTGTGTAGTTTAGGAATTATATAGAACTTTGGTATGTTTGGATTTTTGTGGTTATTATAAATTTTTAGTGAATTTTCAACATTTTTGATGTCTTTTTTGATTTTTGTGCCTGTAGTTCTAGCAAAAGTGTATTTATGATTATTATCAATTTCCTTTTTTAGTATATCGTGGTATAGATTTTTACAAATTAAAGATAAATTATTGGGACATTTGTCTATAGGAGTGATAATATAGTCCTTCTGTAAATTAATTATATTTTCTTTAAAAGAAGGAATGTCTGAATTGGGTTTTGTGTATTTAAGTGTATTATTATAATAATTTATAATTTCCTTTTTAATATTATGTTTCCATTCCAGAAAAGTAAATTCTGGAATACTGTATTTATACTAGTTTTATTTATGAAAATATCTATATCTTTTAATATAGATTTAATTGTATTATTATAATTGTGTTTAATTTGAGGTATATATTTATACCCTTTATTTAAAATTTCTTGATATTCTGGATTTAAAAAAGAAAAGTTGCTAGTTAATATATGACCTGAGAACTTATATTTATCAATATAGTTGTTGCAATTACATTTAATTTTTTTAAAATTTGCCAAATTATTAATAAATTAATAAAAAGATATAGATATTTTCATAAATAAAACTAGTATAAAATACAGTATTCCAGAATTTACTTTTCTGGAATGGAAACATAATATTAAAAAGGAAATTATAAATTATTATAATAATACACTTAAATACACAAAACCCAATTCAGACATTCCTTCTTTTAAAGAAAATATAATTAATTTACAGAAGGACTATATTATCACTCCTATAGACAAATGTCCCAATAATTTATCTTTAATTTGTAAAAATCTATACCACGATATACTAAAAAAGGAAATTGATAATAATCATAAATACACTTTTGATAGAACTACAGGCACAAAAATCAAAAAAGACATCAAAATGTTGAAAATTCACTAAAAATTTATAATAACCACAAAAATCCAAACATACCAAAGTTCTATATAATTCCTAAACTACACAAAAAACCTATTTCTTTCAGAACAATCACATCTGGTATAAATTCAGTCATAAAAAATATTGATATACAATTAGCCTCAACACTACAATTTATTATAAATAAATTAACTAATAAATATAATTATAAATTTATCGACTCAAATAAAAAAATCATTAATTATTTAATGAACAATTGGACAAACATTGAAACAGTACACACATTTGACTTTGAGGACCTATATTCTAAAATAAATTTAAGAGATCTAAATAATAAAATAACCAATTTATTTAATGAATTCATTAATGACAAAACTTTCTACATTAAAATTATTCATAACAGATATAAAACATTTAAATTAGATCTTAAAACAGCAAAAACTCTACTGGAAACATTTTTAAATTTTAACTATATAGAATTTAAAAATAAAATATATATTCAATCAGAAGGCGTTCCCATGGGTACTTCTTCTAGTCCGTTATTAGCAAATCTAATATTGTTCTGGTACGAAAGAGAATACTTTCTACAAAATAATATTAATTGGCAAATATTCCGATATGTAGATGACATAATAATATTTAATAATCCACTGTTTAAAAAATTAATACCTGAAATATATCCTAAATACTTGAAACTTAAGAACAATGAAAAAATTTATAGAAACAAAAAAGTTAACTTTTTAGACTTGAATATAGACCTTACAAATAGTGCTGTTAGAGTTTATAATAAAAAGAGTAATTATAATTTCAATATTATAAAATATGGTAATATGAATTCTAATATATCATTAAATTGCTGTAAAGGTATATATTATGGTCAGTTTCTAAGATTTTATAGAATAAATAATATATTAGATAATTTCATAGAAGATGTTAAAAATTTAAACATGGAATTTATTAAAAACAAATTTAGTATCAAACAAGTAAAATATTTCAACAGTATATCAATTATAAAATATTTAAAAAAAAATAAATGGAAATATCCATTTATGAAATCAACTTTCTATAATTTCTCTTAATATTAACTAATACAAAATTTATAATCTTTAACAGTTAATTAAACTTTGATTAAATAACTGATTAAAAGATTTTTTCACAAGATTTTTAAAGTGTTAAAGTATATAGTTCATTTTGTTTAATCTCCAATTTCTGGGGAGGAAAATGGAAGTTAAATAAGGGTGAATTTGCACAATTAATAGCTTTATTAAACTCTTATAATTTGCCTTTTTAAAGGAATATTAAAAGATGAATAAGTGTTAAATCAGTTATTTTGATATAACTAGCTGTAAAGATTATAAAATTTAGCTTTCTTCCTTTAACTATTTTTCCTTTCTTCTTTAATTTTCTTGTTGTTCAAAAAAATTCTGAATAAATGGTCTAAATTTGAAATGTGGGGGGACATTCCCCTCCCGCGACATGTGTCAGCCAGAAATAGATATTTACAATGGAGGACGCAGCGGCCGAGGTAGGTTTACAGTTTGAATTTGTTAACACTTGTATCTGTTATATATGTTCATTTAAATATTTCACTGAAACAACTTAATATTAACACATAAAATCCGGTTTAAAAGAGATCTATGACATAATAAAGAAGGGGTGAAATGTCGCTGGAATTTTTATCTGAAGATCCCCGTTCCAGCAGATCTCTTTTTCCAATTCATTTCAATTTAAAGTCTTTTGTGTATGTCTGGTCTATCATTAGGGTTTCAAAACATAATATCCAAACTTATAACAAATGTTAATTCATACTATAGATATCTTACTAAATACAACTATTTATAATCATATTATAAAATAAAAAAACCTTTAAAAATCTTTAAAAAAAAAAAGGATAAAATATAAAATCATAAAAAATATATATATATATATACTAACAATCTTATCTACCTTCTTTATAAAACTCTTTTTTTTTTTTTCCTTATTATTAGTTTGATTAAAAGTGCATGGTTCTGTCTTTCTCTCTTTTTTCTAACTATTATATATATTCTCTCTTCGATTATTCTATATATAGGATTAGAGTATGTCTGAATGACGTGTAAAAGCCGATGTAATAGACGTTACTTTGTTAATTTTTATTGTTATTAATTATAAATATATAATTAACTTGAGGATGTAGTAGAAGTAAAGGATTTTTTTTTCTCTCTCTATCTACAAATTAATAACATTTTACAAATTTTATAATTTGAATTTAAATGATCATAATAGTGAAGATAATCTTAATACAAAACTGGACTATAAAATTAAATAACTATTTATTATTATAATTAATTTAGATTTAGCTTGCTAATCTAATCAAATCCAACTGATATAAGTTATCATTATTATCAGTTTGCTCCTTAAGTTTTAAAATTAGAATCACTGTTATAATTTTGTTATATAGTTTCTACACTATATATATATATATATATATATATATATATATTAGTCTTCTGTAGAAGAGCTCCAACCCACTTTTAACGGCTCCGTGCGCCTTCATGCTTTGTGAGGCTCTTTTGAGCGAATTCAAATTGGCTTTCCACCAAGAGATGGTATTGAAGAATCTATCACTTTTAAAACGCGATGGGATGGTTCTAAAACATGTGGGAAATACCTCTTCGCTGAGTAAGCAAGTCAATTATATAATCAAATAAGGATGTGCCGCATCGTTTTCTAAAAATATATAGATGCTCTTTATTTTCTGGTTAAATGTTTAAAAATAATTTTAATTCAGCCCGTCAGATAACTCCTGGTCCTCAGGATCAGTAACACCATCTATCCACTGGAGCAAATGACGTCGATAAACAACAGTGTTCCTCCTATCTCACCGCGTTTTGATCGCATGCAGATAGTTGGCAACAATAAAATTTACAACAAGATCTCTTTTTGCTGAGTAGCCGCGATTTATCTGACCCTCTGAAAGATTCAACATTTGAGGCACCTCAAAAAATATCAACATATATAGTCACGACCGTCTTTCCACCGTCAACAATTCCTCAATTCCTCATGTCACGGATGCGCGCGCATCATCATTATAATCATTATCATTATCTAATGATAATAATAATAATAATTATTATTATATTATTATTATTATTATCAACATTATCAACATTTATAGTCACGACCGTCTTTCCACCGTCAATCAATTCCTCAATTCCTCATGTCACGGATGCGCGCGCATCATCATTAGTATAATATAAAAAGCCAACAATGAAGAATGAATGTAAGATAAAAAGCCAACAATGAAGAGTAAATATGATATAAAAAGCCAACAATGAAGAATGAATGTAAGATAAAAAGCCAACAATAAAGAGTAAATGTAATATAAAAAGCCAACAATGAAGAATAAATGTAAGATAAAAAGCCAACAATGAAGAGTAAATATAATATAAAAAGCCAACAATGAAGAATAAATGTAAGATAAAAAGCCAACAATGAAGAGTAAATATAATATAAAAAGCCAACAATGAAGAATGAATGTAAGATAAAAAGCCAACAATGAAGAGTAAATATGATATAAAAAGCCAACAATGAAGAATGAATGTAAGATAAAAAAGCCAACAATGAAGAGTAAATGTAATATAAAAAGCCAACAATGAAGAATAAATGTAAGATAAAAAGCCAACAATGAAGAGTAAATATAATATAAAAAGCCAACAATGAAGAGTGAATGTAAGATAAAAAGCCAACAATGAAGAGTAAATGTAATATAAAAAGCCAACAATGAAGAATGATTGTAAGATAAAAAGCCAACAATGAAGAGTGAATGTAATATAAAAAGCCAACAATGAAGAATGAATGTAAGATATAAAGCCAACAATGAAGAGTGAATGTAAGATAAAAAGCCAACAATGAATAGTAAATGTAATATAAAAAGCCAACAATGAAGAATGAATGTAAGATAAAAAGCCAACAATGAAGAGTAAATATAATATAAAAAGCCAACAATGAAGAGTGAATGTAAGATAAAAAGCCAACAATGAAGAGTAAATGTAATATAAAAAGCCAACAGAGTGAATGTAAGATAAAAAGCCAACAATGAAGAGTAAATATAATATAAAAAGCCAACAATGAAGAGTAAATATCTATATATATAAAAATGAATGTTTGTCTGTTTGTATGTTTGTTTGTATGTCCGGTATACAAATTCGCAGTAGTTCACTAATTCAAACCAAAATTTCCATACATAGGTAAAAAATACGGGGAAGACGATAGGCTATTTAAAAATATATATAAATCAATTATTAAAACTATATATTTTTAGTCAGAAAATGATGATGACGATATTGCTGTATCATGTTTGATTATCAGATACAAAATTATATCGGGAAAAATTCCAAAAAGCAGAGACCACGGGTGAAACCAGTTCATTATTTTGTACGCAGGAACAAAATTCTAACAGAAAAACATTCATTCGAGCAGAAAACAAAAGCCAGATCATCTTTCTATAAAAATATCGCTTCTCAGACACAAAGTTTGCAGCGGGACGTTTCACAAGTGTGACATCCACGGCGCCAATTTATAATTGTAACAAATAGTATTGGAATAAAAACATTCAATCGGGTAAAACACGGGCATTGCCCGGGTCATTCGTCTAGTATATATATATTTGAAACTAACTTATCTCATCTAGAAGGTTGGCAGTAATGGCGAGAAAACACTTCAGTTTACAAATGACAAATACAGAATTCTCAAACGTTAAATGGAACAGATTTATAAATAACAAGCTAGAATTAACCATAGCTCCCTGTTTGGACTCCACAATGGGACCATAACTTGCCTTATTATAAGGCTACAACGGGATGTCACCGCGAGCAACGGGGAGCTCTCATAAAAATAGCAAATCTTTGTTCTCTTTCACGACGTCTTATTGAATTAGGCATCTCGAATTAACAGGAACATCGCAGCCCCTGGGCCAGAATGGTGGATTTTGAAGGACTTTAAGGACGTCAATGTTAAGTTAAAAATAAGATATACATAATTTTTTTCAAATTAATATTTGATATATATTAATAATGATAATTTAAATTGTTTGCAATTTTTTCTTTGAAAATGTATCGAATGGTCAGTCTATTTACATATTCTTGTTTACGACATCAAACTAGTAACAGTAAAATAAAAAAATTATATTTGCTATCTTGACTTCTGGTCGGTGCTGTGCCCCTCGCAGATAAGGTCTCCTGATGTCCTGCAGCTCTCCAGCAGTCTTTCTATGGCCTCTCCAGGTAGCTCCTCTGGCCTTGACCCACCTTCATTCTTGTCTGTCATCGTTCCAACAATCGATCATTTTTTTACTTTTCTGAAACTTATCGTGAGGTTAATTTTTATTTTCTGTTGAGGTAATTTCCATAATCTTTTTTTTTTTAGGGCCAAGAATTGAATGCATTTTCAAAGTCTCTTTTTCTTATGTTTATTTCCTTCCTATATTGTTTTAGGTTTGTTATATTTTGTTACTATTCCAACCCATGGTAACACTATTGGGACTTCCTTTACAGGCATTTTTATATTGGAGCCATTTCCTTCGCCAATAATTGGTATTTTATTTTCTTTGCTAGAGAGCTACGTAGTTAGAATATTGTCTTGGGATGTAATGTCTATCTCTATGATAGTTATTTCTTTTTTGATTCTGTCGTATACTATTATATCAGATTGTTTGCTCTGGTATCACTTATCATAGGAAGGTTCGTTATTATATAAGGGTAATAATAATGATAATAATTAATAAAATAATAATTTCGATTTAAATGTTTGCAAAATTATAATTAATGTTTAAAATGTTGTATATGAATTTCATATTTAAATTTTATTATGACAAATGTATCAATTATAAGATTTCATTTTATCCATCTGCATTTTGATTTATTTTGTATATCCACTTGCAAGCAATAGCTTTTCTGTCTGATGGTAGTATCACATAAGTCTGTTGTGATATGTTAAATAACATATGTTACGTATTATATTTATTATCTATTATTGACTATGTGCAAAATCATGCCATTTGTCAATTGTTTTAAACTTATGTAAATTATTTCCTTTTTATCTCTATCTTGTATAAAAGGAGATTACTAGAATGAATAAACATTCAGTTCAACTTGTAAGTCAGAACGAGTCT
Source organism: Cordylochernes scorpioides (assembly GCA_030710605.1). Taxonomy (NCBI): domain Eukaryota; kingdom Metazoa; phylum Arthropoda; class Arachnida; order Pseudoscorpiones; family Chernetidae; genus Cordylochernes; species Cordylochernes scorpioides. The sequence goes on from CP092883.1 coordinate 43,885,698, forward strand.
TTCAGATAACACATAACCATTACAACATGGCGCAGCCGACAAATAATTCCGGATTATGACAAGAAAAGTATCGAATTAAAATAGATTAATTCAACAGCGAGTAGAATGGAAGGAATCAAGCCGCCGGCAGAATTTTCCCCATACAGCAACGAGAAAAAATGGAAGACCTGGAGAGAGTCGTTTGAAATTTTTGCAATAGCGGTAAATTTAGAAAGCATGCCGCTGGTGCGTCAGCGAGCAATTTTGAAGCATATTGCTGGTGAGAAAACAGTGATGATATACAATACATTTCACATTAGTGAAAATGATACTTACCCAAGTTTAAAGGAAATGCTTGATATGTTAACGAACCATTTTAAGCCCTTCAAAAATACGTTACAAAGGAGAAATGCATTTTTTACCTGTGTACAAAAAGAAAGGCAGGGAATCATAGAATTTATCACAGAATTAAAGCATCTGGCACAAAAAGGTGAATTCGAGAATTTATCAGAATCTCTCATAAGGGATCGTCTTATAATTGGAATACTTGACCGGGAAATGAAAAGAAAGTTGTTAGAAGATCCACAGTTGATACTACACAGGGCAATTTCGATAGCTATGATCTCCGAGTCAACATGCTCACAAATAGCATCGTTGAATGAGCAAACAATGATTGAAAAATTGAAAAACGTAATTGGGTTAAAGATAGAATTCGAATGGAAAATGCAGAAGCAGGACCATGGGTTATAAACCCGAGAATAGAAAGAATAATAGAACCATGTAAGTGGTGTGGACAACGACACAATTATGGAAAGTGCCCAGCGTATGGGAAGAAGTGTAATGCATGTGGGAAAACCAATCATTTCGCAGTAGTTTGCCGAACAAAACTTATCAGAAATCTCTTAGCGGAAAGTTAAGCTGAAGAATACTGTGACGATATAAATCTAAATGAAGTTGTTGTAAAGACTGTTGGGTCGGACAAGTGGTCCGCGGTGATAATCATTAATGGCAAGAAGACCACGGTACATTTGGACACTGGCGCACAGATCAATGTGCTTCCTCATAAAGTAATAAACCAATGGCCATCAAGTCCAGAAATCAGACCCACGTCATTAAAGGCGTTCGCATATGGAAATACAGAATTGCCTATCGTCGGCAAATGCAATGTGCTATGCCAATATGGTGAAAAGAAAGGAATGTTTGAATTTATCGTAGCCGATGTAGAGGCGTAGACACTTATCACGGGCGATACTTGCGAGAAGCTTGAGATATTGAGGCGAATTAATCATATAAACACGGATGAAATGAAATTGGGTATTGAAACTAAAAAAATCCTCGAACAATACCACGAAGTGTTTCAAGGAGTAGGATTAATTAACTCTGAAAGTAAGATTTACACAAAGCCTGAATATTCGACTGTGCAAGCCCCTCCCAGGCGCATCCCAACAAGCCTCGGAGCCGAAGTTCAGTCTGAATTGGAAAAAATGGTGAAGCAAGGAATCGTTACAAAAATATATCATGAAACAAAGTGATCTCATCCTATGGTCGTTGTAAAAAAAAATCTGGTTAAATCAGAATATGCCTGGATCCTCGTAAATTAAATGAGGCCCTTGTGGGAAGACACTTCCAGACTTCGGCTCCAGCTGAACTATTGCACGAGATACCCAAATCTAAGTATTATACCGCGTTAGACGTGAAATCAGCCTATTGGTATATTCCTGTTGCAAAGGAATGCAGAGATTTGTTGGTGATGACCACGCCATTTGGTAAATTCAGATATAATCGATTGCCATTTGGTTTGAAAATATCTGCACAAATATTTGTTGAGAAAATGACGAATATCTTTAGGGATAGCTTTCAAAATATTACATATGTAGACGATTTGCTGATATATGCGGATACCATTCAAGAGCACAATAAAAAATTAAAGGGAATTCTAGAAAAAGCAAAAGAAAAAAATATCAAATTTGATTTAACAAGGGCTCAAATATGTCTAACGAAGGTTCGTTTCTTGGGCCATGTGATTTCACAAAATGGAATTGATCCAGAGCCAAATAAGATTGATAAATTAATTACCTTTAAAAAGCCAGAGGATAAAAAGTCACTTCAAAGAATCGTGGGTCTTTATAATTACTTAGGAAAATTCATTCCGAATTTAGCTGCGTCCAAATACAATATAAGAGGAATATTAAGAAAGAATGTTGTCTGGCATTGGGGGCCTAAACAGTATGGGGAATTCGATCATATTAAGGAATGCGTTAGGAATGCTCCTTCATTGGCACATTTCGACAAAAGCAAAATGTTGATCTTGCAATGTGACGCCAGCAAAGATGCAATGGGAGCTGCTCTGCTACAGGAAAATCGACCTCTAGCATTCGCATCCGCGTCATTTAGCCACTCGCAGAAACAGTACTCTCAGATTGAGAAGGAGTTACTGAGTGTTTATTATAGATGCAAAATGTTTGAATATCTATTATCAGGACACACTTTCTTTGTCCAGACGGATCACCAGCCTTTATTTCCTCTAGTCAAAAAACCGATGAGTGATATATCTCCGCGTCTACAAAGATTAGTAATGAAGCTTATAGCATTTGACTTCAAATTGCAGTACAAACCAGGAAAATACTTGATTGTGGCTGATACCCTATCCAGGGATACTCACCCCATGGACGAACTACCAACGCCTTTTCTTGAGGACAAAAGAATGGTCAAGATGGTATGTGTTAATATATCGGACGAAAAACTAGTAACGCTGCAGAAAGATACCCGAGAGGATCCTGCTTTAGTTAAAGTGTTCGATATGTGATTGATGGGTGGCCAATATGCAAAAAAGACGTCGATGAAGATGCCAAAGCATTTTTCCGTTTATATCTAGGGAATGATCTATTATGTATAGGATCGGCCATAGTGATTCCGATGACACAAAGGAATAATATGCTCAATTTGTTGCACCAATCGCACCAAGGGATATCTGCAATTCAGGGTTTGGCGCGAGAATCTTTGTTTTAGCCGGGAATGTGTCCATCGACATTGCTTAAAAAGTAAAAAATTGTGAAATGTGTCAAAAATATCAGAAATCGAAAATACGGCAGCCGTTAAAACCTTTCCCAGTTCCAGATATCCATGGCAGACAGTATCATTGGACATATTTTATAATCAGAAAAAGCCCCATTTGTTAGTGGTCGACAGATATAGTGGCTACCCGGAGGTATTTGCATTAAACCCAACTACGGCGATTAATGTAAAAAAATAAATTGAGAGAAACATTTGCACGATTCGGGATTCCGGAAACCATGATGTCCGACAATGGACCACCGTTTCGCTCAGAAATTATGACTGACTTCTGTATAAAATGGGGTATAAAACAGCTATTTTCAAGTCCACACCTTTATAGATCTAATGGTCTGGCCGAAAGAAACATTCAAACAATAAAAATCAATTAATTAAATGTAGAGATGAAGGGTCCGACCCATATCTGGCTATTCTAACATTTAGGAATACACCAAAAAATGACCTACCTTCACCCGCACAGCTATGTTTATCGAGGAGCCTTCGATGTCAAATCCCCAGAATTACACCGCTATATAGACCTTATCAAACTAATTGGAGAAGTATAGAGAATGCAAAAAGAAAAAGACAGAGCTCAATGAAAGAACATTATGACAGAAACAGTAAAGGCTATCCCAAGGTCAATGTAGGAGAGGATGCATGGTGTCAAATGCATCCAAAAGAGACATGGACACCGGTGAAGATTTCAGCGCAGGCTAATTCTCCTCAGAGCTTTGAAGTCGTAACACCATCAGGAAATAAGTTAATAAGAAATCAACAATTTATTAGGCCGAAAGATGGTGTCAACGAAAAAAGGCAGTTATCTTTAGAACCAATTCCCGGCTCCCCAGAAGCTCAACATCTGCATTACGACAGTCCAACGATGGGAGTCATCCACAACCCCGATACAGCGGTCAAGTGAAGAGACCAATATTAACCAGAAGGAAAACGCGACTGCATCCGCTGGGATTTCACCAGAACCATCCCGAGGGCCCCGGTTTTCAAGGTTCGGAAGAGAATTAAGAAAACCACAAAAATTGTGTTTTTAAGCAGAGGGGAAACATGTTGTGATATGTTAAATAACATATGTTACGTATTATATTTATTATCTATTATTGACTATGCAAAATCATGCCATTTGTCAATTGTTTTAAACTTATGTAAATTATTTCCTTTTTACCTCTATCTTGTATAAAGGAGATAATAAGTTCAACTTGTAATTCAGAACGAGTCTTTCAGATAACACATAACCATTACAACAAAGTCCATGTTTGCTTTTTCATCAAGGAATTGAATTCATCATCCATAGCTAGTTTCCACTTTTCTGAGTTTTGTCCTACAATTGCATCTTCATAGTTCAATGGTTCTTGGTCATGGACATAACAAACATATGAAATAGCTCTTGTACAGTTGGTTGATGGTTGTTCCTTTTCTCTGATTCTATTCCTGAGAGGGTATCTGCATGATTCTTATGGTTTGGAACTGGTACTTGTGCTATCAACACTTTCTTCACTATATATAGTTACCTGCTCTTGTTGGTTATCCCGAATATTTTCTGTTGTATTAGCTTCAGTAAATATTACATCTCTGCTTATAATAATTTTTCTAGCAATAGGATCCCACATTCTATAATTTTTGTTAGTTTCAATATATCCAACAAATAATGTACGAATACTCTTTTTGTCTAATTTCTCTCTGTTATATGTCAAATAAGAAGTTTCAGAAGATGAGTTTCTTTTAATTGTAAAAACATTACAAGCTTTCGGGCAATGCCCTTCTACAGGTAAAATAAAAATAAAACAAAAGTTAAAGGTAAATTAAGGCAACAAAGTAACTGAGAATTGAACAATGTAAATATATATCAGCTAACCTTAGTAAGCAAAAACAAAATAAGATATATATACAAACTCGCGTGAGACTACTCGCGCGTCTCGATTTGAATGAATTAAAATTGTGTTAATATTTGAAAAATTAGAGAGTTAGAAAAATTATTACAATGATATTGCATACCTATATCTAAATAACTATTACGGGTAAATTTGTGTGGTTAAAGATTATGCTATGGACTGCCATCTATGAATTGGTATTTAATGATTAGTGAGAGAAAAACCGAGTTTTGACCGGTGTGACTGAGGTGGTGGAAAGGGTTATTAATATACCAAAGATAGAATCTGAAAAATTCAACTGGAAATGTAGGTTGTGTAGATTGCGGGAATGTCTATATTTCTATTTATGCTGTGTAGTTTGGAGGAAACAATGGATTCTAGAACCAATCTTTGGTGTAGGTTGGAGATATTTTTGTAGTGAATGGTTGGGTTAGCAGTGTCGAAGGAATGGCCAGAAGATGCAATGTGTTGAAAAATGAGGGAACGGGGATCTCGGTTGGTGATGTTGCGTGTGTGCTCGGACATTCTAATGGCGATGGTCCTACCGGTCTCACCTACATAGGTGGCAGGGCACTGTTGGCATGAGACCGAGTAGACTGCTCCAGTAGATATTAGAGGGTCAGTGGAGGAGTCGGTTTTTGTGATGGGATGCCTAAGGAGTGAGTGGAGGTTAGGTGTGTTAGTAAAAAAGGTACGGATGCCAAAGGGTTTGAGAAAATAGGAGAGGTTAACTGAGAGGGAAGAGAATGGGATCACACATGTGGATTTGTAGGCTGCAGGGGGGTTAAGAGGAACAGGCGAATAGGTGTGTTTTTCTATAAAGGACAGAGGGAAAGCTGAAGTTGTAAGATGGGAGATGATGCGGTTCTTTTCAATAGTTTTGAAGATGGGGAGTGAGCAGTGGGTTAATAGGCGGCGGGTGAGGGCTTTAACTATGTTGATTTTGTGGGAAGTTGGACAGTGTGACCTATAATGGGTGTATCTGGGAGGATGGTTTTTCTTGTAGTAGACTGTGGTATGGTAGGTATTTGGTGTGCGTATGACTAGGGCGTCTACACCCATTATATGTCACACTGTCCAACTTCCCACAAAATCAACATAGTTAAAGCCCTCACCCGCCGCCTATTAACCCACTGCTCACTCCCCATCTTCAAAACTATTGAAAAGAACCGCATCATCTCCCATCTTACAACTTCAGCTTTCCCTCTGTCCTTTATAGAAAAACACACCTACTCGCCTGTTCCTCTTAACCCCCCTGCAGCCTACAAATCCACATGTGTGATCTCATTCTCTTCCCTCTCAGTTAACCTCTCCCATTTTCTCAAACCCTTTGGCATCCGTACCTTTTTTACTAACACACCTAACCTCCACTCACTCCTTAGGCATCCCATCACAAAAACCGACTCCTCCACTGACCCTCTAACATCTACTGGAGCGGTCTACTCGGTCTCATGCCAACAGTGCCCTGCCACCTATGTAGGTGAGACCGGTAGGACCATCGCCATTAGAATGTCCGAGCACACACGCAACATCACCAACCGAGATCCCCGTTCCCTCATTTTTCAACACATTGCATCTTCTGGCCATTCCTTTGACACTGCTAACCCAACCATTCACTACAAAAATATCTCCAACCTACACCAAAGATTGGTTCTGGAATCCATTGTTTCCTCCAAACTACACAGCATAGATAGAAAAAAAGACATTCCCGCAATCTACACAACCTACATTTCCAATTGAATTTTTCAGATTCTATCTTTGTTATATTAATAACCCTTTCCACCACCTCAGTCACACCGGTCAAAAATCGGTTTTTCTCTCACTAATCATTAAATACCAATTCATAGATGGCAGTCCATAGCATAATATTTAACCACACAAATTTACCCGTAATAGTTATTTAGATATAGGTATGCAATTACATTGTAATAATTTTTCTAACTCTCTAATTTTTCAAATATTAACACAATTTTAATTCATTCAAATCCAGACGCGCGAGTAGTCTCACGCGAATTTGTATATATATCTTATTTTGTTTTTGCTTACTAAGGTTAGCTGATATATATTTACATTGTTTAATTCTCAGTTACTTTGTTGCCTTAATTTACCTTTAATTTTTGTTTTATTTTTATTTTACCTGTAGAAGGGCATTGCCCGAAAGCTTGTAATGTTTTTGCAATTAAAATAAACTCATCTTCTGAAACTTCTTAGTTAGAAGAGTCTTTGACCTTTACTCTGTTATACTTTGGTATATGCACATAAGCATTACAATCAAAAGTTTTTAAATGTAAGATGGAGGGTTTTCTCTTGCACCATATTTCATAAGGTGTAGAATTACCTAATACTTTAGTAGTACATCTATTTAAGAGATAGACTGCTGTGTTTACGGCTTCAGACCACAGTTCAAGCGGCGTTTTTCTTCAATGTAGCAAGCATCTAGCTGATTCAACTATTGTTCTGTTATCTCTTTCAGAAATTCCATTCTGTTCTGGTGTATACGGAGCAGTGAGTTCATGAACAATTCCTAGAGATATTTTAGATAATCAGAAAAATTATTATTTAAAAATTCTGTGCCATTATCTGTTCTGAATCTTTTTATTTTATTTCCAGTTTCAGTCCTAACTTTAAATTTCTCAAGTACATCTGATTTATGCCTAATGAAGTAGACACACACCATTCTGAATCTTGAAAAATCATCCTTGAATGATTACAAAATATAATAATCCACCTGGTGATCTTTTACTCATTGGTCCACAAACATCTGAATAGATCAGTTCTCCTGGATAAGTCAAACTTGGACTTGTTGACTCGTGAAAAATATTTATATTTTGTTTTCCATAGATGCAAGCTTCACATAGTAAAGTATCAGGCTTTTCTCTAATTTTAATGTTTTCTTCAAAAACATTATTTGCAAACATTTGGGTTAATTTTGTAGGATTTACATGACCCATTTGATGCCATATATCTAGACTTAACTGAGCAACATGAGTTTGTGAAGATTGATTTGCTTTAATAAAAATTCTATAAAGATTTGAATTACCTTTATTTTCGTAACTAGCAATTTCGAATTTTTCGTCAATATAATCGGATTTCCTTTACAAATGAGCGTCAAACCATGTATTGTTGCAGTAGATATTGAAAAATGATTGGTATCCAATTCAGGAATATAGAGAAAATCCGAAAGAGTTGCATTAATTTCCTGATTATTAACATAAGAGAAAAACTTAACCCTGGAAGCTTCATTTTATTATATTAAAATCAGGGAAGAACGTTTATTTATAAGTGAGAATATCAATTTTTCCCTTACCTTCTGCAGAGATCTTCTTTCCATCTCCAAGGATGAATACCTTCTGGTATTACTTCAAAGGTAGAGAATCATTCTCTTCTGAACGGCAAGTGATCCGTTGCTCCAGAGTCTGCAATCCAGGAATCCTTTGTTTCAGCGAGAAAGGCACTTGTCTCAGCTGTAAAAGCACAGCTAACATCTCTAACTGAAGAATTTGGCTGTTATCATTTCTGTTCTTCCTTTATTTATAGCATTCTTTCCACCAATGTCTCTTCTTCTTGCAATTTCCAAAGTGTGTGTTCTTATTTTTATCTTTAATGGATTGTTGATGCTGTTGAATTTCTGCTGAGCTTTGAAAAGGTCATCAAGGCCTTATCTGGTTTAAAATTTCCTGAAGAGTCCCAATGATCCTGTAAGATTTATTTTTCAGTAATCTTGCCGTCAAGTTTTCTAGAGTCTTTTCTTCTGATGAAACTGAATCCCACGCTGTTATGAAATTCTTGTATTTATCAGGCAAGCTGCAAATAATCTTTATAATTAGAGCAACATCAGAGATTGCCTCACCTAGATCTTTCATTTGTAGTGCTGAGTTTCAACTTTGGAAATGTGAGAAGCAATGTTATCATTTGGATTCATTTTATGTTCGAAATATTTTTGTTGCAGCAAATATTTGTTTGTTTCTGATTTCACTATATGTATTGTTGATAATTTCTTCTACATTTCTGCTGATATCTGACAATTAACAATTTGTTGAAGATATTTAAACTCCAGAGCGGTAGTGATCAGCATTTTGATTTTGCATCTTTCTTTTTCCATTCAGAGAATTTTGCAATATACTCTATTTCAGGTTCACTTCAGAACCATCAGTTATAATGAGAAGATCTCTTTCTCTCGGCCGCGCGAGCTCAGCGTTTTTCAATCTGGAAATGGACACCTCTGGGTTTTCCAATCCATATGCAGTACTGGCGGTGAGCCAGGATAAAGATCTACACGACGGTATGATTCCCATCGATGTAGCTGAAATGGAAGTCGATTTATCGACGATAAAAGATTCGACTAAGAATTGTTTGAATTCAGATGTGAGCGACGGACATGCAAATCCGTTCGTGAAAAACGGCGGATATTTAAATCCGGCCGCGGGAAAAAGTGAAAATTGGGCGAAGAAAGTTGAGGCCGCGGAAAAGGATAATAACACCGAACCTTTCCAATCTTTTCCACGGAAAAAAATGAAACGGTTTGACTCTAAATGTCAGCGGGCCCAGATTGTGAGGCCGGACGCTAGCTCTCCAAAACCATCTGGACAGCTTCGAAGGATCACGAAAGAGTCCGTGACCCTCGTCAGGAGCAGCAGACGCTGAACAAAGCTAGATCAGCAGCAGCATCGTTCGACCAATGCTGCTATGTCGAATGGTGCACGGACTTCCATCCCGTGCACTAAATTGAGGCCTTGGAGCAGTTGCTGGGGAAGGAATCCGTCTACCAGCTAATGAAAATGTCCGGCCATGTTATGGTCGGACTGGCCAGCCTTGAAAAGGCGGAGCGCCTGGTGGAGAATGGACTCACCATCAACAACACCTTCCTCAGGGCATTCCAATACAGAAGGAAGGCGGAGAAGATCATCCTCGGGAACCTGCCAATAGCAGTGAGGGAGGAGGACATCATTTAAGCCCTGCGACCTTACTGCTCCGGCGCCGAGCACCAGCGCGTTGCCATCTCTGCTAGCGCCTTCCGCGACCACTACTTCACCAACAGCGGTCCCTGCCAAAGATGAGGCCAAGGTTGCACTAACAGCGATATCCTCAATCCCCAAACCACAAAACATACAGCCTCCTCAGCCCACTTTACAGAAGTTTAAGGATCTGTTTAAGGTACAAGACGCTGACTCCTTCCTGGAACCCCTATATAGGGATTATTACAGGAGCGAAATAGAGTTGGCTGTTGTATCCCAACTAGGAGGGAGGACATCCTCACGTTTATCTCGCCCGAGCAGAGCTCTGCTCTAAAGAAATTCCTTTACATGGCAATCGCCCGTGTCGGGGACAAGGACTCCGACCTAGGCAAGAGGCTGTCCGACTTCAGGACAGAATGCGACATTGAACGAGACGAATCCCAGTGGTATTCGTCTGATACAAATAATTAGAAATTCTGAATTTTTATTTTTGTTATATTTTGTTCATATATTTTTTAACTGTTGACTAGAAGTCAATAAACCTTTTTCATTGTCTCTCTCTCTCTCTCTCTCTCTCTTCTGCTTCTAGAATAATCTTCATTTGAAATTTCCATAGATGAAAATTATCGCCGTTGAATTTTTGAATTTGTGGGTGTTCAGTAGTCATCTTGAGCAAGCAAAACGAATTTCCGCTTAGATACAAAATTGATACCAACCACGGACTGCTACCATGTAAGAGAATCAGAGGGTGGATCTCATAAATTATTGTTTAATTTACAATGACATTAGATTAGGATGACAAAGAACAAAAGAGGCAAAATGGCAAGCGTAGTAGCAGAAACCAAAACTTAACCTACAGTTACAGTCGGTGTGCCGCCAGGTCACGTGATGTCCGGTAGGAAAGGTGGCGCAACAGCTGATGTGCGAAGTTACTCTTCAACATTATCTTGAACGAAAATCTTGTCAACCAAATAAACCAAATAAACTTTAAATACTTTATTTATAGAATCATACAAATTTATGGTTCAACACTCTGGTACCCATATATAAATAAGAGTTTTATAAAAAATGTGGATTCACTACAATATAAAATTCTTGACCACTATATACATTTTCTTGAAAAAAAGACACTTCGGCCAGTATAAATCTTTTTATTACTTCGACGTTTCGACAAAAAGCTTTTGTCCTCGTCAGGAGCAAATAAAAATTAAAACATATAGCAAGGCGTTAAAAATCAGTCTAAGGCTCTAAGAGCGTTCTCACGCGATATTCGAAATTTTGTACAACATCCAAAGCACGAGTCAAAAAGAAATATTTAACTCACAAAGACTACGATCTTTGAAATAAAATTATGACATATACATATTTATATATATTAAGAAATTATAAACATAAAAAATATAAAAAATAATAATAACATTTAAAAGATTTCACAATAGTATATATCTTGAAAAAAGACACTTCGGCCAGTATAAATCTTTTTATTACCTCGACGTTTCGACAAAAACTTTTTGTCGAAACGTCGAGGTAATAAAAAGATTTATACTGGCCGAAGTGTCTTTTTTCAAGAAATATGAATGCCGGCCAGGCAGCCTCTATCTTCACTATATACATGTTTATTATACAACATCTTCAAATCTTACACAAGTTATCTCAAGAATATTTAAAATTACGGAATTCATTTTGTCAATGATCCAGCAAAAAGAATCATAATATCTAAATTTATAAATGAAAATCTTCGAATTTACTATGAAGATTCTAATGATAATTTAAGAGAATATTTAAAAAACTGAAGATTACCAAAATATATGCAGCCATATTTACATAATATACAATTTTATACGGGTAATGGAGCGTTTAACACATACCTATACAAAAATACAATCTGCTTATGCGACCAAGAGACCCTGAGCATATTTTATTCCTGTGCCCACTTATTGCAGATTTGAGAGTATAATGTAATACAATATAATGCGGCTTGTGATTGTAAATCGACATTTGAAAATTATACCACAAGTTTTTTTTTCAACGAAAAATAAAAATTTACTTTGAGGAGAAATAACGATTATTTCTAACCTTAGGGATGAGGTATGAAACGATTAATTGTGAAGAGTAATGATAAACGTAAAAATTAAAGTGTCCAGGGATGGGAATCGAACCCACAGTGTTCCGCTTACCGAGCAGATGCCATATCCACTTGGCTACCCTGGACATATTTTTCCTTTCGTAAATAATACATAAAGTAATTTAAAATACAATATTAAATAATGCGGCTTGTGATTGTAAATCGGCATTTGAAAATTATCCCGCAAGTGTTTCTTTTTAACGAAAAATCAAAATTCATTTTAAGGAGAAATAACGATTATTTCTAACCTTTGGGATGAGGTATGAAAGGATGAATTATTAAGAGTAACGATAATGATTTGCAGCAAAGAGAAGAATATGAAAAAAAAAATGCAAACTCTATTCAAATACTGTGAAACTAAATTACGCTTATGAATTGAAATTATATTTTTAATAAGTATAGCCTATTGTTGGATTTAATTCCCAAGCTTATTATCATTGATGACATTTTATTGAGATTAGACTACTCTGTGGTTTGTTGTAGTTGTTCGATAGCACTTATATATTTAGATTGCTGTATTTCCCATTATATTTTTCTTTCTATTATGTTATAATTGTAATGTTTGTATGATTAAATAAAATCATTATTAAAAACTCCTTCATTAACTAAAAACTTCCTTCAATTGTTATGGGCCGAAAACTTCTCCCACCGCGCGAATAAAAAAGGCTTAAGTCGAGCGTCAACATTCTTGAAAATAAATCAAATTTACCGAAAAGGTAAGATATACACATCTTCAGAAAATGGAGAATAGTGTACAAGTTCCCAAATTTGACGGAAAAAACTTCGCTTCTTGGAAATTTAGGATCGTATCAATTTTAGAAGGCAAAGAATTGGACGACCTTTTGGAAGGTGATACACCAGAAGATGAAGTTAAATTCAAAGAATGGAAGAAGAAAGATGCTCAAGCTAAGGGAATCAGCACATGTGCAATGACTGACTCCTTAGTCGCCTTAATATTAAATTGCAAAACAAGCAAAGATATTTGGATAGCGCTGCATGAAAGATATGAAGGAGAGAAAAAGAAAAATATCATAGAGGCCCGAAACTACGTTTCAAGATTGACAATGAAGAAAGAAGAAAATTGGGAAGAATATCTCTACAGAGCAGAGACGCTATTAGAACAAGCAAGAAACCTTGGTGCAGAGATAGAAGATCAAGAATTCACCACTTCAGTGATCAGAGGACTACCCCAAAAGTACAACCTTGTTGCACTTCAACTGAATTGCCAAATGAAGGTAAGCATTTCTGATCTTAAAAATTGCTTAAAACTATACCATGAAAGATTCACTCATGAAGAAAAGGAAGGAAATTCCAAAGCATTCACTCATGAAGAAAAGGAAGGAAATTCCAAAGCATTCAATACAATACATAAATAATCTTTCTCAAACAGTAAGCATATCCACAAAAATAGAAATGGTAATAAGCCTATTTGTTTCATTTGTGCTAAGCCTGGCCACAAGGCTTTAGAATGTTGGCATAATCCTAAAAATAAAAGAGGGAGCGAAAATAAACAAACCTCAAAGAATAAACCTGAACATCAAAATAAGGCAAAATTTGTAAATTTGCAACCTGAGGAACATGTGTCCAACATCAAAGAATATGAATCTACTCAACAACCTGAAGAATGGGTGATTGATAGTGGGGCTAGCTGTCACATGACATCAAATAGAGATCTATTAAAGGAAGAAAGAGAGGTTCACAAAACAATAAAACTTGCAGATGACTCTGAAATAATATCCAATGCAGAAGGAGCAATTGAAATTGAAGGACAGAATAAGTTGATTAGGCTTAATGATGTCCTATATGTTGAAAAATTGTCAGGTAACTTAATGTCTGTTAACAAACTGGTAGATGACAATAAAAAAAGTACTTTTTGATAAGGATGGAGGACATATAATGGAGGAAGATGGAGAGGAAATTTTGATGGCCCAAAGAATAAATGATTTCTACATAATCAAAACATCAGCACCAGAAGAAATTCCATCACAGGCTTTAAAGGCTACTATTCATACCTGGAATAATTGGCACAAAAGATTGGGACACTTAAATGAAGAATACATGAAGCAAATGTTGAAGAATAATTCAGCTCACAATTTCAATACCTAATCCCAGAATATGGACACTTGTCAAGTTTGTATTCAGGCCAAACATCCTAGAACACCCTTCAAACCAGTCCTATATCCTCAATCTACTAGACCATTGGACTTAATACATATTGATTTGATTGGACCTATTCAAGAGGAATCAATTGGAGGTGCTAAATATGTATTAACACTTGTTGATGACTTTTCTAGAAAAATATTTGTAGAATTTCTCTCATCCAAATTGGAAACTTTTGACATCATCAGATCTTTCATTGAAGAAATTGAAAAGGAAAAAGAAATCAAAGTCAAACAATTAAGATCAGATAATGGAAAAGAATTCACAAATCATCAAATGACTCAATATTTAAAAGGTAAAGGCATTAAGCACCAACTGACAAATGTTTACACACCCCAACAAAATGGTATCTCAGAAAGGTATAACAGAACACTGATTGAAGGAACAAGAGCTTTGCTGATAGACTCACAACTTCCATCGAGATATTGGGCAGAAACAATGTCAACCTTTGCTTATTTGAAAAATAGAACACCTTGTAAAAAATTGGGATGGGTAACTCCTGAAGAGAGATTTTCAAATAGAAAGCCAACTGTAGCTCATCTAAAGATATTTGGATGCATAGCTTACTACTATGTACACAAGCACAAAAGAGGAAAATTTCAACCTACAGCCAAGGCTGGAATATTTGTTGGCTATTCAAGCACAAGAAAGGCTTGGGGAATAATTGATCCTGAAAATGAAAATGTAATTGAAACAAGAGATGTTAAATTTCTTGAAAATAAATTAGGAAAGGAAATACTAAACAAAAATGATTCAAATGACACTCAAAAATATTTCCTTTACAATTTTCCAGAAGAGACTATCCCAGAAAATTCTGAAGAAGTAGAAAATCATGATGATCATTCTCATTCTGATCTTGAAAATCAAGATGAACATTCTGAACTTCCTTACAATCTCAGACCAAATTTGAAAGATAAACTTTACTATGAGCTTTCTTCAGATGATGAACCTATTGAAGACAATGAAGACAAAGATCCCACCTATGATCCAGCTGTAGGAGCACTCAAGCTTTCCCATGGAAACTTGCTAGCATCATCTTATGAAAAGGCAATTAATCATCCTGATTCACCTTTGTGGCAACAAGCAATGGATAAGGAAATTCATTCCCTTCAGAACCATCATGTATGGGACCTTACTGAATTACCTGAAGGTGCTAAAACAATAAAATCCAAATGGATATTTTCAAAGAAAATGGATCCTCAAACCAATCAGGAGATCTACAAAGCAAGACTTGTTGCTTTGGGCTGCTCTCAGGAATATGGGACAGACTACACAGAAACCTTTTCTCCAGTGATGAAAACAGATTCATTTAGAACTCTTCTAGCCTATGCTACAATGGCAGGATATGAATTTCACCACTTTGATATTGAAACAGCATTCCTGTATGGAAAACTTTCAGAGACCATCTACATGACCCAACCTCCAGGCTACCAGGATGACAAGAAAAATACCTCTGTATGTATACTAAATCAGGCATTGTATGGACTTAAACAGGGTGGTAGGGTATGGTATGAAACATTTACAGAATACCTTTTTGAAATAGGTTTAACACAACTTAAATATGATAAATGTGTTTTTACTTTTAGAAATGGCAATTCATATTTACTTTTAGGACTGCATGTTGATGATATGATAATCATTAATTCTGATCCTGAAATTTTGCATGATATAATACAAAAAATAAGACTTCACTTCAAAATAAAGGAAAGTTTAACAACTTGTAACATTTTAGGCATTGGAATTAATAAAGAGGATGTTAGACTGATTTTAAAACAGGAAAATTACATAAATAAAATTTTTAAAATATATAACATGCAAGATTGCAAGCATATTTCAACCCCATTAGATCCTAACACTAATTTAGATAATTTTAATAGCTCTAAGGAAGTCAATAAGACTCGATTATCAAGAATTAATATGCTCTTTGCTTTATCTCTCAACTAAATCTAGCCTGATATTGCCTTTGCAGTTACTCTTTTAAGCAGATATAATCAAAACCCTAGAGAAATGCACATGGGTGCAGCTAAGAGAATTCTTAGGTATTTAAAAGGAAGTAAGCAGTATGGATTAATATATACTAAAGGAGGTGTCGAATTATAGGCTTACACAGATGCATCATGGAATTGTGGCAGATCCAATAAAGCAAGATCAACTGCTGGATTAACCTTTTATTTAGATAAAAATCTCATTTCTTGGTCAAGTAAGGCTATTCCTAACACATGTCTTTCAACTTGTGAGAGCGAAATATGTGGATTACTTCAAACTGTAAAAAAGGCCATTTACATCCAATACTTTTTTGAAGAAATAGCATCTAATTTTGTTAAAATACAAATATTTTGTGATAACAAAGCATCAATATTTTTGACTAAGTCTGGTCAAACAACTGATAAATCTAATCATTTAGTTAGATCTATTGCTTTTTTACATGAGAAATTGAAAAATAATATTTTTGACATTCAATATGTAAAAACTGAAGACAATATTTCTGACTTTTTAACAAAGGCTTTATCAAAGGAAAAATTAATCCATTTGTTATCTTTATTTAATTATAAGGCCAACTCAATGTAAAAATGTGTGTATATTGTTATTTTTATTTGATATCAATATGTGTTTATAATATTACTTTGGTATTTAGGCCTAAATGTTAACATTTTTCCGGTAAACAAAGAAAGGCAGTAGCGCCATCACAAACCGTGACGTCACGTTGTGACATAGCAGCTTAGCTATGAATGTCTGTCGACATTAGCCTTCAAGATATTTAGCTTGAAATTGAAGGGAGGCTTTGTTGGATTTAATTTCCAAGCTTATTATCATTGATGACATTTTATTGAGATTGGACTACTCTGTTGTTTGTCGTAGTTGTTCGATAGCACTTATATACAGGGTGATCCAAAAGTCCCGCACAACTTTAAAAATTAATAACTCCGCAAATATTTGCGCTAGCGCAATGCGGTAAACACCATTGTGTTCAGGATGCAATGGGATTTTTATGGCAAATAATGAAAAATTCGAAATTGATTTTAGTTACAACTTTATTCGCTAGATGGCGCTCTACCAGAATCAGCGATTCAGCGGCCAAATTGTTTGATAAATTGAAAAATATAGCTGAACGACACGTATTTTTCCTTTTTGAATACCAGGAAAGAACCCTAATAATATCAAATGATATATTAATAAAACACCATTTCGCCAAAAGTTAGAAGAAATGGTTAACGATTTTCAAATACAATCTGAGATATGTAAAATAGGTATATGCAAATTAAAACATGTAGCAAAAAAAAAACTGATATTTTAGACGAGGTTTGCTGGAATCCTCTCAGCTATTTAAATTTCGAAAATAATAATTTTCTATTTTTTTTTTAAATTCAACTCTCTCTCAGTAACGATTATATTTATTTTAATTTATTTGAAAAATATTTATCTATCTCTGATTATTTATTTTACTCTGGAATGCCGTTGTTGTTTTTGTCGTGTCCAATAAAGAGCCTCAGATGTCTCCATGCATCTCTATCACAGCAGCAGCAGCAATGTCCACTATTTTGGGTGTGTAAAGCAGGTGCTCTGGGTCTATGTCAATTTTCTGCAAGGCTGCGGGCATGAGAATATGTGGGTAGGTGTTAGTTCCACACCAGGACAGTTGTTGCATGTTCTATAGGTTATTGTGCCATCTGGATGCCTTGTCATTCCTTTATAATGTTTTGTTCTAAATCTTGTTATAGTTTTGTCATTTTTCTCTCGGAGTTTATTTCACATTTTGATCTTTTCTTATTTTTTGTTTAATTATCTTGTATTTTGCAAAAGCATTAGCGTCAAATAATGACATTTGTTCTTTCCTTTTGCTCAACTTTCTGGCTTCCTTTGCAAATTCAACTGCCATTTCATTACCCCCGATCCAAACACTGGCAGGAATCCATTGTAGAATGCAGTTATTCTCCAATGATATCAGTTGAGTAAGCAACGAGTTATTTTCTGTGTGATTTTAGTATTGCCCTTCTGAATTCCTTCTAGATCGGATATGAAGTCGCTGTATATTATAATTCCTTCTGCTTGATGCAGGGATGGTTGGTTAAGGCATACATCAAGAGCTTTCCAGATAGCTGTCAGTTCACAAGTGAAGTTTGACGAAATCTTTCTTGCTCCTTCTTTGATTTTGATGTATGTTCCATCTTGCAGTATTATGTTTATTGCAGCCCCTCCATTACTTATGGCAAGGTCTGTTGATCCATCTGTATATGCTGCTAAATAATTTATCTGATCGCATAGACCAAATGTGCCAAGTCCTTTCTTTTTAAGTATGTTTTTGTTCTCTTTCTGAAGGAAACCTATAGGTTTGTGTTTATTGGGTTTATGGTCATTTTGAGTTTCATTGCCCACTTCTCCAGTCCTCTCATTGATGTGTTCAGTATTTTTCAGATATTTCTATACTGATACTTGTGTGCCATATGACTATATAATCTGCATAACAGGCAACTTTTGTGTCTTCAGTGAGGTAAGGATGGGTGTTGTCAAGGTTGTGTCGTAATTAGATATACAACAACTCAAACTTTACTATGACTCTTCTTTAGCTCTTATTCTTTTCGTTTGGCCAACAACAAATGTCCAATTTATATTCACACATATTCTTACATAATGAGACTTTAAAGAATGCAAATAATCTTCATCTATTTACATACATAACACATCTCCCCCCTTAATAATACTCCAGTCGGTCTTGGAGTTTCCTGGCTCTCTGAGGTCTACGACTGCGGACAGGCACTTGCACAGCGGCAGGCTCCGGTTTAGGAGTGCAAGAGGGCACGTGCACAGCAGCAGGCCCCTGTCTAGGAGTGCAAGAGGGTACGTGCACAGAAGCAGTCTCCTCCTTGTTTCCTGATGTAACCTCTGGAACCTCCTCTTCACTTTCTTTCGGACTTCCACCTACAGGCTTCTCTCCTGATGTTCGAGGAAGTATCAAATTTCTTGTCTCCACTTGTTTCTTTCTCACAGGTCGCAATTGATTGATATGCCTCTTATACACGAGGCTCTCGCAACTTATAAGGTAGTGACGGTTGCTCAATAATTTCAAAATGGTACCTTTTTACCGTTTAGGTCCAGTTGCATAGTTGCGGAAATAAAACCTCGCAACCTGTAGTAAACTGCTTCTGCCATCTTGGTATTAAATTCGAGAATTTTGTACTTAAACTTCTCTTCAGTAGCAGTTCCGCGGGGGAATTCCTTTATTACAGTTTGGGGGAATGCGCTATGAGCAAATAAGAATCTTTGTAGATTCGTCTCTAAATCATCCTTCCCATTAATTTTTCTCAAAAGGTTTTTAAACTCTCTTACATATCTCTCAGCTAAACCATTTGTACTAGGATTATACGGACTGGTCTTTGTGTGCCGTATACCATTCATTTTGGTAAATTTCTCGAATTCATCGGAGACAAACTGTCTTCCGTTATCTGTAACCAAAAATTTGGGCAATCCAAATCTGGCAAAAATTTCTCTCAGATGATTTATAATCGTTTTGTTGGTAATATCTTGATAAAAATTTCTATCCGCTCTGAGTATGCGTCCACGAGAACCAAAAACATTCTTCCCATGAACGGACCCGCTATATCAAGATGAAGTCGATGCCACGGTTTTTCGGGCCAAGTCCATTCCGAGATGGTAGCCGGGGGCATGCTTGCCGATTCTTGGCATACTCTACATTCTCTAGTTAACTCCTCGATGTTACTGTCTATGCCTGGCCACCTGAAAATACCGTCTGGCAATCATCTTCATTTTAACAATCCCCATGTGTATTTCATATAAGTCATTAAATTTTAAAGATCTTATTTTTTGGGGAATTACCACTCTTTCACGCCATTGAAGACAACCAAACTCCAAACTTAATTCCTCATTGATCTTATAATGAGGAGCTAGTGAATTTTCCCTCGGTACCCTTGTGAATTTCCAGTTGCCTTCTCTAACTAAGACAGTATTTTATCTCGGGACGTCTCATATGCCACCTCCATAAAAGAGAACGGTACCTCATTCAACTTCCTGAGAAGAAGTACCTGGTCTTCATCAAGAGACTCCCTGACACTCAATTCTAAAGGAAGACGTGACAATGCGTCAACATTGGAATTATCACTAGTTTTTGGAAATTCCACAGTATAATTAAATGCAGCTAATTTTAAGGACCATCTTTTAATTCTGGATGATGCACATATGGGAATTGGTTTCTGAGGTGAAAATATATGAATTAAGGGTCGGTTGTCTGTGACCAATACAAATTTTAGTCCCAGTAAGTATTGTCTGAATTTCTCAACGCCATAAGTTATGCTCAACGCTTTCTTTTCTAATTGAGAGAAACGTTTTTCCGCTTCAGTTAATGTTCTAGAAGCAAAAGCTATAGGGCATTCTTCCTTTCTATCATTTCTATGACTCAGAATTATGCCTAGTCCATAATAATCCATAGTCCATTAATAATGATTTACATTTTTTAAATAACATTCGATATTCTTTCGTCCAATTCCATCTACAATTTTTATTCAAAAGTTGATAGAATAGCGCTAAAATGTTTGCTCTATTCTTTATGAATCTATAATAATAAAATAAGAGTCCTATGAAAAATCTTAATTGCGAAACATTCTTTAGGTTCAGGCCCCTCTATCACTGCTTTAAATTTATTTTCTAAGGGATGCAGTCCATATTTATCCATTTTAAACCATGAATATTCCACCGATTTATTTTTAAATTTACATTTATATCTGTTTAACTTTAAACCTTTTTCTAGAAATCATCTAAACACTAGATCCAACTTTTGTTCATGATCTTCAAAGTATTTTCCTGCAACCAAAATATCATCTATGTAGCAGGCCACACCTGGCAAATCAGCAAATAAGCCTTCCATAATCCTCTGAAATTTATTTGGTGCTACCGCTACGCCATATGGTAGTCTTTTATAAGAAAACAACCTCTTTGTTGTGTTTATATCAACAACAGCTTTGGCTTCTTCCGCTAACATTACTTGTAAGCAAGCCTGTAATAGGTCTAGAGTCGAATATACGGTGCTTGTAGATAATTTTGAAAAGATCTCATCGATCGATGGAATGGGATTACCTATCTAATTCTATTGCTTTATCAGCTGTACATCTAAAATCACCACATATCCTTACACCTCCATCCTTTTTTAATACTGGTACTATTGGAGCGGTCCAATATGCATGAACTATAGGTTATAAAATGCCAGAATTCACTAAACGAACAATTTCATTCTCTACTTTGTTTTTCAGAGAGAAAGGTAAACTTCTGGCCTTACAAAACGCAGGAGTCACATCCTTTTTTAAATTAAAATTTATTCTAACATCCTTTAGACAGCCCAAATCTTTGTTAAACAAATCTGCCTATCTATCAATCAAACTTATTTCTATTAGATTCATTATTTAAATTTTTAATGCTAAACAATCTAGAATAATCAAGTTTTAACTGTTTAAGCCATTCTCTTTCTAACAAAATCACCTGAATTTTTCATTTACAACTATTAATCGTAAATATTGGTGTGGCTTCTTTTACAAAAACATTTCTTTGCCCTATAATCTCTATTGATTTACCACAAAAGGATTTTAATCTTAAATTTGTTGGAAATAATTTTTTACCATTGCCAATAAATCTTATAGGTATCTTTAGGTATTAACGTAACTGGACTTCCTGTATCTATTGTAAAGCACAAAGAATTATCATCTGTTAAATTTATTGTGGCATCAGTTTCGCCCTGTAAAGAATATATAGAGTCCTCTTGTACAAATTTACATCCCCATATTTTTTTACAAGCTTTGCAGACCCTACTTATATGACCCAGTTTTTTACATTTTAAAACAAGTCTTTGTTCTATGAGGTCAAACAGAGGCCACGTGTGAATGTCTTTTACCACATCTATAACACATTATTTTTCCCCTTTGCCTGAAAGGCCTATGCTGCACCATACTATTATTGTACTCACCCTTTTTATATTTTTCATTCACAGATGATATCTTGGCCACTAATTTATCTTGTAATTCTCTTGTATTTATCTCCGCCAGTTCGAACGAGATCGCCACTGCAAACATTTATCCAAGGCGACATCGTCGTTCTCTTGCAGTAGCTTCTTTTGCAGGCTTTCCAACTTGATTCCAGCCACAAAACGGTCTCGCAACATGGTTCCCAGCATATCGCCGAAATTACAATATATTGCTAAATGTTTCAATTCTCTAAGATATTCCGAAATTGATTCTCTTTCCTGTTGAATTCTCTTCAAAAATCTGCATAGCTGTGGTATCACTTTCTTCTTTGGATCCAAATGCAGCCTAATTCTTTGAATGATAGTATCATAGGGTTGATATTTCATTAGTCCAGGAAGAAAATGTCGTTTCCCAGCTTCGAAGTTTCAGAATCTGGTAGCGAGGTAAAAATCAGCACTTTAATCTCCTTCTTCAGATGCCAAAAAGAAAGCCTCAAATTTTTACAAAAATATTGAAGTGTCCTCCACTGGGCTATAGCATCTAAAAGGTACTATTAACTTTGAACTTGTCATGCTGATCTTTTCTACTCCTTTGTTTTCTTGATCCAGATAGTTCAAAAGATGTAGTTGTTATACTTGCGTAGACGCCGTTTTCCTCAGATTTTACTGGCTCTGTAGATCCTGCATCCTCGTCGCCACTTTTGTTGTGTCGTAATTAGACGTACAAGAGCTCAAACTTGACCATGGCCAACAACAAATGCCCAATTTATATATACCTATATTTTTACATAATGAGACTTTAAATAATGCAAATAATATTCACCTATTTATATACACAACAGTTAATATATAGCGAGAAGAGTAGAGGACTGAGCACAGATCCCTGAGGTACATCAGCCCATGTTCTTCGGTCCATGGAAAATGTTCCATTGACCCGAACCTTTATCCTTCTTCCCCTTAAGAAGTCTGCAATCCAGATTAAGGTTTTTCCTCTTACTCCGATGTTGTGCAGCCTTTCAAATAATTTCTCCCTCTACACTCGATCAAAAGCTGAGGTCATATCCAGGAATACGGCCGTTGTCTTCTTTGGCTGTTTTTCCTGGAAAGAATCTATTATTGATTGGCAGAGGTAGAACAGTTGATCAGTTGTACAGTGTCTGGATCTTTAGGCAGTTTGGTAGAAGTTTATTTTATTATTGTTAGTGAGCCAGACTATGAGCCTAGAGTGGATAATTCATTCTGTTATTTTACAAAGTATGCTGGTAAGAGCAATTGGCCGATAGTTCTTGCATTCCTTGGCATCTTTGTTTGGTTTCAGTATTGGCACTATAATTGATATCTTCCAATTCTTTGGTAGTTTACCAGTTTGCCATGAAATGTTCAGTATTCGTAGGAGTTGATTTTTAGCTTCGTCTCCAAAGTGTTTAATCATTTGACTAAAGACAGATGACATCTTGAATTTACTTTTCTATTGATGAGCTTAGCTCATTCAGTGTGAAGTCTCTAGAGAAAATATCTTGTTGATGGTAATTTCTTGCTTGTTTAACTAACTTATTTACATTATTTTTTAGAGTCCTGCCTTCATTCATATAGCTGAGTCTGGAAGTGCTTGAAAGATATTCAGCAATTATGTCAGCCATCTGTTTGTTTGTTCTCGCTATTCATATCGGTTAGAGTTTTGGAGGATTAGTGTTGGTTTTGATTGTTTTATAACACAAATTATATTACGGTGATGGCTTTCCTTTTTTGGATCCATTTTTTTCGCAGAATCCTGCCCATTTTATTTTCTCTCTCTCTCTCTCTTGTTTGAATATCCAAATTTCTTGTTCTAATTTGTGACTAATTTCAATGAGTTCCTTTATGATTTCTTCTGTTTTATTTGTTTTAAGAAGTTCATTGATATTGTCTCTCTCTGCAATCATTGCCTCGATATTGTGGTCCTTCCAGTAAGGTATTCACAGGTGTTTACGTCTACCTCTAGGTATCGATACTTTTGCAGCTTTGGATATGTTCGAAGAGAATTTTTCCAATTTTTTGTCAATCGTTCTGTGATTTAATTCTTCGTTGCACAGTTCTTCAAGCTTTTCTGTGAATTTTTTCCAGTGTTATTTTATTCTGTTGGACATTCTCAATTTTGATTTTAGGGTTGTTAAAATTGGTCTGTGGTCACTGATTGTACTTTTCAGAATTTTCCATTGTGTTGTGGGCGCGATGTTGTAATTTATCGCTGTGATATCTATTGCGGATTCTGTGCCTGTGGACTTCTATCCAAGTCCATTTCGTTACTTAACGGTGTATAGGTCGAGGTCGGTTAGCATGTCTTCAACCTGATGACCTTTGTTATCCTGGACAGGTGATCCCCAAGTTGGTCTTTAGGCGTTAAAATCACCAAGTATGATTGCGATATCCGAAGACGCTTCACTTAATGTCTCTATCAGGTCTGTAATTAATACTAGTATTATCGTGGTGATAAATATTTATGATTTTTTATTGTTTTTTTTTTCTTGGAGGTAGATTTCTATTGCCTGAGCTTCTGTTGTGCTTTCTGTAGGCTTACTCTGATTATAGGCGATTTCCTTAAATTTGATTTCTAGAGTTTTAATCTAAACGGCAAGTCCTCCTCCAAATTTTCCCGGTCTGTCCTTTCGCAGTGTTGTATAACCTTTGATATTGAATCTCAGATTCAGTTTCAATTTTGTCTCCTGAAGACAAGCAATATGCACATTGTTGTCACAGAGAAGACAAGTCAGCTCTTTATTTTCCTCTGGGTACCATTTATATTGAGTTGTAGTAGATTGAATTGTGTCCTCGTAGTAGATTTCTCATCATGAGCTCGAGCTGCAGCTCCTGACGCGGCGGTTACCCCGGACGCGGTAGCATCACTGGAGATATCAGTTTTGCTCTTCATTTGAAAATGGGTGCCGTTGCAACGTTAGTCACCTTGGAAACGAACCAGAATTCGGTCAAATATTCCAAGGGTCCAGGGGGGACCGCAAGGAGGTGTGGTCGGACTTCTCCCCTTCCCCCTGGAATGCCGTCACTACAGGATAAAGCACTCTTGGTGATTTTTTAAAATTGTGATTCAGAATCTGCCACTGAAGCTTTACGAGCGTTTCGTTCCTTTAAAGATATTCGAAGCGGTAAAGGACCAATGAGTTGCTACTCTCTAAGGCGAATGATTAAAAGTTTTGAAGAAACTGGATCTCTGGAAGCAAAACCTCGGAGTGGAAGACCATCGACATGCAAGTCAGTGGCTGTTACGGTTTTGCAGAATGCTGAAGCTATTGAAACGTTATCCACCTATGAAGAAGTAAGTGCTAGACAAGTTTCTCGACAAACGGGGATTTCGTATGGAACAGTTTGGAGAGAACACACATTTAGAATATTTCTATAAAAATACCCTAACAAAATTCAAAGTTTTCACGAGTTGGAAGTCAGCGATTTTGAGAAGCGTCAAGAATTCGCTGCATGGGTTTTCTGGCAAATTGATATTGATGAAAACTGGCTGTCAAATGTTCTAAGAACAGATGATGCTCACTTTTATCTAAAGGGAGAATTTAACATTCAAAACTGCCTCATTTGGGCAACAGAAAACCCTAGGATTTTTACAGAAATACCACCTCATCAGCCCAGAGTAACAGTTTTGTGTGGGTTCACTTCTTCTTTTATTATTGGGCCATTTTTCTTTGAAAAAATCAATGGAAGAACTTTAAAACCGTTTTTGTAACTGGTGAACGTTATGTTCAACTTTTGAGAGAAAAGGTTATTCACGTATTGCAGGACAGACAAGCACTAAGCGAAATAACATCCATGCAAGATGGTGAACCTCCTCATATCTCCCGCGGTGCCAAACAATTGCTGAAGGATACGTTCGGTGAAAATCGTGGGATAAGTCGCCACTTTATATACCAGTGGCCTCCAATATCACCAGACTTGACGCCTTACAATTTCGGTTATGGGGGTACATTAAGTCGCGTTTTTATCGATGCCGGCCTACCACATTGGCCATGTTGAAGGCTTTTATCAGATGGCACGTTTTATAAATTTCAACTATTTAATTGTGACCATTCTGTCATCTATCGTCTGCAGGCGGTGTTTGAGAATGAAGGGCGCCACATTGAGCAAGGATTGTGACCTAATACAAGAGAGAAGGCAGTTACCTCATGTGTTATATTTTGCAGCTCTTTGTTTTGGGTTGTGGGAATAATGAATGCTGTCCTCACATCTTGACTCTTTTTTTTCTGTGAAGAGTATTTTTTTTGTTTGTCATTTGCCCACATCTTATATTATGTCGTGCAGGCCAAAGTGTTATAACTTCTCGATTAAAACTGGTACACACAATTTTACCCCTTATGTTTAGTTTGTCACTTTTCGCTCATTAGAAGAAATAGCATAAGGAATATTCTCCGTACCCATCCAACTTTAGAAATTTTGCGCAAAAAATAATACAAAATGATTTTACTACCACGTTTTTCAACGCAAAAGGTCGATTTAAAAATGATTTTTTTAGGGGATACATTTTCAAAATTATGTACAGTATAATAGACAATGATAACATTTGACAAACCCATAGGATATTTGGAATGAAGTATAACAAATAGATTTTGTCACCCCCCTCTATATTTCATTTTTGGATCATGACAAATATCCAGTTAAATAGTCAAGTGTCGCCAATCATTCAAGAAACTACACATTCCTTATAGCAAGAAATCCTATTAATAGTGCCATCATAATTTTTGGTACTATATTAACATTTCAAAAATCGTGTATTGATATCAGCAGTGTTTTTCAAACATTCAATCTATTTCACAAAACTCCAACTAAAATATAAATATTTTTTGCTACATGTTTTAATTTGCATATACCTTTTTTACATATCTCAGCTTGTATTTAAAAATTGTCAACCAATTCCTATAACTTTTGGCGAAATGGTGTTTTATTAATTTATCATTTGATATTATTAGGGTTCTTTCCTGGTATTCAAAAAGGAGAAATACATGTCGTTCAGTTATATTTTTCAATTTATAAAACAATTTGGCCGCTCAATCTCTGATTCTGGTAGAGCGCCATCTAGCGAATAAAGTTGTAACTAAAATAAATTTCGAAAATTTCATTATTTGCCATAAAAAATCTCATTGCATCCTGAACACAATGGTGTTTACTGAATTGCTCTAGCGCAAATATTCGCGGAGTTATTAATTTTTAAAGTTGTGCGGGACTTTTGGATCACCCTGTATTTAGATTGCTGTATTTCCCATTATATTTTTCTTTCTATTATGTTATAATTGTAATGTTTGTATGATTAAATAAAATCATTATTAAAAAACTCCTGTAGGGACACCACTCATTCTCAATAATTATTCTAGAAAATGTAAATTCAATTTGTATATTTTATTTTTGGTTATAATTGATAGTTTAGAAATTATAATCTTTTTGTAAAAAATATTTGTTATCATCATCAATAATGTTGTTGCCTTCGAATTGTAAACAAACTTTGTATATAAAGACATTTTAGATATAAGATATTGAATTAATATGTGTGAAGAAAAATAAATTGTTTAATTATTCAAAGTTGTAATAATTGAGCCTCAAGAAATGCCCACACATATATTGGTGAGCCGGACGTGATCCAAATAAAGCCAAAATACGAAGGTAAGCCAAGCCTAAAAAAGAACAACATTGAATTAGCGATTCCTGTTCAAGATCCAGATTTTATTTAAATATTACCCATTTATATTATTGCTAATTTTTCTTTTAATATTACCTCTAGATAATTTCGTCTAATATTTTAAAATTTTTGCCTATTACTTTAATTAGATTTTCTTTATCAAAATATTATTTTAACAAAAAATGGAATCAGAAAATAAGCCTAGCGAAATTGCTACAGAATTATGCAAAGTCAGCATTAAGATCCCACCTTTCTGGGTTGAAAAGCCCGAATTATGGTTTCATCAGGTTGAAGCTCAGTTTAAAATAAATGGCCTTGTTCAGGAAGAAACGAAGTTCAATTATTTGATCTCCCAGCTAGAACCGAAATACATGGAAAGTATTTGGGATATAATAAATAGCAGAAGCGACACCAAATGCTCTGACTCTAAGTTGCGGCTGCTAGAATCGTTCAGACAAAGTGAAGGTCAGAGAATAAAACAACTTATTTCCGGTATTGACCTAGGAGACATGAAGCCAAGCCAATTACTACAAAAATTAAGATCCCTCGCTACCCCAGATGTTCCTGAAAATTTGATTAAAACCTTATGGCTGGACAAATTGCCAGTCTCAATCAAAAACATCTTAATAGTAAGCGACGAGGATATAAGCAAGTTGGCCATAATGGCTGATAAGATAAATGAAATAAATCCCTCAAAGGAACTATACCAGGTAAAGGAAGCCTCATCCCCAATGGAACAGTTGCTCGCTAAAATGGAAGACCTCGAAAAACAGGTGTCTGAATTGCGACTGGAGAGGTCGAGATCTCGATATGAAAATAGGACCTATTCAAGACCACGAAGCAATTCTCGGAAACGCTTCAACCCTGATGGTAAATATTGCTTTTACCACTTCCGTTTTGGCGCCAAATGTTTACCAAACAAGTGCAAGCCTCCATGTAGCTGGAAGGAGTCGGGAAACGGGAACCAGCGGCAAAACTAGCGACTAGTTTTGTTGCTGACCAAATACAGGATAGTCGCAAACATCGTCTATTTGTTAAGGACAAAGAAACGAGTCTGCAGTTCCTGATAGACAGTGGTGCTGACGTCAGCGTAATTCCGCCAACTGATAAGGATGTGCCAAGCAACGAACTCTTGCTATATGCTGCAAATGGTTCCAAAATAGTAACATTTGGCACTAAGGTGATCAAAATAGATTTGGGCCTAAGGCGATCCTTTCAGTGGTGTTTCATCATCGCCAAAGTGAACAAAGGAATTATTGGAGCTGACTTTTTAAATAATTTCAAGTTGATACTTGATATTAGCAATAAAAGGCTAATTGATGGCATAACTAACCTCTCAATTCGAGGTGATGTCATGTCCATCGACAGCACAAGTATCACCAGCACCATAAACAAGAACGAAAAATATTACAATATATTGGCACAGTTCCCCGAAATAACTAAGCCCAATTTTTAATAAATAAAGTCAAACATGACGTCGAACATCACATTATTACAAAGGGACAACCAGTTTTCTCGAAACCAAGACCATTGGACCCAATGAAACTGAAATTAGCAAAAGAGGAATTCCAGTTCATGCTTGATAATGATATAATCCGCCGATCAAGTTCACAATGGTCAAGTCCACTGCACATGGTCTTGAAGAAAAATGGGACGTTTAGACCTTGTGGTGATTACAGAAGGTTAAATGACTGTACAGTTCCAGATAGATACCCAATTCCGAGATTAAACGATTTTAGTCACATACTGAACAAAAAGAAAATATTTTCAAAGGTCGATCTTTTTAAGGCATATTTTCAAATTCCAATAGCCGAAGAAGATAAGCCAAAAACTGCTATTACCACACCTTTTGGATTGTTTGAATTTAATGTTATGAGCTTTGGACTAAGGAATGCACCATCAACATTCCAGAGATGCATCCACCAAACTCTCCAAAACCTTGATTTTACCTTCCCATATCTAGATGATATCCTAATAGCTTCCGAGTCAGAAGAGGAACACCAAAACCATCTGAAGATAGTATTTGAAAGATTTAGCAAATACGGATTGAGAATAAATATGGAAAAATCTGTCTTTGGAGTTAAAGAAATAGAATTCTTGGGTTATTTAATTACGCCTGAAGGATTTAGCCCACTTCCAGAACGCGTAGAAGTTATCCAAGAATATAAATTGCCTACTACGATTCAGGAATTACGAGCCTTTTTGAGCATGTTAAATTTCTACCGTCCATTTTTGAAAGATGCTGCGGAAACACAATCCATTTTGCACGATTATCTCAAAGGTTCAAAAAAGAAAGATAAAAGATTAATTAATTGGACCGAAGAAGCAAAAGAAATATTCAATAAATGCAAGAATGACCTAGCAAAAGCAACACTGTTAAGCTATCCCAATTCAGAACTACCTCTGTCGCTTTGCACAGATGCTTCAAATTGGGCGATAGGCGCAGTTTTGCAACAATACGAGAACGAAGCATGGAAACCTATTGCATTCTTCTCGAAGAAGCTAAATGAAAGTCAAAAAAATTATAGTACTTATGATCGAGAATTACTAAGCATATACATGTCAATCAAACATTTCAAATATATGCTGGAAGGAAGAACATTTAAAATATTTACTGATCATAAGCCCCTAGTCTTTGCCTTCAAGCAAAGAAATGATAAGGCATCTCCGAGGCAAGTTAGACAACTACAATACATTTCACAATTCTCTACAGATATCATCTACATCAAAGGAGAACAAAACATAGTTGCTGATAACTTATCGAGAATAGAAGACATCACCAAGATAATCGATTATGATGAGATAGCAAAAGAACAAGATAAAGATAAGGAACTTATAGAACTTATCAATTCGAATAAATCTCTAAAATTCAAACGCTATCCATTACCATCTGGTAAAAGTTTATGGTGCGACACATCTACTGAAAATATTAGACCATTCGTACCCAAACAATTCAGAATGAAAATTTTCCAACAAATACATGGATTATCACACCCTGGAATTAAAACATCTGTGAAAGACATGACATCGAGATTTATATGGCCAGACATAAAAAGAAATATAAAAGAATGGGCGCAAACTTGTATTCAATGCCAAAGAAATAAAACTTCTCGCCATACAAAATCAGAAATTAAGCAATTTAAAGAACCTGATGAACGTTTCAGCACGGTTCACATAGACTTAATCGGCCCATTTCCACCCTCCAACGTGTATGTTTATTGCCTCACGTGCATAGACCGTTTCACTGGTTGGATTGAAGCAATACCCATACGAAACGAAACTGCCGAAACAGTAGCAAGAGCATTTTACGAAGGATGGATCACCAGATTTGGAGTCCCATATGAAGTGATCACCGACCAAGGAAGGCAGTTCACTTCGGAATTGTTTAAAACCTTGGCGACTTTATGTGGAGTGAAACTTAAGCACACCACCGCATATCACCCACAAAGTAACGGAAAAATTGAAAGATTCCATAGAACACTAAAAGCAGCAATAAGGGCGCACAACTCAAATAAATGGACAGAGTCAATTCCCACGGTACTGCTAGGACTAAGAGCAGCCTTGAGAAAAGACTCGGACTACTCATTGACACAAATGGTCTATGGAAAAACAATTAAACTTCCAGGCGAGTTTTTCGACGCCCCTAAAATTTCAACCACCCCGGAGACATTTCTCCACAAACTGCAAAAGCAGATTGAATCACTCAAGCCCAAGTTGACACGACACAATACGTCCCCCAAAATATTTGTTTTCAAGGACTTAGAGACGTGTTCTCATGTCTTCTTGAAGACATGCAGAGTGAGAAAATCATTGGAGCCTGCCTATGAGGGCCCATTCAAAGTTACTTCTAGGACCGACAAATACTTTTCAATCGAAATTAAAGGAAAGGAAATAAATGTCTCCATCGATAGACTAAAACCAGCCTACATACTAAAAGAGGAAGAGGACATAGCCACCACACCTGGAGTAGCTGGGGACCCAAGACTCGCCCCACCTGGAGCGGATAAAGAACCTTCCGCCAGTGCTGCCCCCAAGATGTCAAGATCTGGAAGGACAATAAGAACCCCTGTTCGTTTCAGAGATAAGGTGGAATGTTACCCAGGTTAGGAGTTGTTGTCCTACATTGGTCCTCATCTCGTAACTTAGTTACTTGGGAGGGAGTGATGTAGGGACACCACTCATTCTCAATAATTATTCTAGAAAATGTAAATTCAATTTGTATATTTTATTTTTGGTTATAATTGATAGTTTAGAAATTATAATCTTTTTGTAAAAAATATTTGTTATCATCATCAATAATGTTGTTGCCTTCGAATTGTAAACAAACTTTGTATATAAAGACATTTTAGATATAAGATATTGAATTAATATGTGTGAAGAAAAATAAATTGTTTAATTATTCAAAGTTGTAATAATTGAGCCTCAAGAAATGCCCACACACTCCTTCATTAACTAAAACTTCCTTCACCTATTTATATCTAGTATTTCTTGTATAAATATCGCTCTAAAATGTAAATTTGAATATACTACACAATCTCTCTAAAACTAGAAATTATTTGTATATAAATTTTAAAAATA
Organism: Cordylochernes scorpioides; assembly: GCA_030710605.1. NCBI lineage: Eukaryota > Metazoa > Arthropoda > Arachnida > Pseudoscorpiones > Chernetidae > Cordylochernes > Cordylochernes scorpioides. Next base: position 43,918,060 of record CP092883.1, read on the forward strand.
TGTATTTGAAATATTTCAAACATTTACACACAAATATTCACATAGGATATAGCGTGTGTTTTGTAATATAAATTGAAATTGTGCATGGCTATGGCCCTCACAGTACAGGGGCGACATTACCAGGTCTATTAGTATGAAACGCGAAAATTTTCAGTGAATTCAAAAGTTCACCAATTCCATACAACAAAAGATTTTTTATTCAAAGTAATTGCCCTGATTAGCTATACACTCGAACCACATTTCAGGCAATTTTCGAATTCCTTGTCTGAAAAATTCTATTCCTTTTGAGTCGAACCAGTCAACAAGCCATTCTCGGAGTATGTCTGAGTTCGAAAATTCCTGGTTTTTTAGGGCGTGTCCTAAAGATGTGAAAAGGTGGTAGTCCGACGACGCTAAGTCTGGTGAGTACGGCGGGTGGGGTAAGAGTTCCCAGCCCAAGTCTTTTATGGTGTTTTTGACCACTGTAGCGTTGTGGGCTGGGGCGTTGTCATGCTGCAGTATCAGCTTGTTGTGCTTTTCACGCAATTCCGGTCTTTTTTCATTCAATGCCTCTCTCAAACTGTGCATTTGTTGTTCTTAGCGACTAGTATTGACCGTTTCGCCAGGTTTCAGGAGCTTGAAATATACTACGCCGGTCTGGTCCCACCATACGCAAAGCATTGCCTTTTTTCCTAAGCGATTGGGCCTAGGCTTCCGTTTTGGAAATTGGCCGAGCAGGCCCCACGACTTTTGGCGAATAGGATTGCTGAAGTGGATCGATTTCTCATCAGAAGTTACGATTCGGTGCAAAAAAGGACTTCTTTTCATGCCTAGCGAGCAGCCCTTCGCAGGTTACCAGACGCCGTTCTTGCTGCCTTTCGCTCAACTCGTGGGGGACCTATCTGGAAAGCTTTTGGGTCATTCTGAGGCTGTTTAAACGTAGGGAAACAGAACCTTGAGACACCTGGAGCTGTTTCGCGAGTTTCTCCTGCGTTTGGGTACTGCCGTCATCCAACAAAGCTTGCAGTTCAGCGTCCTCGAACTTTTGGTGCGGTTTTCCACGTGGTTCATTATCAAGTTCGAAATCGCCACTTTGGAATTTTTTAAACCACCTGTAACACTGTGATTTGCTCAGAGCGTGGTCGCCGTGAACTTCCTCGAGCATTCGGTGGGCTTCAGTGGCACCTTTCTTCCAGTTGAAGGCGAACAACAAAACTTCCCGCAAATGGGCACTTTTTGGCTCGGAAATCACCATTTTCCACGGGCTCCAGAAATTTTCCACGATTTGAATTTTTCTAAAACTCCACGCATGCTGATGCCACGTGAGTCAAAAAACAAAATGCCCTCAACAGCGCCACCGTGTGCTCAAATAAAGTTGCACAGCGCCCTCTGGCAGCCATTTTCGCGTTTCATACTAATAGACCTGGTAAATTCCATAATATTAGTGAGAAGTAGTTAAAAAATTGTTCGTATTTGCCTCAAAGGTGTTTCAGCTTATGAAATGAAAAGGCCATTTTTCAGGCCAGAATTTTTCATAGAGTGGGAATAATAGTGTTGGATCCTATTATTTATAGATTTCTATATTCAATCTTTATTCATGAAAAATAATTTTAATTTGAATATTGTATGTTATGTAGAATATTATTAAACATGAATCCACTATCTCTGTGTAACTAAATATAGAAATAACAATTAGAATATGTTATTTTTTAAATTGTTTTAATTCATGTTCAATCAAGGTATATAAAACGTTTTAAATACCACAAAGCATTTTTAATTAAATGGATTTTTTGGTTTCAATAAACTCTTAATTTTGTGAATCAAGTCTCAATAGTAAATTCTAATTCAAATCCAGAATCGATTCAAAAGTGACGACAATAAATTTTATGATGCACTAGCGCGCCATCTGTTATCAAAATACGAAACTATTTTAAAGGCGTAAGATTCTTTTTGAAATAAATTTCATTATCATTAATTAATTAAAATAGTTTCGAATTTTAATAAATTTTATCGATTGAAAAACCCTGTACGATTTATAAATGAATAAAACAAAGCTTCGAGGGCTGCGTATCTTTTAAACCCACAACACATCTTGGTCCCTTGAGACAAATGAACCAAGACCTAAAGTAAGTAAATTATATTTAAAATATCTTAGACAGTTTCCAATAAACATTTCCTATTTTTGAAGGTTTAAAGGAATGGCTCATCTTTTGAGACTATCAACAATGTGATGCATATTTTGGTGTCTTGATAAAATTAGAAGTTCTGTTCAGTCAGGGATTGCATCATCCGGTGCGAGCCAAGATATTTAAGGGAAACATCATCTAGGGATAAAACCATGTGCAATAGGATATTCCAGTAATGTGCTTTCAACATATCTTTGACCACTTTTGCAACATGTGGAATTGTCTGTAAAATCACTTTCTCATCTTCCTTTATGCATTCGGACTCCAATATCTATATATCTCTGAACACTACGTATCTATCTCACAGATATCTTCATTTCCATATTTCATAGGGGCTCCGACAATCTAAAATGGAATCAGACCTACAGTTTAAATTCCATTAAAGAAATAATTAGAAGCTTATTTACGATAGTGACGCCCTGCAACATATTTTAAGCCAAAATAATGAGTGCTCTCCAGAAATATAGAGTGATAATTATTTATTCATTTCCATGGGAGTTGTGATCATTTATATACCCCATATGAATGCCAAGTTTTAAAAAAAGGAACTCGGTGACTTAAGAAGGGACTTTAAAGAAAAACATTTACCTAAATGTTAACTAGACATGGAAAGGGCTCCAGGTGATATCTAGGTACATAACACAGAAGGGGTTAGATGTATACTATCTCACCCCGTCATGTATTGCTACACCCCTGACCCCAACTTCCCAATTCCGACAGCTCGCTGTAGGGTTTCTATTGACAACAAAGTAGAATTGGTGGACTGGAGACTGAAAACAGCACTCTTGGACACTGCCAACGCCGAAAGCTGGACTTACGTCTACACGCGAGGCCTCCCGTCGGAGTTTTGCGCCAGAGCCAACAGCCTAGTAATCAGTACTAGTCCTAGGTCAGTGGAGCGAGCAAGCTATCGGAGGGGAAGTTGAGTATCATTCCACGCTATGTGAATACATAGTGTTAAAATAGTCGCGTCCCCACCCCCCTTCCCAGCGTGGAAATGACCAATGACCAAAGCGGGATAGTCTAGGGCGGCTAATCGTCGCAGTGGCCACCACAGGGGTGTAAGAACTAAACACCGACTCACTGTCCACTTCCCAATGCTGTCTAGTCACTATCTAGATCCTGCAACAATGGCATTAGTAGAGCCGGATCGCAGGGAAGTCACACTGTGGGTCTCTCCATCTGGAACATCTGTTACACACAGCCACCTAGAATTCAGACTTTATATCCAACAGTTTGCTATTGTCACCCAGTTCCTTTTTTTATCCTTGGCATTCGAGCGGTTTATAAGTTTGTTTTTTTTATTCTGAATGATCATTGGTGACTCGAAATAGAAAAGCTAGAATTTCACAAGAGGAGAGCTTCCATTTTAGTCAAATAACAAACTACATTTTATCGTTTTTACTAACCAATTAATGGAGTAGTTCTAAATCCACAAAATAACCAAATTCCTTATAAAATCTATAGAATCAATTCACATTTCCTCAAGCTATATATGACACTATGTCAGGGATATCGTTAAAAACATGTGGAATGGTTTCAAATATTTGTGGGTGATAATCCTATATTTATTTTAAAGCTAAATGTATAGGTTGTAAAAAAAGAAAGATTGCTAAGAAAGAAGGAGAATCAATGAAAACTGTGTCCAGCTGATAAATAGATTGTGGTCCTCATCGGAAGATAAGTCATATCTGCCAAATAGAATGGGATCCTCATCTGCAAAGAGGTAGCATCTGAGATTGATACAATAGTATGGTTTAGTTGGAATATCTTCTGCGTGGATATATCCGATATAAATTCCTACCTGACTTGTTGACCATCATTGGTGGAACTTGCATTGAAGTTGATTGATTTTGATATAATATTTGATATATTATATTCTTACAAATTCTTGTTAGGGCATCACAAGTGAATATTATAACCTATTGAGATTTTGTTGAATTTCTTAATTTTTCAACCTGGAATATCTTAATTCTTCCTCTCACCATTATAGATTTCAAAAGCAGGAGATTTACACAGGCTCCTTATTCATTTGTTATATGAAGAGTTTCTGTTACCCGTGATTGTTAATTATCTCTTCCATGTTCACTTTTTAAATATTTCCTTGTGTTTCAAATTTGTTGTTTGGAAGGGTATAGGCTAGATTTCAACAAATTTTCAAAGATTATCTCATAATTAATTTTTTTTTTCTTTTACCAAACTTGAATCAATATTTCTTATATATAAATATTTCTTGATAAATGCGAAAAAAAAGGTGGTTTTGATATTTCGATTTGGCAAATTTTGAACTAAATTTGTAGAAAAAGAGATATATAAATGTTTAATTTTGATATCTTATAATTGTAATTTTTCTAACTAAAAACTCCTATTGTTGTTATACCAAGCCGATAAAATTTCTGAAAAAAAAATTAGATATCATGACTATAAATATTCTTAAATAACTCCATATTATTATTTTTACATGGATATTGAGAATTTGCATATTTTATGAAGGTCACTTTCCTCTAGGATTGCTACATTATTGTTCACTTTCAAAGATATCTACCGAATCTAGTTCTTAAGATCTTTGGTATTTCTAAATATTTTAATACGAAATTATCTGAGCAATTTGAATGTAATAATATCAAATCAATGAAGTATAAATGAAGTCTCAGATATTTTTGAACGTGTTGAAGTTATGATTTTTGAAAATCAATTAGTTAAAAACTTATTAATTATTACATTGTATTATTTATCACAGTTTTTATTAGATAATTACTCAAATTAGGCTCTCTTTATTAACATCCTATAACCCGGTTTCCCAAACTCAGGGATGTTTGCGTCAATACATTTCTTTACATCATAACAAATTGGCTATATACAAGGAGAAAGAAGAAAAAAGACAAACATACAAAAGCAATTCCCTCAGAATTCCCTTTCCTCTCTTTCCCAGTTCAAAATATAGTTGTATATATATATCTACAAAATTGATTACAATGTTTATATGTTCTTTTTCAAAGAGGGTGATAAGATTTGTGATCTCTGCAAAGAAAATATGGAAACTGAACTATCTCATTATATCTATGAATGCCAAGATATTAGTGAGGAGAGAAGGACATTCTTTTCAATGGTAGACACCAGCCAACTTAGGTCAATCCAAATTATGTTAACCAGTGCCCAAACAAGTGTTGGGAGAATCTTAATAATTATTTTCTATTATAAGTAAAAAACTTCTTTATTGAAGACACAAATTACAATGAAATTAAATTACTATAATAAAAATTACTAAGATGAATCTAAACAACTCTTACACCTTATCGTCTCCTCATAGACTATCTCCCACACCCTACTCTAAGAAATACACATATTTATACACATACAACACCACAGAATAAATTGATTCACAGATTAATTAAATCATAGAATGAAAAATGAATATTTTAAATAATATATATCAACAAATCTCCCCTTCAAATTTTCAATTTTCATTCCTCAAAAAATAACTCCACCACTTAGGCAGTTCTTAATCTTGACAGCATCCACACTCTTGGTGAGATGGTCCGCTTTCATTTCTTCTGAATTCAGTGCTCCTTGGTAATCTATCGGACATTTAATTTCAAAAGTTCTATCAGAAACATTTTCCTTATTTTTCATTAGTCTTAATCTTTCAGATCTCCTCACTCCCCTTTTTATAAGTTCTTCTTCCTCTGTTTCTCTCATCATTCCTGGTTCTGGTCCTCTTCTATGTGGAGCAATTATTTCATCAGGAGGTATTGTGAATATTCATATAAATAACCAAAAAATGATTTGACCACTCTGTTTTGGGCTTCTAAAATCGTAACATGTAAACAAGTTGTTTATAAAATATTTTTGTTCTTTTCCTGTTTTTAAATTGTATCTAAAATAAAATAATGATATAAAAGGATTATCTTTTTAATTCAACCCAAATTTAACACAATTGGCAGCAGAGTCCGTGGTTTATTGAATATTGTAATAAAAGGAAATAATACCAAACGACTTAAGCCTAATTGGTATTTATGCGTAAAGCAAAATAAATTTTGTTGTCTAGAGAAAATCTTCAACAAAATATTGTTTTTTTCCTTTTAATATTCAATATAAACTAAAAAATTGTTGGAAAATAAAATGAACGAAATACCAATTGCAAAATTTTGATGGTGATAATTTTCCAAGTTGGAAATATAGGGTTGAATCGATTTTAGAAAGCAAAGATTTGATCAATTTTTTGATTGAAGATCCACCAGGAGAAGAAACAGAAAGACAAAAATGGAAAATAAAAGACTCACAAGCAAAAGGTATTATAACTTGTGCCATGACAGATTCTCAGGTTTCATTAATTCTCACATGTAAAACATCAAAACAAATATGGGCATCCTTAACCAAAGGATATGAAGGAGACATTAAAAAGAAAAGTATTGAGGCACGGAATAATGTTTCTCGTCTTCATATGTATCCTGAAGAAAGTTGGAAAGACTACCTTCATAGATCAGAAAAATTATTAGAAAATGCCAGAATTATGGGAGCCACCATAGATGATGAAGAATTTATCTATTCGGTAATTAAAGGCCTGCCACAAAAATACAATATTATTGCCATGCAAATAAATACTATGAATAATCCTACACTTTCAGATGTTAAATCACAGTTTTTACTGTATCAAGAAAGGTACCATGAGAAAGATATTTCATCCTCATCTGCACATAAAGCATCACAAAGTGAATCAAAGAAATTTTATCCAAAAAATAAATTTAAATATAAACCTGAGTGTTATATCTGTAACAAAAGAGGACACAAAGCTAATGACTGCTGGCATAATCCAAAAATTAAAGGCAATAATAATAAAAGAGAAGATCTTAACAAACCCAGCACAAGTGGCTATAAACCTAAATTTAGAAATCAGCAGAAACAAACTGGAAATTCACATAATGAAAAGGCAGCAAATTGTCTGATAGCCAAAAATCAAGAAAAGAGTGAACAGGAATGGATAATTGATAGTGGTGCTACAAGCCATATGACATCCTGTTTTGAACTTTTAAAAGATTCAGAAAATAAGGAAAGGAAAATAATCCTTGCTGATGACACTCAAATTGAATCCAAAGCTATAGGAAATGTGAAAATCAAAACAAAAGAAGAAAATTTACTTATACTCAAAGATGTACTATTTGTTCCACAAATCAAAGGAAATTTGTTGTCTGTAGGAAAATTACTACAAGACTACCAAAGAATAATTTTTAGCAAAGACAAATGTACTATAATAGATTTCAAGGATCAAGTCATATTGGAAGCTCCAAAAATTGATGATTTTTACATAATAAACTCCTCTGGTTCAAGGGATGAAGAAGATAAAGTCTTCAAAGTTAATTGGGATATTTGGCATAAAAGATTGGGCCACCCTAATGAAAATTACATGACTATAATGAAAAACAAAAACTTAGTATACAAATTTGATTGCATATCTAAAGGAGACTTAAATGATTGCATTACATGTATTAAATCTAAATACTCAAGAAAACCTACAGTCTCTCATTTAAAGGTTTTTGGTTGCAAAGTAGAATTCTGGACACCTAAACATAAAAGATCTAAATTTGAAAAAATTACTAAAACAGGCATGTTTGTGGGATATTCTTCATGCAGAAAAGCATATAGAATTTGCAACCCAGAAAATTTTACAATTACAGAAACAAGAGATGTTTCTTTTTTAGAAAATCAAAAAGGTGCAGAACTATTAACTTATAAAGAACAAGACAGCACAGATTACTCAATCATCAAGATAGATGGACCTGCAGAAGAAGAAGAAACAAATTCATCATCAGGAGATGAAGAATCCTCTGTTGAAATTCAGAATCCAGCATCAAATACAAGATACAACTTTAGACACACACATAGACCAGGCTTCTATTATGAACCAAGTTTGAATGAAGAAGAATATGAAGAAAATTCAATTATTCAAGCCCCAAATGATACTCTATTAATGACTCAGTATCAAAATCATATACCAAAAACTTATAAAGAAGCAATTGAATGCCCACAAGCAAGTAAATGGACAGAAGCCATGAAAAAAGAAATAAATTCTTTATTAGAACACCATGTATGGGACATTGAACCACTTCCTAAAGGAACAAAACCAATCAAAAGCAAATGGATTTTTACCATTAAAAATGACCCCATAATAGGAAAAAGATACAAAGCCAGATTGGTTGCAGCTGGTTATTCTCAAAAATATGGAATTGACTACTATCAAACTTTTTCACCAGTTATAAGTTCTGATACACTCAGAATATTACTTTGTTATGCTGCAATGCAAAATTATGATTTTAAAAATTATGATATTGAAACAGCATATTTGTATGGTGACCTCCAAGAAAAACAATATATGTTACAACCTGAAGGTTTTGAAATGGGTGATAAAAACATGGTTTGCAAGCTCAAAAAGGCAATATATGGTCTTCATCTATCAGCCAAAGTATTTTATGACACCCTCAAAAGTCATCTTTTAGATGAAGGTTTTAAAAATCTAACCTCAGATAAATGTGTATTTATATATGAGAAGAACAATTCTAAGATAATTCTGGGAATATATGTGGATAATATTCTAGCCATATATTCAGATTCAAATATACTAAATCAAGCCATATCAAAAATTGAAAATAAATTCAAACTCAAGGAAAATACTAAAAATACCAATTTGCTAGGAATGGAAATATACAAAGAAAATGGCAAAATATTCATTAACCAGAAAGCTTATATTGAAAATATCTTAATAAAATTTGAAATGGAAAACTGCAAAACTAAATCAACACCTTTAGATGTAAATATTGATTTTTCACAATATGAAAACTCCAAGAAATGTGATCCAAAAAAATACCAAGAAATCCTAGGAAATTTACTGTTTCTAAGTGTAAAGACAAGACCTGACCTATCTTTTCCTCTGACACAGCTCTCAAAATATTCACAGGATCCTAGAGAAATTCATTTTGGTGCATTAAAAGGAATTTTTGGATACTTGAAAAAAACTATTAACTTTGCCTTATGTTACAAGAAAGGTAATACCCAACTTACAGGATTTTCTGATGCTAGCTGGAAGGATGGTAAGTTAAAAAATAAAACAGTTACTGGATATTTGTTTACTGTTGGAGACAATTTGATATCTTGGAACTCTAAATTTCAAGCACAACCTTCACTTTCTACTTGTGATAGTGAACTACAATCATTGTTAAGTTGCTGTAAGAAGTCAATCCATTTACAATACATTATTGAGGAACTATTTCAGTTAGAAAATGGCTATCAACCCACTAAAATATACTGTGACAATATTTCAGCTATAAAACTTTGTACAAATTTTAATATATCTGCTAATTCAGCACATATGATCAGAGCTATTTCTTACTTACATGAACAAATTATTTCAAATAATTTCATTTTAGAATATATACAATCTGAAAATAATCTTTCTGATTTTTAACTAAAGCTTTAACTAAAAATAAGTTGTCTAATGCTCTAGAATGTCTGGGTTTTTTGACTGAACTTTGAAATATGTTTTTAGCTTAGAAATGTCTAAATATATATTTAAACAGTACAATTTGTGTAATAATATTGCCATATTGTTTTTATAATTCAAAGGGACTAATATAAATATGTAATGTTATATATTTCTTATATATTTTATTTCATAAACAAATAAAATGGCGCCTCATTTTATTAGCTGTAACATTCCCTGGACTTGTCCCGCCATCTTTCGGAGGCTATTGAAACTGTTTTGAAATATGTATATAATTTGATAATCGATCACCATTTTTTGTGTCATTTACTGGGGGCAATTGTGAATATTCATATAAATAACCAAAAAATGATTTGACCACTCTGTTTTGGGCTTCTAAAATCGTAACATGTAAACAAGTTGTTTATAAAATATTTTTGTTCTTTTCCTGTTTTAAATTGTATCTAAAATAAAATAATGATATAAAAGGATTATCTTTTTAATTCAACCCAAATTTAACACAGGTATTACATCTATTTCACTCAAATCTATATCATTATCATCTTGAGGAATATGCTCATCATCGATGTTAAAGTTTTCTACTCGGTCTTCTCTATTACCACCTGAGTCTTCATTCCTGTGAGAAATCAAATTTTGGTCTTCTCTACTAAAAAAGAAAAGTTCATTTTCATCAAGATTTCTACCTCTATTATTCATTAAATAATATCCTAACTTAGCTTCATTAAATTTAACATCTGATACTTCATGAATTTCATCCATTTCCGGTAAATATATTCTATAGCCTTTTCTTATCATACTATAGCCCATCATGATCCCTTTATGAGCTTTTGGTTCCTTCTTCTTTCTCTTTTCTTTTCTAATATGAACATAAGCTTCGCTTCCGAACCTTTTTAAGTAAACAATGTTTGGTTTCCATCCCTTGTATATCTCGAAAGGAGTTATATTCATTTCTTTGATTTTTATTCTATTATTTATATGAACAGCTACCTTAACACTTTCACTCCAAAATTTTAAAGGTAATTTAGAATCAATTAGCATGGTTCTTGCCGACTCAACTATGGTTCTATTAAATCTTTCGGCTTTTCCATTGCTTTCAGGAGTATAAGCTGTAGTAAATTCTTGTTTGATGCCCTTACTAGATAACCATCGCCTCAAATAGTTTGAAATATACTCTCCTCCATTATCATTTCGAATTCTCTTTACTTTCCTGCCAGTCTGTCTTTCTTCTTGGATAATCAAGTTTATTATGGAATCTGCTGTTTGAGATTTATTAGCAATTGGTATAACAAAAGTAAAATTACTATAGTCATCAACAATAGTGATGAAATATTTATATCCAAAAGAATCATTTAAAGGTCCAACTATGTCGGTATGCCATAGATCCAAAATATCTTCAGATTGTTTATATTGTATACTTTTGTAAGATTTTCTATGAATTTTTCCTAATGTACAAGATTCGCAATTCGCTTTGTTATTATGTAAATTTTTCAATCCTAATACAGTTGAATTATCATACATTTCTTTCAATTTCTGAAAATTTACATGAGCAAGTCTTTGATGCCATAGCATATCATCTACTTCTGCTTTCCCTGCAATTTCCATATTTAAGATTCCTTCAACTTCAAATTTATCACCAAATCTTCTTGCTTCATATAAGACATCACCATTTTTATCTATTACCTCAGCTTTGTTTTTTGTGAACAACACATTGAAATCATGATCTATAATTTTTGTTACTGATAATAAATTTTCTCTTAAATCAGGCACATGCAAAACATTTTCAAATTTAATGAATCCCTCATTTACATTTGACTTCATTCTAATAGATCCAATTCCCGAAGATTTCATCACTTCACCTTTTTCAGCTGTCGCTATTATTCTTTCTTCTTCTTTATATTCTATAAAAAGTTCTTTTTTACTAACCATATGGCTAGAGGCTCCAGAATCCATATTCCATTTTATTTTTTCTTCCTTTTGATATTCCTCTTCGTAATTTGCTTCACTTGTTTCCATCACATGACTTGTATATATTCACTATTATTTTGTCTGTTTATTCCTCTTTTAGGCCCATTAAAATTATATCTTGCATGACATTCATTTCTATACTTTCTACATATTGTCGATTCATGCCCAAATCCTCCACATTTAAAACATTTCATCCTATTTCTACACTCTTTAGAGATATGTCCCATCTTTCCACAGTTATAACATTTGATATTAGGATTTCTTATTTTCGTCCAGCCTTCTCTAGCTTTTGATGCAATTTCTGTTTGCCCTTTTTCTTCTCTTCTAAATTTTAATTTTTCTTCAGTTTCCTTCAGGATTTGTCTTATTTTGTTCATATTCTTTTCTTTATCTGATTTGATAATTTTTACGTCAAAATCAAATTCTACTCTCAAACCTTCCAAAACGAAGCAAATTAATTCTCTATCTCTTATTTCATCTCCTGCTTGAATGCTTCTGCTCTTTATAATCATAGCTCTATTTAAGTAATCATCCACCGTTTCATCTTCGTTCATTTTTAATTTTGACAATTCTATTCTATTTTTCATCTGCAAGTCTTCATTTTTCAATGCCATTTCTTCTCCAATTATATTCCATAATCTCTTGGCACTTCTTTAACTTGAATATTTTAGAATTTGAGTGTCATTCATTGTTCTGTTCATCAAATTTCTTGCAATTGCATTGTCATCATCCCAGTCTTCCCAGATTTTCATTTTTTCATCAAATTTTTGGTCTGTTTCTATTGGCTTTTCAACTTCTTCTCCTTCTATAATTCTTCTCCATAATTTTAATCCTCGTAATTCACTTTCAATTCGATTTGCCCAGATCAAGTAGTTTTTGTCAGATAATTTTTCTATTGGAGATATGTTAATAAAATTTTGCATCTTTTCTTTTTTCTAAAAATTTTTCAATTAATCTTGATTTGCATCAATTTAAGTCAACCGCTCTCTGCTACCAATTGTTGGGAGAATCTTAATAATCATTGTCTATTATAAGTAAAAAACTTCTTTATTGAAGACACAAATTACAATGAAATTAAATTACTATAATAAAAATTACTAAGATGAATCTAAACAACTCTTACACCTTATCGTCTCCTCATAGACTATCTCCCACACCCTACTCTAAGAAATACACATATTTATACACATACAACACCACAGAATAAATTGGTTCACAGATTAATTAAATCATAGAATGAAAAATGAAAATTTTAAATAATATATATCAACAACAAGCAGACTAGTTGCTCAGGCCCTATATAATTTTTACAAAGCAGTAGGTGTAAAGAGGGAGAAAAGAGAACTTGGAAGCTATTGTTCTTACACCTCAGAATGATGACGAAACATCGAGGGGTCGACCTTTCATATTAAATCTTACTTTTCCTTATTATTAATAATTGTATATAGTTGCGGAACTACTGGTTTCCTGTGCTGCTCTTTTCCTGATATTGCACCTTGTACGGAGAATCTGTATAAGACTAATGTCTTAATAAAGGCTTTGTGTGTGTGTGTGTGTGTGTGTGTTTATATGTTCTTTTCTCATCTACGAATACATGTAGCTGTCCGATGCCACTGGATTTTCTTTCCCTTAGACTTCTCTTATAATTTTAACCTAAATATCATCCACCATGCACGTATATTTTCAAAATTTTGTTCTTAAAACATAAATAATGTAATATAGTCCCTTTCAATAAATAATAGGTATTTAAAATATGTATATAATAATGTGTATATAAAAATAGTATTTATTATTAATTTGTTAACATGATACTCCTGTTGAAGGACTGACAAGTTCGAAAGCTTGAAAAGTTTGCACAAGAAACTCAATCCTGGAAACTTTATTTTATAATAAACTAGACGAATGACCCGGGCAACGCCCGGGTTTTTACCCGATTAAATGTTTTTATTCAAATACGATTCGTTACAATTATAAATTGGCACCGTGGACGTCACTTTTGTGAAACGTCCCGCTCCAAACTTTACAGTCAGATTAGTTACGATATACACATGTGTAAATCTTCAAATCGAGCGAGCGTCTATAAATATCTCGATTTAGATCAAGTATTCTAATTATTAATCGAACTATTATTAATAAAATTTTGAGAAGATATCGATTTTAAACGTATTTATAACCTTGATAGAGGGCGCTGTTCATGAGCTAAGCAGAATAATTTGAATATATATAGTTTTAATATTTAATTTATATATAATTTAAAATAGCCTATCGTTTTCCCTCGTATTTTTTTACCTATGTATGGGAACTTTGGTACTGTAAAAAAACTTTGCTTCAATAATATAAAAAAAAAAAACACCCAGGCTAAGTTTCGAACCAAGGTTGTGGAAATACGAAGCCGCACACCTAACCATTAAGCTACGCTTGGCATCATAAATGTTCGCATGTAAAGCTATTTCAGGCCTTACATATTTCTAACGACCTTTTTGAAATAGGTTTTTGAAACATGGAAATTATAATACTTCAAATAAATAGAAATAGAGTGAACACAAATAAAATATACCAAATATTTCGAATTAGAGCAGTTATTTTAAACGGCGAATTAGATCAGTTATATCTAAAAATGAAAATATATAAATAAATAAAACATACCATATATTTCAAGAGCCGTTATTTTAAACGTCGATTTGGATCAGTTATATCTAAAAATGAAAATATATAAATAAATAAAACCTACCAAATATTTCAAATTAGAGCAGTTATTATATAAATATTTATATTATATGTGTTAGCAAGCGAACTATTATTAGATATTTTAAACGGCGAATTAGATCAGTTATATCTAAAAATGAAAATATATAAATAAATAAAACCTACCAAATATTTCAAATTAGAGCAGTTATTATATAAATATTTATATTATATGTGTTATTAAGCGAACTATTATTAGATATTTTAAACGGCGAATTAGATCAGTTATATCTAAAAATGAAAATATATAAATAAATAAAACCTACAAAATATTTCAAATTAGAGCAGTTACTATATAAATATTTATATTATATGTGTTATTAAGCGAACTATTTTAAACGGCGAATTAGATCAGTTATATCTAAAAATGAAAATATATAAATAAATAAAACCTACCAAATATTTCAAATTAGAGCAGTGATTATATAAATATTTATATTATATGTGTTATTAAGCGAACTATTATTAGATATTTTAAACGGCGAATTAGATCAGTTATATCAAAACTGAAAATATATAAATAAATAAAACCTACCAAATATTTCAAATTAGAGCAGTTATTATATAAATATTTATATTATATGTGTTATTAAGCGAACTATTATTAGATATGTAGGGACACCACTCATTCTTAATAATTATTCTAGAAAAATGTAAATTCAATTTGTATATATATTTTTTTGGTTATAATTGATAGTTTAGAAATTATAATCTTTTTGTAAAAAATATTTGTTATCATCATCAATTATATTGTTGCCTTCGAATTGTAAACAAACTTTGTATATTAAAGACATTTTTTAAATATAAGATATTGAATTAATATGTGTGAAGAAAAATAAATTGTTTAATTATTCAAAGTTGTAATAATTGAGCCTCAAGAAATGCCCACATATATTTTAAACGGCGAATTAGATCAGTTATATATAAAAATGAAAATATATAAATATATAAAACCTACCAAATATTTCAAATTAGAGCAGTTATTATATAAATATTTATATTATATGTGTTATTAAGCGAACTATTATTAATAAAATATTGAGAAGATTACATTTTAAACGTATTTATAACCTTTTTTAGTATTGATAGAGGGCGCTGCTCGTGAGCTAAGTTGAATAATTTGAATATATAGTTTTAATAATTGATTTATATATTTTTTAAAATAGCCTATCGTCACCCCCCGTTATTTTTTACCTATGTATGGAAATTTTGGTTTGAATTAGTGAACTACTGCGAATTTGTATACCGGACATACCCACAGACCAACATACAAACATTCATTTTTATATATATAGATAGATGTAATTTACTTGTTTGATTTGTGCAGGAACTAGAGGGAGTTCTTGGACGAAAGAATCCAACAAGTCTAACTACGCGATGCTGACTGCGAGAACTTGGATAATCTCAGAGAAAACTCCAAAGTATATAATCAACCTTATTTATTCTTGTATTCTTATTTTATTACATGGAATAAAAATGTTCATATAATTGAGGAGTGGATATGATCATTTCAAAATTCAAACATACTGAAACGGTGCAGTAAAGAAGATGAAGAGATGTGGGCATGCCAGTAAAGAAGGTATGCAGCCCCCTCCACAAGGAAGTGTTGATTGACAGATTCCAGAGGTGGGGACGGCAGACAGACAGTCCAGCTGGGCAGTCATGGAAGAACAAGCCGGGATAGCGGTCAGTCTGAAGGCGGGTTTATGCGTCGATAGGACATGTAAGTTCTGTTGAGATCTGATGTGACAGAAGACGTGGCAAGTTGGCTACGGGAAGTGGGGTCCGGGCGTGTGGCTGTATGGACTGTTGGCTTCTGTAGGCGTCCTTACTGGGATAAAGAACGAGGGGATTCCATTTAGTTATTTAATTATTATATATATTTATTAAGGAGCGACCCGCTCCAATACAATATTTAGCAACAAACAAAAGCGAGTGTATTGGAACAACAAGAAAAACAACGTCTGCCGCGTGGTGGTTGCATCATCCCTCGCGAGCCAATCGGAGAGCGCCATCCAGGGCTCCATCAAGGTCGGGCGGCGTCAACATTCGGCCATTCCTGGATTCCAATCGTCCTCGATTGAACTTTGCGTTGCAGGAACGTCGTGGGTTGCGTCGGAGGGTGTCTTCTTCTTCTGACTCCTCGTCCGGACTTTCTTCTGTAGTTGAATCATCTTCTTTACTGTGCCAAGACTTCAGTTGACTGATATGGGCCGTTGTCGTGTAGAACCGTCCACCGGTTCTTTCGCTTAGCTGAGTCACTCTGTACGTGTCGCTTGGCAGAACCTCGGTGATTATCAAAGGTCCTCGATACTTGGGTTGCGCCTTGGTTGGTTCACCAGTCATTTTGGGTACATGCCTCATCACTACAATTTCTCCTACTTCGAATTGGAGTGTACGGCATTTCTTCTTATCGTAGTACGTCTTCATGATTTCTTGTTTATTCACAATTTGGGTTCTCACACTCTCTTGAATTTTCTCCGGCTCGGTCCACGGATCCATGTCTTCGTCGGCTAATCTTTTAAGTATCCCGTCGTGGAATCGAGGGGAATAGCCGTGGAGTGTTTCGAACGGTGTTTTATTCGTCGTCTTGGTAACCGCATTATTCAGGTCTCGCTCTACCTCCTTGATCTTCAGGTCCCAATCCTTCCGTCGCGGATCCTCGATACCGATTGCTATGGTGGACAATACTGTTCGGTTCACTCTTTCGACCATCCCGTTCCCTTGCGGAGGTTTCGTAGAGTTCAGTGTATGATGTATTCCATTTCCTCGACAGAATTCTTCAAATTGCCATGAGGTAAAACATGACCCTCTGTCGCTGATGATCTTGTCGGGTAGTCCGAAATCATTCACAAAACTTTTCATTACCTTCAGGACGTTCTGCGTCGATATATTTCTTACAGGGCTTAATCGGACAAATCTTGTCAGATTATCGACAATCACTAAAAGTTCCTGGTTACCTCTTGTACTTCTCACGAAAGGGCTTACGTGGTCCATATGTACGATGGAAAACGGTCTCTTGCCTGGCTTAATGGGGTGTAAGAAGCCTTGTTGTTTACCACCGGGAACTTTGTTAAATAAACACTCGACACACCTAGCAACATGGTGTCGAACGTACCTCTTCATTGAAGGAAACAAGTACAATTCCTTAATTTTGTTGACAGTCCTATCAACCGCAAAATGTCCCATTAGATCATGGAATTTAACAACTAAACTTTTCCTCATACTTTTGGGTATAACATACAGGGCTCGTTCCTCTTCTCCATTTTTCACCATGCGGAAAAGTCTGCCTCCTTTGTAGCTGTAGTCGTTAATTATATTTTGTTCTCCTACTGTTCTATCACACGGGTCCTTTCGGAAGATCTGGATGCGCAGCTTCTCGAGCTCGAATTCCATTTGTTCTTTTCGTTCCCGTTCTGCTCGTTCTGCTGTTTGTTCCATTCGCTCCCGTTCTGCTCGTTCTGTTTGTTCCATTCGCTCCCGTTCTGCTCGTTCTGTTTGTTCCCGTTCCTCGATCAAAGTCTCCAACAGTTGCTTTGCGAATTCTTCTTCGTAAGATTGACTATTCAGGATAAGTTGTTTTAAGTCGACGATCCTGCTCTCTGGCGGTACTACCTCGCCGAGTTCATACGCCAACTTGCTCAAATCGCATTTCTTTACTCTGGCTAAATAAGTCATATTTTTCAAAAACAAGATAGAGTATAACAAAACAAAATAATTAAATGAAACTAACTTAACCGGATACGTACTGTTTTGATTATTTCTCTAAACGGAATCAACTTTTCTTTAGTACTTTTGGGACAACACTTATACCGCGATACTTTGCGATAATACTTTTATTTGTTTCTTCAATTTACTTTAAAATACTTTCTTTACAATACTTTACTTTACTTGACTTTACAATACTTTACTTTTCTTTAAAATACTATCTTTAAAATACTTTAAAATGCTTTCAAATAAATGATAGTAAGGTTACGTACATACCATTCGTGCTGCAGCTTCCTCTTTAGGTTAAACCAACATGGCGTCGCGCGTCCTTTGTTGCTGCTTGAACACTCCAGCAATTCTTCTTTCTTCAGGGTTATCCCACTTCTGAAATTCTGTTGGCTTCTGTAGGCGTCCTTACTGGGATAAAGAAAGAAGGGATTCCATTTAGTTATTTAATTATTATATATATTTATTAAGGAGCGACCCGCTCCAATACAATATTTAGCAACAAACAAAAGGGAGTGTATTGGAGCAACAAGAAAAACAACGTCTGCCGCGTGGTGGTTGCATCATCCCTCGCGAGCCAATCGGAGAGCGCCATCCAGGGCTCCATCAAGGTCGGGCGGCGTCTACAGGACTAACCGGGAAGAAGACTGTGACGTGGAGTACCTTCTGTTGGCGGACAATGGAGGCATCTACTGTATATATTTACTAATCTCCTTCTGAAGATCTTATAATAAATATACCGCACTAAGCTGTATCCACAACGAACCCACATTGTTTTCTAGAAACCTTGTACGTAAACATCGACGGTTGAGAAGCGTCGTAACAATACTAATGGTTACATGTACCAGTATTAGATTAATTGCATAAAATAGACGAATATCAAAATAATTATGTAGCGCGAACATCGTATTGCCTCAATGGAGTGTTTAAGAATGGATTGAATTTTTTTTTAAATGACCGTAAGAATGTTACGTAAAACAAAGGCCCTGACCACTATTTGCCGCCAGAAATGAGAAAACATTGAACGTTACGTGATTTGATTCTGTTAGCTGTCAAGTAACTATTGATAAATGGAACATTGTCTGCAAATTGCTCATGCTTTTGCCTACGAAATCAACCACAACAGACTTTGGTTTCATAAAGTCTGTGCAAGATGGGTCCCAAAACGACTCACACAGTTACATAACAACAGCGTTTGTATTTCTTCCAAAACCATTTAGATAGATATGGTAATTATCATGACAACTTCTTGAACAGAATTACGAGCCGATGAGAAAACAGCAGAGATTGGAATAAAAACATATAAATTTTTCTTGAAAAAAAAAAAAGTTATAAAGCTAATTATCCGCAGGAAAACCTTTGTTTATAGTTTTATGGGACTCATAAAGCGTGGTAGTACTGGAACATTATCATGAAAAGGGTACGACAATTATTGTCGAATAATACATTGAAAAATACCCTTGGTGCCTCGAGATAAACAAGCACAGCATCATCTATACCTGTGACAGAGCCTCCTTCTGACTCTCATCTACGAATACTCGACACGGAATCAAGCGCCTACCATATAGACCCTCCAACTTGGCCTACTGATGTAACTTGTCACTTAGAGTGGAACGATGAAGACGCCACACCGCCACCATCACCAGAGACTAGAGATCTGGCCATTGAGGAATCCCACGCGGCGAATCCTCAGCTAGAACGAGTGAAACTTTGTTCAGGAAAATCTTAACTAGAAGAAGTAGTAATATCTTGTTCAGTAGAACTTTACAAAATAGTGAATCGCAAGGCCCGGCCCGTACACAGTTCTGAGTGTATTAGACTTTCAGAGAACCTTTCTGTTCAACATATAGGATAAAAAAAGGTATACACCGATCAAATTAATTGCAAAAAGTTTCTTTAATATAAAATATATAACGGCTAGCTTTCAAGTGTTAGCTCATCATCAGGCCAAGTAATTTCGCCGTCGTAGATATCCTATTATTCTAGGAAGATTCAAAACATTCTTGCAGACGAAGCTATATTCAAACAGATCGACTCAGCCTCCAATTCGAAAATCGTTGCCTTATTTAGGAGAAGACTGACAAGCTTACAGAAAGAGAAACTAATAACAGATGTCCAACTTAAGCAGTTCACAGCCAACACAGGCCAAGTTCCATATATCTACGGCCTACCTAAACTTCACAAAGAGAACATCCCGTTGAGACCGATAATAGCCTATCATCTTTCGCCAGCTATGCCATTGTCCAGGTTCCTGACCTCATACCTAACCCCAGTGATTCGTTCAGCAAACCTCCATTCCATTAGAAGCATTCCTGATTTTATCATTAATTTAAGAAATTTAAAACCAACACCGGGATGCATAATCGATTCCTTCGATGTAGTGTCATTATTTCTTTGCCTCCCCCACCATTTAATAATAGATAATCTCAAAGACCTACTTAATCAGAATTCGACAGACCCATAGAAACTAATAGAATAATCTCTTTATTCCAACTCTGTCTCTCAATTATGAATTTTAAATTCGAAGATAAAATGTACCAACAGATTTGTGGTTCCCCCATGGGGAGCCCGTTGTCATTGATAGCCGCTGAAATAATTATGATGGAATTAGACAAATGGATAAATAGATTTGGGGAACTTGGCATAAGGCAATGGTACCGCTACATCGACGATATTTTTTGCGAATATGAACCGGCCAAAGAACAACTCATTTTAAGTACCTTAAACAGTTACCATCCCCAGATTAAATTCACATTGGAGACAGAAACTAAAGCCGCACTACCATACCTAGATATCCTTATCCTCAGAACCGAACAGAAATTCCATACTACAGTTTATTACAAAAGAGGTTTAGAGCCATCATACCTTAATTTTAATTCATTTGGTCCAATAGGGCATAAAATTAAATAGTCAAGACGCTGACCAAAAGAGTTATCACGCATTGCTCTCTACCCGGTTTCAAAAGAATAGAAAAATCAAATATCATTCACAACCTGCAAAAGTCCGGATATCCACTGCAATTCATTCTGAAGAACACCTATCGCCAATTCCTTCCCAAGAATCAGACAGTTTACCGTTCTAATTCCTATTTACAATATTCCCCAACCAATCAAAAACTGGCCCACGAATTGAAGAAATTCGGAATTAGATTTTTATTCAAAACTCCCCGATCCATAGGCCAAATAATAAGAAACCCCATTACCAAATCCGGTATCATAAACGAACCTGGAAATCAGCAAAACGCCATCTACTCTGTGTCCTGCCAACAGTGCCCTGCCTCGTACATAGGAGAAACCGGACGAACAGTTGCCATCAGAATCAAAGAACATATTCGGAACATTAAAAATCACGACAATAGATCTCTAATTTATCAGCACGAGGAATCCACCGGCCATCAGTTTAACTTACAGGATGTAAAATGCTATTTTCGTAACATTTTTTCTAAATATAATAGACTTATCTTAGAATCACTAATTTCAAATAACAATAGTAGCATTAACCGAAGAATCGATATACCACAGCAGTACACATCACGTAGATAAAACCATAGTCTTTACCATCACGATTTATGTTTCGTTATCCATTCACTTAAGTTTTCTTTTATATTCTATATTTCACTTTTTATTTTTATTTTAATTTGTGATTTCGAAATGAATCATGTCTCAATTATTTTATGGCATAACGTTTTTAATAATTTCATTTCCGTTATATGTAAATGATTTTTTATTATATTATATAACACACACACACACACAAAGCCTTTATTAAGACATTAGTCTTATACAGATTCTCCGTACAAGGTGCAATAACAGGAAAGGAGCAGCACAGGACACCAGTAGTTCCGCAACTATATACAATTATTATAATAACACGATGGCCCCTCGATGTTTCGTCATCATTCTGAGGTGTAAGAACAATCGCTTCCAAGTTCTTTTTTCTCCCTCTTTACACCTACTGCCTTGTAAAAATTATATAGGGCCTGAGCAACTAGTCTGCTTGTTTGGGCACTGGTTAACATCATTTGGATTGACCTAAGTTGGCTGGTGTCTACCATTGAAAAGAATGTCCTTCTCTCCTCACTAATATCTTGGCATTCATAGATGTAATGAGATAGTTCAGTTTCCATATTTTCTTTGCAAAGATCACAACTCTTATCACCCTCTTTGAAAATGTTTGCATGGTTTTCCTTGAAAAAACGAATATAGTATTCT
The DNA here is from genome assembly GCA_030710605.1 of Cordylochernes scorpioides. NCBI lineage: Eukaryota > Metazoa > Arthropoda > Arachnida > Pseudoscorpiones > Chernetidae > Cordylochernes > Cordylochernes scorpioides. The sequence goes on from CP092883.1 coordinate 43,940,355, forward strand.
CTGTTGTGCGATATAGCGTTTTACTGGGAATGGAAAGTTGCTAAGTAAATAGTTTTCAATTCGGAATGAACTGTGTAAATACTTATAGTGAGAGTAGAATTTAGAATTCTCTATTTTTACCTGGTCACTTTGAATAGATTGTTCTATTGCAATTTTAGTTATTAAAGGTATTTCTTGCCGAATAATCCTTGCATCGTTGCAGTTAATTAACCAAGAAAATCCTGTTGAGTTGGGTATGTTGGCCAAACTTTCCGCAAGTCCAATATATATATTTCTATTTCTTGATATTTCATATAGTTGAGCTAAGCATATATGGGGGAGTCGGCTGCTGTTCATTTTTAGAATTCTAAGCCAGAACCCGAGTGTAAGTTTTAGCACCGTAACTCCCAGTGACGTTCTTCCGCACTCCATACGTAGAATAAAACCAGGAGTATATCTGGGTAAATTTAGAAGTATCCGTAAGAAATTGTCTTGTACCCTGTCAATCAAGTTTTTTTGGTTGTTTGCCCAAATTGGAGCTGCGTAGAGCATGGTTGACAGAGCCATTGAGTCTAGAAGCTTGAGTGAGGATCTGATAGAATTGATTCTTGTTTTAGTCGATATTGCCCAGACCGCATTAATAGCATTTAGCGCCTTGTTTTTAAAATGCTTTGCCGCCTGTTGAGTTGAGTTTGACGCTGTCAGCTGGTAACCCAGATACGTGTATTTCGATGTTATAGTAAGAGGCAATTGTCCCCAGAACCAAACATCCGATCGGGCCTTTCGACCTCCATTTCTAAACACCATAACCTTTGATTTGCTCTGGTTCAGCGTTAATAAATTATCTTCGAAGTATTTTCTGAGTACATTGATCTTTTTTTTGTAAATTTATCTTGGATTCTCCGAGAAGTACGATGTCGTCTGCGAACAGAAGGAGATGTATATTTCCATAATTCGGTAAATAAATACTTGGCAAATCAGCATCATCTTACAGAGAAACCAAGTCGTTTAGAAAAAGGATAAATAGATAAGGTGACAGGGGTTCACCTTGTAGAACACCAGCTTGTATTTTTATAAATTCTGTAAGTGTTCCGTTCCATCTAATTGTTTCTGACATTTGATTATAATAGCTTTGTATAAGGCTGATAAATCGGGTACTTAAACCGTAAACTGTCAACTTTTTCCAAAGCAGGGAGTGTGGTACTGTATCAAAGGCCTTTTTGACATCTACGAAGAAGGCATATAACTTCCTCCTTTTGCGGCTCAGCGTCATCTGTATCAGTGAGGTAAGGGTAAAAATATGGTCTTGACAGGAATATCCACTTCTGAAGCCCGCTTGGTTTTCCGCTAAGATTCCCCTTTTTTCAATCCAATTATTCAATCTTGTCTTTAATATGGATGTAAAGAGCTTTGATAAATTGGATAACAATGATATTCCTCTATAGTTTGATGGTATATTTGGGTCGCCATTTTTGAAAATAGGATGAAATGGAACCGAGGATGTCGTCAATATTTTGTTGTATACATTTGTTAATAGAATTAAATATTCGTCAGGTAAAACTTTGATTGCTTCATTTGGGATGTTATCCAGTCCCGTTGCTTTATCCTTCCCCAGATTGGATATTTCCGTGGTGACCTCCATAAGCGAAATTTCAGCATCCAGATCCGGGTCCAAATATGTTAGCGCCGGTGATATATACGCGTCCATTATGGGTGGGGAAGACAGCAGTCTTCGATAAAAATCCTCCCAATCACACATCGGGATATTGCCTTTAATTGTTGTTCTTTGCTTAAAATATTTTATTATCTTCCAAAATTGAGAAGCGTTTCTAGCATTACAGAGGGCATTCTGTATATCATCAAAGTATTGGTTCTTTTTAAGTTTAATTAATGATAAATATTCTTTCTTGCTTGTGATAAACAAATCTTTGTTAACTACATTATTTTGTAATAAATACAGTTTGAGACTTTCTTTCATTTTTTTCTTAGCCGTATAACATTCCTCATCGTACCACGGTTTAGACCTCATACCACCAGATCTTATCTCACGTCTCATCCTGCTCTTGACATTGCCGTTTGAATTTCAATTGTAAGACTTTCGACTTGTGAGTCCAATGTGGAGCCCGTCAATGGTAAAATGGCTAAATCTCTCAAGTTGCCTTTAAAAGATATAGCCTTGTCTGCAACCCAGGAATACTTTGTTCCAGGACAAAACTTCGTTGAATCTTTTGACTTCATGTTATTTAAGCCCTTGAGTTTTAAAACAAGTGGTAGGTGATCCGAATATGGCATGCACTCAACACTTAGATCAACAATGAGTTCCAGTAATGCCGGTGAGACAACAGCAAGGTCTATAACTGAGGATCCTTGACTTGAAATAAAAGTAAAGTTTCCGTTTCTGTCACTAGTAGATCTACCATTCAGTACAGTGAGGGAATTTTCATCAAAGAAATCAACAAGAGTTTCTGAAAGAGATGATGAGACCGGATCGCTGGAAGCGCGGCTGGCAGAAAGCAGAGTCGGGGTATCTAGCAAGTTATGAAAATCTCCAAGGTCACCGGTGCGAACATTTAAATCACCGCATAGAACTATCTCAAAACCCTCCTGGATTTTATTCTCAATGTAACTAAATAGCTTTTTAAGATTCTCTAGCTGTGTTTGAATTGGTGGAAATAGACAAAAATCATACAAACTAGTAGTGAATCTGCAGTTGGAACTAATTTACAGATTGCTGAAATCCATTGAGATTCCACTTCGACTTTTTCATTAATGGTTGGATTCTTTTACCGACTCCCATAATAATGCCACCTGAACTTCTCCCTCGTTTTGATGTCTTTAAGGCGGTGAGTGGTAAATTTTGTAGTTCTCAACTGCAAAGTTCAGTGGGTTTTGACACCAGGTTTCAGTCAAAACGAAGATGTCGAACTGTTTGAGATAATCAATAAGTGGAAATACGGAGATCATTCTGAAGAATCCATTTATGTTCCTGTAAATAATTCCAGAAGGCTTGGCATTTGTTGTTAAAGAACTTTTATTTGAACGAAATAAGTGTTTATGCTGCAGCAATTGGTTGGGGCCGTGATTCAGTACGTTCGCTATCGGTGGGTTGCTATATTACGTCTCCGCTGGCGCTAATAACGCGGCCATTAGAAGCATAATAGTTTATGCCACGGACAATTAACTTATTATCTCTCAACTTGGAGACAATTCCCTTAGAAAAAAGCTCTTTTCGTTTATTAATCAGTATTTTCCTTTGCTCTCTAACAGTGGCAGGGTAATCTTTGTTCAAGAATATATTTTTATCCCGGAGTTTAAATGCGTTTCTAAGTAACATAATTCGTTGTTTGTAGTCCGGCACTTCTATAAGGAGCGGTGAATTATCTTTTCTTGATAATCTTCGACATTGCTCTAACCCAATCTCCTCGGAAATCTGCATTGAACTCGAAATCAGATTGAAAACACGGGAGCGAGATTCGTCCCGGGGTTTCATTTTCAGTTCCTTCGAATCCGTAAAAAATTAGGTTTCTTTCCCGCTGCTTCATCTCACACTGCTCCAGCCGTCCCTCAAGATCAGCTATTCTTTTTGAATTGTCCGACGCAATCTTTGATGTAGTTGCGAGGGAAGTCTCAAGCTGTTGTAAACGCTGATTTATTTTATCTAATCCCTGTTCCACTGAGGCAAATCTAGTCTCGATTTTTTGTCCCCAGTCATCCATTTTGGCTGAAAGCGCTGTGATTAAACCACCTATATCTTTATCTTTATTCAATTCTAAAGTTGTTTGTCTTGTGGATCTTGGGCCTGGATTTGACTCAATACCTGCCATAAGTAAGAGCATTATTATAATACATCTAAGGTTGCTTTTTCCAGGCATAAACAAATGTATTTGCCTTTGAGTACTTTGCATAACAAGTTACAGTTTTGCTGCTTAAATTAAAATATTTAGCAATTAGAGAATTTCTTTGGAAAAAATAAACAAATTGAATATGGCTATTAATAATATGAGCTTCATGATTCTCATAGAATATAAATAGTAGATTGCCTATCAGGTATTACTAAGAAAGCAACAAAGGAAAGAAATAGAGTTAAATAATAATTTCAAAAATACTTATCAGGAGACGAAGAATTCTGCGTCCGCTCTACTTGGCCACCTGGCGGAGAACCCATAAATTCTCAGAGATAATTTCAATTGTATATATATAAAAAACACCTACCACACCTCTATATATACCGTTGTAATTTGCGAAATTACTTGGCCTGATGATGAGCTAACGCTTGAAAGCTAGCCGTTTTATATTTTATATTAAAGAAACTTTTTGCAATTAATTTGATCGGTGTATACCTTTTTTAATCGTCATTGCAATTATTCCTCAATCTAAATATTAAAATATAGGATAAAGGTAGGATCCGGACGGATGCCCGCCTGAGGCCCTGCCATGTACAAGCCCGAAAAAGAAGAGAACAAGACCAGCAAAAGATCCACCTAATGGACCCCAAAAGGGACCACTCCTCCCTGGCCTGCTAAAGATCCTACAACAACACTCTAGCGACCAGAAATCCGGGAAAGAAACCTCATTGCAAAATGAGGTCTAATCCCTTTGTAAGCAGTCCAAGCAGTTGCCGTTTCAGAAACCAAAGGGGTCCTAGATTCTATATTGGAGGTTCTAGGACCACTAGGAACCCTGTCTCACCAGATTTCCCATAAGATAAGAGGGAGGCACCAGCTCAACCTAGTAGTTTGTGCTAGAAGTGCGTATTCATGATCCTGGGGCTCCATTTCAAGGACCTGTGGATGTTTCGACTCACCAGGATTAGGAAGAACACCATCCAACCGGAGCCAAAGTCACGACTCGCCTGCCTCCAAGGAGGACCCGTTTCCCAGGACCCAGGACAGGAAAAAGAGCGGAAGGAGCGGAGGATTGGAGCCGTAGTCTCCAGGCACTATAAATGGAGGACCCGCCCTGACACTTTTTTCGGAACCTGAAGCCGGGAACCCTGTCTTCCATAGCCTAGTCTGTTTGACCATTTGTATTTACACTGGAAAACATGCTCTAGTGAAGGCGCTATGTAAAGTTTGTTGTTGTTTTATAATATGCCTCCACAATAAATATATTTTATCTTTAAAGTTTAAAATGGATGACAAGGCCAAGATTCCAGAGTAAAGTTGGGGAAAGAGGGGTGGACTCCAGCTGCCATGTGTGAGTCGCCAAAAACGACATTCTGGCGTGAGGTGAGGGCAACGGGCAGTCTGGTCACATCTGCGGGAAGGAGGAGATGTGTAGACTTACCTCCGGGGCATGTGGATGATCCTGCAAGGACGGTGCCAGGAGAGCCTGACATCAAGCGGCCTACAAGACGGTATTATCCAGGCTGGACGTGTAGTGTGGAGCGGGACGTTTAACAAGAATGACATCCACGGCGCCAAGGATTCTTCTGTCGGGGAGATTGAAGGCAAGTCCCACTGATTGTATTCCTTTTTTAGAGCCATAATAAAGCGCTAACTTTAGCTGCATCCTTTCGAACTCACGTGTGTATTTGTTGTGGCATCCTGATTAGAGACCAAAAACACGAACAGAGCCTGGGTGCGACATAACAATATATATTTATATTTCAGATAATCTTATGATTTAAATATGAATTGCTCTATTTTCAAAGCATATTTATATATATATTTATTGAAAAAAATCGATTTAGTAGAGAGATGATGTTTTCTCGAAAAATATTTTAAATCAATTATTCGTTAGGCAAACTTTCACTCGGGTAAAACCTGGAAGAAAAATTATATAATATATATGTGTGTGAAAAAATATGTGTAAAATAAATGAATGTCTGATTAAATATAAAATATATATTTATATATACAGTGTGATCCATATGTCCCGCATTATTTTAAAAATTAATAACTCTGCGAATATTTGCGCTAGAGCAATGCGGTAAACACCATTGTGTTCAGGAAGCAATGGGATTTTATGGCAAATAATGAAAAATTCGAAATTGATTTTAGTTACGATTTTATTAGCTAGATGGGCGCTCTACCAGAATCAGAGATTAAGCGGCCAAATTGTTTGATAAATTTAAAAATATAAATGGTCGACACCTATTTTTCCTTTTTTAATACCAGGAAATAACCCTAATAATATCAAATGATAAATTAATAAAACACCATTTTGCCAAAAGTAGAATAATTGGATGACAATTTTCAAATGCAATCCGAGATATGTAAAATAGGTAAATACAAATTAAAACATGTAGCAAAAGTATTTATATTTTAGGTGGGGTTCTGTGAAATAGATTGAATGTTTGAAAAACACTGCTGATATCAATACACGATTTTTTGAAGTTTCTTGACTGATTGGCGACACTTCTCTATTTAACTAGATATTAGTCATGATCCAACAAATGAAATATAGAGGGGAGTGACAAAATATTTGTCGTACTTTATACCAAATATCCTATGGGCTTTTCAAATGTTATCATTGCTTATTATACTGTACACAATTTTTAAAATGTTTCCCTTCAAATAAAAATAATTTTTAGATCAACCTTTTGCGTTCAAAAACGTGGTAGTAAAACAGTTTTTAATTAATATTTTGCACAAAATTTCTAAAGTTATTTGTGTACAGAAAATATAATTCTTATGCTATTTCTTCTAATGAGCGAAAAGCGATAAACTAAACATAACCACCTTATCTAAACTTGCATTTGTTGGGTCAGTCTCATTACAATAGTCAAAACAGCGTCCCTTTTTGGTAATGAGAATATTAATTTTTTAAAACTCATATATTTATTTAAACTAGTCATTATAAACTAACCACATTATAGGAAAAAATTCAGGAAAGTGGTGTACTGGGATCGGGTTGATAAATTGAGAAAAAATATTCTCCTGATCGTGTAACTGAAAGTCGCAGATGGTTTGCGCCATTTGTCGGAATAAATATCAAAAAATCGTTAATTTTTAATCATTTAAAAATAACATTGTAATTGTCGAATTATCTTTTGATGAATAATCAAGAAAAGCCAACACCGTACGCGTTTCAGGCTATTGGTCATTCTTTGATTTTTACGGAAGCTACAAATACTTGCTTTTTTAGTCGCTGAGGTACAGCCTGCATCACGCTGACGAGGACCAACGGCCTGAAACGTTTGGGTGGTGGTTGGTCTTTATTGATCAACTAAGATATAGGGTAATCCAACAATATTCTGGGGGAAAATTGTGTGTACCAGTGTTATTCGAGAAGTTTTAAAACTTTGGTCTGCATGACATAATATAAGATGTGAGCAAATGATAAACAAAAATATTACTATTCACAAAAAAAAGTCAAGATGTGAGGACAGTATTTATTGTCCCCATAACCGAACACAAAGAGCTGAAAAATATTGTTAGATAATATAATACTACATGTCAGCTTATATAACACAAGAGGTAACTGCCTTCTCTCTTGTATTAGATCACAATCTTTGCTAAATTTGCGCCCTTCATTCTCAAACACCGCCTGTAGACGATAGATGACAGATTGGACAGCATTAAATAACATATTTGTTGAAATTGATGAAATGTGCCGTCTGATAGAAGCCTTCAACATGGCCAATGTGGTAGGCCGGCATCGGTAAACACGCGACTTAATGTACCCCCATAACCAAAAATCGCAAGGCGTCAAGTCTGGTGATCTTGGAGGCCACTGGTGTATAAAGTGGCGACTTATCTCACGATTTTCACCGAAAGTATCCTTCAGCAATTGTTTGACACAGCAGGAGATATGAGGAGGTCCTCCATCTTGCATGAAGGTGATTTCGCTTAGTGCTTTTCTGTCTTGCAATATGGGAATAACCTTTTCTCTCAAAAGTTGAACATAACGTTCACCAGTTACAGAAACGGTTTTAAAAGTTATTCAATAGATTTCTCTAAAGAAAAAGGGCCCAATAATAAAATAAGTGAAACCACACCAAACTGTAACTCTGGGCTGATGAAGTCTGTAAAATCCTAAGGTTTTCTGTTGCCCAAATGGGGCTGTTTTGAGTGTTAACTTCTCCGTTTAGAGAAAATTAAGATTCATCTGTCAAAAGAACATTTGAAAGCCCGTTTTCAATTTCAAATTGTCGGAAAACCTATGCAGCGAAAATTTGACGGGTTTAAAATCGCCGACTTTTAGCTTGTGAAATCTTTTGAATTTTGTACGGGTATTTTTCAATAAAATTCTTAGTGCTCTCCCAACTGTTACATACAAAATCCCCGTTTGTCGAGAAAATTGTCGAGCACTTACTTCTCCATACGTGGATAACGTTTCAATAGCTTCAATATTCTGAGAAACCGTAACAGCCACTGATTTGCATGTCGATGGTTTTCCACTCCGAGGTTTTGCTTCCAGAGATCCAGTTTTCTCAAAGGTTTTTTATCATTCGCCTTAGAGAGTAGCATCTCATGGGTCCTTTACCGCTTCGAATGCCTTTAAAGGTATGAAACGCTCGTATAGCTCCAGTGGCAGATTCTGAATTACAATAAAAAAAATTCACCAAGAGTGCTTTATTTAAGTGACGGCATTCCAGAGTAAAATAAAATATCAGAGATAGATAAATATTTTTAAAATGATTTAAAATAAATATTATCGATAGTGAGAGAGAGTTGAATTGAAAAAAAAAAGAAATTTATTATCTTCGAAATCTAAATCTCTGAGAGATTTCCAGCAAACCGCATCTAAAATATCAATTATTTTATTACATGTTTTAATTTGCATTTACCTATTTTACATATTTCGGATTGCATTTTAAAATAGTCATTCAATTCTTCTACCTTTGGTGTTTTATTAATTTATTATCAAATGGTGTTTTATTAATTTATTATTTGATATTATTAGGGTTCTTTCCTGGTATTCAAAAAGGAAAAATACGTATCTCATCAGTTATATTTTCCAATTTATCAAATAATTTGGCCGGTTAAACTCTGATTCTAGTAGAGCGCCATCTAGCGAAGAAAATTTAGCTAAAATCAATTTCAAATGGTTCACTCTTTTCCATAAAAGTTCCCATTGCATCCCGAACACAATGGTGTTTACCGCATTGCTCTAGCTCAAATATTCGCGGAGTTATTAATTTTTAAAGTTGTGCAAGACTTTTGGATCACCCTGTAGAATGACAACCAGACCTAGGACTTATTGAAATTTCATATTTATAAAGCTAAAAAATAAAGTATTTGAGAGACATTGAGGTGTTTTGGTATTATTTTATAGGGGCCTGATTTACTTGTTTTTGTTTTCTAGCTTTTTATTGTACTAATTATATAATTTACATAGTACACTCTGAACTAAAAAGGAGAAAATAAAGTTTATATAATAGAATATATTTAATATTTTCGGAATAATTGATAAAAATTAATGTACTTCGTGCTTATTATATCAGTTACAGGAGGGTGAATGTAAGGAGAAAAGATCCATAGGTCTCGAGGACCTAGTGTAATGACTTTTCTGGTAAAATTAATGAAGTTAGAGATTTTTTGTTATATGAAGGAGATGGATTTCTATCCTAATTTTTATTGCAACAATCAAAGTTAGCAGCACATCTATGTGCCATCATTTCATTGGCGTATTTTTGTGGAGGCTCTATAGCATTTAATGGTTCAGAGCATCTTTGGGCGATCATTTCATTGGAGTATTTAGGTGGGGGTTTTATAGCATTTAATGGTTCAGAGCATCTTTGGGCGATCATTTCATTGGAGTATTTAGGTGGGGGTTTTATAGCATTTAATAATTCAGAGCATCTTTGGGCGATCATTTCATTGGAGTATTTAGGTGGGGGTTTTATAGCCCTTAATGGTTCAGAGCATCTTTGGGCGATCATTTCATTGGGGTATTTAGGTGGGGGCTTTATAGCATTTAATGGTTCAGAACAACTTTGGGTGATCATTTCATTGGAGTATTTAGGTGGGGGCTTTATAGCATTTAATAGTTCAGATAATCTTTGGGCGATCATTTCATTGGAGTATTTAGGTGGGGGGTTTATAGTATTTAATGGTTCAGAGCATCTTTGGGCGATCATTTCATTTGAGTATTTAGGTGGGGGTTTTATAGCATTTAATGGTTCAGAGCATCTTGGGCGATCATTTCATTGGAGTATTTAGGTGGGGGCTTTATAGCATTTAATGGTTCAGAGCATCTTTGGGCGATCATTTCATTGGAGTATTTAGGTGGAGGTTTCATAGCATTTAATGGTTCAGAGCATCTTTGCGCGATCATTTCATTGGAGTATTCAGGTGGGGTCTTTATAGCATTTAATGGTTCAGAGCAACTTTGGGCGATCATTTCATTGGAGTATTTAGGTGGGGGCTTTATAGCATTAATAGTTCAGAGCAACTTTGGGCGATCTTTTCATTGGAGTATTTAGGTGGGGGCTTTATAGCATTTAATGGTTCAGAGCAACTTTGGGCGATCATTTCATTGGAGTATTTAGGTGGGGGCTTTATAGCATTTAATGGTTCAGGACAACTTTGGGCGATCATTTCATTGGCGTATTTAGATGGGGGCTTTATAGCATTTAATGGTTTAGAGCAACTTTGGGCGATCATTTCATTGGAGTATTTAGGTGGGGGCTTTATAGCATTTAATGGTTCAGAGCAACTTGGGCGATCATTTCATTCGCGTATTTAGGTGGGGGCTTTATAGCATTTAATGGTTCAGAGCTACTTTGGACGATCATTTCATTTGCGTATTAAGGTGGGGGCTTTATAGCATTTAATGGTTCAGAGCAAATTTAGGCGATCATTTCATTCGGGTAATAAGTTAGGTATTCTTGGAATTTGATATCCAAGAGCAAGTTTGTTTGATCATTTTATTGGCATGATAAGGTGGAGGCTTTTTAGAATTTGATAGTACAGAGCAACTTTGGGTGGTCATTTTATTTGCGTATTAAGGTGGGATCTTTATAGAATTTAATTGCAACTAGAGCAGCTTCAGGCGATCATTTAATTGGCGTAATTCAGATCGCGGCTTCATAGCATTCGATGGAAGCCTGGATAACTCTAGGTTATCGTTCCATGACATAGCTCAACGGGTACAAATTTCTCCCAAACCTTCAACAGGAACAGAGCCGTCAAAGAATCAAACAAGAACAGATGCTGCCCAACGTCTCAACGCAGACCTTCAAGACTTTAAAGGTTGCTCACTCCTCCTGATTGGTTACCAAGAGGTCGCACAAGCCTGAACATAGCGGAGATCGCTCATAGGATGTTCACTCTTCTAAGACAACTGAGGTTATCCAGTCCTCCAAAACACCAGAGGTGTCCCACTCCTTCAACATGGTTCGCCCAGGTCTCCAGTCAGCGGAGGTCGCCCACTCCTCCAAGACTGTGGAGGTCGCCCAGGCCTCAAACATAGCGGAGGCCGCCCAGTTCTGTAACACAGAGGATTTAGTTCAGTCTTCCAGCACACCAGAAGTTTAACACTTACCTCCAATATAAGAATAGTCCTCTTAGATACTGGAGGTCGCCCAGTCCTCCAATACAGCGGAGGTCGCCCAGTCCTACAACACAGAGGAGTTAGTCCAGTCCTCCAACACCTCGGAAGTTGCACTTACCTCCAATATAAAATAAATCCTCCTAGACAGCGGAGGTTGCTCAGACCTCTGACAGTGGCTGTCCCACGGGCCCCCGAGGCGAAGTCGGCGGAATGAACATATCGTCCTGGAAACCTCGTACACCTATATCCCCTATCAGCTAACACCCCAACGAAAAACCCCGCCCCACCGCCTTCTCTCCTTCTCCCCAACTCCCGTGGGAGTTTACTGGGGGAAGGAGAGGAGGTGGTGGTGCCGTGTGGAGGGGAAATCATGCTAGCTAGGGGGCAGTCGTACAATCATCTGAGGTGAAAGACGTGGGCACAGAGAACGAGGACACGGGGTGACACGGAACACGGGTTAGTAACGAGGGGAGGGACAACCAACAACGGACAGGAACACAAGGGGGAAGGGAGGGACAAGGGGACAGGGAGAGGTTAGTAGACAGAGAGAACAAGGACAACGGGAGGGAACAGGACATAAGGGACGAATGGAAGGACAAATCATCGCTGTGATGTGAACATTCAGGGGGAACAGTCAGGTGATAGCTAATAGAGGGTATAGGTGCACGCTGTTCCACTACAATATACTCTTCCTCCCTAAAACAATTAAAACTGCTTTAGCCTCTTTCTCTCTATCAATCCGAACAATGAACTTGAATGAGTGATAAAATGTCGATAAAATTTGTAGAAGTTCTCTAATTTTATAATGATTTAGTCATTGATATAATAAAAACTATTATATATATTTGATCTTAATAATCAGAAAATAACATTCTCTGTAGCGCGCACCATATAACCTGTACTATTCTACATGAACTCTATGTAGTTAACAACATACATAATATATAAAAAAAAACGAAAGAAAAAAATAAAAGATAAAAAGATCCGGTGTTGAAATCAATATTAAAAATGGCATATCCTGACCAGGAGCACATGTGCTTTACAGAAGGCAGAGCGCCATCTGGTGGAACAGAAATCAACTAAACATTGATTTAGCCTGTTCCCTGATATTTGGCCAACCAAATTTCTTGATAAATCAAGAAAAGCCATCCACGAACGCGTTTCGCGCTTTTGGCGCTCGTCAGCGGGGAGTAGGCTGAACAGAGTAGGCAGTAGCTTCTTAAAAACCAAGAAATGGTATTTAAGGCCAAACTTGCGTAAATACACTTAGCACATAAAAAAACGAAAGAAAAAAATAAAATATAAAAATATTTTATTTTTTTTTACTTATCCTTTTAGTCTAAATTAGACAAGATCTTGGAGGTAGTGATCGTAAAGAAGCTCAAGAACTCTTCTTGGTTCTCTGTACAGGGATCTTTTGTCCTTTCCAATGCAATTTTGTAAATGTTGGGGAGTGGCCTCTTCGGTTTTGCACCTAGTGCACATGGGGAAGCTTTTGGCTCCCTCTTTATAGGACTAGAGGGCGCAGGTGACCAGATTTCCATCTGGCCAACTGTGTCGATTCCCTTCTGTTTAGTTGGAGGGTCTGTTTTTTTGGGTTTTCTACCTGGTACCAAGGATGATGGAAACTATATCTATGGTTCCTTATTAGTTGTAGTTTCAGTTTGTTAATATGGTCCCTTGCTGAAAGGTAGGTCTCGGAGTTCACCGCATCAGGATGTCCAGCTGCTCCTTCCTTTGCCAATCTGTCGGCCTCCTCATTTCCAGGGACTCCCACATGTGATGGAATCCATTGTAGACTTATTTTGGTATTTTTATTCAGTTTGTTGATTTCTGTAGCATGTTTTTGAAGAGTCTGTCTTGTGAATAGTAGAAGTTTTTAATTGCAAAAATGGCGGCTTTTGAATCTGTATAAATTATTATGTTTTTAGTCTCATTTTTCTGTACGAGTTTTAGAGCTTGTAGTATGGCTGTTAGTTCAGATCTGAAAACTGACAAGTTCTTTGGGTTTTTGATTCTTCTTTTTATTTCCATACTATCTTTAAGGATGAGAACTCCACTGACAGAGGAGCCATTCTCCACCAGTGAGCCATCGGTGTATATCTGTATGGTCTCTTTGTCTGCTTTTTCATTCCTCTCCATAGCGAGGCTCCTGAGTAGTCCAGGGTGGTCGGCCCTTTTGGAGCATTCTTGCTCTAGATCCAGGTTGTAGGAGATTTCTGGTCTTTCTTTATATGGCGCATATTGGTTCTGGGCATTTATATTTCTCGTGCTATTTGGTAGTAGTTCCCGGTAGGCTAGGTGCATTGGGCTAAGTCTTTTGAGTCTGGTTTTTGGTTTCCATTTTCGTATAAATTCTCCGGTTCTGTGTGATTTTGGTGCATTTGCTCTCTTGCATATATAATCGGCTAAGCCGATTTTTCTCCTGTGTGTAAGAGGCAACAAGTTGGCCTCAATCTCTGCAATTTTGATTGGACAGGTGTTTCTGAGTCCACATATGATTCTTGCAGCGCTGCTCTGTACCTGATCGATTTTATTCAGGTTGGTCTTGCTCGCCGTCTGCCACACTGGTTGGGCATATTATAAGATTGGTCTGATAAGGGCCAGATATGTTTTGCGCAGAGTATCCCTATCTGCACCCCATTCATATCCAGATATTCTTTTCAGAACGTTAAGTCTCTTTTTTGCTCTTAACACTGTCTGGTTGATATGAGGTCCATAGGTCAGTGCGGGGTCTAAAGTGACTCCTAGGTATTTGGGTGTCCGAGAAAATTTATTTGATTGTTGTCATATTTGATATTTGGGGTCCATTTTTTAAGGTGGTTGTTTATTGTAAATACTCCTACTTCGGATTTATTGGGGTTTATAATTAATTTCATTTTTTCCGCAAAGTGTTGGAGTTCTTTCAGCGCCTTGATTACATTTTTGTTTGCTTCCTTGAGATCTCTCTTTGAGGACCAGATGATTATGTCGTCGGCATAGAGAGCAAAGTCGCAGTGTTTTGTGATTCTAGAGTACATGTCATTCAGATAGATTGAGAATAATAGGGGGCTTAGTATGGATCCCTGAGGGAGTTCCTGGAAGAGCCTGCCAGTTTTTGATAGTTGTTCTTTGAAGTTAACCTGGAAGGTCCTTCCGGTCAGAAAAGATCCAATCCAACCCATCATCTTCCCCCTTATACCTAGTTTGTCCAGCTTCTTAATTAACCTTTCTTTCTACACTCTATCAAAAGCCTGGCTATGGTAGACTTGGTTGGTTTACTTTGGAAGTTGTCTTGAATTTTCTTTGTGAAGTAGAAAATCTGGTCTACTGTGTTATGATATTTTTTGAAAGCTGCCTGCTGTGTTGTAAGTAGCTTTTTTTGTTTGGGAAGTATTGCATTCTATTTAGTATCATGCGCTCCATGAGTTTGCATGGTTAAGAGGTTAGTGATATTGGTCTATAACTCTGTGGGTGGTTTTCTGTTTTTCCTGCTTTATGGATGGGGATTATGATTGCATGCTTCCATTCTTTAGGTAAGGTGCTGCTTGACCAGCTTAGATTAATTATGTGAAGGAGCTCTAAAATGGCGTTTGTTTCTAGGTGTTTTATCATTTTGGCTGATATGATGTCTGAACCTGAGGTTTTGTTATCATCTAATCTATTTATAGCTTCTTTTAGTTCATGAGGTAAACATGGCTTGTGGAATAAGTCTTGGTGAGATGTTGTTTTGGCCTCGTTTCTTATCTTTTTTGATATCTGAAGTATTTTGCTGTGCAGAAATCCCGACGCAAGAAGTCAGAAGAATGCGTTTCCAGCAAATTTTATCCATAGCCTGGACTCTTCCCATCTAATGGCCACAGCGCTTCATTGTCAAAAGTAAATTTTATCCCTTTGCACATTTGCTGTCTCTACCACAAGGCTTCATTTTGGCAAGTTTTGTCCATTCACACACTTGCTCTCTCCACTAATAAAGTAGAGCCGAGAGGAGAGCACAATCTTGCTAGTGGACACCTCTAAAAGGATAGTTACCAAAATAACCACTTCCCATCCCTGAACACTTTGATTTTTCGTTCATCATTATTCTTCACAATTCATACTTCAACCCTAAAGATAGAAATAGTCAATATTTCTCCTTTAAATAAATTACGATTTTTCGTTCTCTCTCTCTCTACAATCATAAGCCGCATTATATTGTATTATACCATTTTTACTCTTTAGCTGCCCGCTGGTAAAAGGACCATTTGGTTCTGCAACTTGGTGTTATCTATTGCAATAGAAGTTCTTCTGTTTTCTGGCTTTTTAAAAAAATTCTTTGAATTAAAGGATATTCTCTGAAGGTAACATTTCATGACATTTAGGTTTTAAATATTTTTTGTGTGTGATGGGACTGTATATATATATATATATTGCGTATGATATTGTTTTTTACAGCACAATACAACAATGTTGGCAAGTTTCTCTAGAGTGGAATGTCGAGGTGACGAATCCACTCCAGGGCCTCCTCTGTATAGTAGATCACCACGGGACACTGATGTGACAGGGCCGGTCTCAACTTCGCAACTGTCCATGACTGCTACTGGACCCATCCCGGCAAAGACGTTGAAATTATGAACAAGGTGAGGTTCCATTGCTTTTAAAACCATTCCCAAATAAATGCAGTACATTCCCACCACAGTACACTTGGTGCTAGCCTTCCTCCATGGTCTAACATTCCCATTAGGATCCGAATATTCACTTAACTGGGCTCTGGCGCATTTGTAAGTGCAAAATTCTAACTGCTTTTCACATGTGTAGACATGTGGTGCACTTATATTAAAAGCAGTTGCTAACCACCATTTTAATGGCCTGTACCATGTGTATTTGGAATAAATTAAAAAAAAAAAACTTGAGGGTCAAGATCATTATCAATTCATCTCAAAATACACTGCTAGTGGCTGTGACATTTCGTTGTCAATACTTAAAGGAGGCTTAGAGTAGCTTGATGTACCATTTAATGATAAGGCACAATTTAGATTATAGATTAGAAATGTCACTGAAATGTCACATGCTCTTTATTAGAAACACGTGATAATAGGACTAAATCTAAATAAATAAATATTGTGTGATGTTTAGGCGACAGTATTTTGTTACCATCATCAGATGAAAGTACTGAATGTGACAAATCCAAATAAATAAATAGTGCGTGACGTCTTAGTAATTTTGTTGTTATCAACATCAGATAAAAAACACAAGGTAATAAGAGCAAATCCAAATAAATAAATAGTGTGTGATATTTCGGTAACAGCGTTGTTACCATCTTCAGACAAAAGTATTGAATGAGAATTTTTTTTATTTATTTCGTCTCAATTTACTGGTGTTACATTCGAGCACAGCTCGCAAGTCACCTTGTCCTGGCTATTTACACATGGCGAGTTGGTGGAGTAGAGGTAGTCCCCCCTCGGACCTTGCAGGAGGGCAGCTGTTGGGCGATGAGCTCTTAACTAAGTGTCATGGCCGGGTCGTCGGAATCGGGGATTGATATCTCCTTTATTTTGTAGAATATCTTGTATGGTTGGATTATTTGAATTTTGCATTTGAAAGAATAAAATAATAAGATAGTTTTCTTAGAAACACAGATAACAATCTTCTTCTTATCTGCTATCTTGTTTACACACTTGGTAACAGTAACTATTTAAACCATGCTGTGGTGAAATTTCTCATTCAGTACTTTTGTCTGAAGATGGTAACAACGCTGTTACCGAAACGTCACACACTAGTTGAACCTCTTTAATTCGACACCCCAAGGGATCAGAGCTTTCGGTTGAATTAAAGGAAGTGTTGAATTAAAGTTAGATGATTAGCTAATCTAACTCACTAAAATAACATTTTTGTGCATTGGACGCATTGGACGTTTTTTCTTTGAAAAAAAAAAAGCTTCAATGGCCCCCGATTCTTGCAAAAGTCCAACCCCACGAACGAGTGCGAGTAACCAAACGGGGCTCTGGCACATTTGTAAGTGCTAAGTCGAACTGCTTTTCACATGTGTAGACATGTGGTGCGCTTACAATAAAAAAAAAAAGCAGTCGCTAACCCACCATGGTTATCATGGCCTGTACCACGTGTACTAGGATAAGCAAAAAAAAAACCATTTAAAAAAAATAGCTTTGTAACAAAGATAAATGATATTGAAAACCATTGTGTGACTTTTTTGTATTCATTTTTTATTTTCATAAATAACTTTTAGTATAAGGGACAAAATGGCATTAATACATATTTTCGAAACATGAATAATTACAAATAATATTTTATTCCAATCGAAGAATATAGCAGTTGAAAGGAAATAAATATGTAAAAATAAAAATAAAATTTTAAAATATTCCCCTAGGCGCAAAACATTATTAATTATATATTTAAAAGTTATAAGAGTATTTTAGAACAACTTTCTCAAATAATATAATACTAAATTATTTGAAAAAATGCCTCAAATACCTTGTTGTTTGAAAGTGAAAAGTAAAATTTGAAATAAGAATTGTCTTAAAATACCGTTATTTTCTTCAAAGGAATAAAGCTCTGTGTATTCTGAATCATTTGAAGATGAATCAAAAGTATCCAATTTAGAAAAATCGGACGCGAAACATATTGATACGATAGCGCGATCGGTAAAATTGCGAATAAAAAATGCCAATTTCCAAACACAAAATCGGTTGTAAAACGGCCGGCCAGGGGGAATATTCGCGTACCGTGAATGAGTCATATACCTAACAAGAATTCCATTCTAAAATTAGAACTGTAGTGGTAGTTTTTGAGAATTTATAGTCGATTTGTTTGTGGCCCATAAGACACGGAGAACTTGGGAAAACTTTTTTTTTTTAATCTTCTACCGATTCTAGTTTCCACATATTCTTCTTAGTGTATATTTTGTTTTTAATCTGTTATTCAAACCATTTCTGGCTTTAAAACTATTGGAATTATTTTTTAGCCTAGGTTAAACTTGATATAGAACGCTTCTAAAAGGGCATGCAGCCACTGCTTTTTTTTTAGAAAGCCATTCTTTGTTTCTTTTCTTTATTTTGGAAGCCATTTCTATTTTTATTCTATTTCAAAATTGTCGAATTCAAAGATATTCTATTAAATAAAAGTATAATGTGTAAAATTTTATACAACATACAGCAAAAATAGAATTGAAATGAAAACAATCAATGCAGCTAATTTTTTTGTTTTGAAACCGCGATCCGTGAGCTGAAACATGCTCAAAATTTTTTTTTTTTTTTTAAATCACAATTTTAAGTTCGTTATAAGCCTAGTATTTTTGATAGATTTTATCATTTTGGGACCAAAAATAGGTTCGTTATAGGGGTAGTTCGTTATTTTACAAATAGCAAAGTTTGTTATAACGATGGTATTTTCAATGGAATGGAATTGGAATCGCCGTGGGTTCATTATAAGGGAAGGTTCGCTATATCCAGGGTTTGTATTAGCGGGGTTTTACTGTATATATATATAATTATTATTTATATAACTAAACAAATAACATGGAAATTTGAACTAATCATGTTTGTTTATATCACAAGTTCTGGCCAATCAGAGGCAGTGTTGATGATTGGCCTAAATCTATTTTGGCCTGCCATACTTTGAATAGGTTTAAATAGTTGATATGCTGAAAAGATGTACAAACTAATTGGTATAACCTGTGTGTATGAACAGATTTGTCGCGAGCAGTTCCTAGCCCTACACTCACTTCCTCTGCTGGAAAACCTCTATGAATATTTTTTAGAGAATTTCTCCCTTACTGTTAAGTAAGTAACCACAGTTGGTCTCAGCTATTAAAGAGACCTGTGTAAATAGAAAGAATGATGGATGGTATCAAGGAAGCTACAGGAAGGTCACTAGATGAGCAGCAAGTGATGGTTGGAGAATATTTGTTGATTTTGTCACCAAAAGTTGATGGACACTAAATATAAAAAGTTATCACAGCCAGTACTTAACTTTGTGTACCTGACGCTTTATATTCATTCTCTCTTGTTTTCACAAGGTGTCTAAAAGGTGTGGACTCTCTCCTGCTTTTAGATATTGTTATTTCTTATCCCTTTGTGCAAAGATTACACAAATTCCATCAGTCTATGCTCTTCAAGCTTTGCTTTCAGATAGTAGGCACAATTCTAGACTCTAAGAGTCCTGAGCTGTTAGATAGTTCTCCCAGAACTCTTGGTCCAAAATTGTACCTAGTTAGTTGTCCAAGTCTCTAGGCCACATTTTGTTGTCACCTTGTTGTTCTAAATATATACAAGATTCAGATGGCACTCTGCAAAGGAATAAACAATAAAATGATCATTTTTTAATATTACAGAAATATATTTTTTTTTAATGAACTTTTCTCTAATATTGAGAGAGTAGGAAATTTTAAACTTAAGAAAATACTTTGCTCAATTTTATTAGAAAAGAATAGATACAAGAAAATAAGACCTAATCCGAATAATTTAATAGTGTGTAACGTTTTGGTAACAGCATTGTTACCATCTCACACGTCACACACTATTAAATTATTTGGATTAGGTCTTTTTTTTCTTTTATCTATATTCTATATTCCAAATTGTGCTTTATCATTAGGAAAGAATAGTAGAAAAGTGAAATTGTAATGAATCAGGTGGTAATATTGTTACCACGAGGTCCAAAAAAAGGCTAAAACAATCCACCACCTGTGACCAATCAGGAAGCCAGCACGTGTTGATGGCAGTTGTTGGATGAATGATTCTTCCTGTCTGTTGCGCTTGATTCTTTTCTATAACGCACAAAGGTAGATAAAAAGACGTCAAACAGAGATCCTTACAGATCCAGAATGCCTATATCCTTGACACAGCAGTGGTGTAACAATATCTTTAACAAAGTATATTTGCCCTCTTTTTTCCCCCTTCCCAAATGTGCCATTTTTGGTTGTTTGGAGGTAAAAAGTGGTGGTGAAGTTCCATGATAGGCCATTGTGATGGCCCTTGGTGACCCAATGAACAAATATTCTCCAATTTGATAAGTTGCTGACCATCCCTTGTAGCTCATCACTCTCCAGTAGCTTTCCAGCCAGTTTGTCTTCCTCTCTATTAGGGATCATAGCCTGGTCTCTCTTGGAGGTGGTCTCTCATCAGAGTTGTAATTAGATCCCAACAAGTTATTTTTGTGAGAGAGAGAGAGAGAGATTGAAACAACTTTTATCAGATCGTTCATATAGGAGTACATAAGATTAAATATAAAATAAATAAATAAGTTTAGATAATGATAAATATATGAGTAAATAGAGATAGAAAGTTATGCAACTGTAGGATTGGTCGTTCTTTTGATATGTTTTCTCATATTTATATCCTGCTAACCTGTTTTGCAAATGCTCTGCTATCACATGTTGGTGTGTTTCTACAGATCAAAGGATACAAAGAAAATAATAAAATTCAAGAATAATTTGAACTCCATCTTCGAAGGTGTTCCATCCAAGGGTAAGTTGCCCATTTGAAATTTGGGGATTATGGAATAGAAACATTAGGTGACAAATCCATAAATTTAAAGATATTTGGGAAACAGTGTTATTGGCATCAGGTGCTGATCAGAGAAAATATCACAGCATGTATTTAAATAGTTGGTACAGTTGTGTAAAGGAGAAAACAATTATTAGAACTTGAGTAAAATTATTCAGGCCTCCAGGGAAAAAGGGCATCTGTTCCCGAAAGCTAGAGAATAAAAATGTTTTAAATAGGCACTTGAGGCCTGATTAATTACTCAATATTGATTACGGGGGATTATTTTATTGAAGAAAATAACTTATTATTATTATTACACACACACTCGAGCGAGCGGCCACGCTTTTGCAAGCTCCGCCGTTTTTCGCCTCTGGCGTGAGTTTAGATGTCTGTTGACATGCCAAATTTGGTATTGGCGAATAGCCCAGGATCGGCTGACTCAGTGCCTGAAAGGCCCAGCCTTGTATCCCAATCTGGTGAAGAGAAATCACCGAAAAACAGCCTACAGAAGAAAACTTCTAAAGAAATTTCTGCAAATCAAAAACATGCAAATTCACCGGCAGGCGACGTGC
This sequence comes from Cordylochernes scorpioides, assembly GCA_030710605.1. Classification (NCBI taxonomy): domain Eukaryota; kingdom Metazoa; phylum Arthropoda; class Arachnida; order Pseudoscorpiones; family Chernetidae; genus Cordylochernes; species Cordylochernes scorpioides. The sequence goes on from CP092883.1 coordinate 43,961,809, forward strand.
ATGTAAATCCGGCCGCATCGCGTGACGTCACCGCGCCGCCGACTGCTGCTTTGAACAGCCCTACAACAGCCAGCCCGGCCTCGCTCAACTGGGCCGACAGCGAGATGGCGGAGGTGGACGACAACGAGGGCTTCATCCTCGTGAAGGGCAAGAAGAGGCGCCTCGGCTCAACTTCACCTGAGCACGCTGCAAGGCAGCCCAACAAGCCTGGAAACCAGCGTAACTCCCAGCAGCGGAAGCGGCCAACAGGGCCGAGAGCAGTGCCGCCTCAGGAGATCAAGGTGACACGCGCGAACATCGCCGCAGCCAAGGCGAGGCAGACCTCTTCCACCCACGAGAACTACGTCTTCGTGGAGCTGTGCCCAGACATCCGGACTACTCCTACGTCCGGGCGATGAGCAGGCTATTCGGAGGGCCTGGAGGCATTACACAATTCAACAAGATGAACAGCCACTACATCGTGGGCTTGGAGACCAAGGATCTTGCGCGCCGTCTAGTTGAAGACGGCCTAGAAATCGAGGGAACGACCCTTAGGGTCTTCCCCTACCGCAAGAGGGCCGAGCGAATCATCGTCGCCAACCTGCCCGGCTTCGTGGAGGACAGAACCGTCGTGGACGCCCTGGGCCCATACGGGAAGGTCACCTCCATCGCCCCCATCATGGTCAAAATGGGGGAGTTCACCTTTACCGACGGCCGCCGGGAGGCCTTCATCCTGCTCAACGACGGCGTCAAATTGGACAGGCTGCCCACCCGCCTTGAGATCCAGTCCAAGGGAGACACCCTGCCGGCCTTCCTCTCCTTTGGCATTAAGTGCTCAAAATGAGGGAAACAGGGCCACCGCAGAGCCAACTGCCCAGCGCTCGCCAGGCAAGGGAACGGCAGCCCCAGGCAAGCAGCGTCTCCCACCGACGCAAGGCCCCCCTCCCTCCTCCTCAGCGACCAAGGAAGCCGGCACCTGCGCCCGCAACACCGGCGTCCCCTGTCCAACCGGCAAAGACTTCAACCGAGGCTCAGGCGATCCCCTCGGCACACCAGCCTGCCGAACAGATGGATCTCACCCACCCCGCCCCTGCTGCCCATCCTGCTCCCCTGGCTGCCCTGCGGCCCCCCGAGCCTCGCATCCCTCCGCTCGACCACGCGATGTCGGTGGAGAAGCTGTCCTCACCTCCCGCCACGCCTGCCCGGGGAAAGGCCGCACTCGAACAGCTGCTGGAGCACCTCAGGAAATCCCCCAACCCCTCCATCGACTGGGACAAGCTGCCCGACCTAAATTGCGAGGAGGCTCAGAAGCTCCTCACCTCTGAAACCACCATGAAGAAGCGAGCGCCCACGCTAACAGAAGAACAGTTCACCGCCCTCGAGAAGTTGCACGAAACCATCAAGGCCTTGTGCCCAGACTCCAACTCCACCATCCGCAAAACCCTACAGAAGACCAGGAAGGTGCTGCGCGAAGGACGGCCCCAATGAGTTACCGCGTCGCCACCATCAACGCGCGAGGGGTCGCCACTCGGGGGAGGAGCCTTGCCCTTTGTCATCCCCTCAGGCAACATCACGTGGACATCGCGTTTGTCCAGGAGACAAACGCATTTCATCTGGGCAGCGTCCAAGACCTCTGCCTCGGCTACAGCGCTGTTGTACTGGCCCATCCCGTAGCCATCTCGGGATCCGGACTCGCCTGCGTCTTTGGACCAGGCTTAGCCGTGCTACAACAGCGTATCCTGTGGCCGGGCCACATCGCCTTGGCAACAATAGATGTCCACGGCGAGAAGATGACGGCCATCGCCGTTCATCTGGCGCATGAACCCCGGGAGAGAAACCGACAACTGGAGCTCCTGGCGGCGACAGCGGCACAGGAGGAGGAGGGGGGCTGCTGGATCATCGGCGACTTTAACATCAGGGATCGGGGCCCCTCTTCGTCATCATCATCGGATGCCCTCGCCGCTCTTCTGGACCTGGCCGCGCTGGTCGATGTGGCCACCCAGTTCGATGCCGCCCACCTGCCCACCAGAGTCGCCATGCACGGCGACCAAGTCGAATCCAACCACCTGGACCGAATCCTCGTCCCTGCTGGAGTCCTGGATCGCGTGTCCATCTACGCGACCAGCCACTACCACTTCTCGGACCACCGCCTCGTGCTGCTCCAGGTGGGCCCGCCCACCACCGCCGTCTCCTCCCCCACCCAGCCTCGCTTGGCCGCGATGCTCCGCTCGGGCCTTGCTCTCGAACATCTGGCTGGCTACATCCGGGAGTTGGAGGTAGACACAGCGCACGATGACGACGACAGGACCTTCTGGGATAGGTGGACCTCCATCAAGGTGGGGCTGCTGGCGGAGGCCAGATCCCTGCACGACCCACGCCACGCTGCCAGCGACAGTTACGTCTACAGGGCGAGACGTTACATCGCGGCGCAGCTCGAGGCTTCCTCCATCCGGGCCGACTACCCATCGCTGCCGGACCTGGCACGCGCCATCCGCCTCCGACGCCCGGTCAGCGTCATCAGGGACGACGAAGATAACGTCATCGGGGGCCCCGAGCTTCGGAGGAGGGCGTTCGCGACCTTCCGGCCCCGCTTCGCCCGTCCCACCACCGATCCAGCTGCGGGAGCTGCCTTCATCGCCAGCAGCGCGCCCACCACCACCCGCGAGCTGAGTGAGGAGGACCCGCTCCACCGGCCGGACATCAGCCCCAGCGAGATCGCCAACGCCATCGAGCACCTCCTTCGCGGAAATGCCCCCGGCTGGGACGGCTTGCCGTGCGAACTCCTCGTTGTTTAGTTTCTCTAAAGGAATCGGGCTACGATGGTGAACACTTCTTTATTTAAGAACGGAACTCTCTAACTAACTGACAGCTTCCAATTATCTCTATATATATCCTAACTCGTGCTGTCTATATGCAAAACCATATTTACATATTTACATCTAAATATTTACAATTACGTCACATCTCCCCTCTTAGAGATTAGTTCTAATCATCTCCAAACGTCTGGGCAGACGAACTGTTCTTCCAGAGCGAGTCCTATAAAGTGCCTCTTCAGGAGATGTTGATGAATCGGTCACATCCGTAGGAGCATCTGAAGTGTGTGTGTTGGCCTCTGGGTAATTTATATATGGCTCTTCGTCTGGCTCGAAGTGTGGAGGCCCTGGAGACCTCTGACCAGTAGGAAGTAGATGGAAGCGATTTCTTTTAACACTTCCTCTCGGTGTATCAACCATATAAGATCTTGGAGTATCTGCTTTGGAAATGATGACTCCGGGAGTTTTAAGGTCCGTCAGCCAAACTCGATCATTCACATCCAATGGAGGCAGTTCTCGTACTCCTTTTTCCTCGATCATAGTAGTATTTTTGTTTTTTCCTCTGAATAGCTTCATGATTTTTCCAATTCTTTAAATTGGGTGGTTGGTGTTGTTTCGCTGGTGTTGGAATAGTGGTGCGAATCCGCCGTCCCATGCTAAGTTCTGCTGGGCTGAAGCCATTTGCAAGTGGTGTAGCTCGATATGCCAGCAAAGCCAGATATGGATCCTTTGACTTGCTAATTCTTTCTTTAACAATTTTTACGAAAGATTCTATGAAGCCGTTACTCTGCGGGTATCTTGGACTGGAGGTGACATGAGTAAATCCGTATTCGTGGGCAAATTCCTTGAATAGTGATCCGAACTGGGGGCCATTGTCACTCCGAACCTCCAAAGGAATACCGTGCCTTGCAAAGATGGACTTACAGTGGACTATTATGGAAGCTGATGTCATGTCCTCTAATCTTGCAATTTCTGGGTATCTTGAATAATAGTCTGCTATTAACAAGTAGTTTTGGCCCTTTAGTGTAAAGAGGTCAACTCCAACTTTCTCCCAAGGGCAATTTGGAAGCTCTGAGGGTATTAGTGGCTGATGTCGATTTGTTCTTTCCTCAATACACATAGGACATGTTCGGACCATCTCCTCAATTTCGCTTGTGATCCGGGGCCACCAGACGGATCCTTTGGCCCTTTCCCGACATTTCACTATCCCAAGGTGTCCTTCATGGATTTTTTGGAGCAACCCTTTCCTGATATTCTCTGGGATAACGTATCTTGACCCTTTCAGGAGAATACCATTCTCAACGGAGAAATCATCCTTTGCTGGCCAATATTGACTTATGGACATGGAGACATTTGTTCTCTCCGGCCATCCTTCCTGGGTGTATTTAATAATATTTTGTATCACCTGGTCTTTGTCTTGACTTTCTTTTATTTCCTTTACTCGGACATCAGATATGGGCATAAATGAGGACAACCTGTTGAACGTAGGCACACAACTCCTCCTCCAATTCCTGAGTCCCGACTTTCGTCCTAGGTGATCTAGATAGCGCATCCGCCACTATCAAGTTCTTTCCTGGCGTATGTACGATCTTATACGAATATCTCATAATCCGTAGTCTCAATCTCTGAATCCTAGGTGTGAGATCATCGATGTTTTTGGAAGTAAAGATCGGTACTAGTGGTTTGTGGTCGGTTTCAAGAGTGATCACCAGGCCTTGGATGTATTGCTTGAATTTCTCACAAGCCCAGGTGATAGCCAGCGCCTCTTTTCGATTTGAGCATAACGCTTTTCTGTTTCGGAGAGCGTTCTAGAAGCATAAGCGATGACCTGTCTCAGTCCATCTTTGGTTTGCCATATTACTGCCCCTAGCCCAAAAGATGAAGCATCGGCTGATACTGTGATAGGCAAAGAAGGATCATACAAGGCTAGCCCTTGCGCAGAAGTAAGGTTTTTCTTTATTTGGTCAAATGCCCGATCTTGATCATCTCCCCAAATCCATTCTTCTTTCTTTGACAGTAACTTGTTCATTGGATGCGCCATCTCCGCTAAGTTGGGGATAAATCTAGCTGAAAAATTTACCATTCCTAAAAATTGTTTTAGTTCCTTGACAGATCTCGGTTTGGGAAACTCCAGTATAGCTCGTTTTCTTTTGGGGTCTACTTGAATCCCGTTAGGACCAATTTGATGACCTAAAAACTTAATAGTTGTAACTGCAAATTTGCATTTTTCCTTGTTCAAGGTAAGTCCCGATTTAGAAAGTCTTGTTAATACTGTTTCGAGTCTTTTATCATGTTCTTCTTGGCATGAACCATAAACCATTCTGTCATCCATATGGCACAGAGTTCCTTCCAGTCCTTCCAATATTTGACCCATTCTTTTCTGAAAAATTCCCGGAGCGGAAGAGATACCGAAAGGTAACCTCTTAAACCGAAATCTCCCAAATGGAGTGATAAATGTGGTAAGTGCTGACGACTCTGAAGACAGTGGTATTTGCCAGAATCCACTATTAGCATCCAACTTTGTGAATACTTTAGCTCCTTTCAACTGGGCTAGCGTATGTTCTACCACCGGGATTGGGTGTATTTCCCTTAGAATATTTTTATTGAGTATCGAGAGATCGACACATATTCTTAATTTTCCCGAAGGTTTTGCAACTAGAACCATGGGCGAACACCATTCCGAAGACCCCTCGACTTTTTCAATTACGCCATTTGATGTCATTCTCTCCAGTTCCATTTGAAGTTCTTTCATTAGAGGTATAGGTACTCTTCTTGGTGTATATATCGAATAAGGTTTTGCCCCTTCTTTCAACTTTATTTCGTATGGAATATTTATTTTTCCCAGTCCATCAAATAACTTAGGAAATTTGAGCATTGGGTCTAGCTTGTAGGAGCATGATCTTCGACAATATTTATTCTCCTAACGAGACCTAGGATCTCGCTAGCCCTACAGCTTAGTAAAGGTCGGGCAACTCCTTTAACGATGTAGATGGTCTCTTCGCACTTCTGCCTTTTTGATTCCAAAAAAGCCTGGAACATTCCATTGACCTCTATCTTCTTGGAAACAGCAAAAGATTCTTATCGGCCTTCTCCGTCTTGAGGTATCCAAAATGTTGCAAGTAAATCCCTTCTGGCATAACCGAAACGTCTGCTCCTGTATCGATTTTAAATTTTATTTGCTGGTCATTTACCTTTATCACTTCACACCACTTATCTTCCGAATTCTCCTGCATTCCCACTATTCCAATGAATGCATTATTTAGGGAGCTTGATACTTCTTGTATGGTTTTAGTGTGACAAACCTTGGCAAAATGACCTTTTTTTCTGCACTTGTTGCAAATAGCATTCCTAGCAGGACATTGTTCTTTCGAATGTCCTGGGTAATATCCACATCGGAAACATTTACGTTTCTCATTAGAAGACCATCCTTGAGGATTCTTTGGAAAATTAGAATTGTACGTTTTTGTACCTTTCATTCTTCTTTTCTGAGGCGTGGGTTCGAATCCCACCGCTGCCACCATGTTTAGTTTCTCTAAAGGAATCGGGCTACGATGGTGAACACTTCTTTATTTGAGAACGGAACTCTCTAACTAACTGACAGCTTCCAATTATCTCTATATATATCCTTACTCGTGCTGTCTATATGCAAAACCATATTTACATCTAAATATTTACAATTACGTCACACGGCAACGGCTACGCCCGGTCCGAAGACGCAGGCGAGTCCGGAACCCGAGATGGCTACGGGATGGGCCAATACAACAGCACTGTAGCAGAGGCAGAGGTCTTGGCCGCTGCCCAGATGAAATGCGTTTGTCTCCTGTATAAACGCGATGTCCACGTGATGTTGCCTGAGGAGATGACAAAGGGCAAGGCTCCTCCCCCGAGTGGCGAGCCCTCGCGCGTTGATGCTGGCGATGCGGAAGCTCATTGTTGCCCTCCTGTAGTCATCTTGCCCAAGGTCTTCCGGAGGGTCTTGCGGATGGTGTGGTTGGAGTCTGGAACCGAGGCTATGATGGTGTTGGCCAGCTCTTTGAGGGCGGCGACCTGTGCCACTGTCAGCAAGTGCGCTGGGTTCTTCATGGTGGTCTCAGAGGTGAGGAGCTTCTTAGCCTCCTCGCATTTAAGGTCGGGGCAGCCCGTTCCAGTCGATTTAGAGGCTGGGGGACTTCCTGAGGTGCTCCAGCAGCTGTTCGAGTGAGGCCTTTACCCGGGCAGGCGTGGCGGTAGGTGAGGACAGCTTCTCCTCCGACATCACATGGGCGAGCGGAGGGATGCGAGGCTCGGGGGGCCGCGGGGCAGCCAGGGAGGCAGGGTGGGCAGCAGGGGCGGGGTGGGTGAGATCCATCTGTTCGGCAGGCTGGTGTGCCGAGGGGATCGCCTGAGCCTCGGTTGAAGTCTTTGCCGGTTGGACAGGGGACGCGGCGGTAGCGATGGTGCTGTCCTCCACAAAGCCGGGCAGGTTGGCCACGACTATGCGCTCCGCCCTCTTGCGGAAGGGGAAGATCTTGAGGGTCGTTCCCTCGATTTCCAGGCCGCTCGCGTCCAGACGGTTCGCGAGGTCCTTGTTCGCAAGGCCCACGATGTAGTGGCCGTTCATTCGATTGAATTGCGTGATGTTTTTTGGCCCCCCGAGTAGCGCGCTCATTGCCTTGAGGTAAGAGTAGTCCGGGATTTCTGGGCACAGCTCCACGAAGACGTAGTTCTCGTGGTTGGGAGTGGCCTGCCTCGCCCTGGCGTCGGCGATGTTGGCGCGTGTCGTCTTGATCTCCTGAGGCGGCACTGCTCGCGGCCCTGTTGGTCGCTTCCGCTGCTGGGGGTTGGGCTTCTCAGCAGGCCTGCCAGGCTGCCTAGCGGCGTGCTCCGGTGTTAAAGTGAGGCGCCTCTTTTTGCTCTTCACAACGGTGTAGCCGTCGTTGGAGTCCACCTCCGCCATCTCGCTGTCGGCCCAGTTGAGCGAGGCCGGGCTAGCTGGAGTTGCGCTGGTCGTAGCAGCAGTCTTCGGCGCCGTGACGTCACCACGCTCGGCGGCCAGATTTGCATGCCTTTCGCCTGCCGGCGAATTTGCATTTTCTTCATTTTCAGAGTTTTCTTTAGAATTTCTTCTCTCAATTCTGTTTTTCGGCGATAATTCCTCGCCAGGTTGAGACAGGATGCTGGGCCTTTCAGGCACTTGTTCAGCAGAGCCTGGGCTACCTTTTGGTACCGAATTCGGCATGTTGACCGACAATTGCACACACCTCAGAGGCAAAAACGGCGGAGCTCGCGAAAGCGTGGCCGCATGCTCGTGTGTGTGTGTGTGTGTGACAATTTGACAATTAAAAATTATTTATTGTCTTCTAGACAATTTTACATCATTTTAGCAACGAGGGAGAGAAAGAGAAGAAAATATACATATATTACATGAAGAATTAAATATATACATATATGATACAAATTTACAAGGGGGATAAAGGAAGGAGACCTCAGCGCTGGAGGGTCCTGGACCAGGCGATAAGCGGGTCCTCCACCGCTTCTCCGAGCCCAACCTGGACAAAGTAGCGATAGATTCGCAACTTTGCCGACGCCAGGATGGAAAGGGCGTCGTCCTCAAGGCCGGACCCGCCGAAGATCCAAGCCTGCAGGTCAGGGGGCCGCCCTATGATGTTGAAGGCCTCTCTAATGAGGGGCCTGATGGAGGGACAGCACCAGTAACGGTGGCTGAGGGAGCGGTCGATGGACCCGCAGCCAGGACAGGAGGGGCCAACCGAGGCAGGATGGGCCGGATGGGGCAAGGCGTGGAGGGCCAACTTGAGGGCCGCGTCGGCCTCGTGGCCCGAGTGGGCGCAGCGCCGTAGTGAAGCCCAGTCGATCCTGGATGGTGGATTGATGGTGGGCGTCCATCTCGCCAGGAATCTGGAGATGGGCGTGGCGGCGAGGCGCGGGCGATCCAGGGCCCGTCGGGCCGAGCGGGTCGTGAGGCCGTTGAGGAACGGCGTAGCCGTCCATCGCAGCACCACGGCCGCAGCTAGAGAGCTAGATGAGGGTGCAGACTCCGCCCCGAAGCCCACGGCGTTGTCGGAGGTCTGCCTCCGACAGAAGGCGCCCAGGGCCCGCGGCGTCAGCCAGGGCCGAGCGCGTAGGGCGGGCGATAAGGTGTTCCTCCTCGATGAGGTCCCGGACTCGGGCTCCGCTCCAGCGGGCGGGGGCCAGGAGGTCGGGATGGCGGAGGAACCGGCAGCCGCCGATGATGGGGAGTCCCAGCAGCTGAGCCGTGGGGACCGCCCGGTGGTTGAGGCCCAGGATGTTGGAGGCCTCCTCCCATAGCTTCAGCAGCCGGAGACGGCGGGGCTGGAGACGGGTGCCGTCCAGTGGAGGGTGGATCCAGGCTTCCCCGCTGTTGCCGCCGACCAGCCAGCTGAAGGCATTTCTGCCCCCGCGGCGCCTGACCTGTACCCCCTTGAGGCAGGCGAGCTGGAGCTGGGTCGCGAGGTCGAGAAGGCCGAGGCCTCCGATGGCAACTGGCCTCGCCATGACGTTGGCGGGAAGCCACGCCGTGTGGTCTGGCCCCCAGACGAACCTCGCCAGTCGGGCCTGCAGCTTGGCGATGGTCGGGGGTGATGGGAGGTATCCATGCAGGTGGTGCTGGATCGTGGGCCCACCAGCATGTTCGCCGCTCTTGCTCGTCCGACGAGGGAGAGGCCGCGGGTGAAGGGCGTCCATCTGCGGCACGCAGACTCCAGGAGGGCCAGGAGATGCTGCTCCCGGTGGGCGACGGTGCTCCTGGGGGCGATGTCGAGCCCGAGGATCCTGATGGAGGTGGTCAACCAGGAGGTGCCGAGAGGGGAGTCGCCGCGGTTGCGCCAGGCGCCGCACCAGAGGCCAGCGCTCTTCCGGAGGTTCACGCCAACTCCGGAGGCTTGCCTATAGTCTTCGAAGACGGTCGCCACCCGCTCGAAGTCTCCGTCGCGATGGAATAGGAGGACGATGTCGTCGGCGTAGGCGATGACATTGCCCAAGCCGAGGGTCAACTCCGGGCGACGTAGCAGCGGCCCCGTGGCGATGCTGAAGAGTGCGGCGCTTAACGGCACAACCCTGCCTGAGGCCGTTGAGAAGGGGGAAGGCTGTTGTATGAAAGCCTCCGGCCCGGATGGTGGCGTCCGCCCCGGCGTAGAGGATGTTAATCCAGGCCATGAAGGCCGGCGGGAGGCGGAGGGATGTTAGCAGGGACTCCAGGAAGCCGCGGTCCAATGAGTCAAAGGCGGACTCTAGGTCGACGCAAATGACGGCCAGCGGCGAGCCCAGGGCGTTGGCCTCCTCGATGGCGTCCGTCACCATGGCGATGTTCCATGACGGGGACCTCCCGGGGACGGCGTAGGTCTGGCATTCCGGCACCAGGGTCCGCAGGTGGGGCTTGAGGCGCCGGTGAAGGATGGCGGCCAGGACCCTGTAGTCGGCCGAGGGCATCGCGAGAGGCCTGTGGCCATCAAGGCCGCGACCTCCGCGGGTCTTGGGCACGAGGCAGATGGAGCTGCGCCGCGTCGACGGAGGCAGGGCACCGCGGAGCCGTGAAGCCCCGAACACCCGGGCCAGAGCTTCCGCGAAGAAATCCTCGTTGAAGGCGACGAGGAGTTCGCACGGTAAGCCGTCCCAGCCGGGGGCCTTTCCGCGAGGGAGGTGCTCGATGGCGTTGGCGATCTCGCTGGGGCTGATGTCCGGCCGGTGGAGCGGGTCCTCCTCACTCAGCTCGCGGGTGGTGGTGGGCGCGCTGCTGGCGATGAAGGCAGCTCCCGCAGCTGGATCGGTGGTGGGACGGGCGAAGCGGGGCCGGAAGGTCGCGAACGCCCTCCGCCGAAGCTCGGGGCCCTCGATGACGTTATCTTCGTCGTCCCTGATGACGCTGACCGGACGTCGGAGGCGGATGGCGCGTGCCAGGTCCGGCAGCGATGGGTAGTCGGCCCGGAAGGAGGAGGCCTCGAGCTGCGCCGCGATGTAACGTCTCGCCCTATAGACGTAGCTGTCGCTGGCAGCGTGGCGTGGGTCGTGCAGGGATCTGGCCTCCGCCAGCAGCCCCGCCTTGATGGAGGTCCACCTATCCCAGAAGGTCCCGTCGTCGTCATCGTGCGCTGTGTCTTCCTCCAACTCCCGGATGTAGCCAGCCAGATGTTCGAGAGCAAGGCCCGAGCGGAGCATCGCGGCCAAGCGAGGCTGGGTGGGGGAGGAGACGGCAGTGGTGGGCGGGCCCACCTGGAGCAGCACGAGGCGGTGGTCCGAAAGGTGGTAGTGGCAGGACGCGTAGATGGACACGCGATCCAGGACTCCAGCAGGGACGAGGATCCGGTCCAGGCGGTTGGATTCGACTTGGTCGCCGTGCATGGCGAATCTGGTGGGCAGAGGGGCGGCGTCGAACTGGGTGGCCACGTCGACCAGCGCGGCCAGGTCCAGAAGAGCGGCGAGGGCATCCGACGATGATGACGATGAGGGCCCTCGATCCCTGATATTAAAATCGCCGATGATCCAGCAGGCCCCCTCCTCCTCCTGTGCCGCTGTCGCCGCCAGGAGCTCCAGTTGCCGGTTTCTCTCCCGGGGTTCATGCGCCAGATGAACGGCGATGGCCGTCATCTCCTCGCCGTGGACATCTATGGTTGCCAAGGCGATATGGCCCGGCCGAAATGCCTTCAGCTGGCTGATCGGCGGCAACAGCGGTGAAGCCTGGATCCACCCTCCACCGGACGGCACTCGTCTCCGGCTGCTGAATCTCTGGGAGGAGGCCGCCAACATCCTGGGCCTTAACCACCGGGCGGTCCCCACGGCTCAGCTGCTGGACCTCCCCATCATCGGCGGCTGCCGGTTCCTCCGCCCTCTCGACCTCCTGGCCCCCGCCCGCTGGAGCGGAGCCCGAGTCCGGGACCTCATCGAGGAGGAACACCTCATCGCCCACCCTACGCGCTCGGTCATGGCTGACGCCGCGGCCCTGGGCGCCTTCTGTCGGATGCTGACCTCCGAGAACGCCGTGGGCTTCGGGGCGGAGTCTGCACCCTCATCTAGCTCTTTAGCTGCGGCCGTGGTGCTGCGAGGGACGGCTACGCCGTTCCTCAACGGCCTTACGACCCGCTCGCCCCGACGGGCCCTGGATCGCCCGCGCCTCGCCGCCACGCCCATCTCAAGGTTCACCTCGAGATGGTCGCCCACCATCGGTCCACCACCATCTAGGATCGACTGGGCCTCGCTGCGGCGCTGCGCCTTCTCGGGCCACGAGGCCGACGCGGCCCTCAAGTTGGCCTTCCACGCCCTGCCCCATCCTGCCTCGGTCGGCCCCTCCTGTCCTGCCTGCGGGTCCATCGACCGCTCCTTCAGCCACCGTTACTGGTGCTGTCCCTCCATCAGGCCCCTCAATAGAGAGGCCTTCAACATCATAGGGCGGCCCCCTGACCTGCAGGCTTGGATCTTCGGCGGGTCCGGCCTTGAGGACGACGCCCTTTCCATCCTGGCGTCGGCAAAGTTGCGAATCTATCGCTACTTTGTCCAGGTTGGGCTCGGAGAAGTGGTGAAGGACCCGCTCATCGCCTGGTCCAGGACCCTCCAGCGACGTGGTTTCCTTCCTCCATCCCCCATCATCATCTTGTGAATAATATTTTTGTTTCATATATGTATATATCCTCCTCTTGCTATATGTAATATATTTCTCTCTCTCTCTGTGTGATTGAATATGTGTAACATTGTCTTGAAGACAATAAATAATTTTTAATTGTCAAATTGTCACACACACACACTCTCTTATTTACTAAAAAACATGTTGTTTTTTATTTCTCTTATTCAGAGTTACTTTTGTCTGAAAATGGTAACTATGCTGTTACCCAAATGTCAGTTGTTTGATTTGTTCTTGTTACCTTGTGTATGCGTTCAACTTGATTGTTGTTGGAACTGTTGTTAATGCTCTGATGGAATTTTCTCTAACTTCCTCTTGTTGTTTTTATCCCCTTGTGTAAAGTTTGCACGAATTCCATGAGTCCATGTTCCTTGAGCTCTTTTATGATAAGTAGCCTCTTCCAGAGGTCCTGTGTTTAGGCATCTTTCTCATTCTGCCTGCATCTAAATTTCATTCTAACAGCATCTTGGTTATAACATTCTAATTCTCCGCCAGGTGGCCAACGAGACAAGTCGCAAACAACATCGTCTCCGTGCTACAATTATTTCCCAGATAAGTAAATACTTTCTCTTCTTATTACTCTTTATCTATTTAATATTGGAATTTAATTCTAACTTGTTGGATTATATCAGATAGGTTCTGGTAAAACTGCTTAAAAGAAAATTTTTATTTTTGGTAGCCATAATTTGCATAGTTATGAAGACAAAAGAAAGTAGTTTCATTGTTAGTTATGTAAATTTTAAGACGCAAATTATACCGGCAAAAATTCCTAATATGAAAGACCTTGCTTTTGCTGCAAAAACTAATCGAAGATCTATTATTCTTATGTTATTGATAATTTCAGGAATAGAGCAAAACCCTGGCCCTAGGTCAGCTAAACAAATGACAATGGAATCTTACAGAGAGAAAGATCTAGCTGAAATGATAGCATCCTTAACAACTAAAATAGACGATCTAGGTCAGAGATTGGAAACCCGACTATCTTCGCTGGAAAGCGGGATGAAGGAATTAAATCAACGTTTCCAACATATTGAGACATCCCTTGAGAAAACTGCTAAAGCAGTGAGTATTTACTCGGAGAGGATAGACGGTTTGAAAGAAGACTAGATCTTTGCGAGATGAAGCAAAGAGAAAATAATTTGATTTTCTACGGAATTGAGGGAAAGGAGGGCGAGGCCCCAACGGATACTCGTGCTATAATCATGAACCTGATTTCTGAGAAAATGCAAATTCAGGAAAACATCACGATCCAGCAATGTCGCAGATTGACAAAAAACGCAAACTCGCCGATTCTGATTGAAGTGCCGGAACACAACGAGCGTATCATGCTCTTTAAAAACATGTTTAGACTAAAAAACACCAGGATCTATTTGAATAAAGATTATTCGGTAAAGATTAGAGAACAACGGAAACTACTAATCACAAAAAGGAAAGAAACTCTTGGGAAACGGTATTGCCACGAAACTACGGGATACAGGCTCATAGTTGATGGGATTGACTATTACGTTACAAATGGTAGAATAATGAGCCAAAGCGGCGACAATGCTTTATAGCCACTGACAATTCCCCAATCCTCTGTAATTAAAAATACTTATGGGCAAACTACTGTAAATAAAAAATCTTGTTTTTCGTTTAAAGGCGACACACAAGTGCTGTGTTGGAATGTTAATGGTTTAGAAAGGATGTTGTTGCAATTCGACCTATTCACACATTTAGAAAAGTGCAGCATTTTTGCACTCACAGAAACATGGAAGGATCAACATCTGAAGAACAAACCAACAGGATTTCATCTGTATGAATCACTTGCTCAGAGAGACCACAAGAAGCGTAGATCATCGGGGGGAATTATTGTTGGGATTCGAGAAGCTATGAAAGACAAGATTGAAAGGACTGAAATTGAAAAACAATGGATTATGATCTGTCTGAGGTTGGACGGTGAAATGCGAGTGTGAATGATCTTTGCTTACTTGCCACCAAGCGAACACTATTTGACCAACTGCAAAAATTTACTCGACCAAATAGAAGGGAAAATAGTTGAAGGATATGAAGTTTTACTGGCTGGTGACTTGAATACACGAACGGGTGCATTGGGATTTCTTCATAATACATTATACCTTCCTTGCTACTTAACTACTAGACGCACTTCTAAAGATCCTGTAATATCTACGCATTCAGAACAATTTCATAGATAGATTGGATAATAATACTCTTACAATTTTGAACGGCAGAACAAGGGGGGACAGAAGTGGCAACTACACATATATATCAGCACGGGGATCCTCGGTGGTAGACTACTGTATTGTCTCCCATGGGCTGTTGGGTTACGTACATGACCTATACATCGAGGGATTACCACACTCAGATCACTTACCTCTAATTATAAAAATGGATATGAGTTGGGGACCGAAACAAGTGACGAGCCCGACTTCACGGGTAAAGAAAAATATATATGGTTACCCGAAAGAATATCGCTCTTTGTAGAGGACTTAGGAGGAGCTTATGGATTTTGGAATAACTCGATTGAGAATATAATGAACAACATGGTTAAGCAGATCAAAAGCGCAATGGTACAAAATGGTATGCAAATTGAAATAAAAGCGAATAACTTACTGTCGAAGCCTTGGTTTGATCACGAGTGCTACATAGCGAAAAAGTATATGAAAGCAACTCTGACAAAAATATATTAAATCAAATAGGGATCTAGATCGTTTTTGGAATATGTTAAAACAAGGAACAAATATACATCGATTATTAACAATAAAAAGAAAAAATATTTTTGTGAAATACAAGAAAAATTAAATAATACATACGATTCAAGTGAATTCTGGAAAACAATAGCTCGCTTCAGAAAAAGAAACTATACACAGGGCAATATCTCATTATCGGACTGGCAGCAATTTTACAACAAACTCCTGGATACAGAATCAATACCAGATTACGAACCCGTTACTATGACCTTCTTAAATACAGATAATGAGCTAACTAAATGCATAACTCTTAATGAAATAAGCAAAGAAATTTCTCGAATAAGCCATGGCAAGGCGACTGGTTTTGACGACATAATGAATGAAGCAATAAAGACCCTCCCAAAAGATTATCTAACTTCCTTAAAGGATATATTCAATAGAATTTTGAGAACGTCTGAATTTCCGACAACATGGTTGAAATCAGTTATTCAACCAATTTTTAAGAATGGTGATCCAGACGACCCCTCTAACTATCGAGGCATAGCGCTCTTAAGCAATATAGCAAATTTATTTACATCAATACTTAAATCTCGTCTAGGCAGTTGGATCGAAAGGAGAAATATAGTTCCTGAGAACCAGGCGTGATTCAGGGCCGGCCACTCATGTCAAGACCATATATGCACTTCAATATTCCCTGATTCAAATGACTCTAAGCCGAAAGAGAAGAAAATGCTACATGTTCTTCGTGGATTTGAAAAAAGCCTTCGACACAGTGCCCCACTCATTATTATGGAGAAAACTGGTAGATGCAGGTCTCAACCACCGTTTTGTTAACTTAATTAAAGATTATTACACAAATATGACAGCGGTAGTGCGATGGAACAATTCGTTCACTGCGCCAATAAAGGTGCGTTCGGGAGTTTTACAAGGGGAGCCGATGTCACCTTATTTATTTATACTTTTTATAAATGATTTAATCGGGGTCTCTACAATAATTCAGATTTACCGGGAATATATCTCCCAAATTATGGATATGTTCATATTCTACTATACGCGGACGATATTGTCTTGATTGGAGAATCCAAAAATAACCTTCAAATAAAAATCAATATGCTAAGAAAATATTTTGAAACAAATTTATTAACCCTGAATGAAAATAAGTCAAAAATTGTAGTTTTCAGAAACGGCGGTCGATTAGCACAAAATGACAAATGGTTTTGGGGTGAGCGGCAACTGTCTGTTACTACGAAATATCTATACTTGGGATATCCGCTTACAAGTGCAAATTCACTAAACAAGGTAGCGTCACACTACAAGGGCAAAGCCCTGGCAGCAATTGGCGCTGTGTGGCAAGTTCTGGCAAAATCCAAGATGAACTCTCTAAATGCGGCAATGAGATTACTTGATTCGACGGTCTTGCCTCACATGCTATACGCCGCACCCTGCTGGGCACTCAACCAAGTAAAGGTAGTTGACCAGGTTCAGAATATTTTCCTAAGACGCTACCTAAATTTACCAAAGTATACTCCGGGGGTTTATGCTAAGAATGGAGTGTGGACGAGTATCACAGGAAGTTATTATAACTAAACAGGTCCTGAGATTTTGGGTGAGGATTATGAAAATGGAAGAGAGTAGGTTGCCCCTGGCATGTTTGTCACACCTCTGGACATTACACAGCAATCAAAGGGCTGGTTTAACCTTTGTGGAAAACCTGTCAACCATTTTAGACTCAAACGGTTTTTCGTTCCTGAAGGGTTGTCCGGATTACACTGCAATACTGACTGAAATCCCTGCTATAATTCGAATAGCAACCGAACAAAGCATCCAAAACGACATGGCGAAAATTCTAAATACTTCACATTACAGTCACTTCAAATACCTAAAAAATTCAATAACAGCAGAACGATATTTATTCACAACTATTCCTCTAGTAATTAAAGAATTTTTGCAAAACTGAGACTCCTTTGGACGATCTTCCCAGAAAATCGTTCAAAGCGCTGGAAGATTGATTTGACTCTAACTTGCGATCTGTGTAAAACAGAATCCAAGACGAAATTATGCATATAATATTTGAATGCTCTTGCTTAGAGAAACAGAGGAAAGAAATTTTGGGTGACTTACCTGGTCTCAACCTGACTGCCAACAAATTTGCAGCTGGATGAACACACTGATGGTTGATCAGGGTCTCTCCCTCGGTTTATATAAATTCTACAAGGCCGCAGTCAATGTCCGTTGGAGAATAATGGATTCATCGAATGTCGTGGTTTGCTTTGAGAAGAAAACGAAGATTGAATGCGGCTGATTTCACACTAACCCTCTCAATGATATCCTAACCTTGACATATTCTAAACATTGGTACTTTAATTTAAATATTTAATCATGTATGGTTCCTTTTGCTCTGTATGTTTATTTTTGTATATATGGTTATAATTCTTTTTGTTTGTTTTTATTTCTTCTCTCTTTCCTTATTACTTATTGTATTCTAGTTTTTATTTTTGAAATATCTTCCTTTGCTAAATCCTGTAGAGGGGAATCATGTATTGGGCTGGATGCCCCAATAATAAAGGCTTGTGTGTGTGTGTGTGTGGTTTATAACATTCTAATTTTTAGTTTCTAATGCCAATATTTATAACCATGGGTATTATTATTATTTTTGCTTATCCCTAGCACACGTGGTACAGGCCATGATAATCATGGTCGGTAGAAGTAGGCGACTACTTTTACTGTAAGTGCACTACATGTCTACACATGTGAAAAGCAGTTCAACTTTGCACTTACCATAGAACTCGGGTCGTAGTGGTCGAAAATCAATGGTTTAGACCATCCTTCCACTGACCCCCTTAGCCATGGGTATAACAATCAGCCATATGTTATAAGAAAATAATCTATTTTTGATGCATATCATTCTTTTTGAATTAAAACAATTTTCTTCTGCCCATACTGCAATGGGAGGGTTCACCACTGATGAGCCAGGCCCTCACATTATTTTATCAAAATTGTTTTAATTCAAAAATAATTGTACGTGTCGAAAATAGTTTATATTTCCTTATATTAAATATGATGTGTCCTGAGTGATGCTGCTATAACAAGTATTGTATTTTTAATTCAATTTTTATTCGTACTACATACACACCAAATTGTTGGTGACTTTTTTGCTTTAAAAACCTACTTAATATATTATTTCACAATAAAAATATTCAACAATTTTTGAGAAATTCCTTTTAAAATAATAATTTAGATGGCAGAGAGCGCCATCTAGTGAAACAGAAATCAACTAAACATTGGTGTGACCTGTTCCCTGATATTTGGCCAACCTATTTTCTTGATAAATCAAGAAAAGCCAACCACAAACACGTTTCGGGCTGTTGACCCTTGTCAGCTTGGTGTAGGCTGTACCTCTACGACCAAAAATATTTTAGCCTCGGAGGCTTCTTGAGAAATCAAGAAATGGGTATTTAAGACCAAACTTGCATAAATACGCTGGAGATGTGATAAAATAATTTCAAAAATATCAGTTAACCAAATATCAGGGAATTAGACTAAATCAATGTTTAGTTGATATTTATTTCACTAGAGGGCGTTCTGCAATATAAAAAGCTCATGTGAGCATGGTCAGGATATGCTTTTTTTTTAAATTTTAATACCAGGATCTGATCATTTTAATTATTTTAAAGGTCACACCTAGCGCTGCGGCGATTTTACGATGGAACAAAAATTGAAGCAGAGGATTTGCATAGAATTTTGTGTGAAACTTCAAATATCAGCGAACGAAACTTTTGAAATGCTTAATAAAGCATTCCCCAATGACGACCCAAAGAGAACAAACTGTTTTTGAATGGCATTCTAGATTTAAAGCTGGCAGAATTTCCATTGAAGATGATCCTCGTCAAGGACGCCCAAAATTTCAAAGGACTGATAAAATATCACCGATTTGATAAAAGAAAATCCTCGAACCACTTTGCTGGAGCTAGAGCAAGACACAGGCATCTCTAAAACAACAATTGGAAGGATCGTAACCGAAGATTTGAAGCTCAAAAGACTCTTGAAAAATTTATCCCAAGATTCCTCACTAATGAGCAAACACTGTGTCGGCTTTCAACCTGTGAGGACATGTTGGAAATGACAAGAACGGATCCGGAATGGAAGACAAGATAATCACAGGCGACGAAACATGGGTCTATGGCTATGACCCTGAAACCAAGCGTCAATCTGCCGAGTGGAGAGGTCAGGGTGAGCCTAGACCCAAAATATCCAGGATATTGAAATCCAGAAACAAGGTGTTGCTGGTCACCTTTTTGGATAACAAGGGCATTGTTCATCGCGAGTATCTTCCAGCAGGCCAAACAGTTATTAAGGAAATGTATTTGGGCATTCTTTACCGTCTAAGGAAAGTGATTGGAAAAAAAAAGGCGAGAAAAATGGGCTAATGGTGACTGGATCCTACACCATGACAATGCCCGCCCTCACACAGTTCACTTGGTGGCGAGTTTTTTGGCGAAAAACGGGACACAAATCCTACTTCAGCCACCCTATTCCCCAGACATCGCACCAAATGACTTTTTCCTGTTCCCCAAACTTAAAGCTGTTCTAAAAGGAAGACATTTTGACACCAGGGATGACATAATAGAAAAATTGCTGTTGGCATTGAAGAGCATTCCAAAAGAGGCCTATAAAAACTGTTTCGACAATTGGGAGAAACGATGGCGCTGGTGCGTGGAAGCAGGGGGGGGGGGAGGGGGGGGATTACTTTGAAAAGTTTTAATAATTTTTTTAAAAATATCTTACCTTTTTTTTATGGACCCAGTCCGGGAACTTATGGGACATACCTTGTATTTATATAAATTAATGATATTAATTGAAACCATTGTGTGTGTACCATTTTCTATTTATTATTTTCATTGGTATGTGTCAAATTAACAAGGTTATACTGTAAATCTTTTATTAAATCCAATATATGCCTTTTTATAATCTAATATATGTGACAATATAGTGGTAATAATGTGGTGAGGAGAGAAATAATCACACGACGAGTTGGAAGAGAAATCTGGAAGCCATCCGAGAGAGAGAGGTAGCGAGAGGGCTGTCCGCTGAACGACTGCCTGTGTGTTCACCCCCGACTACCAAAATAGTCCCCAGGTGTTGACGGGCGGGCCCCTTTTGCCGCCTCTTTGGAATGTCGTGATGTCTAAAGTGTCTCGCTTTAGCTGCCCATCTCTCTCTCGTTGACTGTAGGTTTGTTTTATTAATCCTGGAAGAGCATATATTATGACATATGGCCCCCGTTGAAGAAGGCTGAACATGGTTTGAGTATACTTAAAGCTAGAGAAGTCAGGAATATAGAGAAATAATTTTACAGTTGAAATTAGTTAAGGTAATGGTGACATAGTTTTATGTAAATAAAATATTGTATAGTACACAAGTAAATATTATTTACAAGCAGTTTTACAACACCGGAGAGTTTGACATTTAAGGAAATCTTTGAAAATATCAAGGTTATAAAAGGCTATATACAACAAAATCTAATGTACTATAAGGGAAATGTTATTGAGGAGTGTGAACAAGGGGAAGAAGAGTCACAAACATATGATGGAATTCTGAAGATCATTAAGACTGGGGAACTCTACACTTTAAGCTATTTTTCAGGCGGACATGGCAAGGGGAAACTTGTCATGGGCTTTCTATGCTATAGGTGTAGAGTACGAGAAATGAGATTGAGGTTGGCAATTGTGTGAGTTCAGGACTGAGGTAAATATAAAACTACATACAATGTTAGAACCTCGGCGAACAGAGCGAGGGGAAACTTGCCCTGGGCCATTCTACCTTATCTATGTAGTTACTTGTGTAGCGAGTCCGAGGGGAAAAGTCCCGTGTGTAGGTGAGGAAGTCGAATGGACTTATATTTAATTTGCGGAAAGTATGCGCGCACAGTGCCAAAAATTGGGACGAGGACTGCGTTGTCCGTTACAAGTGACAAGCTGCTCGGACACGAGGTGTTTGAACCGTCGTGGGAGCTTGTGCAAGGCGATGATTTCGCGGTGGGTTGAACGTGAAACCCATGTCTGCGCGAAATGATGACGGACCGAACAGAATCAGCGACGATGTTTAACGTACCTCCGTGGGAAATATCGAAGGTAGGCTATATCGTGCTGGTTTGGACAATGGACAAACATAGATTTGAAGACAGGGTCCGTGTGGCGAAACGTGTGGCGCGAGAAGAAGAAGCGAACTGTGCCGCTCGATGCAGATTGTTCAAGTGCGAACACAAAGGGTTTGATAAATATCTAGCAGTTAGTCAATCTGCATCCTGTGACGAACACACCATTGGCTAGATGGTGTGGGTCGGTGGATATGCTAGAGATGAACTACGAAATATTTTATCATGAATGAAGGGCGAAGATTAGGATTTTGAAATGACAATATTGTTTGTAATAATGTTCGATAATTGATTAATCAATAATTCTATAAAAGGTCCTGAGCTTGTATAAGGTTGACAAGGTTGTAGGAATGAGTGGGACATTAAGGGGAAGATAGATAAGAGTCACCAAGGGTTGGTTGTAAGCAAGGCTCACGTGATGGTTGAAATTCTTCGACGCCTGACTTACAGGGTGAATTTTGAGTCGTTTAGGGAAAGAAATTATTTTTCGTGAGTCGTGCTTACAAGTAGGAGAGGTCATATACAAATAGGTATACAAAAGTTTAGGTGCTGGAGGCATATTTTTATAGATAAATTGATTATGAAAAATATATTGTTAATAGTAAAAATCGTAAAGCATTAATAGGTAGAATTCCAATTTTTTTTTTCTTTTTTTTTCAAAGTTACGTTAAAATGGAAATTATTTAATTAAAATGACGATTGTTAAATTCTACTGGTAAGGTAACTAATTAAATGAGTTACAAATATGTAGATAAATAGTATGGAGAATAAAATCATTGTTAATAGGCGTGGAGAGAATAAATGGAGTTAATTATGTAAATATTGGGACAATTTACAAGGAATGACTTATTTAAGAATGAATGGTAGGGTAAAACAATTCCACTTACAGGTTATGCTGGTTTAGAGAGCAGGTAAGTTCATTGAGATTCGGGAGAGTTCTGTCTGTGACACTGTGCGTACCAGTGTTTTACATCACAGTAGCGGCAGGGATATGGCGGAGTCTTGTCCATGATGATGGAAGGTGTCCTGCTCTGGCGCGGCGATCGTTCTTGGGCAGGTCTAGTGCTGGAAGAAGTAGGCGGCAGCTTCATCTCCGTCGTAGGCGATCACTTCTTCAGGGTAACGGTTCAAAAGTTGGCGAAGAAGGGGTTGAGGGCTCGAAGCGGAGTGGTTACAGTTGAGTTGGGTTTGGCCGATCATCGTGGCTTGGCTTCTTGTTTCTTCATACTCTGGTATATGAGGGATTTGCTTCCCGGCCAGGTCTTATCCTGTCGACTTTCACTGTGACAATATAGTGATAATATGGGGAGAGAGAAATAAGGAAACCACAAGTTTGGAAGATGGGACCCAGCAAACCGAGAGAGAGAGGGAGCGCTAGGAGATGGCCGCTGAACGACCGTTTTTGTCGTCGCCACCACCCCCGACTATCCAAAAATAGTCCTGCGGGGTTCCAAGAATGGCATGTGGTCAGTGGTTCAACATGGCCGTAACTTAGTTGTTTTCTATCTACATCTCTCTCTCGTTGACTGTAGGTTTACTTTATTATTCCTGTAAGAGCATATATTATGACATATATATATATAAATAAATAAAGAAGGCATATCCTGACCAGGAGCACATGTGCTTTTTAGAAGGCAGAGCGCCATCTGGTGGAACAAAAATCTCCCACACAGGCTAAATCAATGTTTTGTAGATTTATGTACCACTAGATGGCACTCTACCATCTAAAAAGCCTATGTGCTCCTGGTCAGGATATGCCTTCTTTTTTTATTATCAACACCTGACTTTTTTATTTTTTTCACATATATATATATATATATATATAAGAAATAAAATTACTCAGCACAAATGTTTCAAATAGAGCAAACATTCTACTTGGCCTTACTGCCCATATGTAATTCTACCGTCCTATAAACTTATATGTTCATAGTTATATGCCAGGATTCCAACCTTGTCTCAGTGTATAAGCAGAATTATTGGTGGTGGTGCTCCATGGAATGGGCCTTGCCCTGTAGTCAGCCACATTTTCCTGTTGGCCTTCACGGTTACCGTTGCAGCTCGGGGCTCACGACACCGTACTACAGGGCAGTAGCAGAATCATTCATAATCGTATTAGAGCTCTACAAATTGGTCTAGTAGATTGAAATACTCTGGGAGGGTTCACCATTGATGAGCCAAACCCTCCTATTTTTTTTCATATAAGTAAGGAGAAAGTTTATTTTATTCAATAAAATATAAATATTTGTGACTGATTGTTTCATTTCTTACCTATTTCAATAAAGCAGTGGAAGACTTGTTTTTGTGGACATGAGGAACAAATCTCAATAATCTTTTATTGGATTGTCCTGTTTTTCAAGACTATAAATTGACAATAATAGTAAGAGAACCATGTATTTTTATTTCCAGTAATGTCTATTAAATTTGATACCATTTGTAGATATACTTTTAATTATATATAGCAACAAATATCTTATAAGAAGCTGATAATTTATATTATGTTGATTGTACATATTGCCAGACACTTCTTTCTTTTGTACACAGTTCTTTTTTTCTCATTTTTTATATCATATGGCTATTCTATTTTCAATATCATATGACTATTATATTCACTGCCTATAATTATTGTAAATAAATATGTATAGACAAATGTCATACATGTATGACAGCACTAGGGGGACATAGCGCTTTAAATTGGAATAAATAAAGAAATAAGTATTAGAAGAGTATGGAAGTTTTAGAGGGTTGTTAAAGCCAATTGTTTTGAGTATTCCCCAATGTCTCCTAACTCCCCCTCTTTGTGCACAGGTTCCTTTGATTTGAAGAAAGTCCTCGAGTCTACCTTCTTCTTCAGTTAACCTGTAAAAAAATTGTTTTGTTAATATTTATTATTGTAAAATATAGTATTGTTATGCAATTATAAAACTGTCTCTTCTTTGCATCATTTATCTCAACGCACTTCATTTATTTATTCTTTTTTTTTTGCCTATCCCTAGTACACGTGGTACAGGCCATGATAATCATGGACGGTAGAAGAAGGCGACTGCTTTTACTGTAAGTGCACCACATGTCTACACATGTGAAAAGCAGTTTGATTTTGCACTCACAAACGTGCCAGAGCCCCTTTTGGTTACTTGCGCTCACTGGTTTGGTTAGACTTTTGCAAGAATCGGGGGCCATTGGAGTATTTTTATTTATCAGAAAAAAAGTGCCCAATGCAGGAATTGAACCCGGGTCGTAGCGGTTTAGACCATCCTTCCACCGACCCCCCATTTATTTATTCTGTTGTTGAAAACTGGAGTTATTATACTTTATATAGTAGAACTGCCACATGGATGCAGTAGAATCTCCCTGACACTCACTAGGCCATACCTCAGTTCTTTGTGTGTTTGTATGTATCTATCTATATTAATAAAATGGAAATTTCATAAGTGGTGTTCGCTTAAAACTTTCGTTACAATGCATCAATTTCGACCAAATTTTCAACATTTATGTAAAACGAGATGGAGCAGGTTTTGCTTAACATCAAAATATTTTTCCTAACATTAACATCCGAACTTCGCTGTTATCGATTAAATACAAAAAAAATCAACAGAGTTAATTTTATTTATATAAAATACAAAATTAAATTTCAACAGAGTTAATTTTTTTACATACTAGCTAATAATCTCAATCTAAAAAAATATTCAAAACAAGCAATTTTAAGATAACACCATATGTAAAACAGTCGGCCAAGAAAACAACTTCCCTCGAGTAAAACCCGGGCGGAGCCGGGTACACCCGCTAGTATGTTATATGTATTAGATATGGCCATTATAAAATATAAATACCAAATAATAAATAGAAATATCAACCTAAATGATAATTCACATAATAAATCAGATAATAATAGATATACTCTATACTCTAATTAAATAAGGATTTTTATTCTAAATAAAACAATATGCAAAAATATCCTAATGTATATATATATATATGTGTATTATGATGCATAGGGTTCACCACTGATGAGCCAGGCCCTCCCATTAATTTTTCCATTGCAGTAAGGGCAGTAGAAATTTTCGAATTTTCATATATGTGTATATAGATTTATAATAGTTTAGCATCAGGCGGTGTTTTATTAATTTGGATTTTTGGCCTGTGGTTTGATATGATAATTTTCAAGCAGTCAACAAGTATATGTCAAATGTTCATAGTTTAGAGACTTTCTAGTGTAGCAAAAAATCTAAATCTTAAAAAACAGTTATTCAAAATCAAAATGGTTCTTTATATTTTCTAGTGAACATTCAAGCCACTACACCAACAAAATTCATTGTTTCAGTGCATTTT
This sequence comes from Cordylochernes scorpioides, assembly GCA_030710605.1. NCBI lineage: Eukaryota > Metazoa > Arthropoda > Arachnida > Pseudoscorpiones > Chernetidae > Cordylochernes > Cordylochernes scorpioides. Next base: position 43,987,396 of record CP092883.1, read on the forward strand.
ATTAAAGGGATTGGCACTTTTTCATTCGAGAATGCTTTACACAAGTTACACATGCAGTTATATATCATTGAGGGAGGAAATAACTTGAGGTATCATTGGTAAAGAAAAAAAAAATAGTTTGTATATCCATTATGTAAGGAGAGGGTTGACTCCTGGGAGCTGTCAGGACAGGCAGTGGCTTGTATTGCTATTGTAAGCACATGATTCCACTAAACAGGTATCTAATTTCACCATGGACAATGCTGTATAAACCCCCTAAAGTTGATAATTAGGGAGCAATGTCATTGCTTCTTCCTCCTGTCTTCTGTGCAACCTCGGCTATGCTTCAAAAGCCATATCTATATACATGTATATCGTAATGTAGAAAATAAGAAAAGGCAAACCTCAGAATGACAAGCAATTTATTTAACGTAAAACAAATTTATTATTTCATAAAGCACAATTTGGATTATAGATTATAGCTACAAGAAAATAAGACCTAATCCAAATAAATTGTTTGTTCACACACTTGATAACAGTACTATTTAAGAACATGCTATGATATTTTTTCTCATTTATTCTTCTGTCTGATGATGGTGACAATGCTGTTACCGAAACGACACACACTATTAATTTATTTGGATTAGGTCTTATTTTCTTGTAGCTAAAATTTATTATTTATAAAATGCAAGGCAGATAAAGAGAGAAGCTTAAAGAGACTAGAAAAATATAATTGAAATAGTAAATCTGGTCACATAAAATATTTTGCGTGCTACATTATACAGTAAAACCTGTAAAGTACACCTAATTGCAGAGCTAAAGTGTCCTTTAGGGAGAGGTGTCCTCTAACCTGAGAGTTACTAAATTGTAAAAATGGTAATTTTGCAAATGAAAACTGTCCTTTGTAGAGAGATGTCCGTTAAGGGAAGGTTCTATTGTATATGTATTTAATGATAAAATGATCTCTCATTGATAAAGGAATAGGTTTTCAATCTCTTTATTTTATTTTAGATTATAAATTAAACATTCGCCAACTTCTACCCGCCATGATTATCATGGCCTGTACAACGTGTACTAGGGATAATTAATAAAAAATATATATATGTCGTAGCTGTCGTGGTCAAATGAAAGGGCGCAACCAAGAATTAGCTCCAGCCAAGCGAACAGCGCACCTGCGATGTCTGCCACCTTTATTTTTTGTACAGCTTTTATAGATGGATGAATTTACATATTTACATTTTAACACAAGCGTAACATATTTACATACTTATTTTGACGAAAATAAATTATATCTCTTGGGCACTAATTATACAAATTATGACAGATGGAACCTGTGTGGGATAAATAAATTTAAAATGAATTTAAAATTATTTAGTTGAGATTGGGAGGTAATTTTATAAATTGAATTCTGATACTATGTACAAAATTGGAAATTTGTGTGATATTATACTAAAATATATACAAGTAGGGATTAACATAACATTAATTCGGATATATAATACAATGATAATAAAGTTTTAAATGTAGCAGGATACGAACCTGTGTGATGTGGCTACGACTGTGTATCTGTTTGTGGGAGTGTTCGGTGTATGAGAGAATATCTTGCGCTGGAGTGTAGGTGGATTTATGATGGGCTGAGCATCCTTCTGTACCGTAGTACTTTCCATAGGGAACGTAAGAAAAGGGGTGTTGAAAAGGTGTTCAGGGATTATAAGGAATGAATGTTTGATATGACAGGATACGTTTGAGGAATGAAGACTTGGTCGTGGCGAACAATTTGGTAGGATGATCCAAATTGGGTCACTGGAGCCCTCGGAAGGTTTCTCGTTTGGGAAGGAGAGAAAAGGGGACGGTGGTCCTGTCAATGAAGTAGCGCAAGGAGAATATCTCTTGATGTTGGTGTGTGAACATAATAGTTTATTGCAAATGATCAGAGGGAAACGTACTAAATTCTGTGACGTACATCCTGAACGGATTGTTTCAAGATGGGTCTGTGATTATCAGTAATCCTGCTGACTTCTCAAAAGCAAATAAATTTGGGAAAAACTATCAGTTCTTGGTGGTCAATGGGCAACGCAAGTGGTGTTATACAAATTCAAAATAGGAATTATATATACGAATTCCCTGACGTTAGAATCTTATGGGGGGTCATCAATCTTAACGTCGTGGTCACCATCCTTTTCTGAGTGATTAATGAAGTCCTTGAAGGTGTTCCAAAGGACCATCGAAAGCTCTTCAAGACAATAAATTAAGATTGATTGTATTTGTCTAAATCGGGACGACGGCAATAAATAAATCAGCAAATGTATAATCGTCATGGAGACGTTTGGGTTAATAAACTCCATTGTAAGGAGGGATAGAAAAAATATTGGGAATTGTATAATTCTATTAAAATATTTAACTATGGGCAACGGCACTAACATATTTTTGCTTATGACTGACCTATTTTTCAATTTCGTATTATCACAGTTAATAAGGGGAGCACTGAATTGAGGGCTAATTTGCGGGGTATGATTAAGTGTTGGTGAGGATGGGAGCAATATTTTCGTTGTCGGGGATGGTTCTAATTGGATATCAATCTTTGGGATGGTGTCAGCAGTTTGTCTCTCTCTACTGATCTCCATGTTACTTAGCAACAAGCATGGATCGACCTCAGCAACAATCCAGACGGTTCATGCTTATGTCCAGGCAGACTGGGCAAAAATGTTGAAAGAAGTTCCAATCTGTCTCAATTGTCAAAGTGAAGACCAAACAGCGGACCACGTTCTTTTCATTTCTCCCCAGCTTTTAGTGGTGGTGGTGTCTTGTCCATTGTTGCTCCATGGAAAGGTGGGGTGCCATTGCCCCGTTAGTCAGCCACATTTTAGAGTTCCCTGTTCACAGTTACCGTAGCGGCTCGGGGTTCACGACACCGTACTTCACCCTACAGGGCAGTCCGTTACTTGTGCTGCTTCTCCCGCCCTCCATGTAGAGGAGGAGTCTTCCGAGATTTTGAATACCAAATATTACAGACAGCCATCCTTCTAGGAATCAACTAATCCAGAAATCCTGGAAATTCTCCCAAAATATAAACCTGCCTAGTGCTACATCATGAATTGTACCTCCACTAATATTTCAGAAAAAACTATGGTCTGAAGAAGAACCTGGGTAGTTGACGACTTCAGTAAATTTTAGGATCCTGGGTTAACCAAATAAGTAATAAGTTCTATATACAGTTAGACCTGTCTATAGCGCCCCCTCTTGGGACTCACCAAAATAGAGTGCTATAGAGAGGGGGTGCTATAGACAGGTTTAACTGAACAAGAATAAAACCTATCTTAAGAGACATATATTTTCACATCTAGAGAGATATATCCCCGTGTCAACCTCGTACCTCAGAGGTCCTTGATTCGTTGGCAGATTCAGGGGGTACTGTGAAAAAGGGTACGAGGGCCAAAGGGGGGGAGTCCTATCGGACATATATATTTTTTTTTGACAATTAAAATAATTATATTGACCTCATATCAATACATGCAAAGTGCACAGTCTGCACTATTTAAAAAAAAAGATAATTACATATATGTGTGTGCATCATACTATGTACAAAGAAAATGGCGCCTCTGCCAGCGCTGCAGAGTTTGGTGGAGAATCACCAGCGGGTCTCCAGGGACACCACGTATTTCGAGATCTACGAAGAAAACGTAGATAGTGTACATCGCCGCTGAGGAGATGGCGTGGTCCTCGAGACCCACTGGAAAGATCCAGGACTGCAGGGTACGGCGGCCGGCCTATGATGGAGAACGCCTCTTGTCCTATTGGAGCGTAGAACGGGTTTAAACCAAATCCGAACGAGAGGGTCCAGATGGCAAACTGACTAAGTAGCTCTCGAAGACGCCTGTGGGTGCCTGGTCGACTCCACTGAGCTGAACCATAAAGGCGAGGGGCCATACAAATGACCGCTCGGTGCATGGAGAATACATCATTCCTTTGGCTGGGTGACTGGAGGAAGTAACCGGGATACATGGAACACAGGAGACATCTTTTTTACGATTTTATATCATTGTGAAAAAATAGTACAAATGTGATATTGTAGTGGGATAAGGTGCATAAATTATGAAAAAGGCATCTGTGCAACTGAGCGTTGCTGATGGCTTGTGCAATCTATCGGAATAAATATCAAATATTCTCGTTGATTTTTAATTATTCCAGAATTGGCCAAATACCCATTCTTGATTAATCAAGAAAAGCTAACCACGGACGCGTTTCGAGCAGTTGGCCCTCGTGGCCTGAATGACCAGTTTTTGGTCGTTGAGGTACAGCTTACACCACGCTGATGAGGGCCAACAGCACGAAACGCATCCGTGGTTAGCTTTTCTTGATTAATCAAAAATGGGTATTTGGCCAATTCTGGAATAATTGAAAATCAAAGAGATTAGTTGATATTTATTCCGGTAGATGGCGCAAGCCATCAGCAACTCTGGAATCCTTCCATCAACACCTCACCGTGGAGGGGCCCCTGCATACTTTCTTCTCTGGCTTTGCCCACCTATTCCCTTTCTCTTACTAGCTGCACCGCTTCACTATTATAGACGCGAAAGATTCTTTTTGAAATTAAACAATTTCTTCTGTCCTTACTGCAATAGAAAACTTAATGGGAAGGCCTGGCTCATCAGTGGTGAACCCTCCCAGCGGTTTCGCCAGTTTAATCTACCATACCGCTGTTATATTGCATTTTTCGATCTTCCTTTTATAGTGATACTGTTGTTAGACTCTTGGAATGGGTATTTTAGAATAAGTCATTAAGGAGTAAATTTTATTAACTGAGAATTTATTCACTTTTCTTATTATTTCCCATTTGTAGACTCCGTAACGAATCTATGTATAAAAATATATAGTAGAACCTCCCTGTAAAGGACAACACCTAATTGCAGAGCAAAAGTGTCCTTTAGGGAGAGGTGTCTTCTTACCGAAGAGCTATTAAATAGTAAAAATGGTAATTTTGTAAATGTAAGCTATCCTTTGTAGAGAGGTATCCTCTAGCGTAGGTGTCCTCTCATGGAGGTTTTACTGCATCCCTTTATAAGGACTTTTGTGTCTTTATTTATATATTTTTTAAAATTTCTGTGCTTTAAAATAAAAGTATTTAATAAATATAAACAACAGATTATTATATTTTAATGTTTAAAAAAATACTGACTTGGTCTATTGATATTCGTAATGCATTAAGTAATATTTTTAAATATCTTTTGACAAATCTATATATATATAATTGAATGTCTGTCTGTCTGTTTGTTTGTTTGTTTGTTTGTACTCTATAGATTCAAAAACCATACATCCAATCGCCGTGAAATTTTGGGATATTATTAGGTATATCACCGGGAAGGTTTTTGAAAATAATTTCATGAATATCTTGAATATTCTTAGAGTTACTTGCAGATTTGTAGATTTAACTCGCAAGCAGCGCCCCCATTGTGACGATGATAACAAGTTTTCTTATCACTAAGTTTGTTATGTTAAATATTATTTATCAAAAGTAAGATTATCTCAGGATGACACGGCAATGTGACACGGGAAAGAATGTTCACTAGATAAAACTATGATTTTTTATATGATATAAAAAGCCAACAATGAAGATGAATGTAATATAAAAAGCCAACAATGAAGAATGAATGTAAGATAAAAAGCCAACAATGAAGAGTGAATGTAATATAAAAAGCCAACGATGAAGAATGAATGTAAGATAAAAAGCCAACAATGAAGAGTGAATGTGATATAAAAAGCCAACAAAGAATAATGAATGTAAGATAAAAAGCCAACAATGAAGAGTGAATGTAATATAAAAAGCCAACAATGAAGAATGAATGTAAGATAAAAAGCCAACAATGAAGAGTGAATGTAAGATAAAAAGCCAACAATGAAGAGTAAATGTAATATAAAAAGCAAAAATGAAGAATGAATGTAAGATAAAAAGCCAACAAAGAAGAGTAAATATAATATAAAAAGCCAACAATGAAGAGTGAATGTAATATAAAAAGCCAACAATGAAGAGTAAATATAATATAAAAGCCAACAATTTTGAATGAATGTAAGATAAAAAGCCAACAATGAAGAGTAAATATAATATAAAAAGCCAACAATGAAGAGTGAATGTAAGATAAAAAGCCAACAATGAAGAGTAAATGTAATATAAAAGCCAACAGAGTGAATGTAAGATAAAAAGCCGACAATGAAGAGTGAATGTAATATAAAAAGCCAACAATGAAGAATGAATGTAAGATAAAAAGCCAACAATGAGGAGTAAATCTATATCTATATATATATATAAAAGTCAATTTCTGTCTGTCTGTCTGTTTCGCGATAAAATCAAAAACTACTGAACCAATTGGTACCAAATTTTGCATGTCGCTTTTTATAAACCTGAGGAAAATTTTCGGCTGCATTTTGATTAGTATTTTTTGCTATTTCTTTTTTTCCTTTGAAGAACTTTTTTTTACGCGGACTAATCCGAAATGGAATGAATACCTAAATATGGCCATTTTTTAAGCATCGGTGGTTCAGTGGTAGAATGCTCGCCTGCCACGCGGGCGGCCCGGGTTCGATTCCCGGCCGATGCATTTTTTTTTTTTTACAATTTTTAAAACACATTTATATTATCTTATATATATAAAATTGAATGTCTGTCTGTCTGTACTCTATAGATTCAAAAACCATACATCCAATAGCCGTGAAATTTTGAGATATTATTAGGAATATCACCGGGAAGGTTTTGAAAAATAATTTCATGAATATCTTGAATATCCTTAGAGTTATTTGCAGATTTGTAGATTTAACTCGCAAGCAGCGCCCCCATTGTGACGATGATAACAAGTTTTCTTATCACTAAGTTTGTTATCTTAAATATTATTTATCAAAAGTAAGATTATCTCAGGATGACACGGCAATTTATTTGCGACAAGAATAATGATACAATTCCAAGGCGAAGATACTATTCCTTTAACTTCCAATTACCGAGGGAACCAATTAATATTGATTTTATTCAACTTATCGAGTATTCCTCAAGGGACCGGGAAAAAATGTTCACTAGATAAAACTATGATTTTCTAATGTAGAAAATTAGGAAAGACAAAATTCAGGATGACAAGGCACACAGGGACCGGGAAAAAATGTTCACTTTATCGAGAGATTCAAATTTACGAGTTTCAAATTATCAAAATATATCTTTTTTATTTTTTAATAAGTTTTTAGAGAATTGTTTTAACAAATGTTCGCTAGACAAACCTTTACTCGGGTAAAACCCCGGGCGAAGCCGAGTACGTTTTATAAGTTTAAAGATAATTGTTTTAACAAATGTTCGTTAGACAAACATTCACTCGGGTGAAACCCGGGCGAAGCCGGGCACATCCGCTAGTATTTTATAAATTTTCTTTCAAAAATGGCAGATAATTCAAATAAAGAAATCATGGCTGAACAATCTTGGTATAGCGAACTTTGGATGAATCCCACACTTTATTCAAGTATGAAAATTTGATTTTATTTATTTGGTATACGGTATAAAGCAGTGTCGGGCAACCGGTGTGCCGTGGCACACTGGTGTGCCGCGAAGAATTCTAGGTGTGCCGCGAACATTTTTGTAGGTATTTAGAACTTTTGGTTAAATTTAAAAATAATGTTTCAAAAAATATTTTTTATAATTTTTATTCAATTTTAATAATTTTTTTCAAAAATTTTCATATAAAAATGAAATTTAAAAAAAGCAAATTTCATTTTATATAAAACTTATTTTAGTATTATAATTACAACAGTTTGCATAATTTTATATTTCATATAACGTATGTACATAATCTTGACGTACATAACTGGCACGTGCCATTATTAAAAAATAAAAATGCAAATTGGTACGTACCTATTTAAAATCATAAGTTAAAAAAAAACAATCCGCGAAAACAACTTTATTTAATAAAGTTGAATACATACTGCGGGAAAATACCTAATTTTTAAAATAATATGACCAAACTTAACCGTCATTTACAATCTTTGTCACAGCTGTTTATTAATAGAGACTCAAAGCTACAAAGCTTAAAAAAAAAAGAAAACAAAAAAAAATTATAAATTTATTTAAAAAATTTATTCGGAGTTTTCGTCAAAGTATTGCTGTAGTAATTCTTCATTTTTTTTGCATGTTGTAAAACACACACACATTCACACAATAAGTTTTGTACACCGTAAAATCTGTTGGTTAAAAAAGGAAAAAAATATTTTTGTTACGAAATTCTCACTCACTTTTAACTCAAGGTAACTTTATTTAAACATTTTATTATTATATTTGTGTGTTTTCTAAATTCTCTTAAAACTAGATGGAGAGATTTCTAATTAGAGAAGGTGCCAGTGATAAACAAAATCAATACGAAAATAAAGAAGATAAGAAAATAGTAAAATCAACTGGAAATAAGAGGAAATTCGTTGAAGATTATCTCAAATATGGATTTATACCATCTGTTAATGATCCATCACTGCCGTTTTGCTTAATTTGCCAAAAAACCCTCAGCAACGAAACAATGGTGCCAAGTAAACTACTTCGACATATTGAGACAAATCATCGGGAGCAGATGAACAATCCAATAAGCTACTTTGAAAATATACGATCAAGTTTTCAAAAGCAATCAAAAAAATTCAAGAAATTTATGACCACCTCAGATGAAGCTCAAACAGCTAGTTACATGATAGCTCAACTCATCGCTCGAAAGAAGAAAGCTCACGCGGAAGCAGAGGAAATTATCTTGCCTGCTTTAAAAATTGTGGCTGGATGTATGTTAACGAATGATGCTATGGAGAAGGTTACGAAAATTCCACTATCATCAAAAACGATTGCGAGAAGAATTGAAGATATGTCAGAAGATATTGAGTTGCAAATAAAACAATCTTTTAATGATTCATCAACAAAATGGGCTATACAGCTTGATGAAACCACAGATATTAGTAATAAAGCTCAATTGCTGGCATTTTTGAGGTTCGTCGATACAGGAAAATTTGTGAATAACTACTTTTTTTGTAAAGAATTAAAACAAAGAACGACTGGTGCGGACATTTTTGAATTAGTTGATGAAAATGTTATGAAGTATAACTTGAGATGGGAAAATTGTGTTAGCGTCTGTACGGATGAAGCTCCAGCTATGAAAGGTTCAAGAAAGGGATTGATAGCACATGTCATAAAAAAATCCAAATATCAAATTGGTTCACTGTATGATTCATAGAGAAATGTTAGTGTCAAAGTCGGTTCCTCCCATCCTTGTCACAACTCTAGATGAAGTTGTCAAAGTAGTCAATTACATCAAATCAAATGCTCTTCGATCGAGAATTTTTTCAACATTTTGTGAAGCAATGGATTCCGATTATAAAAATGTATTGTTTCATACTGAAGTCAGATGGTTGTCGAAAGGCAAAGTTTTAAATCGATTTATTTCAATGAAAAATGAAATAATGGCATTCATTGATAACGAAGAGATTAATTTTCCTTTCATGATAGTGATGTTTGGTGGTTACGAGTTTCATTTTTGGGTGATATTTTCGACAAATTAAACAGCCTTAATTTAAATTTGCAAGGTGCTCAGGAGAACATTATCACTATCTCCACCAAGTTGAAAGCGTTTAAGGAAAAACTCAGTATATGGAATTTAAATATTGCTAAAGAAAACTTTGCATCTTTTCCGATGGTTCAAGAGAATCCATCAAAATCTATTATCAAAAAAGAAGTCGAAGAAACTTTGACATTACTATCCGCTTCTTTTGATAAATATTTTCCTTACTTGGACGTTGAAAAGATGGAATGGGTAGTTAACCCATTTATGCACTGTGAAATTCAACATCTGGAAGAAGAAATGCAAGAAAACTTAATTGATTTAAAAAACGATTTAGTTTTCAAAAGACTATTCACTGAAAAGGAGCTATCTGAGTTTTGGTTGTGCTTAAACTCCAAATTTCCTAAACTTAGTAATGCGGCCATCGAATCATTGTTGCCATTTGGAAGTTCCTACCTGTGTGAGCAAGGTTTTTCAACACTCACAGAAATGAAGTCTAAGAAGCGCGAAAGACTTCAAATGATAGATGAGGAGATGCGCGTTTGTCTTTCACAAGTAGATCCCCGTATTGATTTGATATGCTCTCAAAAACAATCGCAATGCTCGCATTGATTATGTTAATTTAATATTGAAAATTAATAAAATGTGATATATATGTTTAAATTTGTACTAGTATTTATTGTTGTATTTTAATTACCTACGAGGAAATTTATAGTGAGAACCACAGGTGCGCCGCGAAAAAAATAAATTAAGCTTAGTGCGCCGCAACTCGAAAAGGTTGCCCGACACTGCTCTATAGATTCAAAAACCATACATCCAATCGCCGTGAAATTTTGGGATATTATTAGGTATATCACCGGGAAGGTTTTTGAAAAATAATTTCATGAATATCTTGAATATCCTTAGAGATATTTGAAGATTTGTAGATTTAACTCGCAAGCAGCGCCCCCATTGTGACGATGATAACAAGTTTTCTTATGACTAAGTTTGTTATCTTAAATATTATTTATCAAAAGTAAGATTATCTCAGGATGACACGGCAATGTGACACGGGAAAAAATGTTCACTAGATAAAACTATGATTTTCTAATGTAGAAAATTAGGAAAGACAAAATTCAGGATGACACGGCACACAGGGACCGGGAAAAAATGTTCACTTTATCGAGAGATTCAAATTTACGAGTTTCAAATTATCAAAATATATCTTTTTTTTTCAATAAGTTTTTAGAGAATTGTTTTAACAAATGTTCACTAGACAAACCTTTACTCGGGTAAAACCTCGGGCGAAGCCGGGTACGTCCGCTAGTCTTATAAATATATAATGCTCATAAAATAAACTTTATTAAAATTATATAAATTAACATTAATATTACATTTTGTTGTCATAATAATATAAAAAAATAATTATATATCATTCTAAATATAAATCATGTAAAATGTATTTATTTATATATTGTCGCGTGTTTACCCTCTGGTTCTTTGCGACAACGCGCTTCTTCCCTTCGTGGTTCACCTACTCGGGCTCCGGTTGCTCTTCCTTGCGGCCTTTCCCGCACGCCACCCAAAGACTTCCTGAGTTCCACCTCTCCTGTGGAAACTCCCTTCTTCTGGCAGTATCTCTCGGCCTTACCACTGGTGGGGGGACACGAGAGACTTACCAGAAGAGTAGTAACAGCTGCAGTAGCCCGGTGACGATGGCAGTGGCGATAATAACGACAGGAGGCGGCACAGAGACTAGAAGCACTTCTCTTTTATTGTCATCTATTACTAACATTAAATCTAAACAAAACAACAGACAATGTGTATTTACATGACCCTACATCCTGGGGCCAACAAAAAAGCGTATTTACATCCAACCTCCCCAGGAAACGGGACCACAGCAGTCGGCGACTCCCACATCGGCCAGCAAGGGAATCCGGCGAAAGCGCCATCTATAGGCGGAGGTTGAAACCGTTCAGAGGCCTTACACGTAACACTGCCTCCCCCTCAAGGCGGATCGTCCCGATCCGGCCTCATCGCCTCCGTCGCCCCGATGTCACGCCTCTCGCTGGTGCCGCTTCTCTTGCTGGAACTGCCCATCTCGCAGGAGCCAATCTTTCCCACTGGAGCCGCCCCTCTCGCCGGAGTCGCCTCCTCGCCAGAGCCGTCCTTCTCGCCGGGATCGCCTCTCCCGCCGGAGCCGCCTCTTTCTCCGGAGCCGTCCCTCTCATGCTGACTCAGCCTCTTATGCCGACTCCGCTTCTTATAGCGGTACCGCCTTTCGTGCCGGAGGCGCTTCTCATGCCGGCACCGCCTCTTATGCTGGTACCACCTTTCTCGCCGAGACCACCTCTCTCGCCAGGACCATTCATCCCGCCGGGTCTCCTCTCGCCGGTACCGCTTTTCTCGCTGGCACCGTTTCTCTTGCCGGGACCACTCCTCTCGCCGGCACAATTCCTCTCGCCGGGACCATTCCTTTCGCCGGGACCTCTCCTCTCGCCGGTACTGCTTCTCTCGCCGGGACCACTTCTCTCGCCGGGACCGCTTCTCTCGCCGGTACCGCCTCTCCCGAGGGCACCGCTTCTCTCGCCGTAGCCGCTTTTCTCGCTGGCACTGCTTCTCCCGAGGGCACTGCTTCCCTCGCCGGTACCGCCTCTCTCGCTGGGGCCGCTTCATTCGCGGGTCCGCGTGACGCAGAATCAAGGTCTGTCTAGGAGGCTCCTCAATCAGGCCCTCCACTCCACGCAATTCCCCCATGTGACCCGGCTCAACTTCCAGTCCTCGGGACTCTGCCCGGCCCTCGCTGACATCATCCAAAGCTGTCTCGGCCGTACCTGTCCCATTCTGCAAGTGGGCCTTTATTTGAGACAGCAGCCTCTCCATCTCTAAGTCTCTGAGAAGCCTTCTCTCTTCGCTTTTCTTTTTCAGTAGAAGCCATTCCTCTTTTCTTCGACGCCTTCTTTCCTCATTTTCCCTTTCCAACAGAAGCAATTCCTCTTTTCTTCGACGCCTTCCCTCTTCGAACTCTTTTTTCATCCGAAGTATTTCCTCCTCCGTTCGGCGCTTTATTCCGTCCCACTTCTCCCGGTGTTCCTGCAGCCTCCGGTCGATTTCGGCCAGCGAATCCTGCTCAGAAGCCATTCCTTGGCCTCTCACGTCAATGGGACTTTGTCAGCAACCAAAAAAACCTTTGAATAAAAAGCCCCCTGGTGACCTCCACGAGGAAGAACCCCACATCTGACACCAGTTGTCGCGTGTTTACCCTCTGGTTCTTTGCGACAACGCGCTTCTTCCCTTTGTGGTTCACCTACTCGGGCTCCGGTTGCTCTTCCTTGCGGCCTTTCCCGCACGCCACCCAAAGACTTCCTGAGTTCCACCTCTCCTGTGGAAACTCCCTTCTTCTGGCAGTATCTCTCGGCCTTACCACTGGTGGGGGGACACGAGAGACTTACCAGAAGAGTAGTAGCAGCTGCAGTAGCCCGGTGACGATGGCAGTGGCGATAATAACGACAGGAGGCGGCACAGAGACTAGAAGCACTTCTCTTTTATTGTCATCTATTACTAACATTAAATCTAAACAAAACAACAGACAATGTGTATTTACATGACCCTACATCCCGGGGCCAACACAAAAGCGTATTTACATCCAACCTCCCCAGGAAACGGGACCACAGCAGTCGGCGACTCCCACATCGGCCAGCAAGGGAATCCGGCGAAAGCGCCATCTATAGGCGGAGGTTGAAACCATTCAGAGGCCTTACACGTAACAATATAATATATCAAACACATATATTTTGAAATTGTATAATATTAAAATGTTATTTGACCACGACAGACATAAACAAAAGAACGTCATCATGTATGCAACAATTTAACCCCTTCTGATAATTTGTATTAGATAAATGTAATTAAAAGTTGATTTTACGAAAAATAATTTGTTGTTGGACTCCGTTTGGAATTACAAACCGACCAGCAACAAATTCGAGATATAACATTCATAGACAAAACTTGTAGAAATTTGTACCTTCTAACATGTATATCGGTATTCAGACAATGACTCATAAAGATACACTTATAAACAAATATTAAGTAATTTGTACCTTTTAGCATCTATATCGGGATTCATACAATAACTCTTAGATATTTGATACACGGTGACATGTATTTATGTTAAGTTTTCAATTATATTTTGAAATTTACAATCACTTCTATAAAATAAACGTTATAGATTATTAATGCTTATAGAATCAAGTACACCTATCCCCCGATTTACACGGTACTTGATTTACACGTTTTCGCTTTTACACGGTTTTCCAAATAAGTTTTTTTTTGTTTGTTTTTATCGCACCATACTAAATGCTACTGTGATTGAACACATGCGCTGTGTACACATCTCACGAGCAATCCCGAGCTTATGTGCTGACTACATATTTTAACCTGTCAATGCATTAGATTTTTATTTCTGTGTACACCTATCCCCCGATTTACACGTTTTTCTCAGGAACGTATCTACAGTGTAAATCGGGGGATAGGTGTAATTTTTAGAAATAACACTTTGCGCCATCTATCTTTCAAAATATCAAATCACACTAATCCCCAATCCTGATTATATTTTTTCAGATTCTAAAGACAAATTTCTACAAGCACTAAACGATAGAATGAAAATATTTACTGGGAAGGTTTGGCTCATCAGTGGTGAAACTTCAATTCGGTGAAACCAAGAGGAGGGTTCACCACTGATAAGCTAATCCCTACCGATATTTATTTATCTTCATCCTTTCATTTAATGGCTGTAGGAATGTGTCCTTTGATATTACACCAAAATAATTTAGATACAGTAGAAATTCTCTTCAAAGGACAACATACGAGTACTTAGTTGCACAGCTAAAGTATCCTTTAGGGAGAGGTATCCTCTTACCAGATATTTACTGATTTGTAAAAAAATGGTAATTTGACAATTAAAACTCTACTTTGTGGAGAGTTGTCCTCTAGAGAGAATGTATTCATGGAGATTCTACTGTTACAAATATTATGATCTTTAGTTTAGTTGATATTTATTCCGAAATATGTCACTTTGTCATCTCGAAAGTTCTTGTGAGTGGTCAGGTTATTTCAAAACATTCATTTTCTCCGTTAGACCTTTCTTCTTTATAACATTTAAAATTGTTTTGTTTTTTCATTGTTTGAGTTTACCATTTTTGTTCAAACACAATCCTAATACAGTAGAACCTCTCTGTAAAGTATACCTAGTTTCATAGCCAAAGTGTCCTTTAGAGAGAGGTGTCCTCTTACCGGAGAGTTTCTAAATAGCAAACATAATAATTTTGATAATGAAAACTGTCCTTTGTGGAGAGGTGTCCTCTGATGGAGGTTTTACTGTAATACGTTTTACTAATATTATATAGGATTTGCCTCAGTAATTTTTAGATGCTTACCTTTTGTGCATGTGCAGGTGTGGCAACTATCACTGGCGGTATTGCTGTTGTCAAAGCCCATATGAAAAATGCTAACACCCGTCGATCTCTGCGTGTGCAAGGAGCATGCACATTTATCTTTGTCCTCACCTCGCTTGCTAGCATCGGCCTATATTTAAATGAAATAAAAAATAGCTATAAAGAGGACTATAATATAACCATGAAGAACTGGCAATCCCCCCCTCCCCAGAAATGAATCAACCTTATTCTGGATTCTAAACATGCTATCAATCCACTAGCTCGAAGATAATGCAATACCAGGAATTGATTACTCTTAACTTCAATTTGTAAATAAAGTAAACTAACATAAAATATTTTTATTCTCATTTTTTTTTCTGCTAAAGTTATTGCGCTCCAAATTTAAAATGCATACTATTGAATATAATTATATAAAACAGGCTTTCTTGTTCTAAAATAACTTTATTAGGTACCGCTCAAAAAGAGCAACATAGTTTATGATATTTACAACAATGAATAATATATGTGTAGGTTATTTACATATTAAAACAACGTGTCCAATGCGGGATTCAGTCCCGGTTCATGGCTGTCTGGAATCAAGGATTTTAAACCAATCGTCCAACGACTTAAAACAGGGTTACCTGGATCAGTCGAAAAAATATTTTTTTAATATCTAAAGGGATTGCTCCCTCTTTATCAATTTAATCCACAACTTTTAAAAGTTTTGGAATTGTATTTATTCATTTTGCAATTAACACATAAAGAAAGAGAGAGATAGAAATCCTTTGAAATAATTTTTGACGTGTTTTTAATTTCACAGATTTAAGTACGTCCCTTTTAAAATATTTGCAAAAAAACATCTATTCGTATCTTTTTAAACATTTATCCCTCCCAGAGAAAGGCATCTTACAGCACAGCTTCTCTCTCTCTATTTAAACTTATATATTCTTATGTGAAAAACTCTTATGTTTTTAATAATTAATTATTATTTTATAGAACTAGCGAATATACCCGGCGTCGCCCGGGGTTTTACTTAAGTGAAAGTTTGTCTCATGAATATTTGATACAAAATTTTTATAGCAAACATCTTCTCTCAACTGTATCGACTTTTATATGAAGACATATATCTTTATAAAATCGATTCAATAAAGAGTGGATATTTGCTGAAAATATATATTTTATTTTTATAAAGATGTATATATAAAGAGACAAGGGTCGCCTCTCCCGTCAAAATAGACGTCCAAACCAGACGTCATCTATTGACCATCACCGCAAACTAGCGGCCTCGGGTCGGTGACAAACCCACAACACCAGCTTTGGTATATTGAGAAGCGTCCACCTAGAGACCATGGTTTCGGGCTAATGGCCCTCGTTAGCCTAGGGCGGACTTTAATCCATGAGATTCACACGGGATCCAAAGGAATCTTGACAATCTGCCAAAGAGGTGTTTAGCTGCTAAAGTGGCTGGGCCAAATCTATGGCTAAAATATAGATGGAAATTTTTCCAGGAGGACATTGATCTAAAGAGACAAGGATCGCCTCTCCCATCAAAATAGATGTCCAAACCAGACGCCATCTATTGACCGTCACCGCAAACTAGCGGCCTCGGGTCGGTGACAAAGCCACATCACCAGTTTTGGCAAACTGAAAAGCGTCCACCTAGAGACCATAGCAGCTTGAGACAGCAGCTTGCTTGGAGTACACCACATAGCTTCGTTCTTCTCCCTTTTTTGCGTGAGTTCTCATTCCTATATATACTGGAGTAGATATTTCCAGATAGGTCATGGTTGGTTAGCTAATTACAAAGCCGCCAGCGCTGAGCCTTGCGCAATCGCTACTGATTGGCCAATCAGTTGTTCTCCGATTTTTTCTACATTTTTCTTGAACGTTCTAAAACATTCTATTCTGGAATGCGCCATTTTTTCTATGTAACAATATGTAAAATATTTTTTTTTTATATGTAGGCCTCTGTGTGTATGTGTCGAAATGAATCTTCCCCTCATATTTCAAGTGGGTGTCATCCATTATCCGGGTCATGGGTCAAATATTTACATAAAGGGCGCCTGTCTGTGATAAAGAATTTCAACTGAGATCCCGATTAAAGTCGAGACTAATTTTTATCGAAAGTTTGTTTAGAAATTTGAATGAAAAATAAATAATAAATTTTCTTATAATTTATTGTGAAGCTTTCTTGAAAACTTTAGTCAAAACCTATTTGAATCAATAAAAAATATTTTATATAGCATCATAATTATATATTTTCATCTTCATTTTTTTACAGCAGTATTGGAATAGATGAAACAGTAGAACCTCCCTGTAAAGGACACCTAAATGCAGAGCTAAAGTGTCCTTTAGAGAGAGGTGTCCTCTTACCGGAGAGTTGCTAAATAGTAAAAATGGTAATTTTGCAAATGAAAACTGTCCTTTGTAGAGAGATGTCCTCTTACTGGAGTATTGCTAAATAGTAAAAATGGTAATTTTGCAAATTAAAACTATCCTTTATGGAGAGGTGTCCTCTTACTGGAAAGTTGCTAAATAGTAAAAATGGCAATTTTGCAAATGAAAACTATCCTTTATGGAGAGGTGTCCTCTTACTGGAGAGTTGCTAAATAGTAAAAATGGTAATTTTGCAAATGAAAACTATCCTTTATGGAGAGGTGTCATGCTAAAGCGAGGTACTACTGTACTAAGATTTTACTTATGATTTTAATTTTCTTGTTTCAAAATAAGCTTTAATCCTTAGATCAAATATATATAATTGCACATATATATTATTTTAAAAATTGAATGGACCGTATCGTGTTCTTGTTTAAAATTATCTAAGAAAAGGTTTTTCAAATAATTGCATTGTCATCCTGAGTAAGCTGATATGGATGAAAAGACTTAAAAACGCATGAAACAAGTGCTTTTATAATAGTAAAAAAAGGAATTTCTGCGCTCTGCATATAAAAGTTTTGAGAAAATAGATAAGGAATTTAGTAAATCGTTTTAATTTTCTAATCACAATTTCTTTATATGCGTTTATATTGGGAGAAAAGCTCAAAATCTAAAATAAATGCATATAACCATTTTAAAAATTACAAAATTTCTACTGCCCTTATTGCAATGGAAAAACTAATAAACGAAAATTGTTTAATTTTCAAAATAATCATACGCGTCTATAATAGCTTCCAATTATCATAACAGATGGCGCGATTACCCACATAATTTATTAGTAGGCTTTATATTTATTGAGTTAAAATTTGAATAGTCGTCAGAATTGGCGGTCGTTCAAACACGTTCAACGAACAGGCCATTCATATAGTACAGCAACCATATGCCATTTACTCCATAGGTTGCCAAGATTGCAACGCAAAATATGTGGGTGAGACTGGCCGCTTCATTTACAACAGAATTTCCGAGCACAACAGAAATATAATAAACAAAGATTCCAAATCTTTGATCTTTCAGCATACCTCAAAAACCGGCCATGCCTTTAACCTTTCCGACCCAACCTGTCATTACCACAACATCAAATCCAAATATCAAAGATTATTAATAGAATCCTTTGTCTCTTATGATTTAAACAGTATCAACAGGCGTATAGAACTACCATCTCAGTACCACTCATTCAAGAAAAAACAGCCCAGCCCTTCCTTTTCACCAGATCCTTCCTCATCTTCCCCAGTTTCAAATTCACACCCACAACCCCATACACCATGTAGATAAAAATACGCCCTTCAACAGGTAAATGGAATAAAGGGACCAATTGACTATGAATAGAAAACAAACTGAGCTTTGAACAAAGATGAAACAACTGCAGCCTGGCCACGAGAAAACGTGAACTCGTGAAATGTGTTTATATTTATTTTATTTTATATTTTATTTTCTATCTTCGTTAGGTGTATATAAATAATATTGTACAACTAAATATACTCTTTCTGTCAACTTACAGCTTTGCCTGTGGAAGGATCGATAAGATCCGAAAGCTAGCATAATAAATTTCTGGAATAAAGAGACGCAATGCTATCGTTTGTTTTTATTTAATAAATTTATAGCAATTCTTTTGTATATTTATAATATAGATTCTTTACTGCTCTTTTACATTGTAAAATAATTAATCAGAAAAACAATTTTTTAAAAAGATTTTTATTTAAAATGCATTGAAATTAACAAAATAAATATTTCTGAAGTATTGCTTTTTTTTCTGAAGGTACCATTTAACAAATAAAATATTAGACTTAGAAATGAAACGCTGTGAGGGATAATAGCCATGGATTTGAGATTTTTGTAATTTTATATGAAGCAAATGATTAGCAAGATTACGCCTTTCAGTAAATTTTTACCTATTTAACGCATAAACGATGATCATCCCCCAAGAATAAAATAAATATTTCTGAATGTGCCATTTAACAAATAGATTAATAGAATTTGAAATAAAAGCGGTGGGGGATGATGATCATTTATGCAGGAAATAGGTATAAATTTAATGAAAGGCATAATCTTGCTAATCATTTGCTTCATATAAAATCACATTGATCTCAAATTTATTATTATTGTACCCCACCGCTTTTATTTTTAATTCTATTAATCTATTTGTTGAAAGGCACATTCAGAAATATTTATTTTATTCTTGGGGGATGATCATAGTTTATGCGTTAAATAGGCAAAAAATTAATGAAAGGCGTAATCTTCCTAATCATTTGCTTCATAAAAAATCACAAAAATCTCAAATCCATGGCTATTATCCCTCACCGCTTTTTATTTCTAAGTCTACTATTTTATTTGTTAAATGGTACCTTCAGAAAAAAAAAGCAATACTTCAGAAATATCAATTTTGTTATTTTCAGTGCATTTTAAATAAAACCTTTTTTTAAAAATTGTTTTTATAATTAATTAAAAGTGTTTTTTATAATTAACTAGCGGACTTACCCGGCTTCGCCCGAGGTTTTACCCGAGTAAAGGTTTGTCTAGCGAACATTTGTTAAAACAATTCTCTAAAAACTTAAAAAAAAAAAGATATATTTTGATTATTTGAAACTCGTAAATTTGAATCTCTCGATAAAGTGAACATTTTTTCCCGGTCCCTGTGTGCCGTGTCATCCTGAATTTTGTCTTTCCTAATTTTCTACATTAGAAAATCATAGTTTTATCTAGTGAACATTTTTTCCCGGTCCCTTGAAAAATACTCGATAAGTTGATTAAAATCAATATTAATTGGTTCCCTCGGTAATTGGAAGTTAAAGGAATAGTATCATGCCTTGGAATAGTATCATTATTCTTGTCTCAAATAAATTGCCGTGTCATCCTGAATTTTGTCTTTCCTAATTTTCTACATTACAAAATAATCGTTTTATCTAGTGAACATTTTTTCCCGGTCCCTTGAAAAATACTCGATAAGTTGAATAAAATCAATATTAATAGGTTCCCTCGGTAATTGGAAGTTAAAGGAATAGTATCTTTGCCTTGGAATTGTTTCATTATTCTTGTCTCAAATAAATTGCCGCGATATCCTGAATTTTGTCTTTCCTAATTTTCTACATTACAAAATAATCATTTTATCTATTCTCCCAATATATATGTTGTAGATAAATGATAAAACTAACTTTGACTTTTGCGCAATTAATAGGTAGAAAATCTTGCTTTTGATAAATAATCTATAAGATAATAAACTTAGTGATAAGAAAATTAATAGATAAAAAACTTGTTATCATCGTCGCAATGGGGTCGCTGCTTTCGAGTTAAATCTACAAATCTCCAAATAACTCTGAGGATATTCAAGATATTCAAGAAATTATTTTTCAAAAACCTTCCCGGGGATATAGCTAATAATATCCCAAAATTTCACGGCGATTGGATGTTTGGTTTTTGAATCTATAGAGTACAGACAGACAAACAGACAGACAGACATTCAATTTTATATATAACTAGCGGACATACCCGGCTTCGCCCGGGGTTTTACCCGAGTAAAGGTTTGTCTAGCGAACATTTGTTAAAACAATTCTCTAAAAACTTATTAAAAAAAAAAGATATATTTTGATAATTTGAAACTCGTAAATTTGGAATCTCTCGATAAAGTGAACATTTTTTCCCGGTCCCTGTGTGCCGTGTCATCCTGAATTTTGTCTTTCCTAATTTTCTACATTAGAAAATCATAGTTTTATCTAGTGAACGTTTTTTCCCGGTCCCTTGAAAAATACTCTATAAGTTGAATAAAATCAATATTAATTGGTTTCCTCGGTAATTGGAAGTTAAAGGAATAGTATCTTCGCCTTGGAATTGTATCATTATTCTTGTCTCAAATAAATTGCCGTGTCATCCTGAGATAATCTTACTTTTGATAAATAATATTTAAGATAACAAACTTAGTGATAAGAAAAATTGTTATCATCGTCACAATGGGGGCGCTGCTTGCGAGTTAAATCTACAAATCTGCAAATAACCCTAAGGATATTCAAGATATTCATGAAATTATTTTTCAAAAACCTTCCCGGTGATATACCTAATAATATTCCAAAATTTCACGGCGATTGGATGTATGGTTTTTGAATCTATAGAGTAAAGACAGACAGACAGACATTCAATTATATATATATATATAGATATATTATTAATTATTCACGCTATTTTTAGTCGTATATATGCCAGTCCAAAAAAAGCCTTATCACTGAGACGACGTTGGCCTTAAATAGCTGCAAATCTGCTCGCAGCAGATTGGTCAATTTCTCTTGGGAGGTCGGAAGTGACGTAAGCAAAATCCGTTACTAACAGAACTGCCTCTCTTTGCTTTTGGGAACCCTAAATTTATTGAATTACTAGCCGAATGACCCGGGCAACGCCCGGGTTTTACCGGATTAAATGTTTTTATTCAAATAATATTCGTTACAATTATAAATTGGCACCGTGGATGTCACTTTTGTGCAACGTCCCGCTCCAAACTTTGTGTCTGAGAAGCGATATTTTTATAGAAAGATGATCTGGCTTTTGTTTTCTGCTCCAATGAATGTTTTTCTGTTAGAATTTTGTTCCTGCGTACAAAATAATGAACTGGTTTCACCCGTGGTCTCTGCTTTTTGGAATTTTTCCCGATATAATTATGTATCTGATAATCAAACATGATACAGCAATATCGTCATCATCATTTTCTGACTGAAAATACATAGTTTTAATATTTGATTTATATATTTTTTAAAATAGCCAATCGTCTTCCCCGTATTTTTTTACCTATGTATGGAAATTTTGGTTTGAATTAGTGAACTACTGCGAATTTGTTTACCGGACATACAAACCAACAAACAAACAAACAAACAGACAAACATACAAACATTCATTTTTATATATATAGAAGACTAGCGGATGTGTACCCGGCTTCGCCCGGGTTTTATCCGAGTGAAAGTTTGCCTAACGAATATTATATATTATGAAGTATAATAAACAATGCTAAAGATTAGTTTTAATTATTAATCAAGATTGTGTGTGAATATGTGAGAAATATGTAATATCGTTGTTGTTTTCTTGGCCGACTGTTTTACATATGGTGTTATCTTAAAATTGCTTGTTTTGAATATTTTTTTAGATTGAGTTGAATGAATTGCTGAATTTTTTTTTTGTATTTATATATAAATAAAATTAACTCATTTGAATTTTTTTGTATTTTATCGATAACAGCAAAGTTATGTATTTTAAAGTTAGGAAAAATATTTTGATGTTAAGCAAAACCTGCTCCATCTCGTTTTACATAAATGTTGAAAATTTGGTCGAAATTGATGCATTGTAACGAAAGTTTTTAGCGAACGCCACTTATGAAATTTCCATTTATATAGAAGATATAATATAAATGAGTTTTAAAAATTGTTTAAAAAAAAATGCATCGGCCGGGAATCGAACCCTGGCCGCCCGCGTGGCAGGCGAGCATTCTACCACTGAACCACCGATGCTTTAAAAAAATCAAATTCATTTATCGTCGCGACCAGTGCTGCGCCCTAGCGGTAAAAGACTGGAACTAACGCTTTTTGGTTTTTTATTTTTTAAAAAAAGCACATTAACTTTTTTAGTTTTTTTGAATAGCCTATATGTTAAACGAAATCTTCAGCTACCTACATGCGAAATTCCATAATGATTGAGTCTGTAGATTTTGCGTGATGCGATAACAAACATCGATTTCGCATTTCATTTTTATATATATAAGGAAGGAAGGATTACATAGTTAGAGACACCCAGTGGATTATTGTTAGGGGATAATTGGTACATATAAAATTTGAATTATAATCAAACAATTGATTAAATAGTTAAAAGTAACAACATACTAATTGAAAAAGGGGTATAATTTAAAAAGGTGTCGTGAAATGTATGGTGGTATATTGTAACACACACAACTATATATATATATAATGAATATAAATATATGCGTGATGATATTGGAATAAGATGACTAAATTATAACAGATAAAATTAATATATTTGTTGGCTTTTCTCATTTATTTGCTTGTAATTCCAAGGAGGTTTTATATTGGAATCTGAATATTTGGGTTTCTAATTCCTTCCATGTCTTGAACATTTATTGAAAAAATCATTTCGCAAACTCCAGCATTTTCCTGTAAGATATAAAGCAACACATAATATTAAAAAATAAATATAGATACTGGTTCATTTCCCGCCTTCCCGACCACCCAGAAGTCTGAAAATTAGTGCACTTGAATTGTTAATTGGACTGAGCGAGTATTGTGAGTTTCATTATTCTATATTGTCTGGAAACATATTAAAATTAAACATACAAAATTTGAAAAGAAATTTGGAAATTTGTCCGTTCTTGGCCAACCTGACAACCCAGAAGTCTGAAAATTGGTCATCTAGCATTGTCATCGGGTCTGAACACGTGTACCAAATTTTATATTTCTAGGTGTCCTATAAGTATATTAAAAATTGATTACAAGATTTGGCGACAGACATCCAAACAGACAGACAGAGATCCAGATAGACAGACAGAAAGACATGGAGGCAAGTTAAATAAACGCTTTTAATAAAGACTATTCAACATTTTCTACAAGATAGATTTGTCATTGCCTCAGACTTCCAGTCTTCTCTATCCGCCATATGTAGTTCCTGGCCTTCAAGAACACACCTTATTGCTGGAATCATCTCCAACCTACATAGAAGCTGAATGTAAAATTGTAGAATGTCATCGTGAGAAACAACTGGCAGACTAAGGTTGTCGCACATTCTAACTTGCCATTGACTTTCGCTATCCTTCCAAGTGTCGCACGTCGTAAAAGAGGACAGTTTATACAGGCAAATTGGATGGACCTATACTTTGAAGATAATTTTAACAGAAATCTCAGAAGATACTTCCACCCTTCTGAACCTACCTCTCGTCGGTGCCTGCAGGTTTCTGGCGACGCCATCGCTTCGGGCTCCCTCAAGGTGGAGAGGAGTGCGTGTCTGCGATCTGGCGGGTACTGCTCCGTCGTTCACCTCCAGGTTGACGAGGAACACCTGCGATGATTCTGCGCCCTTGATCCATTCGGCCGGCGTCTGGTGACAGAAAACGCAGGGAGCGCGTATCAGTAGAGGAGCTTGGAGGAAGCCGTGGTGCTACGCGTCGCATGTTGGAGCTCTCCCGCCTGGCCGCTGTTCCCATCTCGCGGTATATCCGCAGCTGGGCGCCTGTCATCGATGTGCCCTTCACCAGCCTGGCGTTTTTCTCGCTCCATCGCTGCTACCTCGGGGGCCATGCAGCGGACATCGCTCTGCGGCTGGCCCTGCACGCCCTGCCTCATCCAGGGGCACCCTGCATCGAGTCAGTCCGACTGCATCGCCTACGTCTCCAGCGACCTGTCGCTGGCCCACCGCTACTGGTCCTGCAGCGTCGTCCGCCCTGTCATTCGAGAGGTGTTCTCCATCATAGGGCGGTCCCCGGACCTTCAGTCCTGGATCTTTGCGGTTTACCTCGAGGACCACGCCATCACCATCTCCTCGGTAGCGAAACATACGATCTACGTTTTCTTCGTAGATCGCGAAATGCGTGGTGTCGGTGGAGACCCGCTGACGATCTTCCACCAAGCTCTACAGCGGTGGCTGAGGTGGCATGTACATTATATATAGTTGTATATACTTTATTTATCTTCGTTTCATAATCATCATCTTCATTATTTTTAATTTCTCATAAATAGTGCGGACTGTTCACTTTACCTGTATTGACAAGATGCCAATAAAAGTATGTTAATTGTCATTGTCCCTCTCTACTGATCTCCATGTTACTTAGCAACAAGCATGGATCGACCTCAGCAACAATCCAGACGGTTCATGTTTATGTCCAGGCAGACTAGGGAAAAATGTTGAAAGAAGTTCCAATCTGCCTCAATTGTCAAAGTGAAGACCAAACCGCGGACCACGTTCTTTTTATTTCTCCCCAGCTTTTAGTGGTCGTGGTGTCTTGTCCATTGTTGCTCCATGGAAAGGTGGGGTGCCATTGCCCCGTTAGTCAGCCAAATTTCAGAGTTCCCTGTTCACAGTTACCGTAGCGGCTCGGGGCTCACGACACCGTACTTCACCCTACAGGGCAGTCCGTTACTTGTGCTGCTTCTCCCGCCCTCCATGTAGAGGAGGAGTCTTCCCAGATTTTGAATACCAAATATTACAGACAGCCATCCTTCTAGGAATCAACTAATCCAGAAATCCTGGAAATTCTCCCAAAATATAAACCTGCCTAGTGCTACATCATGAATTGTACCTCCACTAATATTTCAGAAAAAACTATGGTCTGAAGAAGAACCTGGGTAGTTGACGACTTCAGTAAATTTCAGGATCCTGGGTTAACCAAATAAGTAATAAGTTCTATAGACAGGTTTAACTGAACAAGAATAAAACCTATCTTAAGAGACATATATTTTCACATCTAGAGAGATATATCCCCTTGTCAACCTCGTACCTCAGAGGTCCTTGATTCGTCGGCAGATTCAGGGGGTACTGTGAACAAAGGGTACGAGGGCCAAAGGGGGAGAGTCCTATCGGACATTTTTTTTGACAATTAAAATAATTATATTGACATCATATCAATACATGCAAAGTGCACAGTCTGCACTATTTAAAAAAAAAGATAATTAGATATATGTGTGTGCATCATACTATGTACAAAGAAAATGGCGCCTCTGCCAGCGCTGCAGAGTTTGGTGGAGAATCACCAGCGGGTCTCCAGCGACACAACGTATTTCGAGATCTACGAAGAAAACGTAGATAGCGTATTTCGCCGCTGAGGAGATGGCGTGGTCCTCGAGACCCACTGGAAAGATCCAGGACTGCAGGGTACGGCGGCCGACCTATGATGGAGAACGCCTCTTGTCCTATTGGAGCGTAGAACGGGTTTTAACCAAGTCCGAACGAGAGGGTCCAAACGGCAAACTGACTAAGTAGCTCTCGAAGACGCCTGTGGGTGCCTGGTCGACTCCACTGAGCTGAACCATAAAGGCGAGGGGCCATACAAATGACCGCTCGGTGCATGGAGAATACATCATTCCTTTGGCTGGGTGACTGGAGGAGTTAACCGGGATACATGGAACACAGGAGACATATTTTTTACGATTTTATATCATTGTGAAAAAATAGTACAAATGTGACATTGTACTGGGATAAGGTGCATAAATTATGAAAAAGGCATCTGTGCAACTGAACGTAGTTGATGGCTTGTGCAATCTATCGGAATAAATATCAAATATTCTCGTTGATTTTTAATTATTCCAGAATTAGCCAAATACACATTATTGATTAATCAAGAAAAGCTAACCACGGACGCGTTTCGAGCTGTTGGCCCTCGTGGCCTGAATGACCAGTTTTTGGTCGTTGAGGTAGAGCTTACACCACGCTGATGAGGGCCAACAGCACGAAACGCATCCGTGGTTAGCTTTTCTTGATTAATCAAAAATGGGTATTTGGCCAATTCTGGAATAATTGAAAATCAAAGAGATTAGTTGATATTTATTCCGGTAGATGGCGCAAGCCATCAGCAACTTTCAGTTGCACGATAGGGAGATGCCTTTTTCATGATTTTATATCAGTTGTATCTCGCCCTAGATAAATTTTCTTTTCTCTCGGATTGTAAATATTTTTATTTTGTGTATATATAAGTATTAAATGCATACTCTCGACTTTACATGGATTTTTTGTCATTTCGATTTTTGTTTTATATTGGCTTAACAATATGACTTAACTCTTTTTCCTTTTATTTAAAAGCCAGTCAATGTTCAATATTTAAAGGTAGTGAGTAAAATCAATCATTCCTCCAGGGAAAAGTGTCTTTTCAAAACATGTTTTATTATTCTCTAGCTTTCAGGCACGGACGCCCTTCTACAGGAGAAAACATGGTATAATAAATCGCCAAAAAAACACGAGTTGAATATAATAACATACCATTTTACATACGTTAAAATTATGTAAAAAAAATATGTAAAATAGTATCCGATTATATTTAACTCGTGTTCTATTGGCGAATTATTATACCATGTTTTCTCCTGTAGAAGGGCGTCCGTGCCCGAAAGCTAGAGAATAATAAAAATGTTTTGAAAAGACACTTTTCCCTGGAGGAATGATTGATTTTACTCAATATTGATGCAAGGGATTATTTTATAGAATATAAAGGTAGTCAAATTACGCAACTATTTTAGACGCTTAATATTCTTTTTAAAATAAAAAAAAATTCTACTGCCCTTTCTGCAATGGAATATTATATATAACTAGCGGACGTACCCGGCTTCGCCCGGGTTTTAACCGAGTAAAGGTTTGTCTAACGAACATTTGTTAAAACAATTCTCTATAAACTTATAATAAAAAATAATAGATATATTTTGATAATTTGAAAATCGTAAATTTGAATCTCTCGATAAAGTGAACATTTTTCCCGGTCCCCCCCTTGAAAAATACTCGATAACTAACTTAGACTTGTGCGCAATTAATAGTCGAAAATCTTACTTTGATAAATAATCTTTAAGATAATAAACTTAGTGATAATAAAACTTAAAGATAAAAAACTTGTTATCATCGTCGCAATGGGGCCGCTGCTTGCGAGTTAAATCTACAAATCTGCAAATAACTCTAAGGATATTCAAGATATTCAAGAAATTATTTTTCAAGACCTTCCCGGTGATATACCTAAAAATATCCCAAAATTTCACGGCGATTGGATGTATGGTTTTTGAATCTATAGAGTACAGACAAACAGACAGACAGACATTCAATTTTATATATATAGACTAGCGGACGTACCCGGCTTCGCCCGAGGTTTTACCCGAGTAAAGGTTTGTCTAGCGAACATTTGTTAAAACAATTCTCTAAAAACTTATAAAAAAAAGATATATTTTGATAATTTGAAACAGGTAAATTTGAATCTCTCAATAAAGTGAACATTTTTTCCCGGTCCCTGTGTGCCGTGTCATCCTGAATTTTGTCTTTCCTAATTTTCTACATTAGAAAATCATAGTTTTATCTAGTGAACATTTTTTCCCGGTCTCTTGAATAATACTCGATAAGTTGAATAAAATCAATATTAATTGGTTCCCTCGGTAATTGGAAGTTAAAGGAATAGTATCTTCGCCTTGGAATTGTATCATTATTCTTGTCTTAAATAAATTGCCTTGTCATCCTGAGATAATCTTACTTTTGATAAATAATATTTAAGATAACAAACTTAGTGATAAGAAATCTTGTTATCATCGTCACAATGGGGGCGCTGCTTGCGAGTTAAATCTACAAATCTGCAAATAACTCTAAGGATATTCAAGATATACATGAAATCATTTTTCAAAAACCTTCCCGGTGATATACCTAATAATATCCCAAAATTTCAGGGCGATTGGATGTATGGTTTTTGAATCTATAGAGTACAGACCGACAGACATTCAATTTTATATATATATAGAATAGCGGATGTACCCGGCTTCGACCGGGTTTTAACCCGAGTAAAGGTTTGTCTAACGAACATTTGTTAAAGCAATTCTCTATAAACTTATGAAAAAAATAATAGATATATTTTGATAATTTGAAACTAGTAAATTTGAATCTCTCGATAAAGTGAACATATTTCCCGGTCCCTTGAAAAATACTCGATAAGTTGAATAAAATCAATATTAATTGGTTCCCTCGGTAATTGGAAGTTAAGGGAATAGTATCTTTGCCTTCGAATTGTCTCATTATTCTTGTCTCAAATAAATTGTCGTGTCATCCTGAATTTTGTCTATCCTAATTTTCTACATTACAAAATCATGATTTTATCTATTCTCCCATTATATATGTTGTAGATAAATGATAAAACTAACTTTGACTTGTGCGCAATTAATAGGTAGGAAATCTTACTTTTGATAAATAATCTTTAAGATAATAAACTTAGTGATAATAAAACTTATAGTTAAAAATATTGTTATCATCGTCGCAATGGGGGCGCTGCTTTCGAGTTAAATCTACAAATCTGCAAATAACTCTAAGGATATTCAAGATATTCAATAAATTATTTTTCAAAAACCTTCCCGGGGATATACTAAATAATATCCCAAAATTTCACGGCGTTTGGATGTATGGTTTTTGAATCTATAGAGTACAGACAGACAGACATTCAATTTTATATATATATAGAATAGCTGAAGTACCCGGCTTCGCCCGGGTTTTACCCGAGTAAAGGTTTGTCTAACGAACATTTGTTGAAACAATTCTCTATAAACTTATAAGAAAAAATTAAAGATGTGATAATGAGAGATCCTGTCGACTCTCGCTATAAGCTGTGGTAACCAAGGATCAAACCTGTAGTAACCGAGAGGGACAGTCAGGGCGTGGATAGTTTTCCAGTACCTCTCTGCACCTTGTAGGACCTTTAACAGTTCTCACAGAGTACAGGCAGTCGTGGTCGAGGCAGAGTGGAAATCTTGGGAATGTCCACACACACAAAACGAAGAGGCACAGACGTAGTAGGAAAGTTCCATGAACAGATAAAAGTCGAGCTAAGAGCAAGATGGAGTTAGAAGAGATCTTACTGATTTACATGGAGATGAGTTGGGCCTGGGTATAAACGACAAGGGCTGTCGCCGGCTGTGAAGACTGACTGTTTTGCTAAGCCGGGGAAGCCTTATATAACTCCTCGACAAAGAAGTATTGCATAACAGCACGTGTCGCTACTGGAGACTGGCGCCGACCTGTCGGCTTCCAATCTATTTTTAGAAGTTACTTGTGATTTACTTATCAATCTTGCTTTAACTCAGCTTTTATTCAATTACATAGTTTTATTTATTCATCCTCAGTTTGTACAAAGTACATTACATATGGTGATGCAAGGGCACATGTCAATTATGCATAATTATTTATAGATATGTTTCTATATACAACATGACAATCTTGTTATAAGTATTATACAATATAGGGTTGTTGGTTTAAATTACCATATAGATATATTTTGATAATTTGAAACTCGTAAATTTGAAT
The DNA here is from genome assembly GCA_030710605.1 of Cordylochernes scorpioides. Lineage (NCBI taxonomy): Eukaryota > Metazoa > Arthropoda > Arachnida > Pseudoscorpiones > Chernetidae > Cordylochernes > Cordylochernes scorpioides. The sequence goes on from CP092883.1 coordinate 44,017,775, forward strand.
CTCTCGATAAAGTGAACATTTTTTCCCGGTCCCTGTGTGCCGTGTCATCCTGAATTTTGTCTTTCCTAATATTCTACATTACAAAATCATCGTTTTATCTAGTGAACATTTTTCCCGGTCCCTTGAAAAATACTCGATAAGTTGAATAAAATCAATGTTAATTGGTTCCCTCGGTAATTGGAAGTTAAAGGAATAGTTTCTTGCCTTGGAATTGTATCATTTTTCTTGTTTCAAATAAATTGCCGTGTCATCCTGAATTTTGTCTTTCCTAATTTTCTACATTACAAAATCATCATTTTATCTATTCTCCCAATATATATGTGGTAGATAAATGATAAACTAACTTTGACTTGTGCGCAATTAATAGGTAGAAAATCTTACTTTGGATAAATATATTCTTTGAGATAATAAACTCGTAGATAAAAAAAACTTGTTAACATCATCGCAATGAGGGCGCTTCTTGCGAGCTAAATCTACAAATCTGCAAATAACTCTAAGGATATTCAAGATATTCAAAAAATTATTCTTCAGAAACCTTCCCATTACTATACTAAATAACTTCCCAAAGTTTCATGGCGTTCCAATAAGTGGTTTGGTCAGGCATAATGGAGAAACACACACACACATACATTCATTTATATATATATACTAGCGGATGTACCCGGCTTCGCCCGGGTTTTACCTGAGTAAAGGTTTGTCTAACGAAAATTTGTTAAAACAATTCTCTATAAACTTATATATTTAAAAAAAGATATATTTTGTTAATTTGAAAATCGTAAATTTGAATCTCTCGTTAAAGTGAACATTTTTTCCCGGTCCCTTGAAAAATACTCGATAAGTTGAATAAAATCAATATTAATTGGTTCCCTCGGTAATTGGAAGTTAAAGGAATAGTATCTTGCCTTGGAATTGTATCATTAATTTTGTCTCAAATAAATTGCCGCGTCATCCTGAATTTTGTCTTTCCTAATTTTCTACATTACAAAATCATCATTTTATCTATTCTCCCAATATATATGTTGTAGATAAATGATAAAACTAACTTTGACTTTTGCGCAATTAATAGGTAGAAAATCTTACTTTTGATAAATAATCTTTAAGATAATAAACTCATAGATAAAAAAAAACTTGTTATCATCATCGCAATGAGGGCGCTGTTTGCGAGTTAAATCTACAAATCTGTAAATAACTCTAAGGATATTCAAGATATTCAAGATATTATTTTTCAAAAACCTTCCCGGGGATATACCTAATAATATCCCAAAATTTCACGGCGATTGGATGTATGGTTTTTGAATCCATAGAGTACAGACAGACAGACAGATAGACAGACAGACATTCAATTTTATATATATACTAGCGGACGTACCCGGCTTCGCCCGGGTTTTACCCGAGTAAAAGTTTGTCTAACGAATCTCTCGATAAAGTGAACATTTTTTCCCGGTCCCTTGAAAAATACTCGATAAGTTGAATAAAATCAATATTAATTGGTTCCCTCGGTAATTGGAAGTTAAAGGAATAGTATCTTGCCTTGGAATTGTATCATTATTCTTGTATGGATGTACCCGGCTTCGCCTGGGTTTTACCCGAGTAAAGGTTTGTTTAACGAATCTCTCGATAAAGTGAACATTTTTTCCCGGTCCCTTGAAAAATACTCGATAAGTTGAATAAATCAATATTAATTGGTTCCCTCGGTAATTGGAAGTTAAAGGAATAATATCTTGCCTTGGAATTGTATCATTATTCTTGTATGGATGTACCCGGCTTCGCCCGGGTTTTACCCCGAGTAAAGGTTTGTTTAACGAATCTCTCGATAAAGTGAACATTTTTTCCCGGTCCCTTGAAAAATACTCGATAAGTTGAATAAAATCAATATTAATTGGTTCCCTCGGTAATTGGAAGTTAAAGGAATAGTATCTTGCCTTTGAATTGTAACATTATTCTTGTCTCAAATAAATTGCTGTGTCATCCTGAATTTCGTCTTTCCTAATTTTCTACATTACAAAATCATCGTATCATCATGATAATATTTAGAGCAGATTGTTGAATTATAACAGATAAATTAGAATATTTATCTTGATTATTTCTAGGCGAAAAGTTATTTCAAAAATTTTATTTGCTAGAAACCTTCCCAGTACTATACTAAATAACTTCCCAAAGTTTCTTGGCGATCCAATGAGTGGTTTGGTCAGGCATAAAGAACAAACAAACAAACAGACACACACACATACATTCATTTTTATATATATAGACTAGCGGACGTACCCGGCTTCGCCCGGGGTTTTACCCGAGTAAAGGTTTGTCTAGCGAACATTAAAGGGAACATTTTTTCCCGGTCCCTGTGTGCCGTGTCATCCTGAATTTTGTCTTTCCTAATTTTCTACAATAGAAAATCATAGTTTTATCTAGTGAACATTTTTTTCCGGTCCCTTGAAAAATACTCGATAAGTTGAATAAAATCAATATTAATTGGTTCCCTCGGTAATTGGAAGTTAAAGGAATAGTATCTTCGCTTTGGAATTGTATCATTATTCTTGTCTCAAATAAATTGCCGTGTCATCCTGAGATAATCTTACTTTTGATAAATAATATTTAAGATAACAAACTTAGTGATAAGAAAACTTGTTAACATCGTCACAATGGGGGGCGCTGCTTGCGAGTTAAATCTACAAATCTGCAAATAACTCTAAGGATATTCAAGATATTCATGGAATTATTTTTCAAAAACCTTCCCGGTGATATACCTAATAATATCCCAAAATTTCACGGCGATTGGATGTATGGTTTTTGAATCTATAGAGTACAGACAGACATTCAATTTTATATATATATAGATATATATAGACTAGACGGGTGACCCGGGCTTCGCCCCGGGATTGACCCGTGTGCATATCTACCCGAGTGATATATATATTTAGATAAGATTTTTTTTATAATTGTTTGTTATTAGCATTATCTATTTGTTTGCATCAGCATAATATAATCTAATTTTTGATAGAGGGCGCTGTTCGTGAGCTAAGTAGAAAAATTTGAATATATAGTTTCAATAATTGATTTATATATTTTTAAAATAACCTATCGTCTTCCCCGTATTTTTTACCTATGTATGGAAATATTGGTTTGAATTAGTGAACTACTGCGAATTTGTATACCGGACATACAAACAAACAAACATACAAACATTCATATATATATATATATATATATATATATATATAATAATAAATAGTATTTAATTTTATAGTCCAGTTTTGTATTAAAATTATCTTCACTATTATGATCATTTAAATACAAATTATAAAATTTGTAAAATGTTATTAATTTGTAGATAGAGAGAGAAAAAAAAAAAAAAAATCCATTACTTCTTTTACATCCTCAAGTTAATTATATATTTATAATTAATAACAATAAAAAAAATTAACAAAGTAACGTCTATTACATCGGCTTTTACACGTCATTCAGACATACTCTAATCCTATATATAGAATAATCGAAGAGATAATATATATAATAGTTAGAAAAAAGAGAGAAAGACAGAACCATGCACTTTTAATCAAACTAATAATAAGGGAAAAAAAAAAAGTTTTATAAAGAAGGTAGATAAGATTGTTAGTATATATATATATTTTTTTATGATTTTATGTTTTATCCTTTTTTTTTTTTTTTTTAAAGATTTTTAAAGGTTTTTTTATTTTATAATATGATTATAAATAGTTGTATTTAGTAATATATCTATAGTATGAATTAACATTTGTTATAAGTTTGGATATTATGTTTTGAAACCCTAATGGTAGACCAGACATACACAAAAAACTTTAAATTGAAATAAATTGGAAAAAGAGATCTGCTGAAACGGGGATCATCAGATAAAATTTCAGCGACATTTCAACCCCTCCTTTATTATGTCATAGATCTCTTTTAAACCGTATTTTATGTGTTAATATTAAGTTGTTTCAGTGAAATATTTAAATGAACATATAACAGATACCAGTGTTAACAAATTCAATCTGTAAACCTACCTTGACCGCTGCGTCCTCCATTGTGTATATCTATTTATGGCTTGCACATGTCGCGGGAGGGGAATGTCCCCCCACATTTCAAATTTAGACCATTTCTTCAGAATTTTTTTTGAACAACAAGAAAATTAAAGAAGATAGGAAAAATAGTTAAAGGAAGAAAGCTAAGTTTTATAATCTTTACAGATAGTTATATCAAAATAACTGATTTAACACTTAATCATCTTTTAATATTCCTTTAAAAAGGCAAATTATAAGAGTTTAATAAAGCTATTAATTGTGCAAATTCATCTTTATTTAACTTCCATTTTCCTCCCCAGAAATTGGAGATTAAACAAAAATGAAATATATACTTTAAAACTTTAAAAATCTTGTGAAAAAATCTTTTAATCAGTTATTTAATAAAAGTTTAATTAACTGTTAAAGATTATAAATTTGTTTTAGTTAATATTAAGAGAAATTATAGAAAGTTGATTTCATAAATGGATATTTCCATTTATTTTTTTTTAAATATTTTATAATTGATATACTGTTGAAATATTTTACTTGTTTGATACTAAATTTGTTTTTAATAAATTCCATGTTTAAATTTTTAACATCTTCTATGAAATTATCTAATATATTATTTATTCTATAAAATCTTAGAAACTGACCATAATATATACCTTTACAGCAATTTAATGATATATTAGAATTCATATTACAGTATTTTATAATATTGAAATTATAATTACTCTTTTTATTATAAACTCTAACAGCACTATTTGTAAGGTCTATATTCAAGTCTAAAAAGTTAACTTTTTTGTTTCTATAAATTTTTTCATTGTTCTTAAGTTTCAAGTATTTAGGATATATTTCAGGTATTAATTTTTTAAACAGTGGATTATTAAATATTATTATGTCATCTACATATCGGAATATTTGCCAATTAATATTATTTTGTAGAAAGTATTCTCTTTCGTACCAGAACAATATTAAATTTGCTAGTAACGGACTAGAAGAAGTACCCATGGGAACGCCTTCTGATTGAATATATATTTTATTTTTAAATTCTATATAGTTAAAATTTAAAAATGTTTCAGTAGAGTTTTTGCTGTTTTAAAGATCTAATTTAAATGTTTTATATTTGTTATGAATAATTTTAATGTAGAAAGTTTTGTCATTAATTAATTCATTAAATAAATTGGTTATTTTATTATTAGATCTCTTAAATTTATTTTAGAATATAGGTCCTCAAAGTCAAATGTGTGTACTGTTTCAATATTTGTCCAATTGTTCATTAAATAATTAATGATTTTTTTTATTTGAGTCGATAAATTTATAATTATATTTATTAGTTAATTTATTTATAATAAATTGTAGTTTGCATCAGTTTGCTCCTTAAATTATTTAAAATTAGAATCACTGTTATAATTTTATTATATAGTTTCTACACTATATATATATATATATATATATGTAGTATATTTTGAGTAATCTAGTTCATAGCCTTATTCTAATATTTGTTATAACACCATACCTATGTAAAAATATGTATCAAACTTGGAATAATAGAAGTGACAATAAAATAAAGCAAAGAGGTAAAGGTAGACCAAGACGACACTATAGTCAAGACGACGCCATGGACCAGACAACAGGTGTTTATGATAATGAGTTCATTCCCCCCCGTCAGCAGGTGGCCGACACGTGGCCAGACATAATTAATAACCCAGCGCTTGACAGGTGGCGTGATTACGGGAACCAATCAGAACTCATCAACAAGTACCAGAGTCCAGTATATAAGCCCCCCAAGATTGGGACAAAGGAGAGTTGTTCAATAGTTGTTTTCAGAGCCACGCCGTTATACGGTCGGGTCTCTCACCCCTATCCGCGATGTAGGCATCCGCGGCGCCCGTGGTTTCGACTTGCCTTCGTCGTGGTCTACCTCTACCTTCTTGGAGTACCATCTAGACCTGCCTCTGTCTCTTGCTGTCCCCAGTGCGGGAATCCATCACACACCCACGACTACGACTGCCCAGCACATTCCACCTCGGGATTACTACAGAACCCGTTAAAGTCGACAGGATGACTGAGGACAGCAGCAAGCAGAGGATGACGGAGGTCAGAGACAACTACGTCGCGGATGCCCTCACCAACATGCAGCCCCACTGCGAAGATCGGGGACAAGCCGTGCCTAGTGCGGGACGAGGCCATTATCTCCTCTTTCGACGGATCGCACGCAACAAGCAGCCTTCCTCCAAACAGCCATCTCCAGAGATCAACTCCAGCCAGCATCAACCATTCAAGGTACTTTAAACTTTGTTTCTGCCATTTTCCCCATAAATTTTATACTTATATTTTCACTTTAAGCATTTTAAAATCAATTATAACCTTTTTATATCATTTTTATTCAAATTTTTAAAACTTTCACACTCTCATTTATCACTTTATTTTAATCAAATTATAAATTTTAATTCATCATTTTCAATTTTATATGCCTTTCTTAAATTCACCTAAAATGGCATTATCCAAATATGCAAATTTCAATTTTACATAAAAAAATCATATTATATTTTAATTACTCGAATCATATTTTCTAGACTTATTTGTGTGTGTTTTTTTTAATACCTTATTTATAGCCATAATATTTAATAATTAAATTTATTACACTCTTTATTTTACTTGACCTATTCTATTTCAAATTGATATTTCTCAATATTTAAAAGTTTTGAAAACTAGTCCTAGATTTGTATTTTTATAAATATCAATTTTAAATTATCTCATCTCAAAATGTGCCTCCCAATTTTCCCACAATTACAAATACAACTACAATACAATATATGAAGAGGTCCCCATCATCTCTAAAATCGATCCTGTACATGAGACCAAAATATTGGCCTACATTAAAGAACAATTAATTCCAGTCTTCATCCCAACGACAAACAAATCAAGGACACACTGAACTCCCCCTAATTGTTTTTTCTTCTACTTCGTCTTTTCCCATCCCTACTTCTAAAGGGGTGGAATGACCTTGTTACATCATTAGCATCCATCATTAGCAGAGATAGTCCTTCCTACTTTAACACTCTTACCTGTCAATCATTTAATTATAGGCCTTCCATACTTCTCTCGTCTCTTGATCATTTTCCATTGGCCTTCTATGCCTTCATTCTAACCTCCCCATGTTAACTCCACACGGAAAGCTTGGGTAACCAGCGATATATTTTTTTTCTCTAACGCTCGACTCAGGCCACCATCAGCACGATGCGCCCACTCATTTTTCGTTTAATTTTATTTTTCATCTGGTCGAGCTCAATCACCGACAGCAGCGCAGCTCTTGAGCCCCATCTCCTTTTAACCTCTCTCAGAAAAGTTCTTTCCCGTATTCTTCCATTACCTACCTCTCCTTCGACCTCACACCTTTTGCCCATCTGAACTAATGCTACTTACAGAGCATCTTGAGTTTGCTGAACCCTGAAAACAATACCTCGCTTCTAAGCTCGTATTGCAGGGCAGGACTCCTGAGATGTCCTTTGCAGAAACCAATTCAGACCTTCTTCCTTTATTCCTCACTGCATCAATACCTATCGCAAACCTTTTGTTTAAGTCAATTTTCTTTTATATTTTATTTTACTTTTATTATCTCTACTTCTCCTCCTTCCTGTATTACATCCCTGAAACTATATTGTAAATATTCAAGGCACCTTAAGTAACAAAAAACTGTAAATAGTATACCAACTTTCCCAAATATTTACTTTCGCTATTGTGTGTGTTTACTTTAAATTTATCCTTCCTATGTACTCCTCTTATATATTTTTTGTAATTTTTATAATATTATATCAGTGTGTCACCACTACTCCCCTTTATCTTTATTTTCATTCTAGTAACTAATTGGTGCCCAAATTATTTCCCATTTAATAGGTTTGCTAGCTTTTCTCTCATTTATTTGTAAATAGACTTACAGTTTACCTAGTTTTGTGGTGTTGGACTTTGTTTTTTAACTTACAGATATAGATAAACATTTCACTATTAATCGATAATATCATTTTGTTTATTACCCATCAACATTAATGCTTCACTCTACCAATCAACCCTTTATATATTATTACCTTTAATATTTTTATTTTCTCTTTTTCTCATCATGTTCAGAACTTAGAATTTTACAACTTCAACTATCTTAGGCACCATTTAAAAAACCTACACCTAACAATATTTATAATATTTCTTTAACAGATAAAACATTTATCATTTTATTTTTCTTTGTAGATTTCAAAATGTTATTTTTGACGCTTCCCTTACAACCTCTAACTCTATCCCATGAACCTTTCCTCCCAACTTTTTACAGCCATCAAGAGATTATTGTTCGTCAAACATTTTCTTTTTTTTTATTGATTAACTAACTAGAAGACCCTTCCTCGCTGTACATTTCCCAACAGTGAGCTCAGAGACCCAGTTAGAATTTTTTTTTTTCTCTCATCGTCCGGCTCATCATTTTTTCATTTTTCATCTTTTTCTTTTCACCACACAAGCCGGACACAATCAAAATGACAGCAATAAATCCCTTACATCCACCTCTCCTTTTCCGCATCCTTCAAACCTCCAACCTTCCAAGGGATTCCAGTTCGCCGAACATTTTTGTTTTTTTTTTCATTGATTAATCCGACTGGAACATCCTTCCTCGCTATACCATTCCCGATAATGAGTTCAGGATATCCAGCGCGATATTTTTTTTTTTTTCTCATCGCCCGACGCATCATATCAATTCATCATTTTTTCAACTTTTCACTTTTTTTTTCACAATTCAACCGGGCACAATCATTATGGACAACAGGGATCCTCTTACCTCTACCTCCCCCTTTTTACCTCCATCAATCTTCCCACCTCTTTCCGCTGTCTGAGCTAATGATGCAGACGGATATCTTAGGCCTTCTGTTAATGAAAACAATGCCTCACTTAAACAAGTTCGCATTGCATTGCAGGATGCTTGGGATACTACTTTTGCAGAAACATGCTCAGATACCCCTTTTCCCTTTTTCAACCTTAGCGTCACATTATAAGTTCAGTCAATAAACTAACTTCATTTTTTTTTTCTCTCATCTTTAATACAATAAGATATTATTTTCCTTGTACGATTCATTTTACCATAGTTACCATTTTGTATTATATACCTTCTCTTAATCTTTTATCATTCATTTTGTACGTTTTTATTGATACACCACCCTTACAACATCTTTCTCTTTTTAACTTGTAACTTCATAATAATTTTAACTAATTTGTATACAAATTATTTCTTTTATTTTTTATAATAGGTTTGTTAGGTTATCATTCATTACATGTCATTCCCCAACCAAACCTTCATCACCGGGGACACATTCTGTAGTATATTTTGAGTAATCTAGTTCATAGCCTTATTCTAATATTTGTTATAACACCATACCTATGTAAAAATATGTATCAAACTTGGAATAATAGAAGTGACAATAAAATAAAGCAAAGAGGTAAAGGTAGACCAAGACGACACTATAGTCCAGACGACGCCATGGACCAGACAACAGGTGTTTATGATAATGAGTTCATTCCCCCCCGTCAGCAGGTGGCCGACACGTGGCCAGACATAATTAATACCCAGCGCTTGACAGGTGGCGTGATTACGGGAACCAATCAGAACTCATAAACAAGTACCAGAGTCCAGTATATAAGCCCCCCCAAGATTGCGGACAAAGGAGAGTTGTTCAATAGTTGTTTCAGAGCCACAGCCGTTATACGGTCGGGTCTCTCACCCTATCCGCGATGTAGGCATCCGCGGCGCCCGTGGTTCGACTTGCCTTCGTCCGTGGTCTACTCTACCTTCTTGAGTACCATCTAGACCTGCCCCTGTCTCTTGCTGTCCCAGTGCGGGAATCCCATCACACACCCACGACTACGGACTGCCCAGCACATTCCACCTCGGGATTACTACATATATATATAGATATATAAATATAATAATATAAAAGGAATAAATTGCAGTAAGGGCAGTAGAAATTATTTTATTTTAAAAAGAATATTACGCGTCTAAAATAATTTCGTAATTTGATAACAGATGGCGCGCTAGTACATAGTAATATATAGGTAGTGTTAAGCTGATTTATTTCTGATACATTTTCTAGCAATGTCAGGCTGATATTGGGAATTCCTAGAAGAGTGGCCATCTAAATTCTTTGGTATTTAAGAGATGAGAGAGATGAATTATTGATTGGTCTTCATTTTATCATTTGAAGAATATTGGATCCTCTTTCAGAATGCTTACCTACTATGCTTAACATAGCTATGGCCAGTTAGGATGATTGTTGAAGTGTACTCATTATAACACGCTACATATTTTATTTGCTCATGTTCCAAACAAAAATTCATTAAAATAAAATGCATGGAGATAAAAAAATAAGGAAGTTTCATATTTTAATGATACCGGTCATCTTTTTTTTTTTTTGTGAGGATACATAGACAATTTTAAAATAAGAAAATTAAGTCTCCAGGGAAAAGATTATTTTTAAAATATTTTTATTTTTAAAATCTCTCAAGTTTTCGGGAAAGTAAGCCCTTCTAAGGGAGAAAATATTTTACATCATTAATACGTCAATAAAATCTATATTAATAAAATGGAAATTTCATAAGTGGTGTTCGCTGAAAACTTTCGTTACAATGCATCAATTTCGACCAAATTTTCAACATTTATGTAAAACGAGATGGAGCAGGTTTTGCTTAACATCAAAATATTTTTCCAAACATTAACATGTGTAACTTCGCTGTTATCGATTAAATACAAAAAATCAACAGAGTTAATTTTATTTATATAAAATACAAAATTAAATTTCAACAGAGTTAATTTTTTTACATACTAGCTAATAATCTCAATCTAAAAAAATATTCAAAACAAGCAATTTTAAGATAACACCATATGTAAAACAGTCGGCCAAGAAAACAACCTTCCTCGAGTAAAACCCGGGCGGAGCCGGGTGCACCCGCTAGTAAGATATAAAATTGAATCAATTTCTTTGTTTGTTCACATTTGTTTCAATGCACAATCAAATCGGGCTTCTGTTGCGCGTGCTTTCTAATTTTCTATTCCTGGCGATATCTTTTGGAGGTTATGGGGTCGGTTCAGGGATGTTCACACTAGGTTTAGAGTTCTTGTTTGAATCCCGATATTTATGCTAAAAGGTAAATTTCTTGAGTTTTGTCTATGGGTATATATTTCAGGCCGATTTTTTTTATTTGTACGAATTATCAATATCGGTTCGGTAACTTCTATCATGTTATCATCACAATATTTCTTCATATTGTTTAAACAGTAAAACTTCATGAATGGACATTCCCCGAATTTAAATATAGCAATTTTCAAATAATTATCTGATTTACGGTGAGAGAACATTTCAATTCTGAACAATACTTTGGCTTTTTTTTTTAAGTATACTTAGTACACGTGGTACAGGCCATAATAATCATGGTGGGTAGAAGTAGGCGACTGCTTTTACTGTAAGTGCACCACATGTCTAACATGTGAAAATCAGTTCGACTTTGCACTTACAAATGTGCTAGAATCCCGTTTGGTTACTTGCACTCGTTGGTGCGGTTGGACTTTTGCAAGAAACGGGAGCCAATGGAGCATTTTTTATGCTGTAACATGGCACATGGCAACTGCCCGTAAGCGGAACACTGTGGGTTCGATTCCATCCCTGAACACTTTTATTTTTCCGTTTATTATTACTTTTCAAAATTCATCCTTTCATCTTCATCCCTAAGGTTAGAAATAATCGTTATTTTCTTTAAAATAAATTTATATTTTTCTTTCAAAAGAAACTCATGCGGGTATAATTTTCAAATGTCGTTCTACAATCATAAGCCGCATTATATTGTATTATAGCTATAACCAGTTAGGATGGTTGTTGAAGTGTACTCATGATTCTTTGCAACATGGAGATCAATTTTCTTTTTGGCGTAGCAATAAATCTTGAGAATGCTGTCAGAATTGAGTCATCTATAATGTATAGGTCTATCGGTAAATTTTGTATGATCTGAGTCCTTTTTTATTACGGGCAACGCTTTAAGGAAGAATGGTGAGAAACAGGGATGTAGTTTAAATTATTCAGCAGGCTTAGATGTTTGGTCTGTTAGGTTATTTCTCAGAATATCGCTGTGACCTTCGACAAATTGGATGCATTATGGAGTGACTGTATATGGCAGAAAGAGCCAATTGTTAGTCAGAGGCAATTGGGAAGTTTTCGTGTGGGAATTTTATTGTTATATTTTTATTCTTTAATGTAGCGCAAATGCATACAGAAATATTTTCATAATCATTTTATAACTAAAAATAAGTATATTTGCCCAGTACACCTATCCCCGATTTACACGGTACTTTTTTTACACGTTTTCGCTTTTACACGGTTTTCCAAATAAGTTTTTTTTTTGTTTTTTTTTTATCGCACTATACTAAATGCTACTGTGATTGAACACATGCGCTGTGTACACATCTCACGAGGAATCCCGAGCTTATGTGCTGACTACATATTTTAACCTGTCAATGCATTTTATTTTTATTTCTGTGTACACCTATCCCCCGATTTACACGTTTTTCTCAGGAACGTATCTACCGTGTAAATCGGGGGATAGGTGTACTTATTAATTTTGATTTTTCTTGATTGAAAATGTGACCAAAACCTCTTCCAGACTTAGCTCTTATGGCTTGTGAAAATTTCAGCCAGATTAGTTATATATAAAACTAGAGAAGTGGCCCATTCAATGAACGGGTCTAGAAAAACTGTAAGTCTTAAAAGCATAGGGCGTCTCTCCCGTCAAAATAAACGTCAAAACAAGACGCCATCTATTGAACACCGTCGAAAACTAGCGGCCTCAGGTCGGTGACAATGCCACAATATCAGCTTGGTAAACTGAGAAGCGTCCACCTAGATACACCATGGTTATTATCCGACCAATAGCCTGAAGCTATGATCTCTAGGTGGACGCTTCTCAGTTTTCCAAAGCTGGTGTTGTGGCTTTGTCACCTACCTGAGGTCGCTAGTTTGCGACGGTCAATAGATTGCGTCTAGCTTTGACGTTTAATTTGACGGGAAGGTGCCCTATGCTTTTATAAATATATTTTTTATTAATCAACTTATAACAAATTGTGTGTGTCTATATATGCAAGTTGATTAATAAAAAAATATATTTATAAAAGCATAGGGCACCTCTCCCGGCAAATTAAACGTCGAGACTAGACGCCATCTAATGAAGTAGTCACAAACTAGCGGCCTCGGGTCAGTGACAATGTCACTACACCACCTTTGGTAAACTGAGAATCGTTCACCTAGAGATCATAGCTTCAGCTAATGGTCGGGATAATCACCATGGTATCTAGGTGGACCCTTCTCAGTTATTATAAAAAATGGTTTTTGTGACTATATACTATGTAAAAAATGTATTGGCGCAAATATCCTTTAGTTTGGGATATCGCGTTATAGGATGTTAATAAAGTTAATCAACAAGACGCGATATTGAAATATTTGCGCCTTTTACAGAGGAAACAAAAAAATAAAACCAATTAGGACTTAGAATTAATTTTTTTGTTTTTTTTAATTTGTTTCCTCTGTAATAGGCGCAAATATTTCAATATCGCGCCTTGGTAATTAATTAATTAAAAATATATAATAATAATTATATATACAGTAGAACTTCCCTTTAGCGGACACCCCGCCAGCGGATACCTCTCTATAAAGGACAGTTTTAATTTGCAAAATTACCATTTTTACTATTTAGTAACTCTCCTATAATGGGGAGTGCAATTTTTCCTATTGTCGTTGCAAGACCGTTTAGGGTCTGTAGCTCTATAGACTGTTCTTTTAATTTTAAATTAGGAAGGTGAGTTTTTAACATTTTGTACAGATTATGGCACTATATTCAAACTCGCACCTGTGTCAATTAAAAATGGGCATGGTAGATCAGGGGTCAGAAACAGTTTCAGCGTCAATTTCTTGACGCCAAAGGGTGGAGGTCCTACCTCAGTTCCGAAAGTTCGGCTCGGCTGGTACGTCTCCGGCATGGGGTGGCGGCGTGGGACGCCGGGCCTGCTGCTGGGTCGGGGCCGTTTGCACTGCCCGTGCACTCGTGTGCAAATTTTGGGCTATTTGCACTGCCCTTGCGTTCGAGTGTCGAGCTTGTTGGGATGGTACAGTCCACCGACTTGAATTTTTCTGGATACTGGTGTAGGGATCCGGCATGGTGGGTGATGGTTCCTCGGAGTGGCGCGTCAGATCGCTCGGCCACGTGTCGGCGTCGGCATCTCCGTCCATCTTCCGGTCTGGGGTGGGGGCGTGGGCGGCGTCTGTCCCGCGGGCGGAGCCCCGGTCCTCGTCTCGTCGGGTAGACCTCACTCCTTGGAGGGCGACCGTCAACTGTACTATAATCGCCGCCAGGGTGCGTCGTGTGGTTTTCCTTTTCTCCGCAAATCGTCGCCGTTACTTTTCGCTACTTGGTCTCGTTTGTTTTCCATTTTATCCTGTCGACTCTCTGTGGGGATCGGTTCGAATTACCTTTTGAAGTTGGCTGAGTTGATTGTTTGTGGTGGGCGCAGTCGTTGTTGCTGAGTGGTAAGGTATTCACACAGGGGAAAATAACGAAAAAACACAGGATTGAGTTGAAAAGGCTAGTAATCTAGGGAGAAAGGGGTTGAAGCTATTTTCTGAGTTGGCTATTAATTATGGCTGTTCACATTTTGAAGATGGGACTTATCTGATTGGTTGAGGAGATGGGATTTGCTCCAAGCTGGTCTCAACGGCGGTCCAGGTGCTAACTCGATCCTGTCCAGTTCCCAACTCGGTGCTGTCCAAGTTCCAACTGCTCTCTATGGGGCCACCTTCCTGACTGATTAAACTCCGTTCCCGATTTAAGACGAAAACTATCCCGGGCTCTCATTGGATGAATTTCCAGGGGTGCTCGATTCCCATTGGTTCCTAACTAAGTCCCTACTCTCTGATTGGGTCTTTGCTGTCCTTTTGTTTCTGGACTTGTTCTAACCTGATCCAGGAAATGCTAGGTTCTTGAACCCAGTTTTATGAGTTCCGGGATAATACAACCTGCTAATGATTGCTTCCTCTTTCATGCCTTTCTCTAAATCTTTCTCCCAGATTTCTTAAGCCTTGTCTTTATTAACATCTTTCAAAACATACACTGTATACATATTGGGGCGGGTTTGCATCCAGTTATGTACAAATTATGACAGATGCGCCCCCTACATGTGAAGAATTCACGAAGGGGAAAACCTGAGTGAGTTCTGTAAAGGGAAAAAATAATTTTGTGGGAAAATTAGTTGTGGTTATAGGGAGGCTATATACAAGCATTGGTAGTGATATAAGAGATAAGAGAGAATGGTGTTAATGATATATAGCTTGCGTATAATTAATAGAAATTATTTTTTTTTTAATTGTAAGACATAAGAATGAATGCTATGGTATATAGTGGGGAAAAAAAAAAGACAATGCGCCTAAACGATATTCTACTCGAGATCGTGAATGAGGTCGAGGGAATTCTACTAGGTCTTTGAGAAATCAAAATAAAATAAAAAGTTGGAAGGAATCAAAGTGAATGCTTGATGCATGGCGAGAAAAAAAAAGAAGAAAAAAATGCTTTGTTGCATGGTGAAAAAAAAAGAAAAATGCCTAACCATATTCTACTCGAGATTGGGAAAGAAAATCGAGGGAGTTCCATTGGGTCTTTTGAGAAATCAAAAATAAAATAAAAGTTGGAAGAAATCAAAGTGAATGCTTGATGCATGGCGAGAAAAAAAAAGAAGAAAAAAATGCTTTGTTGCTTGGTGAAAAAAAAAAGAAGCGAAAAAGGTTTTTGTAAATCAAAATAAAACATAATATCTAATTTTAACAGAAAACCAGTGATATTTCGTTGATAAAAATTTGTTTAGTTATTGAATTATGAACAAAATAAAAGAGGTGGTAAATAAAATGGTAAATATTTTCTAAAATAAATGATAAGTAATTGAATCAGGGAAAAATGATAATTCGGATTGAGTATTTTGATTTAATATAAGAAAATAATGTAAATGAATGATATATATAAAAAAAAATATGTATAGCGAGGTTTGTAAACTCGCTTTGTAATCAAAATTGCATGCCACAATCTATATCACGCTCGCAATCAATTAATTATATGCCCCGTAGATTTTTTTTGTCTTTCCTGTGCGACTCTTGGGTAGAAACATGACCTTTCCCAATTGTGCTTTATATTGTGTATACAGGAGACATGGGAATCTAATTAACCTTACGTGTGTATTTTGTCTTTGTGTTTGTGTTGTTTTTCGAGATCTCAATGCCGAATGTAGTTGTTAATATGCCCCGAGCCTTAATGCGTTCTAGGGATTTTTATGCATTTCCCTAGGGCACTTAAGTTATGCTCGCCCGATACTCACTTTATTATATCGGGTGTCGATACCGGAGTCAAAACTTTGAAAACAGGGTCCGAGGAGAGTCCCTCGATCCTTCTAAAATGGTTGTTTAATCCCTTCGGAAAAAACGCAAGCTCGAAAGCTTAGCTACCTAATTTTTCCTATAATTTAAGTGGCAGTATGCGTGCTTTTGTTCATATTTGACCTTGAGATCTGCGTATTGTTAAAAGTCTAACGTCTGTGTGTCTAGGTGTGAAAAAATGTAGAGTTTTGGAAGTCTTTAGAAACAGAAAAATAAGAATAGAAATGTAAAACTCATTGGGATGTGTTTGTAACGTATCAAGTTTTTTGTTATTAATATTATTAAATTGTGTCTTTTGTAAAAGTCGACATGTAGGCTCAAATGGGTGACGTTAAAAGTGTCCATTTTTTTTGTTTAAAATGTCCATAGCGCGCTGACCTCAATTTTATTAGCGGATGTGTGGGGGACGGTGAGAGGGGCCTTTTCTAAATCTGTCCACCCCCTCTTGTGTACGTAATTTAATGCCATTCGCTGCCGGCATCTTTGTCGTGCGACTCAAACGGTCTCCATCTCATTTCTGGCTTCCCTAATTGATTTTTGCATGTGCCCTAATTGTTCTCCTAATTGATTTGGCGTGATTCTCCCTCCGGGCATCGTTTTTTGTTTCTTGTTATTTGGTTCGAGTTCCTTTGAGTTTGTCTAAATTTTCCGTGAGAATTTCCCATAGAATATCTAGGAGTTTTACAAGTGCTTGGCCTACATGGAAGACGGATTTTAAGACGGAATTTCCGATATGGAAGACTGCCTCTTGCAGCTGGTAAATTCGTCTGGTTGGCAGAGTATAATGTTAGTATGTGAACGATGAATAAAAATGGGACGAGTCCATAGGGTAGAAATAGCAGACAAATAACAGAGATTAGGTGAAAAATGGGATATTGGCACATCTTCTTCCATGTTTTTGCCATGAATTGTGGCTCTGGGATATCTGGTTGGACTTCTATTGTTTGTGGTGGTTTTGGAACGGGGGTGTGTTTGTGATTGGTCTATGTCGCATTCCTTGTTATCGTGGGTGACTTGCGTAAATCGTTTTTTTGGACAAAATGGTAGGATTTAAATGACTGTCAGGTTCGCAGTACGCCAGTTTGGTGGTCAAGGATTCTGTTGAAGAAATGTCGGGTGTAGGTGTTTTAAGTGGAAATGTGCAATCGTTTCTCTGTCGTAGGCGGTGTAATTTCGGTATTGTTTGTATTGTGTGTGTGGTATGTTTTGTGTACGGATTTAGTTTGTTTCTGTGGGCTGTATCGGTGTCTCTTTGTAGAGGTGGGTTGGATTCATCGACTCTTCTTGCGAATTGGCAGGTGGGACAGGTTTTTACCTGTTTTGCAATGTCTTGTGTCATGTTCTGCCAATAATATTGTGAAGAGATGCGTCTCTTCATCTTTGAGATGTCTGGATGGTTGTGCTGTGTATGGACTGATTTAAGTAGTTTGTTTGTGAGTGGTTTTGGGACTATAATTTTAGTTACACCTTTTCGGGAGACGGTATGCAGTCCATTGTGATCCTTGGTCAAGCAAGATTTTCCCGATAGGGAAGGCTGATGGCTCTTAATGAGGGAGGCGTCTAAAAAGCCACAGAATTGGATACGAGTTACAACGCCCGTTTCATATTGTTGTACTCCATTTATGCTACGGGACCTCATATTCGTATCTCGATAGCCTTAATCTCCACCGAAACAATCTGCCTGACGGGCTTTTGATCTCTTTCAGCCACTGCAATGCGGGATGGTCAGAAAATATTGTAAATTTTCTGTCCCTTAAACAGACGCGGAAATTATCCACACTTTCCACAATGGCTAGGCATTGTAGTTCCGAGTTTGAATAATTTCGCTCGTGTGCACGCAGAGAGCGGCTGAAATTCTGGACTGTATAGGTTTTCCCAACAGGATGGACCTGTTTGAGGACGCCTGCGATGCCGACTGTTGAGGCGTTACAGTACACCTGGCATGGCAGACCTTCCTGGTGAAGGTGTAACGTGGGGTATGTTGTAAGGCTTTCCTTTAGGCTAGTGAACGCTTTCTGGCATTCGTCATCCCAGACCCACATGACATCCCTTTTTAGAAGGTTGACAAGTGGCGTCCGCAAGCGGGCGTGGCCTGGAATGAACTTTTTGTAAGCGTTCACAGCGCTTAGGAAAGATCGCAAATTTTTGCGATTGTGTGGTTGTTGGGTGGCGTGGATTGTTTCTATGTTTCGTGTGGATGAGGTGGTTATTTCGGCAGTGTTTGTGCATGTTTTGGCGTGGTGCCGTTGTCGCCTGTTGGTGCGAGTGTCGCGCTTGTTGCGCTGGTTGTGCGTGTGACTGGGGTGTGACGCCGTGTGGTCATATGTATGCGTTGTGTGTGAGCTGTCTTGCGGGATGGATACTGTCTGTGTACTGTTGTTGTGAGTGTCGCAGTTGTTGCGGTGTACACGTGTGTGATTGTTGCGTGACGATGTGTGGTCACGCGTGTGTTTAATGTTGTTCTGTTGGGGGGACGCAATTTGTGCATTGCCGTTGTGATTTGAAGCCATTGTGGCCTTGTGAGTTGAGGGCATATAGTAAAGGCAATTGGCCTTAGTGAAAAAGTTGAGTTGTGCGGGCGCGTGACTAGATTGGCATGTGGTTGATTGTGTTTTGAACACTGAATGCGCGCATTGGGTGCCATGTGCGGAAGGTTTGGACGTATTGTTATTTTTTTGTGGCATCGCTTGGCACTCCCAATATGTGCATTCATTGGGTACATGGTGAAAATGGTAGGTAGGGGTAGACAATGGGACGCCAAGTTGGAATATAGTGCCGTTGTTAAAGTCTATTGCTACTTTAAAATGATGGAGGGTATTTATGCTGAGAATTCCAAATGGCAGAGGTGCTTCCACCATGTGGAAATTCTCTTTTCTGGATATTTTACTTATTGTCAGGGGGAGTGCTATTTTTCCTATTGTCGTTGCAAGACCGTTAGGGTCTGTAGCTCTATAGACTGTTCTTTTAATTTTAAATTAGGAAGGTGAGTTTTTAACATTTTGTACAGATTATATGGCACTATATTCAAACTCGCGCCTGTGTCAATTAAAAATGGGCATGGTAGATCAGGGGTCAGAAACAGTTTCAGCGTCAATTTCTTGACGCCAAAGGGTGGAGGTCCTACCTCAGTTCCGAAAGTTCGGCTCGGCTGGTACGTCTCCGCATGGGGTGGCGGCGTGGGACGCCGGGCGTGCTGCTGGGTCGGGGCCGTTTGCACTGCCCGTGCACTCGTGTGCAAAATTTGGGCTATTTGCACTGCCCTTGCGTTCGAGTGTCGAGCTTGTTGGGATGGTACAGTCCACCGACTTGAATTTTTCTGGATACTGGTGTAGGGATCCGGCATGGTGGGTGATGGTTCCTCGGAGTGGCGCGTCAGATCGCTCGGCCACGTGTCGGCGTCGCATCTCCGTCCATCTTCCGGTCTGGGGTGGGGGGGCGTGGGCGGCGTCTGTCCCGCGGGCGGAGCCCCGGTCCTCGTCTCGTCGGGTAGACCTCACTCCTTGGAGGGCGACCGTCAACTGTACTATAATCGCCGCCAGGGTGCGTCGTGTGGTTTTCCTTTTCTCCGCTAAATCGTCGCCGTTACTTTTCGCTACTTGGTCTCGTTTGTTTTCCATTTTATCCTGTCGACTCTCTGTGGGGATCGGTTCGAATTACCTTTTGAAGTTGGCTGAGTTGATTGTTTGTGGTGGGCGCAGTCGTTGTTGCTGAGTGGTAAGGTATTCACACAGGGGAAAATGACGAAAAAACACAGGATTGAGTTGAAAAAGGCTAGTAATCTAGGGAGAAAAGGGGTTGAAGCTATTTTCTGAGTTGGCTATTAATTATGGCTGTTCACATTTTGAAGATGGGACTTATCTGATTGGTTGAGGAGATGGGATTTGCTCCAAGCTGGTCTCAACGGCGGTCCAGGTGCTAACTCGATCCTGTCCAGTTCCCAACTCGGTGCTGTCCAAGTTCCAACTGCTCTCTATGGGGCCACCTTCCTGACTGATTAAACTCCGTTCCCGATTTAAGACGAAAACTATCCCGGGCTCTCATTGGATGAATTTCCAGGGGTGCTCGATTCCCATTGGTTCCTAACTAAGTCCCTACTCTCTGATTGGGTCTTTGCTGTCCTTTTGTTTCTGGACTTGTTCTAACCTGATCCAGGAAATGCTAGGTTCTTGAACCCAGTTTTATGAGTTCCGGGATAATACAACCTGCTAATGATTGCTTCCTCTTTCATGGCCTTTCTCTAAATCTTTCTCCAGATTTCTTAAGCCTTGTCTTTATTAACATCTTTCAAAACATACACTGCATACATATTGGGGCGGGTTTGCATCCAGTTATGTACAAATTATGACATATATATAGATAAATTTCAACTCGGCCAAATTCCTATCCATTGAATCTAGCTTATGTAAAAAAATAATGAATTATTTAACTTACCTCCATGTCTGTCTGTCTGGATGTCTGTCGCCGAATCTTGTAATCAAATTTTAATATACTTATAGGGTACCTAGAAATATGAAATTTGGTTCACATGTTCAAACCTGATGGCAATGCTAGCTGACCAATTTTCAGACTTCTGGGTTGTCAGGTTGGCCAAGAACGGACAAATTTTCTTTCAAATTTTGTATATTTATTTTGATATGCTTCCAGACTATATAGAATAATGAAACTCACAATACTCGCTCAGTCCAATTAACATGCAAGTGTACTAATTTTCAGACTTCTGGTTGGTCGGGAAGACGGGAAATGAACTATCATCTATATTTCTTTTTTAAAATATTAGTTCTTGCATTATACCTACTCGGAAAATGCTGGAGGTTGCGAAAGGATTTTTTCAATAAATGTTCAAGACATGGAAGGAATTAGAAATCCAAATATTCAGATTCCTATTTAAAACGTCCTTAGAATTACAAGCAAATAAATGAGAAAGCCTACAAATATATTAATTTTATCTGTTTATAATTAAATCATCTTATTCCAATATCATCACGCTTATATTTATATTCATCATATATATATATATATAGGTGTGTGTGTAACAATATACCAGCATAAATTTCACGACACCTTTTTAAATAGTTCCCCTTTTTCAATTATTATGTTGTTACTTTTAACTATTTAATCAATTGTTTAATTATAATTCAAATTTTATATGTACCAATTATCCCCTAACAATAATCCCTTGGGTGTCTCTATCTTTGTAATATAATTCAATAAATTTAGGGTTCCCCAAAGCAAAGAGATGCAGTTCTGTTAGTAACGGATTTTGTTTACGTCACTTCCGACCTCCCACGAAGATTTGACTAATCTGCTGCGAGCAGGCTTGCAGCTATTTAAGGCCAACGTCGTCTCAGTGATAAGGCTTTTTTTTTGGACTGGCATATATACGACTAAAAATAGCGTGAATAATTAATTATAAATAACACTTTAAAAAAAAGCTTTTATTCAAAATGCACTAAAAATAACAAAATAAATATTTCTGAAGTATTGCTTTTTTTTCTGAAGGTACCATTTAACAAATAAAATGATAGACTTAGAAATAAAAAGCGGTGAGGGATAATAGCCATGGATTTGAGATTTTTGTGATTTTATATGAAGCAAATGATTAGCAATATTACGCCTTTCATTAAATTTTTGTCTATTTAACCCTTAATTACTTGCTCCTATATTTGGTACGTAAGTACTCGCGTTGAGATCCAGGTCTCACTATTAAAAAACCGAAATATTATTTATATTTTAATATTTGGATTGAAAATTAGGCTGCATTATATTCGTAATTGTGTGTAGTTTATGACACATGTGAATTAAGGCAAAAAATATGTTTATATTTATTTATTTTTATTGAAACAATGACTATAGTAAAAACAATTAATGTTTGACATAGTTTTACAAATAGGCTACTATTAAAAGTTGCAGAGGGATATTATTCGCAATCTTTGCAAATATTCGAAAAATGACGTTGACAGATGTGTATCCTGCATTTGTAGAAAATAATTTGTGTCATACTACTTTTGGTACTTGGGCAAACATAGCACCGTTTTCGATTCTTAGGTTCTGACTCTACACTCATTTCGATCTGTGGTAAACAAAAGATTGTTATGTTTATCATTTTAAATAATTTTATGAAATATATATAACTGACCTCTGGACTTTCAGCTTTCTTGCAATGCAATATTATCAGGTCATGGAGACTTCTTGGCAAGTTTTTCAATTGGGATCGAATTTTTAAATGATCCTGGAATAATTGTAGGGAAATATTTTTCAAAAGATTCTTCTTGGAACTCGAGGTGAATTTATATTTAAAGACTTTGAAATTATTTCTGAATTTATGCCTTCAACATTTAGTAGGTCGAAAAATAGGCATAGAGGCCATCTGTTGGTTCGACGGCCAACAGAATAAGTTCCACATATTTGGTTCACCATGTCAACCCCGCCTTTAGTCAAATTATAAAATGTTACAATTTCAGGTCTTAATTTGAATCCACTTTCTTCATCAATTGTGGGAGTTGAGTGCATTGTTGAGAGCAATAGAACAGCCTTGCTCTTTTTTGGGACATAAGATACAAGGGTGGTATTCTGAGTGAAGCCAAATATACTATTACTAGACGAATGGCCCGGGCAACGCCCGGGTTTTACCCGAGTGCGAATATATTTTAAAAACGTTGTCTTGGGTGGTCGCTATAGACAGGGTGGTCTGTATAGACAGGTGTATGTATCACACAGCTGATAACAGGGTTGTCTAGAGTGGCCGCTATAGACAGGGTGGTCTGTATAGACAGGTGTATGTATCACACTGCTGATAACAGGGTTGCCTAAGGTGACCGCTATAGACAGGGTGGTCTGTATAGACAGGTGAATGTAACACTGATGATAACAGGGTTGCCTAAAGTGACCGCTATAGACAGGGTGGACTGTATAGACAGGTGGATGTATCACACAGCTGATAACAGGGTTGTCTAGAGTGGCCGCTATAGACAGGTGTATGTATCACACAGCTGATAACAGGGTTATCTAGAATGGCCGCTATATACAGGGTGGTCTGTAAAGACAGGTGGATGTATCACACAGCTGATAACAGGGTTGTCTAGAGTGGTCGCTATAGGCAGGGTGGTCAGTGATCGCTATAGACAGGGTGGTCTGTATAGACAGGTGGATGTAACACACTGCTGATAACAGGGTTGTCTAGAATGGCCGCTATAGACAGGTGTATGTATCACACAGCTGATAACAGGGTTATCTAGAGGGGGGCAGGGAGGACACGTGTTCGCCGGCAGCCAATGGGCGCGCATTCTATCCGTGAGCTTCAGACAGAATAAGGCAATTATATATATAGATATTTTGGTCTATTCCTATTGGGCAGAAATATTTTAGGGATTTCCTTTTTATTTTTTTCAAAGTGCCAACTAAAGTGAGTTTATGTTCTGTAAGAAGATCTTGGGATAATTTATAACTAGTGTACCAATTGTCTGTTGTTATGTTTCGGCTTGTCCCAGATATTGGAGTGATCAATCTTTTTACGATATCATCGGGTGAATTACTTTTTTTTATATGGACCATCGGGTTGTTTTCCACAATATATTTCAAAATTAAAGGTATAAAATGTCCTTGCATCACTAATGGTATAAATTTTGAGCCCATATTTTGCAGGTTTGTTGGGCATATACTGTCTAAAGCCACACCTGCCACGAAATGGAAATGAGCTTCTCATCAATTGTATTATATTCACCTGGAGTATAGAGCTTTTTACAGGTATATACAAAGGCTTCTACAAATTCTCTAATTGGAGCAAGTTTGTCCAGCTTTTTTCGTTCTTTCCTTGTTGTAATATCATCAAATCTCAGGCTACGTAGAAGAAATAAAAAACGTTCTTGTGACATAATTGCTCTCACAATTTCTACTCCTGAGCCATCCATCGCCCATAGCTCTTTATAAGTTAAATGAGCAGTTCTTTTGACACCTGGCATTATCAAAAGTCCAAATAAAGCTAGGATTTCTGTTACAGTAGTTCATTTGGCATATCTTTCTCTAGAGAAATGTTCTTTGGTATTGCTATATAAGCATTCGTACAATCTACAATTTTTTGTACCGTATTATTATCAATTATTTTTGTAAATGCATCCGATTCAGATTCTATCGATTTTGCTTCAGATTTAGGCCCTGACAATTGAGAAATTATATTTACACTTCTTGTACGAATCTGGGTTTTCTGCCACATTGTCTTTTTCCATTTTGTGACACCATCCTTTCCAAAATAAAATTCAGAATCATCATTTGGTATTTCTTCATCCGCCTCTGAATTCTGTTTAGAGTCTGTGTCATGATAACTATAAATTTCGGTATCAGAAGTATCGGATAAGTCACAAATTATTTCATCGCAATCCATGTCGAATTCACTCTGATTCCTCTCAGAAGTACTAGCCATTTTTTATAATATAATATATATTTTAGGAAATATTTAGTATTAAAATATTGAATAAAAATAAATAAATTCTAAATACCTAAGAGAGACAGAGAGAGAGAATTTAGGATATTTAGGAACAAAAAATATACTTAGAAGAAGAACAATAACTTACTGTTTTACGAAGATAGAGCCAGCCGGAAAATGAAACCTAAACCTAAATTATTACGCAAGTACTCGCGTCGAGACGCTTGTCTCGGCGGTGTCTTTTTTGTTTTATTTTTCTTCCTTCTAGGGGCCAAGCGATATAACAAATGGTCTAAAATATTTATTTCGATGCTATCTTAAGCTACAAAAACTTACAAATTATTTGGACTCGAAAATTGTATTTATTTTTTCGATTAAAATTTTAGGTGAGACCTGTGTCTCGACGCGAGTAATTAAGGGTTAACGCATAAACGATGATCATCCCCCAAGAATAAAATAAATATTTCTGAATGTGCCATTTAACAAATAGATTAATAGAATTAGAAATAAAAGCGGTGGGGTACAATAATAATAATTTTGAGATCAATGTGATTTTATATGAAGCAAATGATTAGCAAGATTATGCCTTTCATTAAATTTATACCTATTTGCTGCATAAATGATTATCATCCCCCACCGCTTTTATTTCTAATTCTATTAATCTATTTGTTAAATGGCACATTCAGAAATATTATTTTATTCCTGGGGGATGATCATCGTTTATGCGTTAAATAGGCAAAAATTAAATGAAAGGCGTAATCTTGTGTTAGAAATTGTGAAATTTATATAGAGTCGCTGTTTTCATCCCAAGTCGACCTTGACACGTGTACAGCCCGACGGTGGCACGTGATACCATGTGACGTCACTACCTACCTACCCCTGCCTTGCCAAGCTGCTGGCTGTTTACAACTTCTATCTCTCTTTGATTTTGTCTCTAAACTTGTATTTCCAATAAATCAATTGGCACTCTGCTTTAACGAGCCATTCGTTAATATTTCCAATAGGTTATGGGTCCTGACTACGCCCCAAATTTGAAGAAGCAAACCTAAAGTGAACTGCTAAGCCTAACTCGTGGTAAATATGACGCGCCTTGATAATCAAGTCCGCCAGTTCAAAGGCGAAAACTTCTCCCTTTGGAAATTTCAGTTCCGACTACTATTAGAGCAAAATCAACTTTTGGATATCGTGGACGGCAAAGAAATCAAACCAGAGGTAAGTGACGCTACCTCTGCTATACAGGATGCATGGCACGCCAAAGATATCAAAGCCCGAATGCTTATATCACAGGCACTTGAATTAAGATTTCTAGAACCTTTGATGTCCTGTAAAACTGCCGCTCAAATGTGGACAAGGCTCATGTCCATCCACGAACAGAGATCAGAGATCGCAATTGGCATGTTGTGGCAACAATTTTTTGACGCCCGAATGTCGTCATCAGAGGATGTCAGCAGCTATATCGCCAAGATTGAAAATCTTAGTGCAAGAATTCAGGATGCAGGAGGAACGATTACAGATGACCAGAAAGTGGCAAAGATAATAAACTCTCTTCCTTCGAGCATGCGGTATTTCATACCAGCATGGGAGTCTCAAGCGCCGATTACGCAGACTCTAGAGAACTTATCAGCACGTCTTCTGATTGAAGAATGTAGAAACCAGCAGGCCGATTCCTCGCAAGGTACAGCATTCTACCAACAGACTAAACCAAGAATCAAAGAAGACAACATAAAGAAGACTGATTCAGGAAAGATATCAGAACTAAAGAAAAAGACTGAATGCCATTATTGTCACAAGATTGGTCATTGGTCACGGGAATGTCGAAAACGGATTGCCGACCAGCAGAAGAAAAACGAGAAGCGGAAGAACCAAGCAGGAGATTATGATCATAAAGGTTTCAACGCTGATACCATCCTAAAGTGGAATGATTGCGACATATGGTGGGCAGACAGCGGAGCTAGCTGCAGCATGACCTTCCGACGTGAATGGTTCAAGTCCTTCACTCCGATCCACAACGATCATAGAATATACCTTGGAGACAACACTTCCGTCCTTGCAGAAGGTACAGGTGACATTGAAATCCTTGCCATGGTGAATGGAGAATGGATTACAACATCAATCAGGAATGTGCTCTACTCTTCGAAGCTCAAGAAAAATTTGTTCAGCCTGGGAGTGTGCACTGAAAAGGGATACCGAGTAGACATCGACAAGGATGAGCTGCGCATCTACTCAAGAAAAGATCTGAAAGCAGTTGGACAACGCCAAGATGGGCTCTACAAGATGATGTTCCGAGTTACTTCATCTTCACAAGGATTTTCAGCAAAGATCAACAACCTCCAACTGTGGCACGAAAGACTAGCACACATCTCACTCAGCACTATTCGAGAAATGGCCAAGAAAGGATTGATCAACGGTTTGCAACCCGAGGACATAAAAGAAGACGATTTCTTCTGTCAAGGCTGCCAAGAAGGAAAAGCTCACAGAAAGCCTAGTCATTTGTCTGAAACAAAGGAGTACAATCCTGGTGAGTTCATTCTAAGTGATATCTGCGGCCCTATGCCAACACAATCAATAGGAGGATCACTTTATTTCATTTTATTCAAAGATTATTCCAGTGGCTTTCGCCATATAGATTTCATTAGACACAAATCCGATATTTTACACAAATTTGAAAACTTTGCTAGATTCAGTTATAATCAAACAGGCAATAAAATTAAAGTGATTAGAACCGATAATGCACTAGAATATACCAGTAAAGATTTCGCAAATACTTGCAGAAAATTCGGAATAGTGCATGAATTGTCAGCTCCATATGTGCACGAACAGATAGGGCGCGTAGAACGAGACAATAGAACTATTGTCGAAGCAGCTCGATCGATGCTGTGCACACGAAATCTTCCCGAAGAACTTTGGGCAGAAGCTTGCAATACTGCAACCTTCATTCTAAACCGAACCTTCACTAAACAAGCTCCCGATACCACACCCTATGAACTCTTTTTCGGAAGAAAAGCTAGTTTGTATAATCTAAAGATTTTCGGTTGTGAAGCATGGTTGCATACACCTAAAGAACGTAGAAGGAAATGGGATAAGAAATCACAAAAGATGATTTTCTTAGGGTACGATAAAACCTGCACTAACTTTCGACTCTGGAACCCTTCTACTAGAAAGATTTCTATTTCTAAAGATGTTACTTTTAACGAGACAAAGCTCCGACATTGCGAACTAGAGGGAGAAAATTTCATCCCAGTTAACATTGACCTTGATCCGCCAGCACCGACCGAGGATGAATCACCCACAGCGCTAGGGTTTCCCACGCCGTCGGGATTCCACCCGATGATAACTCGATCTAAAAAGAAAGCAGATTCTTGTAACTACCATTTTGTCGATGAGCCTTCAACCTATAAAGATGCTATGGAAAGTCCAAATGCCGATAAATGGTTGGATGCAATGAAAGAAGAAATAAAAGCGTTAGAATCTAATAACACATGGTCACTCGAAACCCTACCAGACGGATATAAGCCAATAGGAAGTAAATGGGTTTATAAGCTAAAATCCCATCCCACTCTACGGTACCTAAATTTAAGGCTAGACTTGTAGCTAAGGGTTACACACAAAGGAAGAACGTAGACTATTTCGGACACCTTCAGTCCTGTTGTCAGATATGATTCACTTCGAGTGTTACTAGCAAACGCGGCATCAGAAAGAATGTTCTTAAAACAATTTGACGTAAAGACTGCATTTTTATATGGTGACCTAGACGAAGTCATATACTTAGAACAACCAGAAGGTTTCTCTCAAGGACACAATTTTGTTTGTAAACTACAAAAGAGTCTATATGGACTGAAACAATCGTCCAGAAATTGGAATAGGAAGTTTAAATCCTTCTTAGAGAAACACAATTTTTTTCAATCTAATGCAGATCAATGTGTTTTCACCGGAACTATTAACGACACTCAAATGATCCTTGCTCTTTACGTCGATGATGGACTTCTCATGTCTCGGAACAAGGACGATATCGATTCTATCGTCCAGGAACTATCTCACGAGTTCAATATAACGTCTAGAGATGCAGATTATTTCGTAGGACTTCAGATTGAACAATCAGAGGATAGATCGAAGATCTATATCCACCAATCTTCATACATAAACAAGATTTTAGATAAATTCAACATGATTGATTGCAAACCCGCAGCAGTACCCATGGACCCGAGTACAGTCCTAACTAAAGCTGATTGCCCAGACTTAGATAGAAATGGAAATTCACCAAAATTTCCTTACAGAGAAGCCGTAGGCTCACTAATGTTTGCCTCTACTGTTTCTAGACCGGACATAGCTTATGCGACATCACAATTAAGTAAATACCTTGACAACCCAGGACAGACACACTGGACAGCAATTAAAAATGTATTTCGCTACTTGAAAGCAACACCACAATTAGGAATATTGTACGCTAACCATCAAGAGTTAACAGGTTTCTCAGATAGCGATTATGCTAGGGACATTGATTCAAGGAAAAGTACTACAGGTTACATCTTCATGTTAAACCATGGTGCTGTTTCATGGTCAAGCCAAAAGCAATCGACAGTTGCCCTCTCGACAACAGAAAGTGAATATATTGCTGCCTGTGCTGCTACTAAAGAAATGGTTTGGCTACGCAGACTTCTTAAGGATATCGGGATTAAGATGGACAGACCCACAGTACTCAACATGGATAATCAAGCAGCCATAAAGCTAGTGCAGAATCCCGAGTTCCATAAGAGAACGAAGCACATTGATGTACGATATCACTACATTCGTACTAAACAGGAAGATGGTGAGCTGATCACAAGATATGTCAGCACTCTTCAGCAGACGGCTGACCTCCTGACGAAACCTTTGGGACCGAAACACTTCAGGCGGCTCCTAGAAAACTTGAACGTTATAAATTTCAAGAGGGAGTGTTAGAAATTGTGAAATTTATATAGAGTCGCTGTTTTCATCCCAAGTCGACCTTGACACGTGTACAGCCCGACGGTGGCACGTGATACCATGTGACGTCACTACCTACCTACCCCTGCCTTGCCAAGCTGCTGGCTGTTTACAACTTCTATCTCTCTTTTGATTTTGTCTCTAAACTTGTATTTCCAATAAATCAATTGGCACTCTGCTTTAACGAGCCATTCGTTAATATTTCCAATATCTTGATAATCATTTGCTTCATATAAAATCAGGAAAATCTCAAATCCATGGCTATTATCCCACAACGCTTTTTATTTCTGATTCTATTATTTTATTTGTTAAATGGTACCTTCAGAAAAAAAGCAATACTTCAGAAATATTTATTTTGTTTTTTTTTAGTGTATCTATATATATAAAAATGAATGTATGTGTGTCTGTCCTTTATGCCTGACCAAACCACTCATTGGAACGCCATGAAACTTTGGGAAGTTATTTAGTATAGTACTGGGAAGGTTTCTAGCAAAAATATTTTTGAAATAACTTTTCGCCTAAAAATAATCAAGATAAATATTCTAATTTATCTGTTATAAAATTCAACAATCTGCTCTAAATAATATCATGCAAATAGAAAAAAAAATTGTTTATATGCCTCTTCATTATGCTGGACCAAACTACTCATTTCATCGCAATTTAACTTTGAGAAATTGTTTAATATACTACCAGAAAGGTTTCTATCTAATTAATAGTTTGAAAAACCTTTTTTTTTTTTTGGAAAAAAGAAGCATAAATATTAATTAATCTGTTATATTTTCAGCACTCTGATTTATTATCTCTTTATTATCTATATATATATAAAATTGAATGTCTGTCTGTCTGTATGTTTGTACTCTGATTCAAAAACCATACATCCAATCGCCGTGATATTTTGGGATATTATTAGGTATATCCCCGGGAAAGTTTTTTAGAAATACTTTATTGAATATCTTGAATATCCTTAGAGTTATTTTCAGATTTGTAGATTCAACTCGAAAGCAGCGCCCCCATTGCGACGATGATAACAAGTTTTTTTTTATCTATAAGTTTTATTATCACTAAGTTTATTAAATTAAATTTTATTGCCCTCTATCGTTAAAATTTTACACAAATAAATTTACTGGCAATGCGTTTCTTTTTTTTTTTTTTTTTTTTTTTTTTTTTAAGTTTATTATCTTAAAGATTATTTATCAAAAGAAAGAAGTGGAAAATCTGCCAACTATTTGAACTATATTCAAAACAACTAAATGTATTAAAAAATAAATAAATGAAATACCTAAATACTAATATATTGCATTTTTTGACATCACACATACTTTTTGCCTGTGATAATGTATTACTTCGGTGTTGCTATTCTATGGCTCTAATACTATTTATTAGTAATGTTCTTTCAGTATGAAGGAAATTGCACTCGGGGGAATTCCAGGGCGAAGTTGGTCTAGTATTATATATTTTTCATCTCTCTCTCTCTCTCTCTCTCTCTCTATTTATTCATATATTTATCACAATCAAAATCTTATTTATCCATATAGATATTTATTCTGTATTTAACCTTATTTAATCTTATATGGATATTGTAATAAAGTTGTTTCAACCTCAATCTCTCTCTCTGATTTTTAACTATTTTCAAATTATGAGCAATAATTCATATATTTCCGATCTCTTATGTGTCTTTCAAAATGTAAATTAGGTATTGGTTTAATTTGATTTGGTTTCTGTTGGACACCAGCGCCGCCACTCAAGTATAACACGTGACCGGAAGGATGACGTCGCCCCCCCCCCCCTCCTATTAACTGTAAAAGTTTAGCCTAACGACGCTGTTTTTTGTTTACCTTCTACGGGGGATGTAAACTCTTTGTTTCCTCTCTTTCCCAATTTAATCTTTATATAACCTATGCTTTAATGTAATTAGTTAGTGCAAGGCTCTTGTCCTAAGTGTAACCAAGTACCTTGTCTACACCCCTACAAGAAAAGATTATGAGACTGATTGGAGCTGCCTGAAGCATTGAACGGTAAGCCTATTTTTTGTTCTCTCCCCCCCCCTTTCAGTGGACGCCATCTTATAATGGAAGCTAACGAAAATTACCAAGCTAAATGGATTAAACTATTCCTCATGGAGCATCCAAATTAAGCTCATTCTGATGGACAATGACTTATGGTCAATTGTTGACCCAGGCGAAGTCAAACCCGAGGGAGGGGATGTTGGTCTGATCAACAAATTTAATACGAGGCAGAATAAGGCTTTTGCAAAGATATGTCTCTCTATTGGTGAGGAGCAGCAAAACCATATCAGACATCTAAATTCCCCCAAAGAAGTTTGGGATGAATTACAAAGACTTTATGCACCCAGGGATAGCAAACACATAATTCTCCAACTGCGTCGAAAGTTGTACTCCCAGAAATTCTGTCAACATGCGAACATGAATGCCTATTTGGGAAGCATAAATCTAATAGTGAGTGAACTCACAGGTGTAGGGGATAAAATTGAAGACGGTGATCTAAGCATGCTAATTCTTTGTGGAATGCCCGAGGACTGGGATAATGTTATATCAACAATGTGTAACTTACCAGAGTCAGAGTTCACCAGTGCCAACATCAGACGTAAATTGTTAGCTGAGGCAGAGCGCCGGTTTGTTACAACAAATGAAGGGATGGGTGCACTGTCAGTCAGGAACTCTAACAAGAAACAATTCCCTCATGAACATCAAGGTTCTAAAACTGTTAGAAAATGTTTCGGATGTGGGAAAACAGGGCATATTGCACGGGACTGTTTCAAACTAAAAAAGAATAACGGTAAACAACAGGAAAAGGGAGCGATATATCAACATCACGAAGCAAAGAACTTGAATGTGATGTATAATGCAGCAGTTGTATCAAAAGAGGATACGTGGGTAATTGACTCAGGTGCCACGCATCATATGACTCCGAACAGAAGGTATTTTTCCACGTTGAATGACGAGAAGGTAGGACAAGTGACCACCATTGATGGTGCATCATATTCAAACATAGGAAGAGGTAATGCTCAAGTAGATCTGATCAACAATTCTGGACAACTTAGAAGCATAGTTGCTCAGAATGCAATGTTCGTACCTGGGATCAGACATGGTGTACTCTCTGTTCTACAAATTGTGGAAAATGGTCATGAGGTTATCTTCGACAAGAAGGGATGTCATATCTACGACAATGATCATAACTTGATGATCAGAGCAGAGAAGAGAGGAAGGCTCTATCTCGTCAGGACTGCTCCGTCCAGATTTACAGAATCAGGAGAATGTTCAAATTCCATTGCTCAAACCAACAATTTTCGTAATTCCCACTAAATTTATGGCATCAGAGACTCATGCATATCAACTATGACACCATAGTAGACATGATGAAAAGAGAAGTTGTCATTGGTTTGAACTGTCAGGCTGGAAAACCTGATAAGTGCTCTAATTGTATGATTGGAAAATCGACAAAAAGACCTTTCCTGAATTTGAGATCTACCAAGGAAACTCAGACACTAGCCCTTGTTCACTGTGATCTTATGAGACCGTTCAACATTGAGAGCTGGGGTGGATCAAGATTTGTCTTGGCCATCATTGATGACGCATCAAGATATACAAGGGTATATTTCCTCAAAAGGAAGGGCGATACTCTAGAAAATTTCAAGGAATGGATGAAAGAAGCTGAAAATCAGACGGGATTTTCTCTCAAGAGGATTCGTACAGATAACGGACTAGAGTTCTGTTCATCTCCTTGAGATATTTTCACGAAGGCCCATGGTATAGTACATGAACGCACCATGGTCTACACACCTGAACAGAATGGTATCGCCGAACGCATGAATAGGACTTTGCTGAACTTAGTGAGGAGTACTGTGAACAATTGCAATCTGCCAACCGCCTCTTGGGCAGAGCTCACCAACACAGCAGCATACTTGAGAAATCGTGTTACAAACAGACACAATGAAGAGAAAACGCCTTTTGAATTGTGGTTTGGAAAAGACCGGCTCTGCAACATCTGAGAGCAATCGGCTGCGAAACCTTTGTTCATGTTCCAAAACAAGAAGGAATTCGAAGCTTCAGCCAAGAGCCACTAAAGGAATTCTCGTGGGTTATTCTCTACAGGGACGAGGTTGGAGAATCTGGATTCTTGAAAAACGCCAAGTGGTGGAATCTAGAAATTGTGTATTCAAAGAAGAAATCCTCTATAAACAGCCCAAAAGAGAAAGGGATACTCTACCATCTGTCCATTTCTCCTCGAAAGAGGCCTCCTTTCAAGAAGAAAGTAATGCAGATCAACCAGTAGACCGAGAAACTGAATAACTGATTGAAACTACAGGTGGAATAGATCAGCTATCTGAGACTCTCCCAGAGAACCTGAGAAGCCATCCTATGACACTCCGAAGTCATGGAAAGACGGCAGAATCTCCGGAAGAGGATAATAGTGGTGGACAGATAAATGCCACAAGTGCAGAGGACAATAACCCCACTTATGAAGAAGCCATGAACAGCCCTGAGGTAGTTAATTGGATAGAAGCTATTGAAGAAGAAAGGGAATCGCTCGAAAGACATGATGTTTGGCAACTGCAGGAATTTCCGAAAGGTATCAAACCTTTAAAATGTAGATGGGTACTAAATAAGAAAATCAATGCAGTGGATGGTACCACTAGATACAAACCACGTCTAGTCGCCAAAGGCTTCACTCAACCTAGAGGAATTGACTACAACGAAGTCTATACTCCTGTTTCCAGTTTTGAAACTATAAGGCTATTAACGGCGATAGCAACAGAAAAGGACTGGTTCATTGACCAATTCGACGTGAAGAGTGCTTATCTTCATGGGACACTCATGAGACTATTTACATGGAACAACCTGAATGCTTCAAGAAACCAGGAGAAGAAAACTTGTTCTGCAAGCTTAAGAAATCAATCTATGGATTAAAACAGAGCGGAAGATGCTGGAATAAATTCTTAGACAAACAACTTCACGAAATAGGATTCCAACGTAATCCTATTGATCCGAGCATCTACGAAGTTGATTTTGAAGAAGGAAGGATCATTCTCTCAATCTATGTGGGTGACATCTTTGCCATTTCAGAGAATCAAGCAGCGAGAAACAAATGCAGAGAACTCTTAAATTCCAGTTTTGAAGTGAAGTATCTAGGACCAATTTCTCATATGCTTGGATTATCCTTCAAGAAGTCAGAAGATGGAAGTATGACTCTTTCTCAAAGTAACTACATAGAAGAACTGCTTCAACGTTTCAGACTACAGGATGCAAAAGGTATCTCGACTCCAATGGAAACCAATCTTGACCTGAGTGTAAGGAAAAATGGAAATTCCAATGAGCGGTTTCCATACCGTGAACTGATCGGAGGACTGTCATACCTTTCTCAGAGAACCAGGCCCGACATCGCCTCCGCAGTCGGGATCCTATCCAGATACTGTGATGACTACACAAGAAAACACTGGGAAGCTGGGAAACGCGTGCTGCGTTATCTGAAGAGCACCAAGGACTTTGGCATAATTTACAGATCCACTGGCAAACCTTTGATTGCCTTTTCGGATGCAAGTTGGGCCTCAGACATTGTAGACCGAAAAGGAGTATCTGGACATCTCATCATTTTAGCTGGAGCACCAATAATTTGGAGAAGCACCAAACAAACAGTTACCGCTTTGAGTACTATGGAATCGGAATACATTGCACTGTCATCAGCTGTGAAGGACATCACATGGGTACGGAACCTGATGGAACAGCTGAAAAGGTCAAGTTTGATTTGTGGAGAAACAAAAGTATTCTGCGACAACCAAGCTGCAATTTCCCATGCGGAAAATTACATCGACAAATCGAAAACTAGACATTTTGCCGTAAAGTACCATTTCGTTCGAGAAAAGATCTCAGAAGAAGCAATCGAACTTTTCTACACTCCGAGTGCTGAGAACCCTGCTGACTTCCTTACCAAGCCTCTTGCTAGAAGCCAGCATGAAAAGTACTGTAGAGCGCTGATGGACTATCGGAATAAACGTCCAGCTGAAGTTATTCCGGGAGGGGATATGTTGGACACCAGCGCCGCCACTCAAGTATAACACGTGACCGGAAGGATGACGTCGCCCCCCCC
Source organism: Cordylochernes scorpioides (assembly GCA_030710605.1). NCBI lineage: Eukaryota > Metazoa > Arthropoda > Arachnida > Pseudoscorpiones > Chernetidae > Cordylochernes > Cordylochernes scorpioides. The sequence goes on from CP092883.1 coordinate 44,053,768, forward strand.
TCCTACTAACTGTAAAAGTTTAGCCTAACGACGCTGTTTTTTGTTTACCTTCTACGGAGGATGTAACCTCTTTGTTTCCTCTCTTTCCCTATTTAATCTTTATAAAACCTATGCTTTAATAAATTAGTTAGTGCAAGGCTCTTGTCCTAAGTGTAACCAAGTACCTTGTCTACACCCCTACAAGAGTTTCAATAGCCAATGAATTAAGCTGAAACTTTGTATATTTACACCTATTTGTTAAACTCATTAAATTCTTATTAGAAGTTTTAATGGGAAAGATTGAGGGTTCCCTTATAATCTTTCTTATTTTATTTGCTGCTACACAGTGAGTGTTCCGCAGAAAGAACCAAAAAGAGTTGGTGAACGAATGGTTAAAACCTTGATTCCCGACTGCCATGAACAGGGATCGAATCCCGCGTATGACCCATTGTTTTAATATGCGAATAACCTTCACATATCATTCTTTGTTGCAAATATCATAAACTAGGTTTATATTTTTGAGCGGTACCTAATAAGGTGATTTTGGAACAAGGAACAAGAACCACAAAAAGAACATTGTTGATGTGCCCATTAAATAATATACACACATCAATTATATATATTATTATATAATTATAATAATATATAACTATAATAAATATCGTAATTCAATATTTGATTTTCAGCTCTTACTAAACTGGCATTATATTAACAAGTCAATTTTTAAAAATTATTCCAAATAGTGTTTCATTACAATTTATTCATTTCAACATTCTTATATATAATTAAGGAAATAATCGCCTATATCTTGGATCAAAACTATTTATTCTTCCAATAATCCGAGGTGGTTAGTTGTGGATAGAATTCCAAGTGAATTGTGTTTGTAGCGGATGTTCCTAGCAGAGGCAACAACGTTGAGATAAATACTGGAAGATATCAATAAATAAGTTTGATTCAAGATTCATAATTAATGTATCAGACACGGATTGCTTCATCCTTCGATAGATAGAGTATAAAGTCTATAGAGTTCCTAGAAACAACCAATTGTTGCCATTGCCGGCCTAGCGCCGCCGGGGAAGCCTCTATGAACCTCGGGTCTGACTACCTCCTGGTGAAAACTTGTCCTGTCACGACAACTGGCCATAGGTATGTCACCTAGGCCATGGTTTAGCGATGACGATTTGACTATGGGTCTTTTTTTTTAGCCAAGCTGGCGATTGGTCTTAGGTATATCTACTGTTTGTCATCTTGGCAGGACTCATGACGTCAGGGGTTGATCAGATCGCCAGAGGTAAAATGGCTTCCCCAAATTTTAAATAAAAAATAGAACACTACGATATCAATTGTGTGCGTGTTGTGAGTGCTAGAGTGGTGTGTAATTGTGAGCGCTATAGTGGTGTGCTATTGTGAGTGACAATTAAAAATTATTTATTGTCTTCTAGACAATATTACATCTCAAAGAGAGAGAGAGAAGAGAGAGGTATATACATGAAAATGAAATATATATGTGATATCTTGGGGACGTCTGGGACCAGTGTTACCTGATGCTAGACGAACCTCGATGTAAACTCTACCGTGCAGTCGTGGTGGAAGGCGACACAGCTGGGCCAAAGATGAAATAAGCAAACAGAGATTCCACTAAGAAGCGTCTGACGTCAAGAAGGAATGGGACGAGGAGAATTCTGGCAGGAAGGGTTTACCTTTTTTCGGAGCGTCCGGTGGAGACTGGTGCTGAAACAAAGACTAACTAAGGACTGACTAACTGAGGATCGGGACCTCCTTTTATAGCTGAGCGGGTTCGAACGGGTCGCTGCCCTTTTCTGACGTAAACAGGGGGGGAAGTTTTATTATCCAGGAGGGCCACGACCTCGTAAAAGACGGACTGGGTTTGCTAGGCCTTCTCTCTTATTTTCACCTAAGCCTGATTAGTTTTAACCTTAATTTTCTCCCGTTAGTCTCCATTCCTTCTATCTGTACAGTTGCTATACGTTATTAGATTCTTACGCGGTACAGATTGATGTTAGTTGAGGTTTTTCTATTTGCAGTAAATAAGAAGTTATATACAGTCACGTGGTGGAACATGTGGTAGTAGATATCTGGACTATTTACAACAATTCCATGGTCTTAAATCATCACATATATATATGTGATGAGGTTCTGTTTCCTCTTGTAGAATCCTGTGTTGAACGAGAGGAACAGTCAGGATGGGGAGTTTTCCAGTACCTCTCTGCACCTAGGAAGACCTTTTACAGTTCTCACAAAGTACAGGCAGTCGTGGTCGAGGCAGAGTGGAAAGCTTGGGAATGTCCACACAAAAAACGAAGACACAGTTGCACTAAGAAAGTTCCGTGAACAGATAAAAGTTGAGCTAGGTGCGAAAGATGGAGATAGAAGATTTCTTACTGGTCTACATGATGGATGAGATGGACCTGGGGTACAACCGACGAGAGCTTGCGTGAGGGTGAACTGACTGTCAAGTGACTGTATTTATAGGTTAAGACGGGGCCTTATGCGACAGGGGCGTGGATCGTCTGGTGAAATTCTACTGGCGCCGTTGCAGTTTCCATTTTTAGACCTTGTTGTGGGAATTATAAATCTATCTCGATTTTAGATGTTATGACTTCTATCTCTTGCTTAGCTCAACTCTTAATCTATCACAGAGTTTATTTATTATCCTCAGTTTGTACAAATTACATTACATATGATGATGTAATGACACATGTCAATCATGCATATAACCATTTACAGATGTGTTTCTACTATACAACATTAAAATATTGTTATAAGTTATATACAATATGGGGTTGTTGGTTTAAATTACCATAGATGGGCCCTGGGAGTGAAAGGGTTTGTCCAGGTTTAAGCAGGGTAAAGCCTCTCTAACACAGGCAAGTAATTAAATTTATTTTAATTAATTTAAACTGTGAGGGTAAAAAGGGCTATAACAAGATGATTTGTTTGGATATTTAAAGGTGAAATAAAAATGACATTTTTGTTTGATTTAAAAAAATGGTGATTAAAATAAAATGATGAAATAAAAATTCACATTCTAAGAGAATATTGGCGGGCGTTGGAAAGGGTTAGTAGTTGAAGAATATGCAATTGTAAGGAGTGCATATGTAAACCAAATATTTAGATCCAGGTGCAAAGCGAGGATATAGACTTGAGCGTCTTCCTAGGCAATGTTTCACTTGCGATCCTATATAAGGGTTACAGTGCTTTGGTCACAATTTAGGGTTATTGGGTTAAAAGTTGTTGAAGAAAAGTTGTTTATTTATATGATTGGGAAAGGAGTGAAATAGAGCCATGCGATAAGTAGAATTGTTAGCGACAGTAGGTGATCTGACTTGACATGAAATCAAAGGTTGATTGTGGTCCGCTAGAGCTGAAAAAAAAAAGTTGAAAGTTGAAAAAAGTGAACGCTTTGTGCATGCGTTGGTGATTGTGCTCTGCGGGTGATTTAAATGAGCTCTTGAAGCGTGTTTAGACCAGAAGTTGAGATTTTTAATCTGCGAAATGTGTTCAAAGAGTTTGTTGAAATAACGAAATCAAAAAAATAAATTGTCAAGCAGTGCTGTCGTTTTTCTACGTTGATGTGACGCAATGACTGAAAAGATAGTGATGAAAAATATAGGGAATTGGTTAAAGAATATGATTGTTGAAAACGATTGTTGTAAATGCTCGATAGTTGATGATAAACATTGTCATATAATAAAGTTATTTAAACAAATATAAAATATAGTGTATAAAAAGATAGAAATATGATTGCGGATAAAAAAGTGTAAGTGGCCAAAATTTAACATGTAATATATAAAAGATATAATAATGAATTAAAAATGATTATTGAAACAATTAAATGTTTTGCCATACTAAAATAATATCATGAAAAATAAAAGTAAATTTGATTACAGTTTCTTTTTTTTTTGAAAATCATGTTGGCTTAAAAATTTGATTACATAAACGAAAGTTAAAAAAAATAAATAGTTAAAATTTAAAGATTTTATACAAAAAAAAAAGAATGTAATTAAAGGTTGTTAATGATTGGATAAATGATAGGTAGTGGAAAATTGAACAAAAATAGTCTCTTTTGAAGAAAAGTTACAACTGTGGTGTGTAACTAGATCATATCCCATTGGCAAACATCGGTTGTTTTTGACTCTCTGAAATAGGGAATAAGTGTAATGACATTTTCATTTGTCCAAAATGCTGGTATTTAGAGAATGATTTCTCTTTCGCGTTATAAAGTGTATATAAGACTTAACCAAATTGTTTTAATTGGTGATATCAATTAACATGTAAAATGTTTAATGTATGTTGTGTTGTGATTAAGGAGTTTGTGAGATTCTCGAGGAAATCTAAATGATTAGTGTGAAACATGTGTTTTAAAATGGCGATCATGAAGCTAGCGGCCAAGATCTGCCTTGTGAGGGGAGGAGGACGGTGGACGGGGCGTTGTAACTGAAATAGATTCGGGGGATCCTATTACTGGGGTCACTCCTCCTGTTTTTCACGGGAATTGACGGGTTCTATTTCTGGGATGGTCACACATGTGGGGATGGTTTGCTATGTTTGAGATTTACTTGAAACTGACTTTCTTCTTTGTTGAGGTTGTCTATTTTCTTGCCTATTTAAAAATACCGGGATTTAAATGCAAAAAGGGCTGTAAGCTTGTATGCGGTATAATTCAGAATAGTTGCGTCTCGAAGATATCTGGAGTCAAATGATTGAATTCACTGAGATATACATCTTGAGGCAATCGCTGTGGGTTTTGAACAAATCGGGGTTGTGGAGGTGTTATGTACAGAACATTCTCTGTGTAATATTTTAATTTATTGACATGTATGGTGTCACTGTCTCTATTGAGAGGTTGATTGGGCGATCTATTCGAACGACATTGGGTGAGATTATTTCAATTATTGTGTATGGTGCAGTAAAATATGGTGCTAATTTACCTGAGTCGGGATGTCTATAAATTTTTACCAAAACAAGATCATTCACTTCGAAATGTGGTGTTCTGTGCTGCTTATCAAAAGTTTCTTTATCTTTTTTATGCTTATTTTGGTACGAGAGCTTGCTATCTCTCGAGCTGTATTTATTTCGGGTATGGGTTAAGATGAGTTCTTAGATCTGGGGGGATAACATTGAACATTAAGTAGGTAGGTGGAAAACTTGTAGACAGAATGGGGTGTGTTATTATACGTCTGAGTGACGCGCTTAACTAGTTGAGTCCAGGAAGCTTTCGGAATTTCTAGATAAGCTAGTCTGAGCTTGCCTGTAATGGTCGCATTTAAGCGTTCTATTAAACCGTTTGCTTGTGGGTTATTGCTGGTGGTGAGTAGGGTTGTATACCAAGTGTTATTAGAAATTTACGGAATTTTTCTGAGGTAAAAGCGGGCGCTCTGTCAGATAACAGACGTTTTGGAGATCCTTGCTGTAGTACAGTTTTGAGGGTTTGAATGTGCGTTAGGGTACTGGTGGACTTCGATGGAAAGGTCCAAGCATATCGCGTTAAATGATCCACTATTACGTGTAGATATGTCTTGGAGTGTCCATATTTCGAAAATCCAGCTATGGTATCTATAGAGATTAAGTCGAATGGTTGTAGAGGTGGTGGAATTTGTCCGAGGGCACCATAGGGTTTACCTTTGGGTATTTTAATGATTTGGCAGGTGTGACACGACTTGACAAATTTTTCTATAGATTTAGAGATAACCTTTCCAGTAGTACTGGGCAGTAATTATGCGGGTCATCTGAGAGATGCCTGGGTGGTTATATTCTTGGTGAACTTTATTCATTAGAGTATGTTGCAGGGATTTCAGGAATTATCATTTTAATTACACCTTTTCGGGTAATGGTATGTAAGCCGTTTGTATCAATGTTGAAGGGGGATGCTGTTGGTGATGCTGTTTGATAATATCAGCACTGACAAATCCTACAAAGGGTTTCGTGATAGCAAATCTGCTTCGTACTGTTGGCTGCCTTTGAGGTAGTGGATTTCGTAATTATAGGTAGATAGTCTCAGGCTCCATCTAAAGAGTCGTCTGACGGATTTTTTATAGTTTTAAGCCATTGTAAAGCTTGGTGATCTGTGTATATGGTGAACTTTTATTCCGGTGAGGTATATCGGAATTTGTCTACACTTTCGACGATGGCGAGGCACTCGAGTTCGAAAACGGTGTAGTTTCTCTCATGTGCTCTAAGGGCGCGGCTGAAATATTGTACAGGATGTACTTGTCCGTCTGGATGTACCTGTTTGAGTATGCCTGCGATCCCTTGGGTGAATGCGTCGCAATAAAGGCGGCATGGTAAACCGACTTGATACAAGTGTAGTACTGGTTTACTGGTTTAAACTCTCTTTGAGAGTGGTGAAAGCTTGTTGACAGTCTGGTTCACATCTTTTTTAAGTAGTTTATTTAAAGGTGCTCGTAAGCGGGCATAATCTGGTATAAACTTATTATACACGTTCACTGCTCCTAAAAATGATTGTAACGTCTTTTGATTGGTAGGTGGTTTGATGACATTTATGGTATCAAGGTTGCGCATCTGTGGTGCATAAGTACCTGCGGTAACAGTGTATCCTAAGAAATCTATAGATGTTTTTAAAAAACGAACATTTGTTATAATTGAGTTTGATGCTTTCGTGTTGACACACCGTTAGAAATTGTTGTAGATGTTGTAGATGATCCTCTAAGGTGTCAGAAAAAATAATGAAATCGTCGAAGTAATGGGTAACAAAATTTAGTTTATATTTTTGCATGACCTGGTTTATGGCATAATGGTATATCTGTGGTGAATTTTTAAATCCGTAAGGAAGTCTACAAAATTCGTACTGACTATCTAACGTCACGAAAGCTAGTACATTACGTGAGTTAGGTTCTATTTCCACTTGCCAATATGCGGATGCTATATCTACAGCAGAGTAGTATTTGGCTTTCGACAATTTGTCAAGGATGGTTTCTATTAAAGGTAAAGATGTACGTCTGGAGCGATGATTTCATTGAGTTTTCTGTAATAAATACAGAAATGTTTCGTTTTGTCACGTTTTAAAACAAGAGTTATTGGACTGGCGTAAGGTGAGACTGACGGGGCAATGATTCCATGTTGGAGCATTTGCTCTATTTGGGTTTGTATTTCTTGTTGGTCGTGTAGTGGCACTCTATATGGCGTAATGCTATTATTTTATCTGTGGTGGTATTGATTTTTACCGGTGGTATGTTCAATTTGGGCACATTGTATTTATTAGTAGAGAACACTTGCGAGAATTCATATAGAATTGGCTGAAGTTCGTGTGGACAGTGTTCTAACTGAGGTGCCGCATTACAAGTATAGATAACTCAATATCATGAGCAGGAGATATAGGGGGTGATACAATAGTGGGGGAACATATAATTGGGGTAGGGTCTCGCCACGTGTAAACAGGACTGGTTCGAGGGGAAGGTGGTAAAATAGCTGTTTCCTCGGTTGAGTGGGACATAAATCCTGTTTGCACTTGGTGAACTTATAGACATTCGTTGGGAGAGCATCATTCTTTTGATAAATTTGGAGAGATTATTAAAATCTATAATTAGTTTAAATATTTTAAGGGTATTAATAGATAAAATACCAAAAGGTAGTGAAGCTTCTATTATAAAAAAAAATGTTTTTTGGGTGAGGTTACCGATTTTAAGTTTAAAAATATATATCCAAGGGTATTTACATTATGGGCTATTGCGTTTATAGTTAAAACTGTACTGATGGATAATAATTTTATATGGTAATCTATTTTCTATGGTTCTTTAAATATCCAAGTTAAGTATGTTAATAGATGCTCCCCGTGTCTATTAAAAAGAGCAAATTCAAATTTGGTGACAGTTCAGTCCATATTACGAGCTGTTCAACGAAAAAAGGTTTCAGGTTTTTCCTACCGTTGATTGCTCGCGGGGCTTGTAGTGTCATCTTGGACTTGGGGAACAGGGCCTCCGAGATTGGACCTTGGGCCGGGATACCAGATTTTGGGTACAGTGGTTGTGCGTGTTCTGGCGCTGTAGACCTTTGCTGTTCGATCCTGTGGGAACGTTGTTCCCACTGGGAGTGCCAGTGCATAGCATTGCAATACTTGCAAGGCGAGGGTGGGGGTGCAACTCGGTACGTTACACGTGATGACCGCTGGTTGTTGTACCGCGGTGGTGGGTTGTGGGTAGTTTGGATGTGGGGCCTTGTCTACTTGGCGCTGGTACGCTGCACTGGTGGCACACTGAAGTTCTTCTTATTCTTGACACTAGGTCGAACCATTCTTCAATGGTGTTTGGCTGCACCGTTGCGATTAATCGCTGGTCTGCGACAGGGTAGTCCTTCGGTCAGAGACTCTATTAATATGTCGGCGGGGTAGGTTTAATTTCATGCCCATTACCGTTTTGTTTTGGTAGTAGTCTTCTAGGGGCATTTGAGGTGTCAATTTGATGGCTAGGAAGCGTGAAAACGATGCTTCTGTCATTTTTAGAATAAATCTATCAAGGTTTGGCGGGCTTCATTATAAAATAACCTATCTAACCGTAGGCTTCGGAAATATTGGAGGGACTTACTTGCAGGTAGCAGGGTAACTTGCGTAGGCGTCCGTGTAGGTCAGCTCCGCTCGGTCTGCTTGGGCATCGAAGTTGTCGAAAAAGCTCTGGGCTTCAAAGGTACCATCGTATGGGCTCACGTCTATCTCCCTCGGAGGATCGGGCGATCAGCAGCTTACTCAGGGCATCGGCGATCTGTGTCCAGCGGGTCTGCGGAGGGTCCCTTGGGGCGGTGACCGTTTCCTCTTCTTAAAATGTCGTCTCTTGTTGGGGAACAGATGGCCCGGTCGCATCGTTGGACTGTTCGGTTTGCTCTTACATCCTTTGCACTTTCTCGCTTCTATCTGGAATATCTGGCCGTCTTCGTTTGGTATCCTTCGTTTTGGTTATCCTGTCGACTAACTGTAATGTGGTGAGGTCTGGTAGCCTCTCGTAGAATCCTGTCGACTAACTTTGTGATGAGGTTCTGTTGCCTCTTGTAGAATCCTGTGTTGACCGAGAGGAACAGTCAGGATGGGGAATTTTCCAGTACCTCTCTGCACCTTGGAAGACTTTTACAGTTCTCACAAAGTACAGGCAGTCGTGGTCTAGGCAGAGTGGAAAGCTTGGGAATGTCCACACAAAAAACGAAGACACAGTTGCACTAAGAAAGTTGCGTGAACAGATAAAAGTTGAGCTAGGAGCGAAAGATGGAGATAGAAGATTTCTTACTGGCCTACATGATGGATGAGATGGACCTGGGGTACAACCGACGAGAGCTTGCGTTAGGGTGAACTGACTGTCAAGTGACTGTATTTATAGGTTAAGACGGGGCCTTATGCGACAGGGGCGTGGATCGTCTGGTGAAATTCTACTGGCGCCGTTGCAGTTTCCATTTTTAGACCTTGTTGTGGGAATTATAAATCTATCTCGATTTTAGATGTTATGACTTCTATCTCTTGCTTAGCTCAACTCTTAATATATTACAGAGTTTTATTTATTATCCTCAGTTTGTACAAATTACATTACATATGATGATGTAATGACACATGTCAATCATGCATATAACCATTTACAGATGTGTTTCTACTATACAACATTAAAATATTGTTATAAGTTATACACAATATGGGGTTGTTGGTTTAAATTACCATATATATATTATGATACAATTTTACAAAGTGATGGAAGATGAAGGTAGAAGGAAACCTAGGCGCTGGAGGGTCCTGGACCAGGCGATGAGCGGGTCCTCCACTGCTTCTCCGAGCCCAACCTGGACAAAGTGGCGATATATTCGCAACTTTGCCGACGCCAGGATGGAAAGGGCGTGGTCCTCAAGGCCGGACCCGCCGAAGAGCCAGGCCTGCAGGTCAGGGGGCCGCCCGATGATGTTGAAGGCCTCTCTGATGAGAGGCTTGATGGATCGGCAGCACCAGTATCGGTGGCCGAGGGAGCGGTTGATGGACCCGCAGGTAGGACACGCGGGGCCTTCTGAGGCAGGATGGGGACCAGCTGTGGGGACCGCCCGATGGTTGAGGCCCAGGATGTTGGAGGCCTTCTCCCCAGAGCTTCAGCAGCCGGAGACGGCGGGGCTGAAGACGGGTGCCTTCCGGTGGAGGGCGGATCCAGGCCTCGCTGCTGTTAACGAGCCAGTCAAACCCGTTCCTGCCCCCGCGGCGCGACCTGCACACCCTTGAGGCATCCTGAGGCATTAATGGTTACCTAGACCTCGAAAGTCCATAAACGGGCGCGCGATAGCACACCCATTGCTGACATCCAGGTCACCCAGCCAAAAAGAAATGATGCATTCTCCATGCACCGAGCGGCCATTGTTTGGCCCCTCGCGCCCGCCATTATGGTCTGGCTCCATAGGGTCGACCAATCAAACTTACAGGCGTATCTGAGAGTTCATCGCAAGGTTGCAGACCGAGCCCTCCCGTTCGGACTTAGTTAAACCCGTCCTACGCTCCAATAGGACTCCCCCCCCCTTTGGCCCTCGAACCCTTTGGTCACAGTACTCCCTGAATCTGTCGACGAATCAAGGACCTCTGAGGTTCTGAGGTTCACGCGGGGAACCGACGCGAAGGCGGGAGAGTGGTACTACTGTGTGCACCCCTTGGTTTTTCAGCAGACAGGGACACCCCTGGAGCAATTTGCGCGCACGGCAAGGACGCTCCCAATGGCGCACACACGGAGCGGAGACCCAAGAGTTTCAAGACTCGTGCGCCTCGCGCCAGCTAACCAAGGGCTGATGGCCAGCTTAAAGCTTCACCAGCCATCAGCCAGTGGCACTCCGGCAAAGGCAAACACGCAGAGTCGCCTCTCCACTCCCCTATCCTCAATTGTGAATGGTGAGGGTGAGAATACTTCTTTCCCCACACACCCTTGAGGCAGGCGAGCTGGAGCTGGGTAGAGAGGTCGAGGAGGCCAAGGCCTCCGATGGTAACGGGCCTCGCCATGATGACGGCGGGAAGCCACGCCGTGTGGTCAGGCCCCCAGACGAACCTCGCCAGTCGGGCCTGCAGCTTGGTGATGGTCGGGGGTGATGGTGAGTAGCCATGCAGGTGGTGCTGGATGGTGGACCCCACCAGCGAGTTCGCTGCTCTTGCTCGCCCAACGAGGGAGAGGCCGCGGGTGAAGAGCGTCCATCTGCGGCTGGCAGTCTCCAGGAGGGCCAGGAGATGCTGCTCTCGGTGGGCGACGGTGCTCCTGGGGGCGATGTCGAGCCCGAGGACCCTGATGGAGGTGGTCGACCAGGAGGCTCCGAGAGGGGAGTCGCCGCGGTTACGCCGCGAGGACGGTCGCCACCCGCTCGAAGTCTCCGTCGCGATGAAAGAGGAGGCGAGGTCGTCGGCGTAGGCGATGACGTTTCCCACGCCGAGGGTCAACTCCAGGCGACGTAGCAGCGGCCCCGTGGCGATACTGAAGAGTGCGGCGCTCACGGCGCAACCCTGCCTGAGGCCGTTGAGGAGGGGGAAGGCGGTGGTATAGAAGCCTCCGGCCCGGATCGTGGCGTCCGCCCGGCGCAGAGGATGTTGATCCAGCTCATGAATGCCGGCGGGAGGCGGAGGGACGTCAACAGGGACTCCGGAAGCCGCGGTCAAGGGAGTCAAAGGCGGACTCTAGGCGGACGCCAATGATGGCCAGCGGCGAGCCCAGGGCGGTGGCCTCCTCGATAGCGTCCGTCACCATGGCGATGTTCCAGGACGGGGACCTCCCGGGGACGGCGTATGTTGGCATTCTGGCACCAGGGTTCGGAGGTGGGGCTTGAGGCGCCGGTGAAGAATGGCGGCAAGCACCCTGTAGTCGGCCGAGGGCAGCGCGACGGGCCTAAAACCCTCAAGGCCGCGACCGCGTCGCGGGCCTTGGGCACCAGGCAGATGGAGCTTCGGCGCGTCGACGGAGGCAGGGCACCGCGGAGCCGTGAAGCCGCGAACACCCGGGCCAGAGTTCCCGCGAAGAAGTCCTCGTTGAAGGCGACGAGGAGCTCGCACGGCAAGCCGTCCCAGCCGGGGGCCTTTCCGCGAGGGAGGTGCTGGATGGCGTAGGCGATCTCGCTGGGGCTGATGTTTGGCCGGTGGAGAGGGTCCTCCTCGCTCAGCTCGCGGGTGGTGATCGCGCTGCTAGCGATGAAGGCGGCTCCCGCAGCTGGGTCGCTGGTGGGACGGGCGAAGCGGGGCTGGAAGGTCGCGTACGCTCTCCGCGAAGCTCGGGGCCTCGATGACATTATCGTCTTCGTCCCTGATGACGCTGACCGGGCGTCGGAGGCGGATGGCGCGCGCCAGGTCCGCAGCGACGGGTAGTCGGCCCGGATGGAGTAGGCCTCGAGCTGCGCCGCGATGTAACATCTCGCCCTGTAGACGTAGCTGTCGCTGGCAGCGTGGCGCGGGTCGTGCAGGGATCTGGCCTCCGCCAACGCCCCGCCTTGATGGTGGTCCACCTGTCCCATAAAATCCCGTCGTCGTCATCGTGCGCTATGTCTTCCTCAACTCCCGGATGTAGCCAGCCTGATGTCTCAGTGCAAGGCCGAGCGGAGCATCGCGGCCAAGCGAGGCAGGGTGGGGGTGGGGGAGACAGCGGTGGGCGGGCCCACCTGGAGCAGCACGAGGCGGTGGTCTGAGAGGTGGTAGTGGCTGGTCGCGTAAGTGGACACGCGATCCAGGGCTCCAGCAGGAACGAGGATCCGGCTCAGGCGGCTGGACTCGACTTGGTCGCCGTGCCTGGCGACTCAGGTGGGCGGCGTCGAACTGAGTGGCCACGTCGACCAGCGCAGCCAGGTCCAGAAGAGCGGCGAGGGCATCCGCGAAGGACGATGAAGATGATGAGGAGCCCCTATCCCTGATGTTGAAGTCGCCGATGATCCAGCAGGCCCCCTCCCGCTCCTGTGCCGCTGTCGCCGCGAGGAGCTCTAGTTGTTGGTTCCTCTCGCGGGGTTCGTGAGTCAGATGAAGGTTGATTGCCATCATCTCCTCGCCGTGGACATCTATGGTTGCCAAGGCAATGTGGCCCGGCCACAGGATCCGCTGTTGTAACACGGCTACGCCTGGCCCGAAGACACAGGCGAGTCCGGATCCCGAGATGGCTACGGGATGGGCTAATACAACAGCGTTGTAGCCGAGGCAGAGGTCTTGGCCGCTGCCCAGATGACATGCGTTTGTCTCTTGGACAAACGCGATGTCCACTTGATGTTGCTTGAGGAGATGACATAGGGCAAGGCTCCTCCTCCGAGTGGCGAGCCCTCGCGCGTTGATGCTGGCGACGCGGTAGTTCATTGGGGCCATCCTCCAATCAGCACCTTGGTGTTCCAGAGAGTCTTGTAAACGGTGCTGTTGGAGCCGGGGCACGTGTCCAAGATGGCGCCGGTCAGCTCGGCGAGGGCGGCGGCCTGGGCCTCTGGAAGCGAGGACAAGCGCTTCATCAGGTTGGTTTTGGAGGTGACGAGGCCCATGGCGTCCTCTCAGGTCAGGCCGTGCAGCTTGGACTTGTCGATGGAAAAGGTGGGGAAATTGGCGAGATGTTCCCGCACCTTGCGGAGTGCCTACCCTTTCCGGAAGGCGTGGAGGGAGGTGAGGTCAGCTCCTCCTCCGACATCTCGAGGTCGAGCGGAGGGATCCCGGGCTCGAGGGGCCGCGGAGCAGTCAGAGGAGCAGGGAGGGCAACTGGGGCAGGCAGGGCCAGATTCTCCGGTTCGGCAGGCTGGGGCGCCGAAGGGATTGCTGGAGCCTCGGTTGGTTTCTCTGCGGGTGCAATAGGGCACGCCGGTGTTGCGGGCGCAGGTGCGGGCTTCCTTGGCTGCCTCGCTGCTGGCGAGCGATGGGCAGTTAGTTCTGCGGTGGCCCTGCTTGCCGCATTTGGAACATTTTATTCCAAAGGAGAGGAAGGCCGGCAGGGTATCTCCTTTGGATTTGATGTTCAATCGGGTAGGCAGCGTTTCCAGCTTCACGCCTTCGCGGAGCAGGATGAAGGCCTCCCGGCGGCCGTCGGTGAAGGTATATCCCCCATTTTGATCATGATGGGGGCAATGGAGGTGACGTTTCCATGGAGGCGCAGGGCTTCCACGATGGTGCTGTCTTCCACGAAGCCGGGCAGATTGGCTGATGATAATCCGCTCTGCCCTCTTGCGGAAGGGGAAGACTTTCAGGTGGGTGCCCTCGATGTCCAGGCCCTCCTCCACCAGACGGTTCGCAAGATCCTTGCCCGCAAGGCCCACGATGCAGTGGCCATTCATCCTGTTGAATTGGGTGATCCTTCTAGGTCCCTCAACCAGCTTGTCAATCGCCCTGAGGTAGGCGTTGGACGGGATCTCAGTGCATAACTCCACGAAGATGTAGTTCTCGTGGCTGGATGTTGTCTGCCTCGCCCTGGCGTCGGCGATGTTGGCGCGCGTCGCCTTGATCACTTGGGGCGGCACTGTTCTGGGCCCTGTTGGCGGCTTCTGCTGCTGGGAGCTGCGCTTCTCAGCAGGCCTGCTTAGCGGCGTGCTCAGATGATGTTGAGCCGCGGCGCCTCTTTTTGCTTCTCACGACGGTGAAGCCGTCGTTGGGGTCCACCTCCGCCATCTCGTTGTCCGCCCAGTTCAGTGAGGCCAGATTGGCTGGAATCTCGCTGGACAAAGCAGCAGTCGGCGGTGGCGTGACGTCACCACGCGTGGCGGCCAGATTTACATGCGTAACGCCTGCCGGCGAATTTGCATTTCTTTGAATTTCTTTAGAATTTTCTATAGTAGAATTCATCTGAATTCTGTTTTTCGGCGATAATTCCTCGCCTGGTTGCGATTCAGTAATGGGCCTTTCAGGCACTTGTTCAGCGGATCCAGGGCTTCCTTTTGGTACCGAATTCGGCAGGTTAACCTACTTCCACACGTACTCCAGAGTCGAAAACGGCGGAGCTAAAAGAGGCGGTTGAGATTTTTCAAATCTCAGAGGTGGGGTTATTGTGAGTGGTATATTGGTGTTTAATTGTGAAATTGTATGTGTATAGAGAGCCTGTTGTGAATATGTATTAAGAATGTAAAAGGGGCTATATATCAAGGAGGGAGTTAGAGTTTAAATTATAAAACAACAATAAAATCGATATAAAAATAAATTAACAGTAAATAAGTAACAAGTGATTACATTTTTCACTACATATTGAGCTAAATTCATTACACGAGAGAGAGACGTGCCGAGTGCAATCAAACACCGTCCAATTATACGATTCCTAGTTGCTGAGAGAACCAACACCTCAGTTTACCAGTCTGGAAGCCCTATATGATGATATGTCAAGAAAGGCACATTGTACAGAATGATTTGATTGGGCCAAACGATACTATTCACCATTGAGCAGGAGATACTGTAAGAAACAATCCTTCCGGAGGTTCACCAAATTGCTGTATGTGGTCCAGACTCAATACAAACTGTCTTCTTGGCAGACACCTTGGACACCTTGTCACGTCCGTACAACACGCCAGTAGAAAATGGTTCAGCGAGATATAACGAGATATAACAAAGAGATTTGCAACAGTATTATGATTTGCTTGGAAGGCATAATGATTGGTGATTTAACATGGTACGTCCGAGAAAGGACAAAACAAGCAATGTCTCAGATGTAGTAAATATAGCTTCTTTTGTCTGGGTTGAAAGATCTTCTGCAAATGCGTTCGTTAATTGATAGTGTTGGCTTCCGTAGGCGTTTCTTACTGGAAAAAGAAAGAGAGGATTCAATGAAATAATTTAGTAGCGTTTATTAAAACAAAAAAATAATAGTGAACAACACATATAACAGAGAGTACCGTCGTCTTCCGGGTATTCCTTCTACTGGGGAGCTCGGATTCTATATTCTGTGCGTTTATAATCTGTTTATCTGTGGCTCTCTGGTCGGGATGGCGCCTACATTCGGCCATTCCTGGATTTCAATCGTCCTCGAGTGAACCTTGCGTTGCAGGAACGTCGTGGGTTGCGTCGGGGGGTATCTTCTACTTCTGGCTCCTCGTCCGGACTTTCTTCTGTAGCTGAAACATCTTCTTCACTGTGCCAAGACTTCAGTTGACTGATATGGGCCGTCGTCGTGTAGAACCGTCCACTGGTTCTTTCGCTTAACTGAGTCACTCTATACGTGTCGCTTGGCAGAACCTCGGTAATTATCAAAGGTCCTCGATATTTGGGTTGTGCCTTGGTTGGTTCACCCGTCATTTTGGGTACATGCCTCATCACTACAATTTCTCCTACTTCGAATTGGATTGTACGGCACTTCTTCTTATCGTAGTATGTCTTCCTAATTTCTTGTTTATTCTCAATTTGGGTTCTCACACTCTCTTGAATTCTATCCGGCTCGGTCCATGGGTCCACGTCTTCGTGGCTAATCTTCTAAGTATCCCATCGTGGAATCGAGGGGAATAGCCGTGGAGTGTTTCGAACGGTGTTTTATTCGTCGTCTTGTTCACCGCATTGTTCAGGTCTCGCTCTACCTCCTTGATCTTCAGGTCCCAATCCTTCCGTCGCGGATCCTCGATACTGGTTGCTATAGTGGACAATACTGTTCGGTTCACTCTTTCGACCATCCCGTTCCCTTGCCGATGTTTCGTAGAGTTCAGAGTATGATGTATTCCATTTCCTCGACAGAATTCTTCAAATTGCCTTGAGGTAAAACATGACCCTCTGTCGCTGATGATCTTGTCGGGTAGTCCGAAATCATTCACAAAACTTTTCATTACCTTCAGGACGTTCTGCGTCGATGTATTCCTTACAGGGCTTAATCGGACAAATCTTGTCAGATTATCGACAATCACTAAAAGTTCCTGGTTACCTTTTGTACTTCTCACGAAGGGGCCTACGTGGTCCATGTGTACGATGGAAAACGGTCTCTTGCCTGACTTAATGGGATGTAGGAAGCCTTGTTGTTTTCCACCGGGAACTTTGTTAAATAGACACTCGAGACACATAGCCACATGGCGTCGAACGTACCTCTTCATTGAAGGAAACCAGTACAATTCCTTAATTTTGTTGACAGTCCTATCAGTCGCAAAATGTCCCATTAGATCATGGAATTTGACAACTAAGCTTTTCCTCATACTTTTGGGTATAACATACAGGGCTCGTTCCTCTTCTCCATTTTTCACCATGCGGAAAAGTCTGCCTCCTTTGTAGCTGTAGTCGTTAATTCTATTTTGTTCTCCTACTGTCCTATCACACGGGTCCTTTCGAAAGATCTGGATCAGGTCTCTCAATTCAGGGTCGGAATGCTGAATCATCAAGATTTGTTCTTCCAGTGTGATTGTGAGGCACACTTCAAGGTTTTTCTCCACGATTTCCTCCATCGTGTCTCTAGGGTCGTCGACTGGAGCTCTACTCATTCCGTCTACGTGGGCCATCTTCTCCCCTGGTTTATGTCGAATTTCGAAATCGTATTCCTGAATCAGATTGTACCATCGCGCTATCTGAGGATTTGTAGTCTTCTTCGCGTTCATGTAGACCAGTGCTTGGCAATCTGTAACCACTGTAAACTTGATTCCTACGAGGAACTGACGTAGTCGATCCAAGGTCCACACTATCGCCATCAGCTCCAATTTGCTTGAGTGGTACATCTTCTCGGCCTCTGTTGTCTTCTTGCTCACACAGTAGACCAAGCGCCATTTGCCGTCTTCGTCCATCTGTAGCACCATTCCTGCTAATCCCTCAGCACTCGCATCGCAATGTACTTCTGTCTTGAGTTCAGGGTTGTAATGAGCTAGTACCGGATATTCGACCAGATCCTTTCGTAGTCCTCCAAATGACCTTCGCTGTTCTTCCTTCCATTCAAATTGTGAACCTTTCTTCGTAAGTCTGCTTAGCGGTTCTGCTTTCCTCGCGAAGTCCTTTACAAATCGTCTGAAGAAGTTCGTCAGTCCCAGAAAGCGTCGTATGTCGTGGACATTCTTGGGTTCTGGAAATTCTTCTATCGCCTTGATCTTTCTTGGGCCTGGCTTAAGTCCGCCTGTACTGATGACATACCCTAAGAACTCAACTTCCCTCCTTCCGAACTCATTTGGAGGGTTTCAGTGTCAACTTCGCTGATCTTATTCTTTCGAGGACTTCCCTCAACCTTTCGATCATCTCCCGCCAATCCTTTGCCGGGATAATCACGTCGTCGAGATAGCAGAATGCCTTCTTGTTCAGCAGCGGACCTAGGACAGTGTGCATCAGTCTTTGGAATTCAGCTGGTGCGTTGGCGAGTCCAAAAATCATCCTTTCGAATTGACCTGTATCATCTGGGGTGATGAATGCTGTCTTTAATTTTGCCTTATCGGTCAGTGGTATCTGCAGATATCCATGCGCCAGATCCAGAGTGGTGAAGAATTTCGCATTCCTTAGGCCTTCCAGAAGGTCGTCTATCCTTGGTAATGGGAACTTGTCTTTAACTGTTTGAATGTTGAGTCTCCTATAATCTACCACCAGACGATGATCTCCAGTTTTCTTCCTCACAAGTAGGACGGGACTAGCGTAGGGTGATCTAGTTTCTGTGACTATTCCATTGTCCTTCCACTCTCTGACAATCTCCCTGATTGCTTCGCGTTCACTTGCAGTCGTCTTATACGGTCTCAGACAGACTGGCTTGCTTCCATCAACCTCCTTAATGTCTATCTTGGTGACATCGGTGCACCCTAATTCCTCCATGCCAAGAGCGAAACAGTCTCTATACTCGTTTACTACATCTAGGATTTCTTGTCTCTCTTTCGAAGTCAGAGAATGATTGACGTTGATGTCCTCAGGCAGTATGGGGCGCTTACGTTTCATTTGGTCTTGTCCTTCCCTCTTCTCTTCATTTTTAGTCTGAAACGAATCCTCTGCGACGTCCAGGTTAACAACAATATCATCAAGGTTCAGTAGTTCAACTCGCCCTACACATTGGTTCTTCCTTACTCTCAACTTGCCCTTGCCAGCTGAGATGATGGGTACGGTCGTCTTTCCATCGACCACTTCCAATAGGGAATCGACACAGGCGTCATCTACTCCTGTGAACAATACATATCCGTCCTTTACCTCGTCTGTGATTGCACTTGTAAAGTTAATGGAGTCGCTCTCCAACTGAACAGTTTCGGTTGCTCTCAGTTCGATGCGACGCGACTTGATTTCTTCTTGCAGATTAGCAAACGGAAATTCGGATGAATAGCCAATATGCAAGTTTTTATCAATTCTGGCGAAGGATACGTAGGGCAGATCTGTCCATGTTCTTCCAATTAATAGGTCATAGGGTTGGGCATCATCGTTGACAATGAATACAGTGATTTCCCTTCCGACGATGCCATCAATCTCCAGGTCGACTGTCGTCTTCCCAACGGTCCTGGCAGCTGGTGCATTCTGGTTACCGATGCCGTACAGACTAGTCAAGTCTGGTTCGATGTCGACGCTGATCCTCCTTGCGACCGATTCTCTCATTAGACAACTGCTGCTCCCGGTGTCTATCATTGCCTTCACGGTTTCCTTGTTGTCGATCTTGACATCCTTCAAATATACATCTGGCGGGACAGTCTCCAGTCCTTCGACTTCCAGGTTGGCTACTTTTAGTCCTTCTTTGGGTCTTGTGCAATTCCTTTCCTTGTGTCCCGTTTGACCGCATCCTCGGCATGTCAACGTAGTCCTGGGTGCTGGGCAGTCTCTGGCAATGTGTCCAAACTGATTGCAGTTGAAGCACTTCGGTTCTCCCTTGTCGTTTCTGATCGTACGGTTGACCATTCTCCTCAAGGTGTTAGGGTACGTTTCACTGATTTCGTTCCTTGCAGCGTCTTGACCCGAAACATTCGTTCCTTGTTTAGTCTCTTTAACTTCGCTTTGGTTGGGGAATCTCGCAGATTTCTGCTGAAACGACGGTGGTATGAGGTGTTTCGCATTCCAATGCGGAGGTCCCATCTCGGTGCGAATATTTTCGTACTCGTCCAGTTTATCCGCCAACTCATCTGGGTTGTTTAACTTGGTCCAATCGTCAATGAGATGATTACGCAGCACATTTGGAACTTTTTTCTTTAGCTGGTTAGTGACGGACAAATCCTTTAGGGCGTCGAAATTTTCCACGTTCATTCCTTCGATCCATTCGTTGAAATATCCTCGCAATTCGAAAGCGAAGTCTCTCCAGGAACCCTTTTGAGATCTCTCGTGCTTCTCGAATTTTTGTCTGAATTGTTCGGGGCTCAACTTGTACCGTTTTAGGAGCAACCTTTTCACGAACCTATAATCGCCGCTTTGTTCTTCTGTCTCCCGAGCGATTAATTGAGTCATTTCGTAAGATAGCAATCCTAGGAGGCTGAACGCCCATTGGTCTTCATCCAATCCTAGTCGCTTTGCCTGTCTTTCGAAAAGAATTAGGTAAAAACTCAAATCATTGTCCTTCGACTCGTACTTGGGCATCAGTTTACGTATCTCGTAATGTGCGTCATTGCTGGTACTTCGAGACGTATCGTTGTTTCCGCGTGTAGTCTGGATGCGCAGCTTCTCAAGCTCGAATTCCATTACCATTTGTTCTTTTCGTTCCCGTTCGATTCGTTCCCGATCCTCGATTCGTTTCCGATCCTCGATTCGTTCCCGCTCCTCGATTCGTTCCCGATCCTCGATCAGAGTCTCCAACAGTTGCTTTGCGAACTCTTCTTCGTAAGATTGGCTATTCAAAATAAGGTGTTTTAAGTCGACGATCCTGCTCTCTGGCGGTACTACCTCGCCGAGTTCATACGCCAACTTGCTCAAATCGCATTTCCTTACTTTCGCTAAATAAGTCATGTTTTTCAAAAGGAAAAATAAACAAAGCAAAAAATTTTAAAATAAACAAATAAAACTGACTAAACCAGATACGTACTGTTTCAATTATTTCTTTAAACGAAATCAACTTTTCTTTAGTAATTTTGAGACAATGCTTTTTTTTCTTTTTACCGCGATACTTTGCGATAATACTTTTTATCGAGATGATTTTACAATAATACTTTTACCGCGATACTTTGCGATAATACTTTTATCGAGATGACTTGCAATAATACTTTTACCGCGATACTTTGCGATAATACTTTTGTCGAGGTGACTTGTAATAATACTTTTACCGCGATACTTTGCGGTAATACTTTTAGGAATAGGTAATTAAATTTCGTACATACCATGCAACTCCTCTTACGTTGATCGGTCACCGCGCCACGTCCTTCTCGTTTCCAAATTATTCCAGTGAATCTTCAATTTTCTTCAGGACTATCCCACTTCTGAATTTCTGTTGGCTTCCGTAGGCGTTTCTTACTGGGAAAAAGAAAGAGAGGATTCAATGAAATAATTTAGTAGCGTTTATTAAAACAAAAAAAATAATAGTGAACAACACATATAACAGAGAGTACCGTCGTCTTCCGGGTATTCCTTCTACTGGGGAGCTCGGATTCTATATTCTGTGCGTTTATAATCTGTTTATCTATGGCTCTCTGGTCGGGATGGCGCCTACAATAGGAATTCATCGCAATCCTTTTTTTATTTTCGTGAAACTACCATCGCGAGATACATCTTCATCATCTCCGTGTGGGACAAAGAACAGAAGACTGAGGTCACGGAAGGTCTGTTTTCTGCATGATAACGCCCGTCCTCATAACCCTGAGGCGACCAAAGCGGATAAATATGAAAATTCTGGAGACACTACTCTCCATGTAGTTCAGAACTCTATCAATATACATTTCTTACATGTGTTCGGATCGTTTAAGGAAGTATTAAAAAGACGGGGCTTCTTGAATTGGATAAATCGAGGTCGAGTCAGAAAGGTATCTTAAGGAGTTTTATTAGCAGGAGTTATGATGAATCATTGACAGCAATGTTAAGTTCATGATGGTGGTATTTCAGGAAATACACGCGTTTTGGGATTGTTTATCCTCGTGATGTAAGGTGTACGTTGGTGTCTCACTAAAGTGATCGCTGCTCTTCATTAGAATTTAAGGAATAGAATAGAAAATATATAAGAACAATAATAAATAATAGGATATGAAATATATATTGAATGGATATATGTGATGATTTAAGACCATGGGATTGTTGTAAATAATCCAGATATCTACTACCACATGTTCCACCATGTGACTGTATATAACTTGTTATTTACTTCCCATAGAAAGCTTCACATAATATCATTCTGTACCGCGTAAGACTCTAATAAAGTATAGCAACTGTACAGATAGAATGAATGGAGAATAACAGGTGAAAATTAAGGTTAAAACTAATCAGGCCTAGGTGAGAATAAGAGAGCAGGCCTAGCGAGCCCAGTCCAATTTTTACGAGTTCGTAGCCCTCCTGGATGATGTAAATTCCCCCCCCCCCCCTGTTTACGTCAGAAAAGGGCAGTGACCTGTATGGACCCAGCGCATCTATAAAAAGGAGGCCCCGAGCCTCAGTTAGGCAGTCCTTAGTTAGTCTTTGCTTGAGCCCCAGTCCGCCGGACGCTCCGATAGAGGTAAACCCTTTCCTGTCAGAAATCTCCTCGTCCCATTCCTTCTTGACGTTCATACGCTTCTTGGTGGAATCTCTGTTTTTTTATTTCACCTTTGGCCCAGCTGTGTCGCCTTCCACCACGACTGCACGGTAGAGTTGACATCGAGGTTCGTCTAGCATTAGGTAACACTGGTCCCAGAGGTCCCAAGATATCACATATATATGTGTGTACCAAAAGTACTTTATATGAATACAATCCTACCTCAACTTAATGTTGTTTTCTAGGCTAAAAATCGGCCCCGTCATTTAACGAGCTTAAACAGCTTTTCGGAAAATTCGCCCAGTTTCATAACTCCTCTCGTAAGATACTGTGAAATATCGAAGCTGCATCTGTACTGATGAGTGTCAAAACCCGAAACTATGCTATACAAGTTGGCTTTAGTCTGAATTTTCCAAAATTGTTGTTATGATTCATTCTTCACTAACCATATTACGTTTTGTAACGGGACTTTTTTTCTATAAAAATCAACATGTGTGAGAGACTATTGTTTTCAAATTCTATTCAGGAGATAAAGAGTGGAACAGAAGGCTGGCAACTATCCTAGTTAATTAAATGTTTTTCTCTAAATTTATATTAATATTAGTTGTTTATTATTATTATATATATTTTTTTGAAAATTCGAAAGCATTATAGAAGCGTATGATTTTTTTACAAATTAAACAATATCTACTGCTCATACTGCAATGGAAATTTAATGGAAAGGCCTAGGTCATCAGTGGTGAAACCTTCCCAGCGGGCCAGGGCACTCCCATTAATTTTTCCATTGCAATAAGGGCAGTAGATATTGTTTAATATTTAAAATAATCATACCCGTTTATCATAGTTTCGAATATTCACAATAGATGGCGCGCTAATGAATCATAATTCTTGTTTTTACGATAATCAACAAAATAGATGTTGGTTATAATTTATGCATAGAAAAAAAAATAGAAAAAAAAGATAGGCTTCAGGTTGAATGAAGCCAAATTCTAAGTTGTTTATATTTTTATTTGTAAGTTTTAAGTGTTTATCTAAAGCAAAATATGAACTTCACGTTTGAAGAGCCAGAATGTCTCTTTTTCTAAGTCAAATGTTCCCGAGTCAGTCTCCATATTGTCGGTTTTTGGTAAACATCTATCCGAATATCACTTCCATATACTTCTAAATAAACTTCTCAATCAAAGCCAAGTTACGCCTTATTAATGGTCGTGAGATCACCGCGGGCAGCTAAGCAGACAGCAAAACGTCTTGGTACTGACTCAATGAGGATGGTGTCCTGAGGGATGGCTGCCCATTCTCTGTTAACCATCAGCAACAGTTCATCTTCTGAACGTGGCTGTGGCAGAGCGCGCAAACGACGTTCAATTAGATCCTAGACTCGTTCTATAGGTGAGTGATCAGGCGAGACTAGTGGACATGGAAGCACCGAGGTTCCATGCAGAACATGTTGGCTGATGCCTGCTGTGTGAAGTCGGGTGTTATCCTGATGGAAAATGGCATTTGGTGCCCGGGTAGTAAAGGTAGCGTTACGGCCGCAGCACATCTTCCACGTATCGTTGGTTCGCCATAGTGTCCTCAATACGAATCAGAGGTGATCTGCTATCATAGGCGATGGCTTTCCACACCATGATGCCGCGTTGTCGTGATATACGGCGTTCCACGAATCTCGCCGGAATGGACCTGTCACCAAACTCTTACTCAGTTACTGTCATTTCTAAAACATAAGCGAGATTCATCTGAGAACACTACCTGTGCCATTACACTGTCCATTTGTCTCTATTCCGACAAAATTTCAAACGGAGGTGACTGTGCTGTTGGGTTAATGGCAATCTTCTCAACGGGCGCCATGATTATAGAAGCGGTCTAGTAGATTAAATTGGCGACACCGCTTGTAGGGTTCACCACTGATGAGCCAAGCCCTCACAATATTTTTTCCTCGCTGTAGGGACAGTAGAAGTTGGATTTATTTATGATTTAATTGTATATTTCACTATTTTTAATTTTTATAATATAAAATGATATATTTTGGTAAAGATGATGAACAAGAGTGAATAATGATAAAACAAATAACATATCAAATTAATCCCTAGATACCAAATATATTCATCAAATATACTAGATATAACCATATGTGATATATTGCTCAGATATTTTCTAAACTAAATACATGTAAAAAATGGTGTAAGTTTATAACATCAGATTTACAATTAGTGAATCTCACTAATTTACCAATATATTCAATACCTAATAAAAAGAAGGCAAACTTGAACATTATTAAGAAATTATGAAAGACTGTTGTCTCCAGTTTATAAAATGGAGTCATCACCCAACTTAGCAAGTAGGATTCGGAAACTTGAACGGAAGAATAAGCATCTACAAGAACGAAATCTTAAACTACATGAAGAAAATATACAATATCAAGTCCAATTAAAACTTTTGGAAAATGAGATTGAAAAGCTTTACTACTTGGAAAAAGAAATTGAAAGAAAAAACAATATAATCTCAGATAAAGATTCTGAAATATTAGAATTGAAGAAACAAGTTGCTGAGAGAGACACTTTGAATGATATTTCAGTGAATGCACCTGAAAAAAATGAAATGCCCAAAACTGAGTCTGCTATGAATACTGTGAATGAATCAGCTGGGTCCACGTCCAATTCTTTTTTTCTTAATAATCAATCGGAGAATTTGAATATAATGTTGGATTATACAGGAGAAAAGGCTGTTTCTTCAGATGCACCTGGTTATACCAGTAATTTTATAGTTGAGACTAGCAGTAAAGCCTCAGAATGCTCGTCTGAGGAAATATATTTTGACACCCAAAAATATAATGACACTTCCAATGATAAAGATGAAGATAAAGATGTTTTCTATGATGCATAATCTTACCTGGCAGAAGTACATCCACAAAAGATATCTAAAACATGTGTTAGATATAATACAGAGAAGAACCCCACTTGCATCATCAATATGAGGGACATCTTCGAGAGCCAATACGCTAAAAATGTTCTGGAAGGTAAAATAATTGACGCTACCCTGTGACGGTGGATGGTGAAGTAATAAAGCCATCAGAAAGAGGTAGTAGATCCTAATTAGATATAATCTTGAATGGTTTCATGTAAATATTCAAAAATCCATTCAGTCAATGATTTCGTTATATAAAAATAAAACCCATATTATTCCTTTACCCCTTCAAAAATTAAATAAAAAGTTCAAGTCCTTAATCTGTCATCTCTTAAGAAATATCTCATTGAATTCCATGTGGTAAATGCTTTAACCAAAAGAATCTTATTCTTCAATATATAATCTACGTCCAAATTATCCAAATTACATCGGCCAATTATTCAGACCTCTTTATTCTGAAATAAAATTGCAAGTGGAACCGCGCTTCTTCTTTTTTGAAACACCTTGGAAATTTTAAAAGTTATTACAAATCACTTTATCAAAGAAAATATGAATTTTTTCGAAATGATCAAACCCAATTTATGAATATAAACGGAAATATACATCAAGAAAGAATGAAATCAATTCAAATATAATCGAAAAGTCAATTTCAATGATAACTTTAAAAATTAATATTTGAATAAAGTAGCATTTCTTGAATAAAGATCATTATATTGAACTTAGTCGTGGTATCATGGCTGACGTTTCCGCACAAGACAAAGGTCCGGCTCGATCAGACATGTCGTTATTTTATAGACCTCAATGAATTCTCTCTCTACAGATGCTTGTCACTTCAAAGATCATGGTTCATCATTGATGTCATTTTGAACGCTTACGGCTTCTAGCTTCCTGAAATAATTTTTCTTTCTGGTCTGCCCAAAGTCCCTCTCACCTGTCCCTCGCCAACCGCCAGTTAGACTTGTCAATCACATTCCTCTCTGCCTTGACACTACAGAGCTTCTCTATCCCCTGGCTTTTGTAGCATCCGTGGTGGTTCTTCCAGTTTGGATCTTCAACCATCATCTGAATATCAATATCACTGAATTCTACGTCTCGACAGCTACTTGTCCTTTCAAAGCTCACAATTCATCACTGTCGCCATTTTGGAGCGCTTTCTACTTCTAGCTTCCTGAAAAACATTCTTCTGACAGTACATCTCTCCTTGTCCTCTATCCACAACCACCAATTACACTTTTTAACTACGCTGCTCTCGTGTTGAAACTACGAACTTCTCTTTTCCTGGCTGCTGTAGCATCCACGATCTTCTTCCAGTATGGATCTTCAACCATCATTTGAATATCAACATGCCAGGATGTGATGTAGCATTTATTCCTCTTCTCAAATTCGATAACAAAGATAAAGTACGATTTTGGAATAGAAAGTGTATTTTAAAAACTCTGAAGTAGAAAAGAAGAAACTTTTTATAAATATTATTAGAATTATTTGAATAGTTCTCAGAAATGAATCTACGTGAACTATTAGCCGTGCCATTAGATGGACAAACCGGAGTTGATCTATGAGGATTGCTGATCATGCAAACAGATTTCTCTACGTATAACGCTGCTTATGTCAAGAAATATATCCACTTGAACTATTAGTATGCCATGAGATGGACCTACGTGGATCGCGGGTCATACCAAGATATGTGTCACTTTTCATCTTTCGTCATGCCTGTAGATGATCTATGAGGATCGCTAATCATCAAAATAGATGGGTCTGCGTGAATCGCTGTTTATGCCAAGAAATATATCTACGTGGAACTCTGATCATGCCTAACGTAAGCCTTCACAGACCGCTGGTTGTGCCAATAAATAGATCCACGTGAAGTGTTGGTCATACCATGAGGTGGACCGACGTAGCTCGCGGGTCATGCCAAAATATGGATCATTTTGCACCTCTGGTCAAGCCCGGAGATGATCTATGAGGATCGCTGGTCATCCAAACAGATTTCTCTACGTGGACCGCTGGTCATGCCAAGAAATAGTTCCACGTGAACTATTGGTCATGCCATGAGATGGACCTACGTGGACCGCAGGTCATGCCAAGATATAAATCACTTTACACAGTTCGTCATGTCTATAGATGATCCATGAGGATTGCTGATCATGCTAAAAGATGGCCCTACGTGGAACGATGGTTATCCTGTGAGATAGACATATGTGGACCGCTGATCCAGATAAGAGGTAACCCTCGAAGACGGCTGGTCATTTAAGAAAATAGACCTATCTTGGCCTGCTGATCTTCACAAGAGATAGACCTTCGTCAATCTATAGATATGTTGAAGGATGGACCTATTTATCTCGATATTCATTACAAGAGATGGAATTACGTTGAACGCTGGGATAAAACATAATTTGACAGTCCAATATGAAGAGAAAACTTAGAAGAATTTATTGAAATGGCCTAACTTTATTCTTAACCACCTTTAATATTCTTATTTCTGCTCTAGAGATTCCAAGAAATATATTCATCTTTACAGCATTAATCAATGACACCGATTCTAAATTGAACAATCGGAGACATGATTTGGACGAAATGGGACAAAATAAAAGATACAATCAACACCTTAAACAGAACTACTTGACCTGAATACTTCTGCAATACCAATATTGACAATCAATCAACCTAGAATTGATGATTTTCTATGAGAAAATATATATTAGAATATTTATTTTATTTATTATACACAATATAATAATCAAATGTATAATAATCATATAAATAAAATAAAATATAAAATGTCAATTTTTATTTGCACTAATCAAACATCACCTCTGCTACTAAAAGTATTAAAATGATATATGAATATACAGGATGGCCTATAAAACCCGAACCCTTTTTTTATTAAAAATTAAAAGTCACTATAGAATAAAAACTATGTTTTATTTTAGGTAATTCATGAAAGTATTTTTTCAAATATCTTTATTTTTAGCTCTATTGAATTAAAACATTAATATAAGGCTCAGAACTGTCTGTTGTTCTACACCTGTTTGTAGAACAGGTTTTTTCTATTATTACAATAATGCATTATATTAACAAACATAATTCAGCAATACATATTAGCATCACATGTTATGAACCTGAGATAAGCAATTTAGTCTAATATTTGGCTACTAGACGAATGGCCCGAGCAACGCCCGGGTTTTACCCGAGTGCGTATATATTTTAAAAACGTTTTAATTCAAATACTATTCGTTACAATTATAAATTGGCGCCATGGATGTCACTCTTGTGAAACGTCCCGTTCCAAACTGTGTGTTTTTAAAATGTTTTAATTAAAATACTATTCGTTACAATTATAAATTGGCGCCGTGGATGTCTCTCTTGTGAAACGTCCCGCCCCAAACTGTGTGTGTCTTGAAAATAAAAAATAAAAATGTGAATTTTCATAAAGATTTCATCATGTCGATTTTTTTTTTTGCATTTCACCTACTAAATCGATAGAGATAATTACATTTGCAACATGAACTTAGGTATATTGACTAAATAGAAAACTGCATAGTAATAAAGATAATTTTTTAAAGGCACCATATCGTTTTTTTTTCAATAAAATCGAA
This sequence comes from Cordylochernes scorpioides, assembly GCA_030710605.1. Lineage (NCBI taxonomy): Eukaryota > Metazoa > Arthropoda > Arachnida > Pseudoscorpiones > Chernetidae > Cordylochernes > Cordylochernes scorpioides. Next base: position 44,082,698 of record CP092883.1, read on the forward strand.
ACAAAAATTAACGATAAATAACGATAATTGCCTTAAAAAGAAATTGCCTTAAAAAAAGAAACATTCGCGGTGATTTTGTCTTGCATTCGTTTATACAATTATTATATACGAATGACCCGGGCAACGCCCGGGTTTTACCCGATTAAATGCTTTTATTCAAAACTATTCGTTACAATTATAAATTGGCGCCGTGGATGTCATTCTTGTATAATATATAAATGAGTTTTAAAAATTGTAAAAAAAAAAAAAATGTTTATAAAAAAATTATATTTATATTAAAAATAATATATAGTGGGGGGGCCCGAGTCCGACTTCCAAGTCGTTCCGCCAAGAGATCAACACCACAGAGGTCCGTACGTCTCTTGACCTCACGGACAATACAGCAGCTACATTACTGGCTGAAGGCCTTGCCTCTCAGACTTTAATGACCGATATGTCCTCACTTCTTTTTCTAGATTTAATTCATTTTGTCTCCTCTCTAATTGTAAATACGCTGCTGTATCACCTCATAAGCATAAATAAATAAATATATAAATGGGTTTTAAAAATTGTAAAAAAAAAAAAAAAATGCATCGGCCGGGAATCGAACCCGGGCCGCCCGCGTGGCAGGCGAGCATTCTACCACTGAACCACCGATGGTTATGAAAAATCCCATCCGTGAGCTTCAGACAGACAGAATAAGGCAAATATATAAGTAGATTATCAATCTATGTGGTTAGATTACTTCAAGTTTCTAAATATACTTTTTATCTTAGAAGTGTTAATTAGTTATTGGTTAAATTTTGTGTGTAGATAGGCTTTTAATATTTTATATTTCAAACTTAATTTTCATACCTACACACCTACTCGATTAATTTTTTATTTTATTTATTAGATATTTTGATTGAAAAGAGTTAAAGTGGATTTTGAACTTTCCTTTTATAAAAATATAAACTTGCTTCGCCCATGTTGTGTTGAGTGAATGTTTCACTGAAAGAATATTGTTCCTGCCTATTAAAAACGATGATCTTGAATTTCCTATGTTCTGCTCGAGTGAATGATCCTCGAAAGAATATTGTTATTGTCTATAAAACATGATACAGCAATATTTCATCATCATTTAATAACTAGAATAGGTAAATTAGTCTAGGTACTTGGTTAATTTGTATATTCCTAGGTTGTTAAATCCTTGGGATGAAAATTTACTGTAGGTCTTATTAACAAGCATATGCAGTAATATTAGCATCAGGCTTTAAGAAAGCAATAAAGTTATTCTGATTTTTGAATATTTTCAAATTATGGGGAGGATTTCTTATTCCAGATCTCTCATGTTTCTTTCACAAAATTATAAATTAGGTATTGATTTAATTTTATTAGGCTTTTGATATCCTATAATTTGCGCTGCAACTTATTATTCACCTATTTAATAAATTCACAACATTTTTATTATAGAAGTTTTAGTAAATTAAATTTTATTGCCCTCTGTCGTTAAAATTTTACACAAATAAATTTACTGGCAATGCGTTTCTTTTTTAAATCTCTACAGACCTTACTGCAATGATATGATTTAATGAATGAGAAATTCATTATTTAATTCATATGATTCATTAAATCATATCATTGCAGTAAGGTCTGTAGAGATTTAAAAAAGAAACGCATTGCCAGTAAATTTATTTGTGTAAAATTTTATAGAGTTTTAATTGTAAAAGGTGACGGTTCCCTTTTAATCTTTCTTATTTTATTTGCTGCTACACAGTGAGTGTTCCAGATAAAGAACCAAAAAGAGAGTCGGTGGAAGTGGTTAAAAGCCTCGATTCCCGACAGCCATGAACCGGGATTGAATCCCGTATTGGACACTTTGTTTTATTACGTGAATAACTTTCACATATTATTCATTGTTGAAAATATCATAAACTAGGTTTTTTTAGCTGTATCTAATAAAGTGATTTTGAAATAAGAAGGACCACAGAAAAAAACATAGTTGATGTGCTCATCAAAAATTATACACATCAATTATATTTATTATGAACTAGCGGATGTACCCGGCTTCGCCTGGAGTAAAGATTTGTCTAACGAAACTCTCGATAAAGTGAACATTTTTCCCCGGTCCCTTGAAAAATATTCGATAAGTTGAATAAAATCAATATTAATTGGTTCCCTCGGTAATTGGAAGTTAAAGAAATAGTATCTTGCCTTGGAATTGTATCATTATTCTTGTCTCAAATAAATTGCCGTGTCATCCTGAATTTTGTCTTTCCTAATTTTCTACATTACAAAATCATCGTTTCATCAAGATAATATTTAGAGCAGATTGTTGAATATAACAGATAAATTAGAATATTTATCTTAATTATTTTTAGGCGAAGAGTTATTTCAAAAATTTCATTTACTCGAAACCTTCCCAGTACTATACTAAATAACTTCCCAAAGTTTCATGACGTTCCAATTAGTGATTTGGTCAGGCATAAAGGACACACACACATACATTCATTATATATATATATATACTAGCGGAAGAACCCGGTTTCGCCCGGTTTTTACCCGAGTAATGGTTTGTCTAACGAACATTTGTTAAAACAATTCTCTATAAACTTATAAAAAAAAATAATAGATATATTTTGATAATTTGAAACTCGTAAATTTGAATCTCTCGATAAAATGAACATTTTTTCCCGTCCCTTGAAAAGTACTCGATAAGTTGAATAAAGTCAATATTAATTGGTTCCCTCGGTAATTGGAAGTTAAAGGAATAGTATCTTGCCTTGGAATTGTATCATTATTCTTGTTTCAAATAAATTGCCGTGTCATCCTGAATTTTGTCTTTCCTGATTTTCTGCCTTACAAAATCATCGTTTTATCTAGTGAACATTTTTTTCCCGGTCCCTTGAAAAATACTCGATACGTTGAATAAAATCAATATTAATTGGTTCTCTCGGTAATTGGAAGTTAATGGAATAGTATCTTTGCCTTGAATTGTATCATTATTCTTATCTCAAATAAAATGCCGTGTCATCCTGATATAATTTTACTTTTGATAAATAATCTTTAAGATAATAAACTTAAGTGATAATAAAACTTATAGATAAAAACCTTTTATCATCGTCGCAATGGGGGCGCTGCTTGCGAGTTAAATCTACAAATCTGCAAATAAATCTAAGGATATTCAAGATATTCAAGAAATTATTTTTTAAAAACCTTCCCGGGGATATACCTAATAATATCCCAAAATATCACGGCGATTGGATGTATGGTTTTGGAATCTATAGAGTACACACAGACAGACAGACATTCAATTTTATATAAATATTAGATTATTAATATATAACTATAACAAATCTTACTTCAATAGTTCAGTTTAAGCTTGCACTAAACTGGCATTATATTAGCAAGTCAATTTTTAAAATGTTTCATTGTATTTTTCATTTTAAACATTTTTATATATAAATATTTGGAAGAAATCGCCTATATCTTGGATCAAAACTATTTATTCTTTCTGTAATCAAAGGCCGTGGATAGAATTTCAAGTGAATAGTGTTTGCAGCGGATGTTCCTAGCAGAATCAACAAGGGAGGCCACGTCGAAACACTGGAAGATATCAATAAATAAGTTTGACCCAAGATTCATTATTAATGTATCTGACACGGATTGCTTCATCCTTCGATAGATAGAGAATTATTAAGTTTATAGAGTTCCTAGAAACGACCAATTGTTGTCATTGCCGGCCCAGCGCATGCCGGGGAAGCCTCTATGAACCTCGGGTCTGTCTACCTCCTGGTGAAAACTTGTCACGACAACTGGCCATAGGTATGCCACGTAGGCCATGGTTTAGCGATGACGATTTGACTATTGGTAATTTTTTAGCCGAGCTGGCGATTGGTCTCAGGCATATCTACTGTTGGCCGTCTTGGCAGGACTCATGACGTCGGGAGTTGATCAGATCGCCAAAGGTAAAATGGCTTCCCCAAATTTGAAATAAAAATAGAACTCTACGATATTAATCATGTGCGCTTGTTAGTGCTATAGTGGTGTGTTATTGTGAGTGGTATAGTGGTGTGTATTGTGAGTGTTATAATGGCGTGTTTTCTGAGTGGCATATTGGTTGTAATTTTAAAATTATATGAGTATAGAGAACCTGTTGTGAATATTGTTGCATCATGATTAATGCGCGTATTTTAATTTTTTTTTATAATATTATTTTTAATATATTTAAAATTTAAATTATATATTTATTTATTTTATAAAACAGACTATTACTATAAAATAGTATGTACTATAAAACATTTGTATTTTGATACACTAAAATACTCCACCTGCTTTAAACGTTGATATGATAAATAAAGAGAGATTCTAGGTGCTACCTAAATATATAGTTGTCTTATTATCGACTGGTTTAACCTTGTAGAATGGTTCAGACACATTCTGTAAAGATGCAAGACGCGTTTAGGAGAGAATCAAGAGTGAAGAATCTGCCAAACCGCAGCCCGGTGCAAAAATTGGTCGAGATGCACGTGCCGACCCAGTTGTCTTGAACCCCAGCATCGACATCCCCAAGTATGATGGAACAGAAGACCCGCGCCCATGGATTGAGTCTCTTGAAGAAATTGGCTTCCTGTACCACTGGGCAGAATATATTATTTCTCGCAATGCAGCCATGAATACGATTGGTAGCGCCAAAACCTGGCTGGACCTGCACAAGATAAGTTTCACCAGCTGGGAACATTTCAAGAGCCATCTAATTCAGGATTTGCCTCAGACGCCAACAAAGAAGAAATGAAGATGAGGCTAAACAGAATGCAGCAGTGGAATGAACCTGCAATCAGGTTAGCAGAGGATATCCTGGTTCTGTGCAACAAGGTCGACCCCCAAATAGAAGAAGAGACTAAAATAAATTGGGTTATTGGAGGGTTGAAGAAAGAATACTCTTTTTCCCTCTACTTAAACCCTCCTAAGAATACCAACGAACTCCTAAGATTGTTTAAAAATATGGATTTGTTTGAAAATAATTATCAGGAACGTGTAGAAAAGTCAAAGGCTCTACCTACTTTACCACGCTCTACTCGTCCCCATCATCAAGAGCAATGGAAGAACGCTCCGTCGTTCAGAAGACCACACCAGAACACCTTCAAGCCCCAGGTTCCTGCTCCCAGACAATACAAGGCCAACCCCTCACCCCAGGTCTCTGCCGCTGGACGACCTGCCAATGCAAATTCAAGTTTCACGCAGAGACAGACCCACCAAAATAAAGTCTGCAACAAGAGACCAGCTACAAACAAAAGCAGGACGTAGGACGGAAGACTTATATGCTTTAAGTGCAATAGGCCTGGACACATTGCGCGTTATTGTAGGGTCAAGTTTGTGAGGATCGTAGAAGAGGACCCCCAGTTTCCCAAGACAATAGTCAAGACAATCTCCAACGGACGAAAGAAAATATTATACACGGCCTCGCCTCTATGCGGATGTTTGTAATGACACACGAACGAATATTCCAACACGAAATAGATATTCCGTGTTGGAAGATTTAAACTAAGTGTCGCGCCTGATTCCTTCAATCAAAGCAAGACGACCATAAATGGAATTAGAAAGTTGGACCCTAGGTACAAAATTAATATTAATGTGGACAAGATAGGGTTATGCGAAGCTTTGATTGATACAGGCGCCGATCTTTCAGTGGTCGACCTAAAAACAGCACTTTTTGCTGGCCGTGAAATAAATAGTCTCACTAAAACGTGTTCAGGACCCGATGGGAAAAAATTAGATAGCATTATTTCAGTAGGTAGCATTATTTCAGATTTAAAAATTGATGACACTGAATTATCCCACGAATTTGTAGTAATGGACGCGCATCTACGAACTCTTATTTTTGGACGAGATTTCCTTTAAAAAAATGAATGTTAAAATTGATTGTAAACGAGAAACAATAAAATCTAATTTGACGAGTAATCATGACGTAAGCAATTATGATCTAAAAAAAAATAAAGCACTACAGATACCGTTATACCTGAACTACATATCTATTAAATTGATTAGAGCCTCAATAGAAGCAGAGGATGGAGAATATGTCATCGAAGAGAACAACAGAATGACTCAAACAAAAAAATGGTATTTGATTGGCAAGAAGTTTGCTTACCGTGACGGATAAGAAAACTGGATATCTGGATAACGAACCCTTATCCTCGACCTTTAAAAATCATGAAAGACCAAACATTGGCTTATGGAAGTCTTCCTGCAGAGGTAAATTTTATAGAAAATAGAGAAGCAGAATGAAAATGACGAAATGCAATTTCAAATGAACAAAAATGTATCATTTAAAGAACAAGAGAGGTTAAAACAAATGTTGGCCAAGTATACTGATTTGTTCTCATCGAGGTTAGGCAGGACCAATTTGGCAAAACATCAGATTCATACAGAAGAGGCAAAACCGATAAAGCACAAGCCTTTCCGGGTAAGCGCTAAGGAACGAACCATCATAAAGGATCAAATAGACGAGATGCTTGAAGAAGGAATAATTAGTCAATCTTCAAGTCCCTGGTCCTTTCCCGTTATATTGGTCAAAAAACGAGATGGCAAATACAGATTTTGTGTGGACTACAGGAAATTAAATGAAGTAACAGTGAAGGATGTTTATCCAATCCCAATAATTGATGATGTAATGGATACTCTCCAAGGATCCAAGTACTTCTCAGCAATAGATCTCAAATCGGGATATTGGTAAGTCGAAATTGAAGAGAGAGACAAAGAGAAGACGGCTTTCACTACGGCCCATGGATTATATGAATTCAACGTAATGCCCTTCGGTCTATGAAACGCCCCTGCTACTTTTGAGAGGAACATGGACAATGTCCTCGGAAATCTGAGATGGCAGATTTGCCTTTGCTATCTTGACGATGTGATTATATACAGCTCGGACTTTCCAACTCACATTAAAAGACTTGAAGCTGTCCTTAGATGCTTCAGCGAATCTAATTTAAAACTGAACGTCAAGAAAAGCAGATTTGCTTTCGAGGAACTTGAGATTATTGGTCATATAATCAACCAAGAGGGTATAAAACCTGCCGAATATAATATCAAAGCGTTAGAGATTTTCCTCAGCCGAAGAAGGCCAAAGAAGTGCAATCATTCCCAGGAATGTGTTCATATTATTGAAAATTCATTAAAGATTTCTCATTGATGGCTGACCCATTGACCAGTCTCATCAGAAAAAATGTGCAATTTATCTGGACAGGAAAACAGGAAGAAGCGTTCCAAAACCTTAAAAAAGCTCTTATAAATCCGCCAATTTCAGGTCACTTTGATCCAAATGCAGCCACCTGCATTCACACAGATGCCTCTAACGTCGGCTAAGGCGCAACTCTAATTCAAAATATCGGTGGCGAAGAGAAGGTAATATCATATTTGAGCCGAACCCTAAGTAAACCTGAGCAAAATTATTCAACCACCGAAAATGAATGTTTAGCTTTTGTGTGGTCAATATCAAAATTACGGCCCTATTTAAATGGAAGGCACTTTAAAATCGTCACTGATCATCACGCACTATGCTGGCTTAAGAATTTGAAAGATCCGACCGGTCGATTAGCACGATGGGCACTGAAGAGATTCAGGAATATAATTTCGAAATCATACACAAATCGGGAAAAAAACACCTGGACGCTGATGGTCTATCTAGAGGACCTTTACCAGAAAATGAATGGGACGAAGATTATGAAAGACTATTTCTGAATCAAATAATGAACGAACATGATTTTATTGATAATATTAAGGAGAACCTTAGTGGAAACAAGCGTTTAATTACACAGAACTTTAAAGAAGAAAATGGGTGTCTCTACAAGAAAAATCCAAATCCTGAAGGTATGGCATGGTTGCTGGTAGTGCCAAAGAAGAGAAGGAAGAAAATCATGAGTGAATACCACAACCATATGCTGAATGGTCATCTGGGCATCGCCAGAACCACTTACCGATTGAAGAATAAATACTATTGGCCTTCGATGCTGAAAGATGTTTCCGAATTTGTAAAGACGTGCCATCTTTGCCAAAGTCGGAAAGGTTCAAATAAGTTGCCATCTGGACTTTTACAACCTATTCCCCCAGCTAACTACCCTTTTGAAAGAATCGGAATTGACTTTGTTGGCCCCTTGAAATCAACGAAAAGAAGAAGGAAATGGATAATTGTGTTGACGGATTATTAACCAAGTATGCTGAAACAAAGGCAGTACCAGAAGCGACAGTGAAAGAAGTCTCTACATTTTTAATCGAACATATATTTTTACGTCACGGGGCTCCAAGATTTCTTATCAGCGACAAAGGTTCACAATTCACTAGCAATTTGATGAAGGAGGTTATGAAAATGTGCAAAATTAAACATTGCTTCACGACGAGCTACCACCCCCAGACTAACGGAACGGCGCTAAATAGAACTTTAATCAATATCAGAGCATGTATGTGAATACGAATCAGAAGAACTGGGACGAAATCCTACCTTTTATCACCCACGCATATAATACCACGATTCAAGAAACCACAGGCTACTCGCCATTTTTCCTGCTGTTTGGGAGGGAACCCATGTCCATCTTAGACGACGAGAATATCCCAACGTACAGTAACCTGGACGATTACGACGAATATATAGAAAATTACTTAGATAAAATAGCAAGGACGAGACAGGTAGTCATTAACAACACAGAGAAGACTCAGAAAAGAATTGAAAGAAACTATGACAAAAAACAACGAGAGAATTTATGAACCAGGACATTTAGTGGCAGTTTGGACACCAGTCAGGAAAATCGGAAAATGTGAAAAACTATTGAGAAAATATTTTGGCCCATATCGAATATTAAAGAAGCTATCCAATGTAAATTACTTAATTGAGCCGAAAGATAATCCTGGCCAAGACCCATTGATTGTCCATGTCTCAAGACTCAAACCCTATTTTAAAAGAATTGATCAGGTCAATCACGAGGACGTAAGAAACCATCCATTCACCAAATTACTCTATGTGGCTTGCTAGGGACTCAAAACGAACTTTCTTCTTTGAGGACACCTAGGACCCCAAATACGTCCTGTCACGTCTGTACAACAAGCCAGTAGAGAATCGTTCAGCGAGATACAACTTCATGAGATTCGTAACAGATATTTAGAATTGTTTAGAACCTATAATGATTGCTGATTTAACATGGTACGTTCCTGGAAAGGACAAAGCAAGCAATGCCTCAGGTGTAGTAAATATAGCAATTTTGTCTGGTTTAAAAGCTCATCCCAATTGCGTTTGTTAATCGAGAATAATTCATCGCACATATTCTTTTTCCTCCCTTGGAACTACCATCGCGAGATACGACCAAACTCTTCATTATATCTCTGTGGGACTGAAGAACAGAAAGATCGCGATCACAGAAGGTCTTTCTTCTTTATGATAACACCCGTCCTTATAACGCTGAGATCCCCAAAATGGATTAAGATGAAAATTCTGGAGACAATACCTTCCATACAGTCCAGAACTCTCTCAAATAGACCTTCTTTACACGTATTCGGATCGTTTAAGAAAGCGCTATAAAAGACGGCTTTTTGTGTTAGAAGTTGAGGTTGAGTCAGAAAGGTATCTTAAGAAGTTTTATTAGCAGGAATTATGATGAATCAGTGTCAGCAATTTGAAGTTCATAATGGCGGTCTTTCAGGAAATAAATGCGTTTTGAGTTGTCTTCGTGATGTAAGGTGTAAATTAGTACCTCACCAAAGTGATCAAAGGCGCTGGAGACGCGTGCCGTCTGGTGGAGGGCGGATCCAGGCCTCGCTGCTGCTGGCGACCAGCCAGTCGAAGCCGTTCCTGCCTCCGCGGAGCGCGACCTGCACACCCTTGAAGCAGGCGAGCTGGAGTTGGGTTGCCAGGTCGAGGAGGCCGAGGCCTCCGGTGGCAACGGGCCTCGCCATGACGGCGGCGGGAAGCCACGCCGTGTGCTCGGGCCCCCAGACGAACCTCGCTAGTCGGGCCTGCAGCTTTGGCGATGGTCGGGGTGATGGCAGGTACCCGTGCAGGTGATGCTGGATGGTGGAGCCCACCAGCGAGTTCGCCGCTCTAGCTCGCCCGACGAGGGATAGGCCGCGGGTGAAGGGCGTCCATCTGCGGCAGGAGGGCGAGAAGATGCTGCTCCTGATGGGCTACGAGCTCCTGGGGCGATGTCGAGCCCGAGGACCCTGATGGAGGTGGTCGACCAGGAGGCGCCGAGAGGGAAGTCGCCGCGGTTGCGCCAGGCGCCGTACCAAAGGCCCGCGCTCTTCCCGAGGTTGACGGCGATACCGGAGGCCCGCTTGAAGTCCTCGAGGACGGTCGCCACCCGCTCGAATTCTTCGTCGCGATGGATTAGGAGGACGATGTCGTCGGCGTAGGCGATGACGTTGCCCACGCCGAGGGTCGACTCCAGGCCACGTAGCAGCGGCACCGTAGCGATGCTAAAGAGCGCGGCACTCACGGCGCAGCCCTGTCGTAGGCCGTTGAGGAGGGGGAAGGCGGTGGTGTGAAAGCCTCCGGCCCGGATCGTTGCGTCCGCCCCGGCGTACAAGATGTTAATCCATCCCATGAAGGCCGGCGGGAGGCGGGGGACGTCATAAGGGACTCCAGGAAGCCGCGGTCCAGGGAGTCGAAGGCGGACTCCAGGTCGACGCCCATGACGGCCAGCGGCGAGCCCATGGCGGTTGCCTCCTCAACAGCATACGTCACCTTGGCGATGTTCCAGGACGGGGACCTCCCGGGGACGGCGTACGTCTGGCAGTCTGGTACCAGGGCTCGTAGGTGGGGCTTGAGGCGCAGGTGGAGATGGCAGCCAGCACCCTGTAGTCGGCCGAGGGCAGTGCGATGGGCCTGTATCCCTCAAGGCCGCGACCGCCGCGGGCCTTGGGCACCAGGCAGATGGAGCTGCGCCGCGTCGACGGAGGCAGGGCTCCGCGGAGCCGTGACGCCGCGAACACTCGGGCCAGAGCTTCGGCGAAGAATCCTCAAAGGCGGCGAGGAGTTCGCATGGCAAGCCGTCCCAGCCGGGGGCCTTTCCGCGAGGGAGGCGCCGGATGGCGGCGGTGATCTCGCTGGGGCAGATTTCGGGCCGGTGGAGAGGGTCCTCCTCGCCCAGCTCGCTAATGGGGGTGATCATTCTGTTGCCGATGAAGGCGGCTCCCGCAGCTGGGTCGCTGGTGGGACGGGCGAAGCGAGGCTGGAAGATCGCGTACGCCTTCCGCCGAAGCTCGGGGCCCTCGATGACGTTGTCGTCGTCGTCCCTGATGACGCTGACCGGGCGTCGAAGATGGATCGCGCGCGCCAGGTCCGGCAGGGACGGGTAGTCGGCCCGGATGGAGGAGGCCTCGAGCTGCGCCGCGATGTATCCTCTTGCTCGGACGACGTAGCCGTCGATGGCAGCGTGTCGCGGGTCGTGCAGAGATCTGGCCTCCGCTAACAGCCCCGCCTTGATGGTGGTCCACCTGTCCCACAGCAGGATCCCGTCATCGTCGTCGTGCGCGAGGTCTTCCTCCAACTCCCGAATGTAGCCAGCCAGGTGTTCTAGGGCGAGGCCCGAGCGGAGCATCGCGGCCAAGCGAGGCTGGTGAGGGGAGAAGGCGGGCGGGCCCACCTGGAGCAGCACGAGGCGGTGGTCTGAGAGGTGGTAGTGGCTGGTCGCGTAGGTGGTCACGCGATCCAGGACTCCAGCAGGGATCCAGGCGGCTGCTCTCAATTTGGTCGCCGCGGCTAGCGACTCTGGTGGGCAGGTGGGCGGCCTCAAACTGGGTGGCTACGTCCACCAGCGCAGCCAGGTCCAGAAGAGAGGCGAGGGCATCCGCGGAGGACGACGAAGGCTCCCTGATGTTGAGATCCCCGAGGACCCAGGCCCTCTCTTGGGTCGCTTTTGCCGCCAGGATCTCCAATTGCTCTAGCCGCTCGCGGGAGTCGTGTGCCAGATGGGCGTTGATGATGGTCATCTCCTCGCCGTGGACATCGATGACGGCCAAGGCAATGTGGCCCGGCCACAGGACACGCTGCCGTAGCACGGCGACGCCTGGCCCGAAGACGCAGGCGAGTCCAGATCCCGAGATGGCTACGGGTGGCGTGACTACAGCGCTGTAGCCGAGGCAGAGGTCTTGGCCTTGGTCAAGATGGAAGCTATTTGTCTCCTGGACAAACGCGATGTCCACTTGGTGTTGTCTGAGGAGATGACAGAGTACTAGGCTCCTCCCACGAGTGGCGAGCCCACGCGCGTTGATGGTGGCAACGCGGAAGTTCATTGAGCTCTTTGTTCAAGTTTTTTCCGGGCTTCCACGAGCCGCTTGTAGATGGAGGAGTTGGAGCCAGGTCGCAGGTTTATTAAGGCGCTGATCAACCTGGTTAAGACGGGCTTCTGGACGGCTGTGAGCTTCGGCATCAGGGTGTCGAATTTCGAAGTAGAGGGGAGGGCATGCAGTACCTTTTCCCTTTGGAGGCCAAGCTTCTCGAGTTCGTCAAACAGGGTGCTGGGGGCTCTCTCGATAAGGTCGTCGAGTGTGGCCTGATCTTATTGCGCCCTTGGGATGTTGAAGACGAATCGGTTCTCTCCTCTTCCCGGTTCTCCACGTCCATCATCTCGATGTTTGTAGGAGCCGTCTCGCTCACGAGGGTCCTCGGGGCTGGAAGATGAGGAGGAGAGGCAACGATGGCTGGTTGAGTAGGGGTGCTGGTCCAGCAGGCTGAGGCGCCGTCGAGCGAGGGGCCGCGGGAGCTTTGGTTGGCATCTCCCCAGGTGGAGCAGGGTGGGCAGCAGGGGCGGGCTGGGCGAGATCCAACGGTTCGGCAGGATGGGGCGCCGAGGGGATCGCCGGAGCCTCGGCTGATGTCTTCGCCGGTTGGACAGGGGACGCCGGTGTTGCGGGCCCAGGTGCCGGCTTCCTTGGCCACTGAGGAGGAGGAGGGGGGAGGCCTTGCGTCGGTGGGAGACGCTGCTTGCCTGGGGCTGCCGTTCCCTTGCCTGGCGAGCGCTGGGCAGTTTGCTCTGCGGTGACCCTGCTTCCCCCATTTCGAGCACTTGATGCCGAAGGAGAGGAAGGCCGGCAGGGTGTCTCCTTTGGATTTGATTCCCAGGCGGGTGGGCAGCCTGTCCAGTTTTACGCCTTCTTTGAGAGTATGAAGGCCTCCCGGCGGCCGTCGGTGAAGGTGAACTCCCCCATTTTGACCAGGATGGGGGCGATGGAGGTGATCCTTCCGAAGGTGTTCAGGGCGTTCACGACGGCGCTGTCCTCTACAAATCCGGGCAGGTTGGCGATGACGATTCGCTCGGCCCTCTTGCGGAAGGGGAAGACCTTGAGGGTCGTTCCCTCGATCTCCAGGCCGTCCGCGACTAGACGGTTCGCAAGGTCCTTGCTCTCGAGGCCCACGACGTAGTGTCCGTTCATTCTATTGAACTGCGTGATGCCTCTTGGCCCCCCGAATAGCGCGCTCATTGCCCGGAGGTAGGAGTAGTCCGAGATGTCAGGGCACAGCTCCACGAAGACGTAGTTTTCGTGGCTGGTGGTGTTCTGTCTCGCCTTGGCTTCGGCAATATTCGCGCGTGTTGCCTTGATCTCCTTAGCTGCATTGCTCTCGGCCCTGTTGGCCGCTTTGGCTGCTGGGAGCTGGCCTTTTCAGCAGGCTTTCCAGGCTGCTTAGCGGCGTGCTCCGATGTTGAAGTGCGGCGCCTTTTCTTGCCCTTCACAACGGTGTAGCCGTCGTTGTCTTCCACCTCCGCCATCTCGCTGTCGGCCCAGTTGAGCGAGGCTGGAATGTCGCTGGTAGCAGCAGCAGTCGTTGGCGCCGTGACGTCACGCGAGGCGGCCGGATTTGCATACTCCTTGCCAGCAGGCAGATTTGCATGTTTAGAATTTACTTGATTTTCTTCAGAAGAATTCTTCTGAAAATCAATTTTCGCTGATATCTCAGCACTCTTTTGAGATTCCGAGCTGAGCCTTTCAGGCTCACGAGCAGCTCGTTCAGGGCTTTCAGCCGATATCACATTCGACACACCTTTCGGCATTTTTACACCTGCCAAAGGTGAAAAACGGCGGAGCTAAAAATAGCGCGGCCGCTCGATAGAGGTGTGTAATTGTGAGTGTTATAGTGGTGTTTTATTGTGAGTGGTATAGTGGTGTGTTATTATGAGCCTTATAGTGGTTTGTTATTGTGAGGGTATAGTGGTGTGAAATTGTATGCGTATAGAGAGTCTGTTGTGAATATGTATTAAGAATGTAAAAGGGGCTGTATATCGAAAATGGAGTTGGAGTTTGAATTATGAAACAACAATAATATCGACATAAAAATAAATTAACAGTAAATAAGTAACAAGTGATTATATTTTTAAAAACATATTGAGTTAAATTCATTACAAGAGAGAGACGTGCCGAGTGCATTTAAACTCTAGAAATCAAACACCGTCCAAATATACGATTCCTAGTTGCTGAGAGAACCAACACCTCAGAAATATTTGACATGTCAGGAAACCCTATATGATGATAATTTTCCCGCTAGGTGGCCGAATCGACTGGACTTGCGCCGCATCGCTCTTCCAATTCGGCAAATTTTGATTTTTATTATACTTTTTTTTAAAGTTTATTATCATTTGGATATTTGAAAAATTTATAACTTGAAAACTGTTTCATACTTTATCCAAGTTAAAATTATCTATGTGAGCATGCCATGGATGCGTTGATCAATAACCGATTGGATGAAATATTTAGATATTCTCCAGATAAATACGAAAGCAATAAGAAAAATCTAAGTAAAGATGACATAGGAAACTTGAAAGGAACAATAAAGCAGGTGAAGGATAGTGTATCTGAAATTATAAAATTAGACCAAAATGTAAACAAAATACAGGAATGCTTAGATACTAACTTTAATTATATCAAAGGAGACTTGACGAAAATAGCTAAATCTAATAAGGATAAAGAAACATATGCAGAAAAAGTCAAAAGCAGAATAGATAAATCTATTCAGAAGGAAGGACATGCAACCAAAGAACAAACTTTAATAATTACAGCTAACGATATGCAAAAATATATCTTCCATTCACCAAAAAGTAAGCGATTATGTAAAACAGCTACGCCAGGAAGGGAATAAAGCAAAAATTACTAAAATTATCAAAACAAAGAAAGGCGCGATCATAAAATTACCTGATGAAAAATACATTGATCAGTTGGTTGATTGATAGTTTTAAGAAATCGGATGAAATCAATTCTTCGAGTAAAAATACAAACCTAAGATGCGAGACCCAACAGTAGTTATCAAATCGGTCAATAAAATTACTGACATAGTAAATTTACCAACTATTTTATGCGAGATGAATTCAGAACTGAATGACTGTGAAAACGAAATTAAAGTACTTTTTCCTATTAAATCCGATAGACAAGAACATGACATCGTGTTGAGAGTTTCTCCGCGAGTGTACCAAACTATCAATAAAAACAACAAAATATACACGGACATTCAACGCTGTGAAGTACGGGATAAAGTACTGGTAAATCAATGCCAGAACTGCTTTGAGTTCAACCCTAACCATCGCAAAAACAACTGCCCAAATACTAAAAAAATGTACCAAATGCGGTCTGGAGGGCCAACACCAATGCTCAAGTAATATGAATTGTTGCAATTGCTCGAAACATCCGTATTTCAAAAATAGAAATTTAGAACATAAACCTAATTCAACAGAATGCCTATCTACAGTAAGCAAATTGATTTAATAATCCAACGAACTGATTACCAAAGTCCAGAGATAGAAATTCAAAACAATTAATTTGCATATAATCACTTTTCCTGATTTTTTTTAAAAACTTATGATATGCAAATTAATAAGATTAAAATAGTACAACAAAATACAAGGAAAAGTATTATATGTATAAACGAACTTTATTCTTCCAATGAAATTAAAACAGCAGATATAATTTTAGTACAAGAACCCTATACAATTGATGGAGAAGTAATTATTCCAAGGTCATCTAAGAAATATCAAATAGAAAACACTGTAAATACAAGTGTAAATACAGCTATAATTGTAAATAATAGTAGTCTTCAAACGAAACTAATTGCACAATTACTAATTCTTTCGCAACAACTATTATAGTTTACACTAAAAACAAAAAAAAAATTCTAAATTATAAATACATCCTAACTCTATGAACAAAGACCACGGATTATTTTAAAAATAATTAATTACCAATTTCAGGAATACACCTTGATTCTATGTGGAGACTTCAATGCGAGATCTCCACTATGGTATGATTTAAAGGCAAATTATAACGGCCATAGGTTAATCCCATTATCAATTAACTAATCTAATTATACACAATGACAAAACACCAACCTGCAGGAATGCAAGTGTAATTGATTTGACATTGACAAATAAAAAAGCTCTTACAACTATAATGAAATGGTTTACACGACAAATATCCTAAATATCTGATCACGTTGCGATAATATTTGATGTATGTATGACTGAACAATTTTCAAACACAACGCTATATACAACTTGGAAATTCAATGAGAAAAAGCAGATTGGCCAAGATTTACACAGAATGTGAATGACGCTGACAAAAAAAGATTGAAAGCTTATCGGTTAATATATCCACACCAGAAAAGGTTGATCAAATAATAACTTTCGGAGATTCTAATTGAATCTGTCTATTCCGCACTGAAACTAAAATATAATGTAGCTCCAAAATGTGGTGCAGCTAACTGGTGGAATACAGAACTGAAGATTTTAAAACCTACTTTCACTATGTAAGAAATCTTTATTACCTAACTCGGAATCCTTCATAAATTTAATAGAGTTATTTTAAAGAACAAGAAATAAATATTTACGAGAGATTAAAAAGGCCAAAAGAATATCGTGGAGGACCTTTCTAGAAGAAAATAATTCTACCAATCCTTATGGGAATTTATACAAAATATATAAAATATTAAGAGGTAACTCGAATAAACAACTACAAATATTAGAAACAAACACATATCAAGAACAACAACAGAAAACTGAGGACTTAATAGTGGCTCTATTCCCTGATGACAACCCAGGTGAAGATAAGAATACACATACAAATATAAGGAAATATGCATTAAGAATTTCGAACACAACAAAACCAATAATCACAATCAATAAAGTAAATGCTATTATTGAAAAATTGCATCCGAAAAAATCTCCAGGAATAGATAACATTTCTAATAATATGATAATACACGCAAAACAATTCGCGGTACCACTATTAACTAAAATCTACCAGAAGTGTCTGGATATGAGTTACTTTCCTGATTAATGGAAAAGAGCAGAGGCGCTGATCATTCCAAAGCCGGGTAAATCCGATTACAAAGATTGTGACAGCTATCGACCTCTATGTCTAAATTTAAATCTCTTTCAAAATTTTTGAAAGAATAATAAACAACAAAATCATCAAATTCTACGAGGAAATGAAATTATTCAGTAACCGTCAACATGGCTTCACAAAATCTCGATCAACCATAACTGCATTAACTGAAATAATTCACACTGTATTAGAACACAAAGCCAAGGAGTATACGGCTATAATTGCAATAGATATTAATGGAGCTTTTGACAATGCCTAGTGGTCAATGGTGATAAAAGACTCGATGAGGATAATATACCAGCATCAATAATAAAACTCATGAAATCCTACTTCACTAACCGGAAGATAATATTTAGGTACTCTACGAATGAATTCACCAAACAACTAAGTAAAGGATGTCCGCAAGGAGGACCCTTATCTCCGACAATTCGGAACATCATAATGAATGATCTATTAACCAACTTTCAGGAATCTAATAGCGAAATTATAGGATATGCAGATGATCTAACGGTAATATGTTGGAATACAGATGTAAAACTAGACGAATGGCCCGGGCAACGCCCGGGTTTTACCCAGTGCGTATATATTTTAAAAACGTTTAATTCAATTCATAGTACTATAGGCTCACCAGTCTATAAAGTGACCGCTATAGACAGGTGGTCTGTATAGACAGGTGGATGTATCACACAGCTGATAACAGGTTGCCTAGAGTGGCCGCTATAAGACAGGTGGTCTGTATAGACAGTGGATGTATCACACAGCTGATAACAGGGTTGTCTAGAGTGTCGCTATAGACAGGGTGGTCTGTATAGACAGGTGTATGTATCACACTGCTGATAACAGGGTTGCCTAAAGTGACCGCTATAGACAGGGGTCTGTATAGACAGGTGAATGTAACACACTGATGTTAACAGGGTTGCCGAAAGTGACCGCTATAGACAGGTGGTCTGTATAGACAGGTGATGTATCACACAGCTGATAACAGGGTTGTCTAGAGTGGCCGCTATAGACAGGTGTATGTATCACACAGCTGATAACAGGGTTATCTAGAATGGCCGCTATATACAGGGTGGTCTGTATAGACAGTTGGATGTATCACACAGCTGATAACAGGGTTGTCTAGAGTGGTCGCTATAGACAGGGTGGTCTGTATAGACAGGTATATGTATCACACAGCTGATAACAGGTTTGTCTAGAGTGGCCGCTATAGACAGAGTGGTCTGTATAGACAGGTGGATGTAACACACTGCTGATTACAGGTTGCCTAAAGTGACCGCTATAGACAGGGTGGTCTGTATAGACAGGTGGATGTAACACACTGCTGATAACAGGTTGTCTAGAATGGCCGCTATAGACAGGTGTATGTATCACACAGCTGATAACAGGGTTGTCTAGAGGGGGGGCAGGGAGATCACGTGTTCGCCGGCAGCCATGGCGCGCATTCTATCCGTGAGCTTCAGACAGACAAAATAAGGCAAATATATATAGATTGGCAGAATTGATTCTTCAATCTGCTTATGTGACCAAGAAGATCACAACCCTGAGCATATTTTAATCCGGTGCCCACTTGTTGCTGAGTTGAGAGTACTATGTCAAATGAACAGTTCTAGTTTAAGCCAAATGGTTTCCAGTAAAAAGAATATAGAAAATTTTAACAAGTTTTGTAGACTCTATATCAAATGCCGTGGACTTGAATTACATTAAGAATTGAAATTTCTAGTTTTAATTAGTATATTTGTCCCACTGGTTTAGTGGTTGTAATTATAAATATATATTGGACTTTTGATGATATGTATGTAAAATATCCTTTGTTTCCTGTATAATTTATTGCTCTAAAATGTAAATTTGATTAACTTTCATTCTCTCTCTCTCTCTAAAACTATAAATAATTGTATATATATATATATATATATATATAATATATATATATATATATATATATTTAAAAACTATGTACATAAAATAGTTTAAACATTTACATGCAAATATCCACATAGGATATAGCGTGTTTTTGTAATAAATAAATAAATAAAAAAATGATATGCCAAGGAAGGCACATTGAACATAATTGTTTGCAAATTAATTGGGCAAATTGATATCACTGAGGAGGAGATACTGTAGAAAATAATCTATTCACCAAATCACTGTGGTCCAGACTCATTACGAACTGTTATCTGGCAGACACCTAGGACGTCCTGCATCATCTCACGTCCGTACAACAAGCCTCAGTTGTAGTAAATATCACTTAATTTGTCTGGTTTGTAAGATATTTTTGCAAATGCGTTTGTTAATTGAGAATAATTCATATCACATCTTTTTTTTATTTCCGTGGAACTACCATTGTAAGATACGACCAAATTCTTCATTATATCTCTGTGGGACTAAATAACAGAAGACCGAGGTCACGGAAGGTCTGTCTTCTGCATGATAACGCCCTCCTCATAACGCTGAGGCGACCAAAGCGGATTAAGATAAATTTTCTGGAGACACTACCCTCCATACAGCCCAGAACTCTCTCCAATAAACCTTCCTTATATCTGTTAGGGTTGTTTAAAAAAAGTGCTATAAGAGTTGGGGCTTTTAGCAGGGGTTATGATGAATTAGTGTCAGCAATGTGAAGATATTGATGGGGTATTTCAGGAAATAAAAGCGTTTTTGGTTGTTTTTCCCTCGTGATGTAAGGTGTACGTTAGTATCTCACCAAAGTAATCACTGCCTTTTCATTAGAATTTGAGGAATATAATAGAAAATTATATATAAATAAATTAGTGAATAAT
This sequence comes from Cordylochernes scorpioides, assembly GCA_030710605.1. Classification (NCBI taxonomy): domain Eukaryota; kingdom Metazoa; phylum Arthropoda; class Arachnida; order Pseudoscorpiones; family Chernetidae; genus Cordylochernes; species Cordylochernes scorpioides. The sequence continues at coordinate 44,102,782 of CP092883.1, forward strand.
AGAATAAAAATATATAGAATGTGAATATACATGTATGTGTACCAAAGGTACATTATGAATATCATTCTACCTCAACTTTATGTTTATTTAGGTTAAAAATCAGCCCCGTCAATTAACCAGATTAAACACCTTCTCGAAAATTTCGGCCAATTTCATAACTCCTCTCGTAAGTTACTGTGAAATATCGAAGCCGCATCAGTACTGGTGAGGGTCAAAACCCGAAACCATGCTATAGAGGTTGGCTTTTGTCTGAATTTTTCAAAATTGGTGTTGTAGCTCATTCTTTACTAACACCATTACGGTTTGTAACGAGGCTTTTCATGTTTTTTTTTTCCTATAAAAATCAACGTGTGAGAGGTTATCATTGGTAAAAGCTATTCAGGAGATAAAAATGGAACAGAAAATTGGCAACTATCCTAGATAATTGAATGTTTTTCTATAAATATATTAGTTGTTTATTCATGTTTTTTACTAAATTCAACGAAATAGATGTTGTTTATAATTAATGTATTGGAAAATATTTGTAGAAAATAATTATTTTTTATGTGAAATATATAAGTTACAGGTCGAATTAGCCAATTCTAAGGTGTGTATATCTTGTATTTGTGAGTTTGAAGTGTTTATTTAAAGCAAAATATGAACTTCACGTTTCGAGAGGCAGAATGTCTCTTTACTAAGCCAATTGTTCACTAGTCGTCTCCGTATTGTGGCCTTTTGGTAGAACGTCTATCGGAATATTACGTCTGAATACTTCTACATAAACTTTTCAATCAAAGCCAATATGACTTATTAATGGTTGTTAGACCACCGCGGGCAGCTATGCAGGCAGCAAAACGTCTTGGTACTGACTCAATGAGGATGGTGTCCTGAGGGATAGCTGCCCATTCTCTGTCAACCATCAGCCACAGTTCATCTGAACGCGGCTGTACAGAGCGCGCAAACGACGTCAATTAGATCCTAGACTTGTTCTATAGGTGAGAGATCAGGAGAGACTGCCGGCCATGGAAGCACCGAGGCTTCATACAGAACATGTTAGCTGATGCCTGCTGTGTGAGTCGGGCGATCCTATTGGAAAGTGGAATTTGGCTCCCCTTTAAGTAAGGGTAGCGTTACCGGCCGCAGCAGGTCATCCACATATAGTTGGGCCGTCATAGTATCCTCAATACGAATCAGAGGTGATCTGCTATCCTAGGGGATGACTCCCCACACCATAATGCCATGTTGTCATAATATGCGACGTTCCACATTGGGCCTGTCCCCAAATTCTTAATCAGTGACTAATGTCTAAAGCAGAAGCGAGATTCATCTGTGAACACTACCCTGGGCCATTCCGCTGTACATATGGCTCTATTCGGACAAAATTGCAAACAGAGGTGTCTGGACGATTGGGTCAATGGCAGTATTCTTAACGGGCGCCATGATTGTAGGCCGACAACGATCAAATCTACGTATAAAGGTTCTGGTTGATATGGGAAAATCAAGAGTGCCCTACACATCCTGCAAATTGCAAGATGCATTAAACCAATATGAATATAAACGCAAATATATATTAATAAAGAATGAAATCAATTAAAATATAATTAGAAATGGAATTTTAATGAATACCTTCAAAATTTCTCAAATTGTATAAAGTATTAATTTCTTGAACAAAGACACATTATATTGAATTTGGTCGTGGTACCATAGCTGACATTGCCGCACAAGACAAAGCTCAGGCTCCATCAGCCATGTCATTCTTGTACAGACCTCACTGAGTTTACGTTTCTACAGCTGCTTGTCATTTCAAAGATCATGGTTTATCATTTTCGTGACATGAACGCCTTCTACTTCAAGCTTACTGAAATACCTTCTATACCTGGTCTCTGGTCTGCTCAAAGTACCTCTCCCCTGTCCTTCTCCAACCTCCAGTTAGACTTGTCAATCACATTCCTCTCTGTCTTGATGATCTTCTTTATTCTAGGCTTTTGTAGCATCCTTGGTTTTCTTCCAGTGTGGATCTTCATTCATTATTAGAATATCACAATCACTGAATTCTACGTCTCGACAGCTGCTTGTCGTTTCAAAGCTCACAGTTCATAACTGTCGCCATTTTAGAACGACTTATATTTCTAGCTTCCTGAAACACTTCTGTCTATCTAGTCTTCTGACAGTACATCTCTCCTGTCTCTATCCACAACCGCCTGTCACACTTGTCAACTACGTTGCTCTCTGTCTTGGAACTACGAACTTCTCTATCTCAGGCTTCTGTAGCATCCACGATGCTTCTTCCACTATAGTTCTTCAACCATCATTTGAATATCAACATGCCAGGATGTAATGTAGCATTTATTCTTCTTCTCAATTCGATAACAAAGATAAAGTACGAGTGCAATAGTGGTGTGTGTTGTGAGTGTTATAGTGATGTGTATTGTGAGTGACATATTATGGTGTAATTGTGAATAGAGTCTTTTGTGAATATGTATTGATAATTTAAAAGGGGTATATATCGAAAAGGGATAGTTTAAATCATAAAACAACAATTAAAATATTGATATAAAAATGAAGTAACAGTAAGTAAGTAGCAAGTGATTACATTTTTCGATACATATTGAGCTTAATTAGCTACACGAGAAACGTGCCGATGTAATGGTAACGTCACCAGGCGCAGCACGTCATCCACGTATCATTAGACTGTCATAATGCCCTCAATACAAATCAGAGGTTATCTGCTATCAGAAGCGATATCTCCCCACACCATAATGCCACGTTGTCATTATATGCGGCGTTCCACAAATGCGGCCGGATTGGACCAGTCACCAAACTCTTACTCAGTGACTCATTTATAAAAACAGAAGCGAAATTCATCTGAGAACACTACCCTGGCTCATTCCGCTGTCCATGTGGCTCTAAACCGACAAAATTGCAAACAAAAATGTCTGTGCCATTGGGTCAATGGCAGTCTTAATGGGCGCCATGATTGTAGGTCGACAGCGGCCAATCTGCGTATAAAAGTTCTGGTTGATATGGGAAAATCAAGAGCGCCTTGTATATTCTGCAAAAAGGCGACAGAAGTGGACTGTGGGCCACAAACACTATCCGGCGGATGAGTCGGTCCACGCGTGCTGACGTCACTCTGGCCGCACCAGCACCCCTCAATCGTGCCACATTTCCTTGTTCCAACCAACTTCGCCATAGTGTGCACTGTGGATACGTCGAGGTGTCTGTCCATAGAGATTTGGCGTATAGATAATCCAGTTCTTCTGAGTCCAATCACCTCACGGGAAATCGTCTGTCTACTGGAACTACCTCGGCTGGAAGCGGCCTGGAATTCTCTGCTACTAAGCGTTTTCTTTAAGTAAAAAAGTCAAATGTTTTCCCTGTCAGAAATAGAGGTGCGAATATTGGTAAATTTGTAAGTTTTTTCTATATCAATCAATAAATTTTCATTATTTACATTACTCCGTAAGCTAACTTTAAATTTGCATATTCATCAGCCCAGTATTTTTTTATATTGGAAATTTAGAGTGTCGTTGAATAATATTATGCAAATTTATATTTTTATCTTTATTTTACATATTTATTTATTTACATATATATCATTTTTCTATCGGGTTTATTACC
>CP092883.1:44106481-44408597 GCA_030710605.1 Cordylochernes scorpioides
TATTTTTATCCCTAGTACACGTGATACAGGCCATGATAATAATGATGGGTAGAAGTAGGCGGCTGCTTTTACTGTAGGTGCACCACATGTCTACATATGTGAAAAGCAGCTCGACTTTTCACTTTAAAATGTGCCAGAGCCCCGTTTGGTTACTTGTATTATAATTACTTTATTGACAAACGGTGGTGTAATGTGTGTTCAGTGGGACCTGGTGTGTCAACGTGCCTGGCTACCCTTCCTGGGTCTGGCAGTGTTCCACGTAGCCGGTATCGCGGGGTATGTGGTCTACCTCCGACTGGCCCATAGGTACTTTCTTTACTATACATCTAGTACACTCTTCTAGTGTCAAATATGGATTATATTAACTATGTACAATGAATATGGCGCCTCTGGCAGCGCGGCAGAGTTTGGTGGAGAATCGCCAGTGGGTCTCCAGCGACACCACGCATTTCGCGATCTACGAAGAATACGTAGATCGCGTCTAGTGTCAAATATGTATAAGAATATATATATATTGTAGCGTAGAGATTAAGTCTTTGTATATCTGGAGATGTGGAAGTATTTATTGATGACATCACCGCGACCAGTCGACAATTATTAACAAATCAACCAAACTATCTACAGCTAGAGAATATCGAGCAAGTAAGCTAGGTAACTAAATAATGATTTAGCAAATGTAAAATTGTAAATCTGTTTCAAATATTTTCGTTGAATAATTAAATTAAATAATAAATTATTTCTTCGCCACAATATATATATACAGTCTACTCTTGTTATAACGCCACTCGATATAACGCCACCCTCGCCTTACGCCGCTTTTTCGTTTTGTCCTAATCGACATTAATGTATTTTTCTCGATATAACGCCACTCCCTCGCTGTTCGTCTTCCGCCGCTGATTTTTCGTATCCCAAGTAGCAAAACCCACTTGTTATAGCGCCGCTCACAAAGTCCCTGACCCCCCCCCCCCCCCCCCCCCCCCGCTCCCCTTTTCCTGTCTGAATTTTTTCCGCCAGCGGCACCGAACTTTGCCTGCTGTTGACACAACAGATTGTGTGAACAGCCAGCAGACCCCTTTCCTGCTTGTGCCTGGGACATACACAGTCGCTTCATCCTTTGCTAACGTCAACACAACAACCTTATTGTCGTATCATGAGTTCCCAAAAGCGTAAACGTAAGTCGATCACTATTGAAAAGAAGAAGGAGATATGCCATTTGGCAAGAAATAACCCTACTATGTCGAAGAATGAGATTGGAGAGCGTTTCTCACTTCCACGAACAACTGTCCGTGATATTCTCACTCAGGCTGAGAAGTGGGAAAATTATACTGTTGGTTCTTCAAAGAGTCGGAAAATTTAGTGACTTGGAAGACGCTCTCTTTAACTGGTTTACCCAAAAGCGTACCAATAATATTATTATTACTGATGACCTCCTAAGAGAAAAGGCTGAAAAACTTGGCGAGCAGTTGGACGTACCAGAAAATTTCGCATACAGCAGTGGGTGGCTGCAGCGATTTATAGAGAGATTCCATATTTCGCAAGGACGGCTCTGTGGGGAAGGTGCATCGATTTCTCCAGCTATCATTGATGAACACCTTACAAATTTGAACAGTATGCTGGCCAACTCCGGATATGACCCAGCCAACATATACAATGCAGACAAAACATAATTATTTTTCAGCTCATTCCTGACCGAACACTTGCTCACAAAGATGAAAAATGCCGTGGTGTCAAAAGGATGAAGCAACGAATCACTGTTCTACTGTGCTGCAACTCTACTGGAACAGACAAGCGGCGATTGCTGATTATTGGAAAATCGGCAAAGCCTCGATTCTTCAAAAACTTTAGTCCACACTTCTACTGCACTTACAACAACAACAACAACAACAAAAGCCTTTATTTAGGGCATTCCGCCCCATACAGGATTCGCCGTATTTACACGTCAACAAGAGGAGAGGGAAGAGGAAACATTTACAACAAAAATAAGGTTTGTTACCTATTTACAGATGGATCATCCTCCAGTATCCTTTGCCCTGCATTCTTTCTCATGCGCCCAGCTTCTGTACAGAACTTAAAGTATTTATCAATCAGTAATTTATCATTCAGATCTGAAGAGAGAAGTTGACATATGCTATGGTATCTAAACTAACCAGAGGTAGGGCTTGGGAAAGTTTCAGTACGTTTTTCTGTTAAGAGAGGGCATTGGAAGAAATAGTGAACCAAATTATCATCCATGAGATCCTTACAAAGTAAACAGTTCCGGCCATTTTCTTTCCAGAAGTCTTTTCTTTCTTCCCTGAAAAATTGCCATAAAACTCTATGTTGTGCAACTAGTCTTTTGTTGGGAAGCGAGATATTTAATCGTAGGTACTCCTCTGTCATGAATGATTCACTCAAAAATTTGTAGTGAGCAAAGTGGGTTGAATCAGTGATTTTCATCTGATCGTTTTGAATTAGTTGGTCTGTGGTAGTTCTAATTATGCCTGGCAATTCTTTCTGTATGGCTAAGTAGTCTTCGCAGCCCTTCAGAAAGGAATATCCCTTGGAGTCTAGAATTTTTATTAAATTTTGAGTAAAGCTGTTTTCTATTTCCTTTTTCGCGGTGACTTTCCAGAGATGATTTAAGCAAGCATGTGGTAATATGCTCGTCTCCATTTTTAAAATCCTGACCCAAAACTTTAATGTGAGTTTTACAGCATTAAGTTCAGTTGATATTCTTCCACATTCTCTTCTGAGGACATATCCTGGTGTGAAGTTTGGTAAGTCTAAGAGACGACGAAGAAATGTATCTTGGGTATTATTGACTGTCTTCAGCTGGTTGATTGCCCACATTGGTGCCGCATATAGTAAAGTAGGAAGAACAATAGTGTCAAGAAGTTTCATCACTGAGGTAAAGGACTTTATTCGCGCCTTTGTAAGGATTCTCCAAAGTGCATTAATTGCATTCAGTGCTTTGTTTCTAAAGTATTGGGAAGCATATTGGGTCGAGATTTTTGTAGTCAGAGGGTAACCCAGATATGTATACTTAGCTACTATTGTCAGGGGTTGCTGACCCCAAAACCATGTCTCGGAACGAGCTGTTCTTCCACCGTTTCTAAACACCATTATTTTAGATTTATTTTGGTTTAACGTTAGGCAGTTCTCTTCTAAGTACTTTTTAAGTAAGTTAATCTTCAATTGCAAATTTATTTTCGATTCTCCTAAGATCACTATGTCGTCTGCATACAGTAAAAGGTGTATAGTTCCATAATTCTCAAGATTTATGCCTGGCAGTTCTGATTCATCGAACAGGTGTACCAGATCGTTTAGGAAGAGAATGAATAAATAAGGTGACAACGGCTCCCCCTGCAATACTCCCGCTTGTATTTTGATAGCCTCCGTGAAGGAACCCCGCCATCTGACTGTTGCCGTCATTTGGGTATAATAGTTCTTAATTAGTTTAATAAATCGGCAACTCAGACCATTTAATGCTAATTTTTTCCAAAGTAGATGGTGCGGCACGGTATCAAAGGCCTTCCTTAGGTCAATGAAGAAGGCATATAACTTTCCCCTTCTACGGCTAAGGGTCATTTGAATTAATGATACGAGCGTGAAAATGTGGTCCTGACAAGAGTAGCCTTTTCTAAAACCAGCCTGATTTTCTGCCAAAATTGACTTTCTCTCCATCCAATCATTCAATCTTGTCTTCAAGATAGATGTAAATAATTTCGATAGGTTAGAAATCAGGGATATTCCTCTGTAATTTGACGGGTTGTCCGGATCTCCATTTTTAAATATTGGGTGGATTATCGTTTTTGTCCATTGTTGAGGAACTTGGGATGTCCCTAAGATTTTATTAAATAAGTTCCTGAGATAAATTGTATGTTCTTCTAACAAATATTTAATCGCTTCGTTAGGAATTTCATCAAGTCCTGTAGCCTTATTTTTACCCAATTTGGAAATTTCCTTGGTGACCTCAGTTAGAGATATTTCACAATCTAATTCGGGGTCAATGTCCAATATCTCAAGTGGTAACTGTACAGCTTTTGTTAAATTTGAACCAAGTAACTCCCGGTAGAAGACTTGCCAGTCTGCAGTAGAAATTTCACCTTGTAGGTTATTCCTATATTTAAGTGAATTAATAGTCTTCCAAAATTGGGAAGGATCTTTTACATTACTGAGGATAACTTGAATTTTGTCAGTATATTCCCTTTTTTTGAGCTTTAGGATAGCTGAATATTTCTTCTTACTCGACAAGTATGCAATTTTATCGGCCGAGATATTATGTTTTACGTATAATTTTAGATTTTGTTTCATTTCCTTTATAGCCAAATAACAGTCTTTGTCGAACCATGGCTTAGATTTTGTATTTTTTGTTTTTGCCTCCATCCGCGTCCCCGAGCGTAACATTGCTGTTTGAATTAAACCAGTAAAATCCTCAGCCTGAGTATCAATTGTGGAGTCCGCTGGATGTTCGGGAGTTAATTCTTTTAAAGTTTCTATATATGTTGGGATTTTATCTACTGACCAGGAAAATTTAATTTTGGCCTTAGGCTCCATGTAACAATTTTCAGTTTTATTATTAGGGCCGATAAACTTTAAAATTATTGGTAAGTGATCCGAATATGGCATACAACCAATTTCGAAATCTGCTATGTGTTCAAGCACAGCAGGTGAGACAATCGCCAGATCTAACACAGAAGAGCCTCTTCCGGAGATGAATGTAAATTTACCACTTTTATCATTAATGGATCTACCATTTATTATAGTTAAGTGATTTTTATCAAGTAAGTCAATAAATATTTCCGCTTTGGCAGATTTTGTTAGGTCACAGGAATTTCGGGTGGTTGAAAAAAGGTTTGAAGTATCTATCAAATTATGGTAACCCCCCAGATTGCCAATACGGACATTCAGGTCGCCGACCAGTATTATTTCAAACCCGTTATATATCTTATTTTCCATCAAATGAAATAGTCGTCCAAGTTTTGTAGCATGCGTATCGTTTGGGGGTAGATATACGAATATTACGCAGATCGCTGGTGAGTCATTGTCTAAACTTGGATTGAGTGTGACTGCAATCCAAGAGGTTTCGATTTCAACATTGTCAATTTGGGGCTGTAGTTGTTTATTTATGCCGAGAATTATACCTCCGGAGCCTCTCCCTTTATCTGATGACTTTACAGCAGGTGATTGGTACATTCCGAAGTTCGCCAGGTTCAAGTCGATATTGAAGTGGCACCAAGTTTCTGTAAGCGCGAACATCTCAAATTGTTTCAAATATTCGAACAGTGGAAAGAGAGAATTTATCCTAAAAAAGCCGTTTATATTCCAATACATGAATCGTTCGTTTTTAGCTATGTCAACCATTGGTTTTATTTTTTTGATCTTAATTTTATTATGTTTCAGATTTGTACCCTTGAGTTGACTTTCTTTAATAGTATGAGTCTTGCTATGTGAAGTATGAGGAGTTTCTGTGAGTTGAGATTTGTTTCTAGATTGTACATCTTCATTTGTATGTATTTTATTACCTGAGTATTTACATCTATTTACAGAGATCCGCGGGTGTGCCTCTAGCTATATTAGTTCTCCTTTGGCATTCACCACCTGTCCTTCCACTACCATGTAGTTGATGCCGTTTAGGAGAAGTTTATTATCCCTCAACTTCGATCCTATACCTTTCTTGTAAAGTTCCTTTCTCTTTTCTATCAAGATTTTTCTCTGCTCTCTAATCTGGGGGCTGTAATCCCTGCTCATAAAAATATTGAGCATTCGAAGTTTAAATGAGTTCTTTAGGAGACTTATTCTGGACTCGTGATCAGGAACCTCGATCAGAATAGGCGCCTTTGGTCCCCTGCCCAGGCGATGACATTCGGCAATTACCACATCATCGGTAATCTGCATATCTTCCGCCATTAACTTCTTGACCTTTTGTAGCAGCAGTTCCCGACTGTCAGTCTCTGCTGATTCAATGCCATATATTATTAAGTTGTTTTCTCGGGCTCGTCTCTCCAAAGCCTCCGCGCGTTCTTCCAGATTCTTTATTTTTAGGGTATTGTGAGAAATTAACCTCGTGTTAGTCGCCAGTGCATCTGTGCACGAGGCCATAGATGTTTCAATTCCCGTCATTCTTCGCTCCCAAACCTCCATCTTCTGCTCAATATTAAGCAACCTTGCATCCATTTTCTCTCCCAATCTGTTCACTTCAGCCGAAAGGTTAATTATCAGTAGCTTTAAATCGTCCATTGGTGCCTGGTCTGGAGTTGAGTGAGGTATATTTGTCAATGTGGCCTGTCTTTTCGGCCCTGGATTTAGTTCTATACATCCAATTATCAATAAGGCCGTGATCACTTTTAGCCAGTAAGCCATCGAACAGTGCTTCAAAGTTACACCATCTCTATCCCTGTAATATTTCATCTTATTGAGTTTAGTCTTAAAATCGGCAAATTTTACCGTAAGCTCTATTGGCCTTGTTATGCAAATCACCATGTATAAAACAATCATCAAATATGCAATTTTTGCAATTAATCTCATTTTGTTTCACCGTTAACTTTATTTTACTTTTCAATAAATATATATAGTATTATTTAGAAGATCGAATTTGAGAAATCAAAAAGCAAGGAGAAAATATTTTTAGGTCAATATATAATAACTAAGATATAAACAATTTTCAAAACAAATATTTACCGGAGCTAAGGCAACACGCAGCCGGTCGGATCAGCCTCCTAGCGGCGAATCTACTGCACTTACACATCTAACAGCAAAGCATGAATGATCTCTAGCATCTTTCAAGAATGGCTACAGCAGTTCAACAAGCAGCTTGTCTCTGAAGGACGTCGTATCCTACTGTTGTTAGATAACGCTACGTCTCACTGCGTCCCTAATGATGGGCTCAGCAGCATAAATATACACTTCCTTCCACCAAATATGACTGCCAGTCTGCAACCACTGGATAGTGGCATCATCAAAAGTTCCAAGGATCAATATCGCAAGCTTCAACTCCAGAAAATGGTGGAATTGGCGGATGCCCATCTACCCACAAAATTACGTCTGTATTAGGCTGTGTGCTATTGTGAATGGCTTGGAATTCTGTGAGCCCTGATTCCATCAGCAACTGCTGGAATCACACAGGCATTCGCTTCACTTCTACTGTTGCAGTTGAGCTTCTTAATTATGGAAATCTGCTCGATCGCATTCGCGACATCTCCGCTATTACACCAGAGAATTTGATGACTGAAAGGGAGTTTCAACTCGTTGATGATTCCGAGGAGGCGGAAATGAAGCTAACAGATGACAATTTTCTGGTTTCCACTTTTACAGCGAAAGAAGAACTTGGCGAGGATGATGATACAACAGTGACTCAGCGCCTACCTTCGTTTAGGGAAGCCAGAACAGCTGCTGAGACAGTTTTGTTGTTTCTTGAGCACTCCAAGAGAGCAACATCTGACGACGTCAATCTATCTGCGGATTTGTTACGCCGTGTTTATGCCATAAGCGAGGGAGAGAAAAGACAAGTTGTGATCACAGACTTCTCCAAGAAAATGTAATTACTTTTTTATGAATAAATAATAAATGAATGCTTTCTATTTATCATATTAATTAATTAATGCCGGCATTCTATATATTGACTTTGAGTATAAATTGTTATTAGTAATTGTTATAAATAATTTATTGTATCTTTAAATTTCACATTTTAAACGTGTTCGATACAACGCCACCCTCGCCTTACGCCGCTTTTTTACAAAATCCGGATGGTGGCGTTATAACGAGAGTAGACTGTATATATAAAGGGCGTACGTGGATCTGGTAAGAAAAAAAATTTTTTTCCTCAAAATATTTCGAGAGATTGCTCTCTCTTTATCAATTTATTCCACAGTAAACTTAATTTAAAAATTCTTGTAGAATACATAAAAACAACATTTCTTGTTTCCATGTGATCTACAAGAATTTGTAAGTTAAGTTTATTGCGTAATAAATTGATAAAGAGGGATAAATCTCTCGAAATATTTTGAGAAAAAATTGTTTTTTTTTCTTCCCAGATCAAAGTACGTCCTTTTTTATATAAACTTATTTAATGGATCGTAATTTAAGTCAAATTTAAAAGAATTTTTAAAAAATAAAATATAAAACTAATGAATCAGTTAACAATGCGTTTCTTTATTGCATAGTCTTCCGACACTCTTGGTATTCTTCCACAGGTCTATTTATGAAAAGGGAAAATATAAAGTAGATATATATTGCACAACCTTTTACTGTAGTTATTTTTTGGAAATAAATGTGTGAAATATATCATATACAAAAAATATATAATAATGAAATGTATATTAAAATTTAAAGGTTTTGTATTTACAAACTAATTATAAATGTAGATAGTATTGATGTGTTGTATTAAAATGGCGCGCGCTATATAATTATGAACCAAGATCAAAATGATGACCTAAATATAAAGGTTAGAAACCAAATTGATATGGCTAAAATCAAAAGGAAGCTATGGTTATAGCGTACAATCTGGGAGACATGAAAGCATAACTCCTCTTGATAGATAGTACTGGGAAGAGACCTTAAAATATCCGTTATATAGGGCTGTTAAAGTTCTTTCGACCTTTTTACTTGACTTCCATACCAATCTCTTCGACCATAGAGTAAACAAATTGAAAAACAAAAGGAGGGAGAAGGTTGTGGGTGGTGTGATGTAGGACTTAATGTGTGTATGTGTGTTACTTTGTGTGTATGTATATATTTTTGTGTTACTATGTAATGTTTGAGTGTATGTGCCAGTTTGTTTGTATGTGTTTGTGACAATTGACAATCAAAACAAGTTTATTGACATCTACTCAACAGAAAAATGAGAGTTTGCAATTAGAGTTAAAAATAAAGAGAAATATTTACACCATACGAAGCCTTCTCCTGTTTAGCGCCGTTTGTAGAAGGCCTGGCAACAATTCTGTCCGCCGCGGCAGAATTTGCATCCTCCTGCCCAGCAGGCAAATTAACATGTTTAGCAATTTCTTGACTTTCTTTAGAAATTTTCTTCTGAAAGCCAATTTTCGCCAATTTTTCGGGACTGGTTTGAGTTTTAGAGCTGATCCTTTCAGGCTCACTAGAAGCTCGTCCAGGGCTTTCAGTCGATACCACATCTCACACACCTTTCGGCATTTTGACACACGCCAAAAGCGAAAAACGGCGGAGCTAAAAATAGCGTGGCCGCTCGCTCGGTATGTGTTATTTTTTTGTATGTGCCAGTGTGTATGTGTGTGTATTTGTGTGTATGTGTCAGTGTGTGTGTGATTGTACTCATGGGTTTTATTTTGTTCGCATTGGCATCATAATCATGGGCTCTAAAAATGAAGAATGCTTTCGTGTTAATACTCTATGTGCATATTTATGTCTTAGTGTATCTCTTTAATGATAGGTTTTAAATAAATATGCTAATATTCCACGCGCTCTTATAGTGATTGGAACACATTTATAATGTAATATTATCATTATGTGATTTTTTGACATGTACATTCGCAAATGTGCGTATTTATCATGACTGTAATCATTTGTTAATCAACCATACTATAGAAATATAAAAGAAAATCTGAATTTTCAAAAAAAAAAAACACAACAATAAAATTATAAAAAAGTTATCTCCTTATCGTGCAACTGAAAGTTGCTGATGGCTTGCGCCATCTATCGGAATAAATATCAACTCTTCTCGTTGATTTTTAATTATTCAAGAATTGGCCAAATACCCATTCTTGATCAATCAAGAATAGTTAACTACGGACACGTTTCGGATTTTTTGAGTACAATGTCACATTTGTACTATTATTTTTTCACATTGTATCGCGGTCTCCCGCAATTCTGGCCTTAACTACCCGTTTCGTGATTTTTCAGGATGCCTGAATGATCAGGTTTTTGGTCGTTGAGGTACAGCTTGCACCACGCTGATGAGGGCCAACAGCCCGAAACGCGTCCGTGGTTAGCTATTCTTGATTAATCAAGAATAGGTATTTGGCCAATTCTGGAATAATTAAAGATCAACGAGAATAGTTGATATTTATTCTGATAGATGGCGCAAGCCATCAGCAACTTTCAATTGCACGATAAGGAGATGCCTTTCTTTTCATAATTTATGCACCTTATCCCAGTGCAATGTCACATTTGTACTATTTTTTCACAACAATAAAAGTTCACAAATTATAATACTGGGTTATTAAAAAGCACAATATGGATTATAAATTAGAACTACAAGTTAATAAGACCAAATCCAAATAAATTAACAGTCTGCGACGTCTCGGCACAACAATGCAGTCAATATCATCAGTCAAAAAACTAAAACATTTAAGTCCTCTGACTGATGATAGTAACAACTCTGCCACCGAAACACCACACCCTATATATTCTCTCAGATTCCTACCTACCACCTTGTAATATTGGGTTATATGATAAATGAAGGTAACTCAAATTACTTAACAATCAATACACTTTGGGTTAAATCATTAATCAAGTGTCAACTTAGGACAAAAAAGCAGAGTGAAAAATGAAACTCAGCTGATACAGACATTATATAAAGACATGTTGCAATCATAGTTCAACATGTTTTCTTTTATATATATAATATAAAAAATGAGAGATTTCTGCTTGATTTTTTAATATTAGATTTATATAGAATTATCACTTGATACTTGATTTTGATGTCCATGAGTATATTACGATATTGTTCTGCAGTCGTGGTAACAGAATCATATTAAAGAAAATAGTTTTTATCAGAGATTTCTTCATTTGAGCTAAGGAATATATGTGAAAAACAAAATTTGATAAAAGTACTGCCTGGCTTAAGGCGTAAGAATAAAAAAATGAAAAGCTTATTTACATAATGTACAAAAGATTTGAGCCGGCCATCGGGAAAGAGAAAATATCTTTATTTACGGGGCTGCTAACCAAAACAAATGATTTTTGAGCCCCAATGGCCGCGTAAAGCGTAATATATAAAACCACTATGACCAAGCTGGAGAGGCTAGGGACAGGATCTCCGTTAGGGAAGAGGCAGATTAGGCCGGATTGGGTCCGCCGAGGTCAGGAGGCAGGAAAAAGGCGGGAGGACTAGAACTTTGCAGCTCTAGCTCTGGCAGTTGGGCAAGAAGACATTGATCTTGCCTCGTGGTCGCAAGAGGGGCCCTTGGCTGAGCAGTTGGCGCACTTGGCCGTGCGCGGGTTGGCGATGGTTGGACAGCTTCGGCCTTGGTGGTCACCAGAAGCGCAGTGGAAGCAGGTGACCGTAGCCTTGGTGCACCTATCGGCGTTGTGGCCGTAGGCACAGCAGCGGTAGCAGACGCGGACAGACTCCTCGTAGTTCAGGATCACTTGGTCCACAATGATCCTGCCGCGTCTTCCAATGGCCTTGTAGGAAGCCAAGTCCAGCTCAATAAAGGCCGTGCAGGTGTCATTTCTGGTCGGAGATCTGTGTGCCACTCGGACAGACTTGTCTCCAGGCCATCGGGAAAGAACAACAACGAGTTTTTATAGGAAAAGCATGACATCTGGCGGTCGATTTGACAGAGTATTTGAATCTATGAAATATAATTTTTTAAATAGAATAATATTTTAATATAATCCTTTATATCTATAAAAATTTAGTCCAAAATCGATGTTTGTTATCGCTCTGCGCAAAATCCACAGAATGAATCATTATGAAATTTCGCATGTAGGTAGCTGAAGATTTCCTTTAACATATAGGATATTCAAAAAACTAAAAAGGTTAATAAGCTTTTTGAAAAAATGTAAAACCAAAAAGCGTTAGTTCCAGCCTTTTACCGCTTGGCGGCAGCACTAATCGCGACGATAAATGAATTTGATTGGTTAATAATTTTACACGTATTTTGTTTACACAATTATGTTAGTTTGTTTAAACGATGAAGGTTTTTAAAAGGTCAATTATCCAATCGCCGTGAAACTTTAGGAAGTTATATATTTACTATACTACTGGGAAGGTTTCTGGTGTTTGAATTTGAACTAAATATCCGTTGCAATTTTATTTGCAAATTTTCTACTTTCACTCGCAAGCAGCGCCCCTCGCGGTATCTGGTGAAATTAAATTTATAAACTGTAAAAATGATAAAATGTGTTCCAAGTATAATAAATTTAATATTTAATTTGAGGATTTAGTGATATAATATACAAATAATGTTGAAAAAACTTGGCATATCAATCCTTATTTATTCCTTTATATCTATAAAATCATTTCCTTTATCCTTATCCTTTCCTTATCCTTATATCTATAAAAATGAAATCCAAAATCGATGTTTGTTATCGCGCTGCGCAAATTTTACAGGATTAATCATTATGAAATTTCGCATGTAGGTAGCTGAAGATTTCGTTTAACATATAGGCTATTCAAAAAACTAAAAAGGATAATGCGCATTTTTGAAAATATAAAACCAAAAAGCGTCAGTTCCAGCATTTTACCGCTTGGGCGCAGCACTGGTCGCGATGATAAATGAATTTGATTGGTTAATAATTTACACGTGGTTTGTTTACACGATGAATGTTAGTTTGTTTACACGTTAAATGTTTTTAAAAGGTAAGATTATCCAATCGCCGTGAAACTTTAGAAAGTTATATATATATTTACTATACTACTGGTAAGGTTTCTGGTTCAAATTTGATCTGATATAAATATTCTTTGCAATTTTATTTGAAAATTTTCTACTTTCACTCGCAAGCAGCGCCTCGCGCGGCATTCTGGTGAAATTATATTTATAAATTGTAACAATGCTCAAAATGTGTTTCAAGTATAATAAATTTAATTTGAGAATTTAGTAATATAATATTACAATGACGTAATAAAAACTTGGCATTTTAATTTTAATATATATTTAAAGAAATTATTGTAACATTTTTGTGTTAAATTTTAAAATATAATGTTAAAATATATTTTTACATTGTTAATTTAATTTGTTGTTGTTTTATAATAATGAAGATACAAATTACATTGTTGTTGTTGTTTATTATCGTTTGTTTATATAGAAAAATTACATTGTATGTGATGATGATAACAAAAATGAAATTTTAAATCCCTATATATATAAAAGTCAGTGTATGTATGTGTGTTTGTTCCTATGTCGGCTATACACGTCCAGAATACGTAACTAATCTGACTGAAATTTTAACAGTATATAGAGTAAAATCTGGAAAAACTTATAGTGAAAATTTCAGGTCTCTATCCCGAATATTCTTCGAGTTATTTGCAAATTGCGTTGCAAATTTACCCTTTCGCTCGCAAGCAGCGCCTATAGCGGTGAGATGGGAGGCAAAATCAGCTGACCTATTGTACATATAAAACGTGTTTTAACAGGACATAAAGAAATACTGGAAGAGATATTTGTCGCATTTTTAGCCAAGAAAAATTGAAATTGACAGGTTCTGGGCAAAAATAGTTGTTTTTTTTTTATTCAGAAAATGATTATGACAATATTGCTGTATCATGTTTGATTATCAGATACAAATTTATATCGGGAAAAATTCCAAAAAAACAGAGGCCACGGGTGAAGACAGTTCATTTTTAGTATGCAGGAACAAAATTCTAACAGAAAACATTCATTGGAGCAGAAGACACAAAGCCAGATCATCTCTCTATCTATCGCTTCTCAGACACAAAGTTTGGAGCGGGACGTTTCAAAAGAATGACATCCACGGCGCCAATTTATAATTGTAGCGAATAGTATTCGAATAAAAACATTTAATCGGGTAAAACCCGGGCGTTGCCCGGGTAATTCGGCTAGTTAATATATATAATTCATTGAGAAAAAAAAATATTAAATTCACAAAAGACAATAGATAATTTAAATAATAATAAAAGTTTTCAAAAATTTATGTATTTCAAAAATATATCTAAACCCATATAACAATATTTATATTTATATAGGTTTATAAATCAATATATAGGTGGATTGGATGTTTTCTAGAATCGATTCAACAAATTTTCGTTAGGCAAACTTCTACTCGGATAAAAACCGGGCGAAGCCGAATACATTCGCTAAATACAGTTATTTACAAATCTTCGTTTGTGGCAAGATACTATTGCTTCAATTTCAAATTACCGAGTGGACCAATTAATCGTATATATATTTGTCGGATATGCACGCCCTCAATATGTAACTAATCTCGCTGAAATTTGAACAGGACAGAGAGTTAAATCTGAAAGAGTTTTTTGTCGCGCTTTTAACCAAAAAAAAATATAATTAACCAAGTACTGAGCAACAATATTTTTTTAGTCAGAAATGATGATGACAATATTGCTGTATCATGCTTGATTGACATAAACAAAATATTTTAGGGGAATATTCACTAAAGCAGACCACGGGCGAAGCCAGGGCGATACCGGGAATATTTTGATGATGTGGGTTCAATCTTTTTGTTTTTTTTTTTACAGGAA
The DNA here is from genome assembly GCA_030710605.1 of Cordylochernes scorpioides. Taxonomy (NCBI): domain Eukaryota; kingdom Metazoa; phylum Arthropoda; class Arachnida; order Pseudoscorpiones; family Chernetidae; genus Cordylochernes; species Cordylochernes scorpioides. The sequence continues at coordinate 44,120,877 of CP092883.1, forward strand.
AATATTCAATTTACAAAGAAGTTCGACAAATTTGTTCCTTGATACCTCATACTCAAACCGAAACAGAGACGTCGTTCAGCATATGCGAACATATTTGAATTGATCGTATATGATAGTGAATATTTATAGAAAGGAACAATGAATGATAAGAAGCAGGTTCATGATTAAGGCCAGGAAACAAAGTTTCAATCAAGATAAAAGTCGGTACAAAGAACCAAAAATTATCGCAAAATCAAAATTCGCAGGTGGGTTTGTAACACCATTTGATCATAAGAGACTTATGAAATGTCTTTCTGTTTCTGAAGATAAAAATGGGCTTAATAATATTTAAATTCTTAACTAATAACAATATACCTATATATTTCTTCAGGATCCATTATTCGGAATTTAAGCCAAGTCACTACATCTGTAGAATAATGGAGATCCACTTCGGGACGTCGGCCAGACGACGGACCAGGTGACAGCAAACAAACAAACCCCAGCGGCGCCAGCCGGCGACAAAGAATTAGCGCGTAAAGTGGTCTGCTGACCAGTTTGGTGTTTTCCTCTGTCCTCTTAACATGTTTTAAATAAAGTTGGTTTGAAGGAGACTTTTAACCTCTCCTTTCTGATAATTATTGATCTGACTAAAATCCTTGCAACAGCCTACAAACGAATCAACACTGAGAAATTCTTATACCGAACTTCGCATCATTGTTTTGTGAAACGTTTACAAGACTTTTCTTCACAACATCTATAAAATGAATATTTATTTAAAAGGAATCGAAGGGATTTATAAAAATCTTTGCTGTTGACTATTTTGAACTAAAATAAAAACAACGCCTATTTCAAGACTTTTCTTCACAACATCTATAAAATGAATATTTATTTAAAAGGAATCGAAGGGATTTATAAAAATCTTTGCTGTTGACTATTTTGAACTAAAATAAAAACAACGCCTATTTCGATATATAAACATCAAACTTTTCACAACTTCGTTTTTGTTGTGAATTTCTGTTTAATCCGTGACCTTGATTGAAAAATACTTGACACTTGGCTTTTCTACCACGTCTAAATTTATAGGAATAGAAAGAGGTGTAAACTATTTTAGAGAACATGCATTTTACAAATGGTATTTTTCATTCACTAAAGCAAAGGTTTACTTAGCTCTCAAAATGTTCAAATATTTTCCTTGATTTATATTCTAATAAATAAAGCTTCCAGGGCTAAGGTTCCTGTGCAAACCTTTTATTTTCAAGCTTTCGGACTTGTCAGTCCTTCAATATTCCTGTTAAAGAACTGACAAGTCCGAAAGCTTGAAAATAAAAGATTTGCACAAGAAACTTAGCCATGGAAGCTTTATTTATTTTAGTCAAATATTTTTGGCAAATATATATTTATTTAATTTTTACACCTATGTTTTATATATTTCAAATATATTTTATTAAACGCGATTAAATGAAGTCAAATTTACTAATAACCCTATGGTAGCTCTTTTTTAGCCGTAATACTCCATATTGATCGAGTTTTAAGATTGCATGTGCACTTGTGAATGAATGTAGCAGGAAGTTAAACTTTTGTTCTAAAAATTACAAAACCCCATTTCTTAATTCATCTCTTTTTGTAGCTGTGCCATAATGAAAAGGGAGTTTAATGAGAATATAGTTTAAAATATTTTCTTTCAAACCAACCTAACATACAGTATCCCAGGTAAATGGTGTAAATCGTATATAAAATATGAAGACATTAAGACGCGAATGTTTCCTTTCACAAATAAATCAAACTTCTACTGTCCTTACTGCGATGAAATAATATTGGGAGGGCTTGGCTCATCAGGGGTGAACCCTCCCAGCGGTTTCGCCAATTTAATATACCAGACCGCTTCTTTAGAGCTCTAATACTGTATTGGATCATTCTGCTTTTATATGCAACACTGAAGGGTGGAATCTTAGAAGTGGTATTTGAGCAAACTATGGACATAAGCTTTTAGGACAGTAGAATTACATATAAATATTTGCATCGAGCAATGCTCTTCCGCAAACAAAAAGGACAAGGCCAGTTAGGCATAAATTAATACATAGCAATAACGCACCATCTATATAATACAAATGAAAACACCAAAACATTCGTGTTGTGAAAATACGAAGCCGTACACCTAACCATTAAGCTACGCTTGGCATTAACATTCGTGTTGTGATATTTTCATTTGTATTATATAATTGATATATTATTGAAAATCTATTTTTCATAATATCCCCAGATATTTCAGATCGAAGCATTATTTTTATACCTATATTTTTACAATATTATAGTCATGTGACTAATATTTTTTTCTATCACAATATTACTTTAACTATTAAAACCTCTTCGATTTTTCTTGAATCAATATTAAAAGAAAAATGATATTGAAACATATTGCGTAAGGTTTTTCAAATATTTTTCTAAAATTAAATCGCAAATTTGTTATATCTGAAAATAGTCAATGGAGGCCCGCGTTGATTCTGCATTCAAACAACTGTAAACACCCAAATAATTTTATTTGATTTAAACTCTTATTTTATTGGCGATTTAATGTAAAATATTTTCTCCTGTAGAAGGGATTTCTTGTCCGAAAGCTTGAGAGATTTGTAAATAGAATATAATTTAAAAATAAACATTTAGCTGGAGGCCTAATGTTCTTGTTTTAGTATTAAAACCCCTAAATATACAGCGTGTCCCATAAATCGCGAACCCTTTTATTTTTTTTATTTAGAATTAAAAGTCAAACTAGAATAATAACTATAACTATTTTATTTTAGGTAATAAATTAAAGATGTTCTCAAATATATTTAAATTTAAAAGTTATTCAAAATGTTCTCCATTTGCGCGCGCGCGCTTCTAAACAGAATCTAAATCTCTAAGGACACTTTGACAAACACGATCTCATAAATCCGCATCAACAAGATTAAATTCTTCTTCTAGTGCAATTTACATTTGCTTTAAAGCAGGGGTCGGCAAACTTTTGAGTAGGAAAAGTCAAAAATCACAATTTACAAAATTTAAAAGTTTTTTAAAGAGCCTAAAAAAATTGTCTTGCCAACAATAAATAGTACTCGCATAAATAATATTTATAATATTTACGTATGGAACTATATAAAGAGCCGCAGCTTCACATAAAGAGCCGCATGTGGCTCGCGAGCCTCAGTTTGCCGACCCCTGGTCTAAAGTCTTGGGTTTTCGAATATGTATACAAAAAGCTTTTGGCCTCTGTGCTGCCTGGGGTATACGGGCTCCACCTATGCTTCCTTCCTTTGGTGAATCTTATTAAGACCGGTTGTCTTAAAAAAGCTGTATGTGTGTGCATACAAAAAAAAAAAAACAAGCCTAATAAACGGTCTATTTTTACTATATACATGTATTGAGAAAACATACATGTGTGAAACAGGGCAAACTTGAGACTTGTATATTCATGTTTAGGCCCTTGTTTGTGTAGCTACGGGCTCCGACCTTGCTACTTCATCCTGCTCTCAGTCCAGAGCGCTGCGGGCATCGCCAGTGCTTTCTCTCCGTCCTTCGGCTGGCTGGTGGCACTGCGCGGCCTGTTGGGGTTCACGCTGCCGGCCTCAGGGAGTCTTGCCGTGTCCCTTAGTGAGTTTTTTTATTTTCTCTGCATTGACTTCTTACTTGAGGGCTGTCTGGCCGTGTCACTTAGTGAATGATCCTGAATGAATGAATCTTCTCTACATTTGTTTCCACTTGGGGTCTTGTTCTTTGAACCGTCTTGCCGTGTCCCGCAGTGAGTTTTTAATCTCCTCTACATTGGTCTCTTACTTGGAGTATGTCTGGTAGTGTCCCTTAGTCAGTTTTTAATCTCCTCTACATTGGTCTCTAACTTGGAGGCTGTCTGGTAGTGCCCCTTAGTGAGTTTTAATCTCCTCTACATTGATCTCTTACTTGGAAGCTGTCTGGTAGTGTCCCTTAGTGATTTTTTAATCTCCTCTACATTGGGCTCTTACTTGGAGGCTGTCTGGTAGTGTCCCGTAGTGAGTTTTTAATCTCCTCTACATTGGTCTCTTACTTGGAGGCTGTCTGGTAGTGTCCCTTAGTGAGTTTTTAATCTCCTCTACATTGGTCTCTTACTTGGAGGCTGTCTGGGAGTGTCCCTTTGTGAGTTTTAATCTCCTCTACATTGATCTCTTACTTGGAAGCTGTCTGGTAGTGTCCCTTAGTGATTTTTTAATCTCCTCTACATTGGGCTCTTACTTGGAGGCTGTCTGGTAGTGTCCCGTAGTGAGTTTTTAATCTCCTCTACATTGGTCTCTTACTTGGAGGCTGTCTGGTAGTGTCCCTTAGTGAGTTTTTAATCTCCTCTACATTGGTCTCTTACTTGGAGGCTGTCTGGGAGTGTCCCTTAGTGAGTTTATATTCTCCTCTACATTGGTCTCTTACTTGGAGGCTGTCTGGTAGTGTCCCGCAGCGAGTGATCTAATCTTATTTGCATTATATTTTACTTGGGGTGTGGCGTTTAGGCAGTCTCGAAATTTTCTTCTGTGAATAATTCGCGATCATATCTACATTGATTTATTAACTAGGTATTTTTCTGTTATAATCTGTCTAGGCCATAGACTGGTTCCATTACTATCTAATTCATCGTATGAAACAATGGGTTTATGAGTGTAAGGTCAGAGCCTGGTCCTTTTACTATTCACTTCATCGAATGTAACAATGGGTTTATGGGTGTAAGGTCAGAGCCTGTTCCCTTTACTATTAAATTCATCGAATGTAACAATGGGTTTATGGGTGTAAGGTCACAGCCTGTTCCCTTTACTATTAAATTCATCGAATGTAACAATGGGTTTATGGGTGTAAGGCCAGAGCCTGGTCCCTTTACTATTCAATTAATCGAATGTAACAATGGGTTTATGGGTGTAAGTTCATAGCCTGGTCCCTTTACTATTCAAATCATCGTATGCAACAATGAGTTTATGGGTGTAAGGTCAGAGCCTGGTCCCCGAAGCCCTACGGAGCCGGGTGTGGCTGCTAGGTCAGCTGGCCCGTGCAGCGGGCATGGTGCTGGTGTCGGGCGTGGTATACTTGGTGCCGGACTGGAGCGATCTGTGCCTGGCCACCACTGTGCCCTTCCTCACCTTCTTCCTCTACTTCTGGATTCTTCCAGAGTCCCCGACCTTCCTGTTGAGGGCGGGGCGGCATGCACAGCTGCTCCGTCTTCTCTCCGTCATCCACCGCACCAACGGCACACCGCTGACCCCTGCTCGCCTGGAAGACGTCAAGGTATTATCGCACCTAAGTCACAAGGTCTCTCTTCTTTTGATATTTCTATTATTAAAACCTGGCAATAAGTTTATATAAAAAATGGCGTATCCCGAATCTGCGAAAGAAAAAAAAACGCAATTATTTCTCAAAATATTTCGAGAGATTGCTTGCTCCACCATTATCATTTTAATTAACAATAAACTTAATTTAAAAATTATTTTTGTGGCCACTGGACATTCTTCGAACCTGGAGACTGTTGGGCTCTGCGCTGCCTGGAGTATAGGAGCTCCATCTATGATTTCTTCCTGTGGTGAATCTGTATAAGACAGGTTTGGTCTTAATAAAGCTGTATGTGTGTAATTTACAAATTCTTGTAGATCACATGGAAACAACTTTGTCATTTGTCAAAAATATTAATTCAAAATAAATTCCAAAATTAGAAATTTGAAATTTTAAAAAATTATATATAAAAATTGAAGGCATTTGTAAAAATAGTAGAGCAGCATGTTATATAATGTACAAGTGTGAGATAGAGTTAAATAAGGAAGAGAAGTGTTTTTTTTTTCTTCACAGATCCAGGTGCGCCCTTTTTTATATAAATATACATTTGATATATTTGATGGATCGCGCCTTTTAACTCAAACAATTTGACACTATTTCAGTATATTATCTTTTCGAAGTATAAATACTGAAAATTTCCATAGATTTTCTGTTGCATAATATAAGTAAAAAAATTATGTAAATTATCCTACAGTTATCAATAGAGTTATCAATATAGAAATCATTTAAAAAGAAACAAAATTATTATCAAAGGAATTGCAATACAACGGATATCACAAGAATGATCAAAAAACATATTTGTAGAGAATGAAACCCTTAAAAACAATAGTCGAGTTCAGAATCTTTTATGTGTACACTTCCCTATAGTTATGGAATTGAAATAATAGAGATAGAACTCTCAAAATATATAATATCAATATTAGATACCAATCTGCTCCAAACTTAAGAAATATTCTCCATCACCATAAATGTAGCCCAAAAAAGGAAACCCAAAACAACCTAACATACAGTATCCCAGGCAAATGGTGCACATCGTATATAAAGAATGAAGACATTAAGACACGAATGATTCCTTTCAAAATGAATCAAACTTCTACTGTCTTTGCTGCGATGAAAATAATTATTGGGAGAACTTGGTTTATCAGTGGTGAGCCATCCCAGCAGTTTCGACAAATTAATCTACCAGACCGCTTCTTTAGAGCTCTAATGTTGTATTGGATCTTTCTGCTTTTATAAGTTACACTGAAGGGTGGAATCTTAGAAATGGTATTTAATCAAACTATGGACATCGTCTTACATTGGCGAAACTGGAAAGACGGGGGAGTATGAGGTAAGATAAAATAGCTGGATCAAAACAGCCTCCTTGGTCACCAGATGTCACCTTTTCTCCCCTGGGGATTATTTAAAGAGATTTAAAAGGAATCATACGCGTCTATATTAGTTTCAAATTTTCATAACAGATGGCGCGCTAATGCATCGTAATATAATTTATCTTATTCAAAGCAGTCTAAAAGCACCTAAATACTGGATTATAGTGGCTGAATAGTCTCCTGACTTGAACAGGAACCCTTTCAAAGAACGTTGACCGATTCTTGTGTTTACCTCAATCTGTATATCTGAAATAATATAGAAGAAATATCAATTCTGTTTTTTTTTTTTGCTTATTCCTAATACACGTGGTTCAAGCCATGATAATCATGGTGGGTAGAAGTAGGCGACTGCTTTTACTGTAAGTGCACCACATGTCTACACATGTGAAAGGCAGTTCGAATTTGCACTTACAAATGTGCCAGAACCCCGTTTGGTTACTTTCACTCGCTGGTGGAGTTGGACTTTTGCAAAAATCAGGGCCATTGGAGCATTTTTTTAATTAAAAAAAAGTGCCCCATGCGGGAATCGAAACCGGGTCGTAGCAGTCGAAAACAGACGGTTTAGACCATTCTTCCACCGACCCCCTATTCTGTTTGTCGATATGAGAATAAGAAAGCTTATTTTAAATTAGAGACCGTTATTTATTCGATGATAAAATATATAAATAATTTTATACAGGTCATTGTATGTCTGCATTATTTATTGATCCGCTCTTGTATTACCTGTATTCTATTGTCTAGTCCCGCTCATTTAGTCCGCAAATTGAGCGTCACTAAATATATCAGACGTCTATGGAATGACCATACTTCAAGGGATCATTTCTGAAGTTTCGTACGCAGTTCGATAACCGAACTTCGACGAGACACCACCCGCGATGAGGAGGTGGGAGGCCTTTCCCCGAGCGTCAAGTTGGGTCTGCCAAGACATGTCTCTATAAGTATCATCTCAACATTGAACTGAGAGTCCTTGTCTGGAGGAGGACTCTCTCAAGTTGGAGGAGTCTCCCTTCCTGAGAACAGCTTTTTAATTTTATCACCAATTTGTAAATAATATAATTATCTTTGTTTAATTTCTCATTAAATATTGTAACAATTAAAACATTTAAAATTGTCAAATGTCTAGATTTAGGCTAACTGAACACAACTGGACGAGAAACAATCAGTGATTAATTGATATGTTGGTGGAGAGAAAAAAGAAAGGTTGTTACAAGAACGTTCCCAAATTAATTAGAAAGAAAGGGTTTTGAACGGCCAATAAAAAGTAGCGGCGGTGGTTTCATTAAGTTAGTGGGGATTTCCCCTGAGAAAGGTCTCGAGGCCAATCACAGCGCTCCATCCTGTCAAATTGCCCATCTGGGCAGAGTGGAGGCTCCCTTAGCGCCTTTTGATAGCTAGGTGGGAACATCTTTATGTACATCTCCCCAGGTATCTAGTTTCCCCCATTTGGAATTTTGATTCAATTTGAAGGAACACTGAATTAAAACTTACCTCATTTTAGAATATAATAAATTTGATTTTTGAATTTAGAAATATGAATAAAATTTATATTTATTACTTAATTTATTGCCTTAAGTAGAAAATAATTAAATTAAAAACTTGGAGTTACATGTTTAAAAAATAATTTCATTTATTGTTTTCCAAATATAATGTTCATTTTTGTATATATTGTCACGGTAGAGAAGACACGTATTCTAAAAGTGTAAAAAAAAATAATTTATTAATTAAATTTATAGAATTCAAAATGTGATCATTATTTTACAAGTGATAATATACAAGCATGGTAGGGGGTAATGGCTAGGCAAATATTTATGATGATAAACTGTGACTAGGCAAATATTTTTGATGATAAACTGACAACAGAGTATCCGCGTTTTCTACGGCTGGGATGGAGGTAATGGAGATAACTAACCCCTTTGGGGTGTTGTCTGAAAGCGAAGAAAGTGAGCTACAAGCCCGAAAAAACTCCATCCAAAAATATCAAGTCTCCGCCGAAATATCGGCAAAAGTTTCAGAATTGGCTGAAAGCCATTCTGATTCAAACAACTACAAAGGTGCTAATTCTGAGCCGGCGGCGGACGGCGGACATGCAAATTCTCGCCGCAATTGGGCTGATTGCCCGGAACTGGACGACCATCTTATCGATAGACAAGATGTGAGTTTCACTAAAGTGGAGCACAGGAGGAAGAGGCCAGGGGACTCCGAGGCGGCAGGCCGGAAAGCCAAGAGGGGCTGCGTCCAGGCAGTGGCCGCGAAGCAAGTCCTCACCGAACGCCCAATGCCTAAGTCAAAGGTACAAGAATGTACGACGAATCGGCAAAAACAAGCAGCTTTCAGAGCCAGGTCGGCTGCGGGCAAGGCAGAGCAATGCGTCTATCTTGAATTCTGCACAGACTTCAGCCAGGCCAAGATACCAGAGTAAAGTTGGGGAAAGAAGGGTGGACTCCAGCGGCCCCCGCTGCCATGTGGCAGGCGCCAAAAACAGCATTTATGTGTGGGGGAGGACAGAGTCTGGTTACATCTGCGGCGAGAAGAAGACGTGGCGACTTGTCTCCGGACGTGTGGATGATCCTGCAAGGGGATGCCAGGAGAGCCTGACATCCGAGTGACCTACAAGCCGATGTAGTCCAGGCTGGACATGTATTGTGTAGAGCGGAACGCTTCACAAGAGGATATCCACCATGCCAAGGATTCTTCTGACGGAGAGGTTGAAGGCATGTCCCAATTATTGTTATTCTTCTGTTTAGAGCTATAATAAAGCGCTAAATTTTGATGCATCCATTCGAACTCACGTGAGTATCTTTGTGGCATCCTGAATAGACAAAGTACACGAATAGCGTCTGGGTACGACGTAACATTTGGCGTCAGATGTGGGGTGCAGATTATTTAATTTTAATTAAAGATTTTTTGCGCTAATTTAAAAACAAAATGGAAGAACTAACCGACCTCGAGACTTAAGAATGCAAGAAATTGATCAGAAACTTCTTTAGTCAGATGAATAAGAAAATATATGCGTTCTTCACTCTATTGGAATCTCGATTGAGCCGACTGGAGCATAGTCGGAATGTCAAACGTTCCGCCACACCCATGTCTTTCGAAGTTAAGGTGAATGTACATCAGCCAGAAAATCCTGAAGGCTTTTCAAAAACAATCACAGCAACTAATAGCCCGCGTACTCAAAGCTGAGGGGACAAAAGACGGGTCCAGGTTATGAAGATACCGGCAAGATCATCACAACAAAGGCATCAAGTCGGGAGACGTCATAAGTGGACTGCCAGAATCTACGCTAGAAGATTCTCCATGATCCAGAATCCGAAGAATGACGACAGCAGGAAATGATCCAGACTGGTTGTGTAACGGAGGAGGACGAGCTGATCGCCTCCGACAACGGCAGTGGCACGGGTGATTTGAACCAAATCAAGCGGACGGAAGGAGAGTGCCATCCAGGTAATATACAGTGCGGAAATTCTACCCTTGGGATCCGTTCTGAAATACTCCATGAAAACAGCAAAGCAGTGCGATGGCGTGGCTGACTTCTGCGACAGTGCCAGACTGTCAGGGACTACAGCGGCGATCCAACTGGACGGGACGGAGCTGGGTGCTCCGTGGAAGTGCGACAAGACTAGATGGTCGAAGCACCCCGAAGTTGGAGCCGGCTATCCGACTGAACGGGATAAAGCATTGGACGCTCTGTGGAAGTCCGACGACAAGGTCTGTGACGCGGAGGTCGCGCGCAATGTGTCAGCGCCGTGGTCTGCAATACAAACTAAAAAGATGTGCCAAGATTGTGTACCATCATCTTCGTTCCTTCGCCTGACAAGGGGCAGATCCAACAGCCACCGTATAGAAAGAGTTCTACCGACGTTTCCAAAGGTTTTTCAAAGTTTATAACTCAGTGCAGAATCGACATGAAGAAATCCAGGTCTAGAGGTTGTACAAGGAGAAATCTCTGCGAGACTAACAAGGTCAATTACGTGCTGGACTCCTACGATATGGACAGCGTGGATTAGTTGGACGCATCCACTGTAAAGATTGACCATCTACAGCCCCGTCGCGCGCGTGGTAAGAAACGGCGAAAGCTCAATACAATAGATCAAAGTGATTTGGAAATTGACAAAATAAATCTAGGGCCTAAAATAAGAGTAATTTTACACACAGAAAAGTATACACTCAAGATTACAACAACAACAACAGAAACGAGTTAAATAAAAACTCACGATTTTCTAAAAAAACACAACAACAATCATTTTATCTTATATTGTAGCGTTGGTAGGGAACGGACCGGAGTCACATAGGTATGCGAGGAGATCACCAGACACGGATAAAGCACGCAGAGAACACTTTGAACGTCTCCACACAATAATCAGCCCCACTGTCATCCTCGAATTCCCTTAGCCCCCTCTTATATACAAACATGGCCACATTCGTCCAATGAGAAAACGTGAGAGATCACTTAACAAACGAAAACAACATTCTTCCCGCTAAATACTGAGATTAGATAAAAAAAAGTCTTATGTTTGTCAATTTATTTTGACATGATACCCTAGCGAGAAGATCTGAGAGTTTCAAAATATCCAAGACGTCTTATACCGATTGTGTTAAAGAGGTTCAATGAACTGTAGTCCACGAAGATGGCCTCACAATGTGCAGTGTGTAGGTGCGGCTACAGGATTCAACGGATGGTGCGGGCGAAGATGTCTGCAGCCTGCACGCCGTCCTCTACTCCATCATCTGGTGAGTAGCTGTGTTCATCTTCAATCATTGTCTAGCTTCTTTCTTTCTTTCATGGAAGCCTCGCTAGATTATGAATCTGGCACGATACCTTTGTCCCACAGAGAATTTGTTATATAAAGTTGTGTTTTATGATGCATTAGGGCGTCATCTGTTATGAAAATTCAAAACTATTATAGACGCGTATTATTCTTTTAAAAATTAAACAATAACTACTGCCCTTGCTGCAATGGAAAAATTAATGGGAGGGCCTGGCTCATCACTGGTGAACACTTCCAGTGGTTTCGCCAGTTTAAATGGTATATCATAAATGGTAGATTAAACTGGCGAAACCACTGGAAGTGTTCACCAGTGATGAGCCAGGCCCTCCCATTAATTTTTCCATTGCAGTAAGGACAGTAGTTATTTTTAAATATTTAAAAGAATCATACGCGTCTATAATAGTTTCCAAAGTTGTGTTTTATTATATACACTGGTGTCCAAAAAATAAGAAACTTAACCAATATTAAAATTTCTCAAAAGCTAATTTATTAACAAATATAATATTTAGTATACAAATAGTTTAAACTATGGAGAATTTGACTAGCTATATGAAAAAAAATATATATTTGAAATTATGAAATATGCAAATTATTACCAACATACCCAAAGCTAAGGTTCCAGATCTTAAAGAAATAAGATATCAATAGGGAGTATGATCACCTCTAATAGCTATCAAGGTCTCACAGCGAGCCCTCATACTGTTTACCAGGCTTTGGAGGAGGTCCAGGGGTAGTAAATCCCACTTCTCCAATAGAGCAGTTCTTAGCTCAACGAGGGTTTGGGGAGAGGGGGTGACGAGCTCCAATACGCCTCCATAGAGCATCCCACACATGCTCTATTGGATTCAGGTCCGGAGATCTGGCTGGCCAATCCATCCTTCGAATATTCTCACTCTGGAGATATTTATTGACTAGCCTAGCCCTATGCGGACGAGCAGTATCGTCCATTAAAATTAAATTGTGACCAATTTGATCTCTATAAGATCTTAGATAGGGCTCAAGGATCTCGTCCCTGTACCTTTGGGCAGTTAAAGTGCCCCCAGAAAAAATGTGGAGGGGTGTGCGTCTGCTAGAACTGATGCCAGCCCAGACTAAGAGACTGCCCCCTCTAAAACTATCTATTTTCCTGATGTTACTGGGAATAGCGGGTTCCAGGCTCCCTCCAGATGAAAACTCGTCGAGAATCTGTGTTTAAACTAAATATTGACTCGTCACTTAAGAGAACATTGGCCCACTGATCATGAGTCCAGGCGTGATGTTCCAAGCACCAATTCAAGCGGGCTCTCCTGTGAGCAGAGATTAAAGGGATACAGACCATTGGTCGTCTTGCATAAAGAGCACCTTCGTGAAGCCTTCGGTAAACAGTTTGTCTTGAAATTCTCGTTCCAGTAGCACTTGAGAGTTCATTAGAGAGTTGAATAGCTGCCATCTCCCTATGGCGCTTGGCAGTTACGACCAGATAACGGTCTTCAGAGGTAGCTGTTTTTCTTTTTCTACCAGAACCTTCTTTTCTTTTGATGGTTCCTGTCTCAATGAACTGTTTCCATATTTTGCTGACCACAGATTTGTTCACATTTAACCATTTTGCTACTTAAACTTGTGATTGCCCTGCCTCCATTCTTCCAACAGCTCTCCATTTTAAATCATCTGCTAAAATTTTTGTAAACTCATAATTAACTATGGATTAAATAAAATTATAATTGGACAATTCTTAGATGGGGTAAGCGACACGCCAAATAGCACACTTATAAAGACAAGCAAAAATTTGCATATTTTCAATTTTACCGAATCGAATGGTTGCGATAAATAAATTCTACGACTTAAAATACCTAATTAAGTTACTTTTTAGCTTTTAGCGTGGTATATTTTAAAACATATCATTAAAAAACAAAAGTTTCTTATTTTTTGGACACCAGTGTATATATGTTATATATATATATATATATATATATATATAGTGTAAAAACTATATAATAAAAATATAACAGTGATTCTACATTTAAAGCTTAATGAGCAAACTGATAAGAATGATAAATCATATCAAGTAGATTTGGTTAGATTAGCAAGCTAAATCTAAATTAGTTATAAAAATAAATAGTTGTATAGTTTTATAGTTAAGTATTTTATTAAAATTATCTTCATAAATTTGATTATTTAATTTCAAATTATAAAATTTGTAAAATGTTATTATTTAGTATATATAGAGATATATATATATATATATGTGGCACTATAGTGATAATGTGGGGAGAGAGAAATAAGGAAACCACAAGTTTGGGAGATGGGACCCAGCAAACCGAGAGAGAGAGGGAGCGCTAGTGGCTGCCACTGCGGAACGACCGTTTGTGTCGCAAACCACCCCCCGACTGTCCAAAAATAGGTCCTGAGGGTTCCAAGAAAAGCCCTGCGGTCGCCCTCTGGAATGTGGTCGTTTGGTGTCCCAAATGACCGTACTTTAGCTGCGTTCTCTCTCTCTCTGGTCGACTGTAGATTTACTTTATTATTCCTGGTAGAGCATATATTATGACATATGTATGTTTTATATAAATGTTATTTTTTTATAATTATAATTTCCTGGAACAAACATTCTGTAAGTACGACCACCAGATGATGTCGCGACTTTTCCTATATAAACTTGTTGTTGTTGTTTCCCGTTGGCCGGCTCAAATATTTTGTATTTATGTAAATACGTCTTTTGTTTTCTTTATTATACTCACCTTAAGTCATGTATTACTTTCTCAAATTATGTATTCTATATTTCACAAGCTCAATTGAAGCAAACTAGCAAATAATAATTCTCTAGCATTTCAAATATAATATATTATAATATAAGAAGTTTTCACAGGCAATTTGTGGCAGGTGACAAATAGAATACTTCATCTGAATCTGAGCGTTAGGCTGAGTTGGCGAAATTCTGGTTAAAGGAAACGGAAAAAAGCCCTTCGGATATTTTTTCGCGACGAGGTTTACCAAGATGTCAAAGATAGTGCGGCACAGAGCGTTGATTGCTGACACATTGAACGTTTCTTAGCTCGGAAAGTGACATAGGTAATATAATTTTCAGGTAATGTTTTTTGCGCGTACAACAGAGAAACACTGGATTTACTCGATCAGGCTTTCTGCTATATATTTTCTTAGTTACACAGATAAATATCTACGAAAACTAGCGATTTTTTCCTTTCAACGATAGGTGTCGTTCAAAGAAGCGTGGAGGGAGATGGAAGAAATGGCGCAAAAGAATCGCTAATATGAAAATAATGACAATGGCCAATCACCCATAGTCTCTTATTCTTCTTCTTTCTTATCTCCACTTAATCATATTAAAGTATCGAGCTTGTGAAGCTTGACAACCATCATGCTTTGGTGAAGTAGAATGCGTCTGCCTTTGTCATTAAGACTGGGAGCACTACTCAGTGGCAGGCCGACTTAGCTCCAAAAGAAATGGCCGCCTCTGACATGAGGAACAGACGCCATGTGCAGCTGCTCCTAACATGGAGTACAAACGCTGTCATCCTGTATCCCTGGATTAGGAGCCTTTACAGGGTACTATCAGCCGGGCCAGCTGAGACCAGGTTTTTTAACGAGCTTGTTACTGCTCCCTCTCCTCCTTTTTCATCCGGGCTTGGGACCGGCAAAGACAAAGTTACCCATAATCTGAAAAATCTGAACGATCTACCTATCTGGAGAACCTCATTATCATTAAGACTCACTCAGAGCGAGCAACATCTTCCCGGCTTTCGTAGTTGGCAGTCCTCTTAGGTGTGTGTACCTCTTCGAAGAATTGGAGATTTCAACGAGGATGCCGGATATAGAAACTCCGAAAATGCTTTTACTGAACCAGAGCTGATGTCTGTCTCAACACATTTCAATTCGCCGAGGGTTGCATTAATATTATTTGACCGAATTCACCCGAGTTTAGTTAATTTATCAAAATTCGAAACTATTATAGATTATGATTATTAAAAAAATAAGAATTTTCATTATTTTTAATTATATTATTATATAATTATAATATTAGATTAAACTGTGGCGAAACCGCTGGGAGGGTTCAACACTGAAGAGCTATTAATTTTTCAATTGCAGTAAGGGCAGTCGAAATTGTTTATTTTTCTAAAAAGAATCTTACGCGTCAATAATAGTTTCGAATTTTGATAACAGATTGCGCGCTAATGCATCATAATATAGTTAGTTAATTTTATGTTAATTTAAATATGCGGAAAAGGTGAATAAAGATTGCTTCTACGGGTCTTTAGACCGCTGAAGCGAGCGAAGACGATATTTTGTAGCTATAGAAAACGGTGCAGGTGCACCGTGACTTTCAGAACAAGGAAGACAACATGACAGGATCCTTTTCGAAATGACGCTGTCGCGTTGATAAACTGTTCTGTGGCCTTGGTCCATTGCTCTCAAGTGCTAAAACGTTCCTATAATGTTCCAAAGAGACATTAATTGTGAACTACTTCAGAAAATATCCGCACTACTTTCTGAAATGGCACTACCTTGAATTGAGTTACGCAATGCTTTGGTTGGGACTCAAATTATGGTGAGCCCCTTGAAGAGGCTGCAGGCTTTTGAATTAACCTATTTAGAAGAGCTTTCAGGTTCACATTCTACCCAGTACATATACCTAAAGTGATAACTTTATTTAGGAATGATATATTGTTTACTTTTAAGTGATTTTGTTCAACCTAAGGTAATTTGTCTTCTTGAATAGAATTTCATGTAGATGCATAAACTGTTGATAAACATTTTGCCTTTAAGGAGTAAGCTTCTCGGGAATAAATGTACTCGTGTAACAATGGTTCGCTTCTTCCACGGAAAATGCCGCCAGATTTTGGGGAACAGCGCATCGTGTCGTCCTGTCACGTGAGAGCTGCATCTATATAAGTTCTTTTTTCGCCTTTCTACAGCCAGGTAGCTGGGATATGTAAACTAGGCAATTTTGTTACATTGAATTTTGTATTCCAAAAAAGGAAAGAAATAAAATAGGTAAAAATTATTTTACTTTTAGTTTCATGTAAATCTTTTAAATTGAATTGAATACATTTGTATTTTAACGAGAAATTTTTCATCAAAGAGACCAAGAAATGTTCGAAAGGTTTATAGATGCTAAAATGTTGAATTTTCTTTGAAAAGCAAACAATCTGACACTAATGTTCAGGTTGTAATGTGGGAGAAAGGCGCTGATTGGGCCGGTGAAATTAGCGATGTCATGGTATTCGGAGTAGTAAAAAAGAATCTTTGGAAATTGATATTTCTAAGTAATATGTCTCATTGTTTTGTCTCTGTTAATTTTGCTGAAATTTCGAGTAAATCAATGCATAATCGAATAATATGTTATAGACAATGTTAGGTTTTTTATTATTATTATTATTATTATTGGAACACAAAGAATCAGGCATGGGATCATCCCAATTCAACTTCTGTTTCCAAAGTGATTGGAGCACAATTTTAAGACGAATAATAACCGGGGACAACCAGCCTATAGGATCAAAGATTCTGGAGATGTTGGACAACATATGTCTTTTAGAATTCTTTTGTTCTGGAATGTCATTAACAAGAATCTGAAAAATGTCCAAGAAAGGATTCCAACAAATACCAAGTATTTTGACACATGAATCACTCTCGAAATCCCGAAGATTATGCCTATCTTCAACCTGTTCTGAAAATCCAGAAAGGATCTCCGGGACGTTTGATCTCCATTTCCTAAGAGAAAATCCGGCTGAAGAAAGAAGATTATTGACTTCACGAATATGACATGTAGCCTCTTCAATTGTGTCTGCACCAGAAAGCAAGTCATCAACATAAAAATCGGTTTGTACTATTTTTGAGGCCATTGGGAAAGTTGACACCTTGTCCCTTGCAAGTTGATGTAGGGTACGCATGGCGAGATATGGCGCACAAGACAATCCATATGTCACAGTCAGTAGTCTATAATCCAATAAAGGTTCTGATGGGGTTTTTCTCCATAAAATTATCTGGAAATCACAATCCCTAGAATCGATTCTTACTTGGCGATAAATTTCTCTATATCTCCTGAAAAAGCTATTGGGCGTGTTCGATATCTTATCAGAATGTTGAAGATTTCCTGTTGTAGTTTTGGTCCTACATGAAGAAAGTCATTTAGAGATTTGCCATTGCTAGTTTTTCAAGTTGCATCAAAAACAACTCTCAATTTAGTGGTAGTGCTTTGCTCCTTAAAAACACAATGATGTGGTATATAATAACATTGTCCTGAAGGTGTATCCAGCTCATCACTGGGAATAAGCATCATATGATTGATTAAAAGATATTCGTCCATGAAATCACAATATTGTTTTAGGATACTTGGAGATTTTTGTAATTTCCTTTCAAGTGATAGAAATCGTTTCAGAGCATTGATCCTAGAATGCCAAGAGTTGGCAATGTTCTAAATGGCAGCCCAACAGAGTACCTTCCATCTTCCAGAATTTTGAGGTTATTAATATATATTTCTTCACACGAAATTTCTTCTCTGGTTAAAGATTTGGCAGAGGGTACTGACTCCAGCTCCCAGAATATTTTTAGAAAATCATCTTGTTTCTCCGACGCGAACATAGTTATATCTTGATTGGAATTTTCACCTGACAGTAATATTTTACCTGTAAGTAACCATCCCAATTTGAATCCGCACGCAGTGGGTCCAGATAAATTTTGGAATCTAACCTTCCCGTTAAATAAGCATGGAGCAAGCTCTGCTCCTATCACTAAATCAATCTGGCTAGATTTGTCAAAATTGGGGTCAGCCAACAGAATAGTTTTCAAATAAGGCCAATTATCCTTTTCTATAAAGAAATTGGGCAATTCAGATGTGATCTTATCATTTTACATTTTTTAGATCATACAAATTTTGAATTTGTTTAAAGCAAATTCACTTTTTTTGTCGAATCTATTGACCAAGGTTTGCCAGGCAATAGGATAATTTTCATCAGAAATATTGAACGCCCTAATAAGCCTAGAGGCATTTTCTTTTAGTGCAGAATTTATATATTGAAGTTTTGAAAAATTCCCAGTGTTAAGATTAAGATTAACTTTATTAACATCATGAAACGCGATATCCCAAACTCAGGGATATTTGCGCCAATACATTTCACTGCATTACAGCAATACGGCTATATACAATCCTGTTCAATTCATTATTTTACATAAATTAACTAAAGAAAATTGTCCAAAGAGAAAAACAAACAACAAAGCAAAACACACAGAGCAAGCATCGCAGTTTTTTTTTTCTAAGATTCCTTCTCTTTTTTCCAATTCAAGAGAAAGTTGTATATGTATTTACAAAATTGATCAAAATTTTTATACTTTTCTTTTTTGTCTACAAATTCATCAAGCTGTCCAATACGACCAAATCTATTTTCCCTAAAATCCCGGAAAATTGGGCACTCCAGAAGTAGATGTCTCGCGTCTTGAATTTCACCTCCGCAGAAGCATCCTGGTTCCTTCACGGCGCCGATAGTTGCCAAAAATTTCCCAAAATTGCCATGATCTGTAATGAATTGGATATTATAAAAATTTGGACGGAAAAATCTTGGAATTCCTAATACGAAAAAGCTTCTGAAAATTTCATTAGTGTTCTCAAAAATTTCATTCATTTTTGCGTGTAAGAATGATTTGACTATACTTGGAGCATGGGGTTCGTAAGTAATTAGATCTTCAATGGACATTTGAGCTAGATCAAATTTGATTATTCTGGATTCTATATAATCTGTTAGGAGTGGAATTTTTGCCAAGCTATGTGTTGGATTTTGATCAATAGATCTATTATGAATTTCCTTAAAACTCAGCCAATCTGAAATAACACCACTAAAGGTGGGCAATTGAAATTTGGGAAGTCCTAAATGCGTTTCACCAGAAAATCTATTTTTATTTAAATTTCCCAGCGATCTATTTATTTTTATCAAAAAAGAATTGATTTTAGACTTTGCCTCAAAGGATACTTCAAATTTTTCTTCAGCATTAATGCCTTTATATTTTACTAATTTCACATATTGATTATCAAAGCTAGCTTTTAAACTTAACAAGTCTTCCTTATTTTGCATAAGTGCGTATTTATCATTGCCTTCTAAATTATATTCTACATCTGCTTTTATAAATTCTAAACTTTTAATCAGAGATTCAAAAATTACGATTTCTGTTTCCATATTTTAAAGATTAGTATTCAAAACCTTACCTTTCTTCATTTCTATGGCTTCAAGAACTTTTTATTTCTTCTACTTCTTTCCCGAGTTTCGGCACCAAAAAATATTAGCACGTTTTCTTTGAACTTTCTTCTAGAAAGAACGAGCTGACTCACTTCGATTCAATTCGATTTATTTCAAACAACAAACAAGAATTACACTAAGATTTAATGCGATTTAGTTGTATTTTAACATAAAAGAAAAAAAAGACAACAAAAAGAATGATGATTAGTAACAATAAAATTCTATGAATATGAATTATATTTAATTAATAAAATACAATAATAATAAGAAGAAAAAGCTAACATACTCCACCCCGGTGGACTAACTTAGTCCTCAGCAAAAGGTAATGGTACTATTTTAGAGACAGTTCTAGTAAGGCCATCTTGGTGTTTGGTCTTCACCTCGACGACTCGAACTTTTCCGTCCGCTCCCGGAAAGACTTTGGTGATGCGACCAAGGCTCCAATACATTGCTGGTGGTGATATGGTATCCTTGAGCAAGATGAGGTCACCTTCCTTAATGTTGGGTGAGGATTTTTGCCATTTTAGGCGTTGTTGCAAATTGTTGAGGTATTCTCGATTCCAACGTTTCCAAAATATATTTTTAATTTTTTTGATTTAGGCTCCAGCGATCGAGGTAGTTTATCGGAACATCCTCATCACCATTAGATTCTGGAGCGGCAGTTAAGGGTCTCCCGATTAAGAAGTGTCCTGGTGTAAGAGGATTAAAATCGTCTGAATCTGAACTTAGAGGACAAATAGGTCGCGAATTTAAACAAGCTTCTATTTGAGTTGTCAGAGTACTCAGCTCTTCAAATGTGAGTATCTGAGACTTTAAGCAACTGAGAAGATGAAATTTGAAGAATTTTATTCCAGCCTCCCAGATACTTCCGAAATTTGGGACGAAGGGAGGTATAAAATGCCAGTTGATTCGTTCATTAGATATGAATTTTTCTGAAATCTTGAAAACTTTCAATATACCAAACTGCTCTCGAAGAATGTTGTTAGCTCCCCTAAAGTTGGTCCCGTTATCACTAAATATATCAGAAGGTTTTCCTCGACGAGAAATAAACCGCTTGATAGCTGTGAGGAAAGCCGCTGAAGATAGGTCTGATACAATTTCTATATGAACTGCTTTTGTGCAGAAACATACAAATAAAAAGCAACATATGATTTTGATTTTAATTTGGATCCTTTGATGTTTGGTTTCATCAAAAACGGTCCTGCAAAGTCGATTCCAATTTTAGTGAACGGATTTGATTTCACAATTCGGCGCATAGGCAGTTCTCCCATGATTTGCTTGGTAACTTGACGTTTAGCCCTGAAACACACCAGGCATTGGTGGATTATTTTCTTGACCAAACTTCTGCCTGCAGGATCCAATATCGTAATCGTAGTGCTGACATTAATTCCGTGATAAAATGATCTCTTGGCAATATTATTGGATGCTGTTTATCAAATTGCAGATTTGAATGACGTAATCTTCCTCCAACCCGTAATAGTCCAGATTCATCAATGAAAGGATTCAAAGATAAAAGCCTTGAGTTCGTTGGTAAAGATTTATTTTGTTTACAACAGGTAATTTCTGATTAAAATTCAGAACTTTGAATGAAACGAATGCTATTGTGAATTGAACTTGTTAATTCGCTTGAAGATAGATGTCCTTTCTTTCTTTCATTGAAAGAACATTGGACATTGAATACAAATTTATAAATCCATGCTGTAATTCTAACATGTTCGTTAATATTTGAATATTTGAAAATGAAGTCTGGGAAAAGAAGATTAGTGGAATGAAAAACAGAGAAAGTTTTTCGTCTTTCACCTGAAATTTCTTTCGGAAAATCATATTGAGTTTGAATTGGATCTTCAAATTTCACATCCGAGAGCCAAGTTGGTCCTCGCCACCAAAGAGAGTGATCCACCAGCTCTGAAGGAGTTATACCTCTGGAAGCGCAGTCTGCAGGATTATCTTTCGAAATGACATAATGCCAGGAAGAATGTAAAGTCAATCTTTGAACTTCAGCAATCCTATTTCCGACAAATGGTTTCCAATGTCCAGATTCAGATTTAATCCAGCTGAGAACAATTTTGGAATCAGTCCATTAAATATTCTATCAATTTGTAAGCGTAAAGAATTGCGAATAGTATCATATAAAGTGGCGAGAAGAAGAGCAGCGCACAGCTCCAGCCGTGATATGGAAATAATTTTCAGAGGAGCTACCCTCGTCTTGGAAGCAATCAGAGAAACTTTCGCTTGGCCCGATTTGAAATGTGATCTTATATAAAATACTGCCGCATATGCAACTTCTGAAGAGTCACAAAACCATAAAGTTCAACAGAAGGTGAAGCTCCCTTGCACGAGAAGTATCTAGGAATTTGAATTTTATTTAATACGGAAAATTCCTTTTCGATTTTCTTCCATTCCAAAGTTTAAAGAAAACGTGCTAACAGACAATTTAAAATTACTTTATTGGTACTTAGTAAATACTTAAAGCACATTAGTAAAATTAGAAATAAACAAAGATGAAGAATGATATTACGTATATACAATTAAATGATGAAATACAAGTATATACTTGTATATACAGTTGATCTCGGTGAGGGAGTCTCATCCGCCTTGAAGAGTCCGTCTACAGACAACAAGAGGATCTAACACGAATCATTCTTAGTTCAAAAGTGGCTATAAAAGCACACCTTTTCAGACGCTAGGATGACCGAAGAGTCGTCACTCTGGCCTTGCCAGATGACTGCAGTTCAGCTTGCCGCTGATTGATGGTGAATGCCTCCCGGATTTGAGGCTTGTCGCAGCAGAACCTGTGGATAAGCGACAGATCACACGTCCCAGAGGTGAAACAAGGCTGTCTGGCTGAAGCCGGGTTAGATAGAAGGAGCAATGCGTACATATCAGCCTCACTGCCACTTCTACGGTGTGGTCGGAGAAGGAGCAGCGCCGGAGAGACGAATTCCCGATGGTGATGGGGAAATGTGTCAAACACCTTTTACCGAGCTGGGTGATGGACATGACATCCAGGCACGGGCGCCCCAGCAATCGCAGACAGTGCGGGTAGTTACACACGAAGTAGACGTCTTAGCCCTGCACATCATCACAGCCTACACGATTATGCTAACGCGGAATGTCCCGCGTAGGTCTTTACGGAAAGACGTTGGTAGAATCTACTCGGCATGAGTGAGGATAGCTGCAAGTCCAGGGAAATCCTTAATCCTGGCGCAAACCCATCGCGCAGGAACCAGAAGGTCGTGTGTCCTGAAGAGGCAGAAGTAAGCCCCCTGCATCGATGAAATTAAGAAAACCCCGTTAGAACAAATCAACCAACATAGAGCAGCATTCAAACATCACAGTTCCCTATTACTTCTAGTCGACTTTGGAATATTCGACCGGATTTCGACAATTCACAAATTACTGACAAGTTCGATTACATAATTGATGTACAAGTATATGGTACTTGTATATAGTTTTTATTTGTTTTGCATAATATTTCATTCATAAATAAATCTAATAATTTAATCTGTGAAAATAAAATATTGGACTGGTGACCAAAACAAACTGTAAATAGATGGCTTAATGTTATATAGTTAAGATATATAATTAATTGTGATGGTTATGTAATTTTGATCTTCATTGAATAATTGACTAAAATATATAAATTTTAAATGTGTTTTAAACTTTAATAACAAGCACTAAATAATAATAAAATATAATTTTCCATCCTCGTAGACAATTTTATTCTGTGTTGATTGTCCTTATGGTTGATTAACACGATCGTTTTTATTTTAATAAATATACATTGTATTGTTAAAATATTAGATTTATTTAAGAGACAAGACTAGTGAAAAAGTATTCACCTAGTTATTAATAGAGGAGTATATTTACAAAAATACAAAAGTTCTGGTTAAATTTAGTTTTTCCAAGAAAAAAAAATGCCGAAAACATATTTTCCGTGTTAAATAATACATTACATTAAATATAATATTCTATAAATGGTCTATGAGCGTTTAAATATTAGATAATCTCATAAAACATCTTTCTCATTGTTGAAATTAGATTTAAGAGAGAATTTTTATTGCATCAAAAAGCAATTAATCGTCACACACAACAATACACCTTGGGATCAATACCTTCAATATCCTGGCGCAAGAAAACGAGAGATTTATAGGTACTAAACTCTTTTGCCTCTCTATGAACTATACTTAATATCATGTCGTAAACCTACCCTTAATTCACTACATTTCTTAGCTCAAGAGAGAAATATCAAACCTCTATAATGTGGTTATTTATGCTATCTAAAATATTATGTTTAGAAAAAAGGAATGTACAGTATTATTAGATTTTTAACTTATAAATATATTATTTATATTATTTTTACACTGAACATTAAGAAATTTTGCATAATAATTTAAATTCCTAGCGTGCTTGGGGGTCGGTGGAAGGATGGTCTAAACCGTTGGTTTTC
Organism: Cordylochernes scorpioides; assembly: GCA_030710605.1. Taxonomy (NCBI): domain Eukaryota; kingdom Metazoa; phylum Arthropoda; class Arachnida; order Pseudoscorpiones; family Chernetidae; genus Cordylochernes; species Cordylochernes scorpioides. The sequence continues at coordinate 44,144,980 of CP092883.1, forward strand.
GACCGCTACGACCCGGGTTCAATTCCCGCATTGGGCACTTTTTATGATTTATAAAAAAAAATGCTCCCATGGCCCCAATTCTTGCAAAAGTCTAACCCCACCAGCGAGTGCAAGTAACCAAACGGGAATCTAGCTCATTTGTAAGTGCAAATTCTAACTGCTTTTCCCAAGTGTAGACATGTGATGTAAATACAGTGAAAGCAGTCGTCAACCTCTACCTACAATGCTTATCATGGCCTGTACCACGTGTACTAGGGATAAGCAAAAAAAATTCCTAGCGTGTTTTGTGTGTGAGGATAATATTATGAAAACTAGGAAACAAGCAAAAGCTATCAATCAATTTCATTGACGTCTAACATTTAAAAAAAATGAAAACATAATTAAAAACAAAATCAATATTTTATAAAGAGGATATTTTAATGAATGCAAGGCAACACACGGATTTGCCAAATATTAATTAACGAACTGTGCAATGGAAATTATACAGAAACATAGGAAAGGCGAACAGACCTCTTTAATTACTGTGGACCGTTTTGATGCTCAAGTGAAAGGAGAGGAACCTCTTTTGGTACGTAATATATTTTTTTAATAAAAAGGCATATATTGGATCAAAATATCATTTATTTCACCAATATTTTAGTTGGCTGAACGCCAACCTTTATCAAGGTATTATAACATATTAATGTTTTTCAACAACATACTCAGCGCCACATAACGTCAATAGAATTAAGTTTCGAAAAAAGGTTGCCGTTTAACCAAAGTAAATATTTATAAAATAAAAGGATTTTAAAAGCGCGAATGTTTCTTTTATACATAAAACGAACTTCTACTGTCCTTACTGCGATGGAAAAATATATTGGGAGGGCTTGGCTCATCAGTGGTGAACCCTCCGCGTTATTGCTTTGTGTTAATTTATTCCTAATGGTCTTGTCTTTATAGTTTGCTGAAGAGCATTGCTCGAAGCAAATATTTGAATGTAATTCTACTGTCCTATAAGCTTATGTCCATAGTTTATTTGAAACCATTTCTAAGATTCAATCCTTCAGTGTAGCATATAAAAGCAGAATGATCCAATACAGTATTAGAGCTCTGAGAAGCGGTCTGGTGGATTAAATTGGCGAAACCGCTGGGAGGGTTCACCACTGATGAGCCAAGCCCTCCGAATATATTTTTCCATCGCAGTAAGGACAGTAGAAGTTCGTTTTATGTTTAAAAGAAACATTCGCGCTTTTAAAATCCTTTTATTTTATATGTATAGATGGCGCGTTATTGCTTTGTGTTAGTAAATTAAATTTTATTGCCCTCTATCGTTAAAATTTTACACAAATAAATTTACTGGCAATGCGTTTCTTTTTTAAATCTCTACAGACCTTACTGCAATGATATGATTTAATGAATGAGAGGGCTTGGCTCATCAGTAGTGAACCCTCTCAGCGGTTTCGCCAAATTAATCTCTAGACCGCTCTACTATTGTATTGGACTGGTTTTGTTATATACCCTGCATTTTCTATGGAAGGCAGCTAAATGGTGTTTAGTGAACTATGGACATAAGCTTATAGGTCTGTAGAGGTACATACATATAAATTTCAAGGTATTGCATCGAGCAAAGCTCTTCCGCGCAAAACATGTTTTCATAACCATTATATATTAGTAAATTAAATTTTATTGCCCTCTATCGTTAAAATTTTACACAAATAAATTTACTGGCAATGCGTTTCTTTTTTAAATCTCTACAGACCTTACTGCAATGATATGATTTTAATGAATGAGAGGGCTTGGCTCATCAGTAGTGAACCCTCTCAGCGGTTTCGCCAAATTAATCTCTAGACCGCTCTACTATTGTATTGGACTGGTTTTGTTATATACCCTGCATTTTCTGTGGAAGGAAGCTAAATGGTGTTTAGTGAACTATGGACATAAGCTTATAGGTCTGTAGAGGTACATACATATAAATTTCAAGGTATTGCATCGAGCAAAGCTCTTCCGCGCAAAACATGTTTTCATAACCATTATATATTAGTAAATTAAATTTTATTGCCCTCTATCGTTAAAATTTTACACAAATAAATTTACTGGCAATGCGTTTCTTTTTTAAATCTCTACACACCTTACTGCAATGATATGATTTAATGAATGAGAGGGCTTGGCTCATCAGTAGTGAACCCTCTCAGCGGTTTCGCCAAATTAATCTCTAGACCGCTCTACTATTGTATTGGACTGGTTTTGTTATATACCCTGCATTTTCTATGGAAGGCAGCTAAATGGTGTTTAGTGAACTATGGACATAAGCTTATAGGTCTGTAGAGGTACATACATATAAATTTCAAGGTATTGCATCGAGCAAAGCTCTTCCGCGCAAAACATGTTTTCATAACCATTATATATTAGTAAATTAAATTTTATTGCCCTCTATCGTTAAAATTTTACACAAATAAATTTACTGGCAATGCGTTTCTTTTTTAAATCTCTACAGACCTTACTGCAATGATATGTTATGCTTATGTCCATAGTTCACTAAACACCATTTAGCTGCCTTCCATAGAAAATGCAGGGTATATAACAAAACCAGTCCAATACAATAGTAGAGCGGTCTAGAGATTAATTTGGCGAAACCGCTGAGAGGGTTCACTACTGATGAGCCAAGCCCTCTCATTCATTAAAATCATATCATTGCAGTAAGGTCTGTAGAGATTTAAAAAAGAAACGCATTGCCAGTAAATTTATTTGTGTAAAATTTTAACGATAGAGGGCAATAAAATTTAATTTACTAATATATAATGGTTATGAAAACATGTTTTGCGCGGAAGAGCTTTGCTCGATGCAATACCTTGAAATTTATATGTATGTACCTCTACAGACCTATAAGCTTATGTCCTTAGTTCACTAAACACCATTTAGCTGCCTTCCATAGAAAATGCAGGGTATATAACAAAACCAGTCCAATACAATAGTAGAGCGGTCTAGAGATTAATTTGGCGAAACCGCTGAGAGGGTTCACTACTGATGAGCCAAGCCCTCTCATTCATTAAATCATATCATTGCAGTAAGGTCTGTAGAGATTTAAAAAAGAAACGCATTGCCAGTAAATTTATTTGTGTAAAATTTTAATTGCTTTGTGTCAAAGTAAATATTGGTAAAATAAATAATATTTGGATCCAATATATGCCTATTTAATTAAAGATATATTTATGGATTGCTCTATTTTCAAAACATATATACACACATATGTGTGTGTGTAAAAAAAAAGGTTTATGTGAATGTGGTCAGGAGAGAAATGCCTTATTAATTTATATATATATATCGTAATTTAAACAATGTGATATGTAAGTAATAAAGTATGGCGTCTTTTCTAGTCGTCTCAAAGTTACACCAGCTTGCCACCGGACACCCGGGGGAACCAGGGAGGGACACAAAAAGGGCGTTGGTCCGGATGTTGACAGTTAGTTAGGTTACAGTAGATATTTTCGGACAGGGCCCGCTCAGTACTAGTCCCTCGTGGCCGCCGTTTTGGCTCCTCTCTGCTCCCGCGGCTTCATGTAGGACGCCGAGCTTTCCTCCGTTAATCCTCAACTTTTCCCTGGTCTTGGTGCCACGTAAGACGTACTAGGAAAGCGTCTTTTGATCCCAACTTTGTCCTTACTGTCCCGTGCGGACTTCCCACTCTGCACGCCTTGCCACTTATCCCCGACTGCTTCCAACTCACTTGTTGTCTTACCCGGGTTTACGACATATATATATATTTACCGTTTTTAATACGCACACAAATTGGTTAATATTTATATATATAATTATTAATAAACCATTTTTAGGATATTAAAAACATGTATTTCAATTTCATTATTGCTATTTCCATGGATGTACCTGATATTTGACTGCAGAATATTCCATTGATACTGAATGTATCGTGGTTGGGAAATTTTTATTGGTGCATATTTTATAATTCGTTCTGAGTCTGTTCATTTATTTATGAAAGGATTTAAAGGCACGAATGTTTCTTTTATACATAATACAAACTTCTACTGCCCTTACTGCGATGAAAAAAATATAATGGGAGGGCTTGGCTCATCAGTGGCGAACCCTTCCAGCGGTTTCGCCAATTTAATCCACCAGACCGTTTCTCAGAGCTCTAATACTGTATTGGACGATTCTGCTTATATACGCAGCACTGAAGGATGGAATCTCAGAAATGGTTTTCAAGAGAACTATGGACATAAGCTTATAGGACAGTAGAATTACATTCAAATATTTGCATCGAGCAATGCTCTTCCGCAAACAATAAAGACAAAGCCAGTTAGGCATAAATTAACACAAAGCAATAACGTGCCATATATACATATAAAATTAAAGGATTTAAAAACACGAATGTGTCTTTTTCATCGCAGTAAGGGCAGTCGAAGTTTGTATTATGTATAAAAGAAACATTCGTGCAGTAAGGGCTTTTAAATCCTTTCATTTTATATGTATAGATGAGGCGTTATTGCTTTGTGTTCATTTATTTATGGAAACTGCTTTTTTTTTCTTACAGGCCTCCGAGGAATATATGCTTTAGAATTGATAAATTCGAGAGATAGAATATGGTTTTACGGGCTACTAACCAAAGTGTATGATTTTTGAGCCCAACAATGAATGTGGCAAGCAGACAAGCCGCAATGTACTATAGGTACCAAGTGTTGGAACTGGCGAAACCGCAGGGAGGGTTCACCACTGATAAGCCAGGACCTCCTATTAATTTTTCCATTGCAGTAAAGAGAGTATAAATTGTTTATTTTTAAAAAAGAATCATACGCGTCTATAATAGTTTCGTACTTTGATACATTTCTATGTTAACTAGAACTGTTTGTAATTTTGATGATATAATCATTTTTTATTTAGCATTACTATCTGATTTACTTTCTATGAGCGTGTGATGACTATTTCTCTAACTCCCAAGAGGTTTTTCATTGCTTGGATTTCTATTAAAAAAATTGTTTTTTTTTTATTCCTCTGGGGAGTTTGTCAGCTGCATTGGTTCTTGTTGATATTTGTTGGCTTTGGGGTAATTCGTAGAAGTTTAATTCGAGAATTTCTATTTTATACTATCTTATATTAATGTGGAGTTAGTGAGAGGCGATTGTATGAGCCTTTTTCTAATAAAATTGTTTTTTCTTAATTGAAGGTTCTACTGGTTAAGATTTAGAGACGCTAGTTTTGTTGTTTTTTTTTTTAATTAGAAAAGTCCTAGATATTTATAATATACATCACACACATATAGATTTTGGTCCAGCCACTTTGCCAGCTAAACACCTCTTTGGCAGATTGTCAAGATTCCATCAGATCCCGTGTGGATCTCATGGAATAAAGTCCGCCCTAGGCTGACGAGGGCCATTAGCCCGAAACCATGGTCTCTAGGTGGACGCTTTTCAGTTTGCCAAAGATGGTGTTGTGGCTTTGTCACCGACCCGAGGCCGCTAGTTTGCGGCGACGGTCAATAGGTGGCGTCTAGTTTTGACGTATATTTTGACGGGAGAGGCGACCTTTGTCTCTTTATAAATATATACATATATATATATATGTAATATTGTTGCAAATGTCGATGTATGGATAAGCTGGCAGTCGTGTACGTGAGGCAAATGTTAATGGTCTTCCCGCACGCGGACAACAAGAAGCAAAGGCAGGGCTAGCTCCTAGCACAGAGAATGATCGGGGATAGCCCACGGGACAGAGGTAGAGGCCATGGCACCAACTAGGATGTTTATTCCCGAGACATGGAGGGAGAGACTGTGTGTTAGACAGAAGCAGTCTGTCGAGAGACACCCTCTAGAACATCTGCTGACCCCCTGCCAAAACTTGTCCTGCTTACAGGGGGGTCTCTATAAGAATGTCCCTCGGGACCCCACATGGGCTGGGCGTTGCCTTTTTCCATCCCTCTGTCCCTGCTGCCACCAGCTGACCGCTCTCTCTTTGGATCTCTATTTTGACGTCACCAATTTTAGTTTATATACAAAAAGGGTGTACAGGTTATATTAATGAAGATATAGCATATATACAAAATATGGGGGTGGTAGCAAATAGAAAGTGTCAATATTATACAGTTTAAAATATAAGATAGAATCCTCTGATGTATAAGTTGCAGTAACACATGAAAACTCCGAGGATAAGTTATCCTCGGAGTTTTCATGTGTTGCTGCAGTTTAAAATATACAATAGAATGTGCCCCCGGTGATGAGGTTTTGTTTGGGGGAAATGAAATAACATGAATGATGACCTAACAAACCTATTATAAAATCAAAAGAAAAATTTTGAGCACAAATTAGTTAAAATTATTATAAGTATAGGATAATAAAATAGGACAATAATGATGACGTCTCAATAAGATATAGAATATGATGAAAGAAAAATACATAAGAATAAATGATAAAATTGAGAAAATATGAAAAATAAAATTAGAAATGCCGTAAAAGTAATTCATTTATAGAAAAAAAAATTGAGAACCAATTGAATGAAAGAATAACTAAAAGAAAAGCATAAAACTATTAAGTTGAACTAAGATTATAAGTTGACGTAGAGGGTTAATGAGGGTATATGGGATGTCTGAGTATGATCCTGCAAAGAAATAGCTTAATGAGTTCTGCAATGCAGTACGAACTTGTCTTAGTGAGTACTGTTTTCATTAACAGAACGTTCCTGATGTTTCGTTTGCATCATGAGTTCAGACTAGCAGGGAGAGGTATGTAGGTTGAAGAATGTGGAAAGGGAAAGGTAAACGCAAGAGATGTATTGCTGCCAATAATGATGGTACCCGGTTTGTATGATGAAAAAAAAAAGATAAAATGATTTTTAAAAAATGATGAACCGGGTAATGAAAAAAAATTCTGGCGAGCAAGAATCTTTTGAGGGGAATATATGAGATTGGGGAATGAAGAAAGGGAAGGTAGCTGCATGGGTTATTCTGTTGCCAATGATGATTTCACCCGACTTGAATGATAATAATAAAAAAAAAGAAGAAAAAAAAAAAGATGAGTGGTAATGATGAGAATGATGAGCCGGGTGATAAGAAAAATAATCTAGCTGGGTGTCCTGAACTCACTATTGGGAATGATATAGCGAGGAAGGATTTCTCAGTTGGATTAATCAATGAAAATGAAAAAAAAAATTGGCGAACAGGAAGCCCTTGGGGTAATGCATGAGAAGGTATGGGCTGGGGAGTTTGGAGACGTCAACGATAAAATTAGAAAAACGAAATAAATAAAATATATAAATAAAAATATATCAACAATTTAAAAATATTATTAACATTGTCAATATATTAAAATTTTTAAAATGAGAAAGATGTGGTTGAAGTTATAATATGTGTGTAATAAGCCTATGGTGAAGATTACGATTTGAAGAAAAAAAAGATATAATTAGTTGTTGATGGCTGACGGCATTGTTAATGGCACACAAAATAATAATAAAGAATAATAAAATTGATTAGGTTAAAATGTTTTATACACGTCTAAAGTTATAATAATTGAAATAGTAATAGGGCAGGTAAAATAATGAACTTGATGAATTTATAATAATAATGTTATTGCTATAAAAAATGGTATCGAATGAGTAGTTAATTCAGAGCAAAAAAAAAAAAAAACGGAGATAGTGTTACATTAAATAGTTCTGTAGAGAAATTCATCCTACCAGATGGATGTCTTGAATGGGTCTTGTGGAGTGGGCTGCGATGAGGCTTGGTGATCCTTTTTGCGGTTGTTGCCATGGGACATCGTCGATGCTTGGCGGGGCAATGCCAGGATTTCTCGATGAATCTTGTCTGCCTGTTCGAGCCAATGGAGGAAGATGTTCGTGGCGCAGGAGATGTCGATGAGGGCGATGATGACCTCCTCGGTGCGAGGTACAGTTAGTCCTCGCATGGTGTCTTTGAGAGATGGCCCACTGGATCGTCAAGGTGGAGGACAAGTAAAAGGAGCATCCACACGAATGCGCCGTTGACCACCGGTGCCGCAGTCCTCTGCATGCCGCTGTCCTCAGTTATCCTGTCGACTTTCTGTAATATTGTTGCAAATGCCGATGTATGGATAAGCTGGCAGTCGTGTACGTGAGGCGAGTGTTGATGGTCTTCCCGCACGCGGACAACAAGAAGCAGAGGCAGGGCTAGCTGTTAGCATAGAGAGTGATCGGGGATAGCCCACGGGACAGAGGTAGAGGCCATGACACCAACTAGGATGTTTATTCCCGAGACATGGAGGGAGAGACTGTGTGTTAGACAGAAGCAGTCTGTCGAGAGACACCCTCTAGAACATCTGCTGACCCCCTGCCAAAACTTGTCCTGCTTACAGGGGGTCTCTATAAGAATGTCCCTCGGGACCCCACATGGGCTGGGCGTTGCCTTTTTCCACCCCTCTGTCCCTGCTGCCACCAGCTGACCGCTCTCTCTTTGGATCTTTATTTTGACGTCACCAATTTTAGTTTATATACAAAAAGGGTGTACAGGTTATATTGATAAAGATATAGCATATATACAAAATATGGGGGTGGTAGCAAATAGAAAGTGTCATTATTATACAGTTTAAAATATACGATATATATATATGTTATAGTTTGTATATTATCAAAGATGCATAATTTATTTTCGCCAAAATAAATATGTAAATATTTTAAGCTTGTGTTAAAATGTAAATATGCAAATTCATCCTTCTATAAAAACTGTACAAAATAAACGTGGCAGACTTCGCGGGCGAATGCTACGGCATGTCGCTGCTCACTTGGCTGGAACTAATTCTTGGGGATTGTAAGCATAAATGTTGCACCCTTCCATTCGATCACGACATATATATGTGTCATATATATATTTATTTCCATTTATATAATTATTTTTTTCACTAAAAGAAATTCCATAAAAGTCCATATTGTATTCTACTATGGTTAGCATTCCAAAACACATGAACAATAGATAAGGCATTTGGGTTGAGAAAACTTTATATATAAAGAAGTATTAGTATTATTATAATGACAATTTAAAAATTAATGTATATGTATTTACATTTTAATTTATCTGATAATAGAATTTCATAAAACATTAATTTTACTGATTAAACGTACAATGTCTCAGAGTAAGCAATTTATAGTTGATGCTTTTAGAGGTTTTATTCAGTTCAATTTCCATTTTCATATATTCATTTATATATTTTCTTAATTTTATATACAAGGTGCGTTCATTAATTTCCAGGACTGCTCTGTATCTTTGAAAAAATAAAACAAATAAAAAAACGAATTTAATATTTTTCAAAATATGCCCCTCCTGCCTCAATACACCCGTTCCATCTTTTTTTCCAATTGTCGAAGCAGGAGATAAAATCACTTTTTGAGAGGTTCCTCAAGGTTGCCTTCGATTCAGCTTGTATCATATCAACGTTGTCAAATTTCCGTCCTTTCAAGTTAATTTTCAATTTAGGATAGAGGAAAAAGTCATTGGGGGCTAAGTCGGGGGAATAGGGTGGATGAGGGATCTGTATGGTTGAATGCTTGGCCAAAAACTGCAAAACAACATGGACTGTGTGCGGCCGCGCATTACCGACGTGAAGTATCCAGTCATTGTTTTGCCATCTTTCAGGTCTTTTAAGGCGCACTGCCTCCCTTAAGCACCTCATTATCCCCAAATAAACAGATAGTCCAGTCACTGAAGATAATTCTTCTGTTAGATTTAATTAACTCCTTTATTTTGAGCTTGTTTTCCTCGCAACGAAATGATCTTGAACGCCCAGTATGCTGATCATCGTTTACCTTTTCCCGACCTTTTTGGAAGCGTGAAAATCATTCAAAAGTTCTTGAACGGGATAAAGCTGCATCGCCAAAAGCTTCTTTAATCAATTCATACGTCTCAGTAGCACTTTTTTTCAATTTAAAACAAAACTTAATGCAGATTCTCTGCTCTTCGAAAATGGCCATTTTAAAATTAGAAATGCGAACCTTACAAGGAAGTTGTTTTGTTCTATTTTTAGATCGGCCCTTGCGCCACGAGACTCGTGCTTTCAGTCAGGTGTGGTCGAATGTCCAATATTCAACTCTGTAAAAAAATATTTTCTCTAGCTTTTTTATTTATTTTATTTTTTAACCAGTCCTGGAAATTAATGAACGCACCTTGTATTATATATTTATCTTCATATATTGGATTATTCTTGATGATAATATATACACATATAATATATATAGGTCAAAATTTCATTAGATCCCGTGTGGAAATCCGCCCTAGACTGACGAGTGCCATTAGTCCGAAACCATGGTCTCTAGGTGGACGCTTTTCAGTTTGCCAAAGCTGGTGTTGTGGCTTTGTCTCCGACCCGAGGCCGCTAGTTTGCGGCGATGGTCAATAGATGGCGTCTAGTTTTGACGTCTATTCTGACGGGAAAGACGAGCTTTGTTTCTTTAGATATATAGGTTAATATGATTTCAATAATACTAATTTGAGATATATAAGTGTGATTATATATATTTTTTTTATATTTTGTCGAATTTTGATGATGCATTAATTGGGAACGGATGTTTTTTTTTTTTCTCTTTAAATAATATATATATTTATATATTGGGATCTGGCTTAAAAGTATTGGATCCTATACCTATTTAATTTCAGACGTCTATTATTGTAATTGACGGTTTCTCATTTATTTCAATCACTCGAAAATAAATTCTCAGGGAGTGCATTTTTAGATCATAGAAATATCATCTTCCATGCCATTTTTCTCACCAGAGATGTCTTTCAAAATCATTATATAATAAAATTGCACTAACACTATGAATCTAATATTCTATTAATTTATTATTATAACGCTGTATAATAATATATATAATAATATAATAATAAAATTATAATATATTCCGACCACACCAGTCTCCCCTGGACCCTTGGAATATTTTACCAAATTCTGGTTCAAGGTGACTAACGTGGCAACGGCACCCATTTTCCAATGAAGAGCAATTGTGACTGCTGTGATAGAGATGCACGGGGATATCTGAGGCTCTTCATTGGACACGACAACCATATAATACACTCCATTAAAAGAAAAAAATACTATAATATATAAAAATATAAACGATAGTAAATGCGTTTCTTTATTTTTAAAAGTGCAAGCTTTCGGATCTTTACAATCCTTCCAAAGACATAGCCATGCCTGTTGAAGGATTGTAAAGATCCGAGAGATTGCACTTTTAAAGAATAAAGAAACGCATTGCTGCCGTTTATATTTCATTATAATATATGCATGTGATTTAAAATATGACCACTATATATATCAACTTTGATATGTTAGCAAATATGCGTAAATCAACCGTAATAAGTTTCTTTGTTGTAGAATATTTTATAATATAAAAATAATCTGTGTGTTGATAAATATGCTCCTAACACAATAATCTGTGATTAAACCATTTCTACTTGTCATATATAACTCTATGGAACAAAATAACTTAAACTAGCATTCAAAATCTTGATATTTTTCTCAAATATCTTCTTTAAATGTTCTGAGATGTTGGCCAATCAAACAAGGTAGAACACATTCAAAATAAATTATTAATACCTAGAAGAGGACAATCATACGGACATAGCACCTTAGTTGGGTGGTATTGTGATCAGGGTGCATGGACCGATCTGATCTGCTCCATGGACAAGACACCAACACCACCTCAGTTGGCCGGTATTGTGATCAGGGTGCATGGACCGATCTGATATGTTCCATGGACAAAACATCAACACCACCTCAGTTGGTCGGTATTGTGATCAGAGTGCATGGACCGATCTGATATGTTCCATGGACAAGACACCACCACCTCAGTTGGCCGGTATTGTGATTAGGGTGCATGGACCGATCTGATCTGTTCCTTGGACAAGACACCATCACCTCAGTTGGCCGGTATTATGATCAGGGTGGATGGACCGATCTGATATGTTCCATGGACAAAACATCAATACCACCTCAGTTGGTCGGTATTGTGATCAGAGTGCATGGACCGATCTGATATGTCCCATGGACAAGACACCACCACCTCAGTTGGCCGGTATTGTGATTAGGGTGCATGGACCGATCTGATCTGTTTCTTGGACAAGACACCACTACCTCAGTTGGCCGGTATTATGATCAGGGTGCATGAACCGATCTAATCTGCTCCATGGACAAGACACCACCACCTCAGTTGGCCAGTATTGTGAACAGGGTGGATGGACCGATCTGATCTGTTCCATGGACAATACACCACCACCTCAGTTGGCCGGTATTGTGATTAGGGTGCATGGACCGATCTGATCTGTTCCTTGGACAAGACACCATCACCTCAGTTGGCCGGTATTATGATCAGGGTGGATGGACCGATCTGATATGTTCCATGGACAAAACATCAATACCACCTCAGTTGGTCGGTATTGTGATCAGAGTGCATGGACCGATCTGATATGTCCCATGGACAAGACACCACCACCTCAGTTGGCCGGTATTATGATCAGGGTGCATGGACCGATCTAATCTGCTCCATGGACAAGACACCACCACCTCAGTTGGCCAGTATTGTGAACAGGGTGGATGGACCGATCTGATCTGTTCCATGGACAAGACACCACCACCTCAGTTGGCCGGTATTGTGATCAGGGTGCATGGACCGATCTGATCTGTTCCATGGACAAGACACCACCACCACCAGCACAATCGATACAGAGGAAAATATGAAAAATATTATCTTTCTGTAAGAAGACACTTGGGATTTAAACTAATGTGTTAAACCATTCATCCACCCCTAATTAGTATAATTATAATGTCAAGTCTATTTAGTTATAGCATTTTTGTACAGACGGCGTTTATCATGTTAAACATTAGAAAAATAATTCAAGCATAACTATTTTTTTCAAATTAATAAACTGTTTTTAAAAGCTCCTTTGTTAATAATTATCTTTAATTTATCTACAATAATTGTTCGTGTATATTTAACTCATAATAAATTCTGTAATAAAAGATTCATAATAAAAATAAGTCGGTAGAATATACAATTTGCAGGCCATTAAAATTGCAAACGAAGAATAAAAAGTAATGAAAAATGCAAAATTTGCATGAAAGGTACAGCTTGTTTTTTATATACACACACGTCATTAGAAATTCAATTCCAATATTCAGAATAAGTAAATGTCATCTCTTGTCTATGTAAAAGGGATGATGGTAAAACTGATTATTTTTAAAGGATTCGCAAATATATTTTAGCGGTTTGTAAAAAGGTCATTCATACTTCCAAAATGCGCGGTAGAGTTATAGATGATCAAAAGGGCGGTTCATGTGAAAATGTTAGTGTCAGAAAACAGTTATGAAATATGTTTATTAAATCTGAGTTATGTAAATTTATTTCATGTTCAATCAATATGTTGTTAGCGTCCTCTGGTCGTCGGCTCTTAGTAAAATAAAAAGTCTTACTCATATTGTAAGCGATAAATTTATTTATTTTAAAAAATACAAGTAAACAAAATATACTGAAGGACATGCCACGACACCACCGTTGTGAACTCCGCCTTTGCTGGTCCCAAGCCCGGAAGAAAAAGGAGGAGGGGGAGTGGTAAAAATATCGGTAAAAAAACTGGGCTCAGCTGGCCCGGTTGATAGTACCTTGTAAGGGCTCCTGATCCAGGGATACAGGATGAGCAGCATTTGTACTCCATGTTAGGAGTGGCTGCACATGGCGTCTGTTCCTCATGTCAGAGGTGGCCATTTCTTTTGGAGTTAAGTCGGCCTGCTACTGAATAGTGTTCCCAGTCTTAATGAAAAAGGCAGACGCATTCTACATCGCCCAGTGTGGAGTTAAGAAAGAAGAAGAAGAGAACATGACACGAGGTCACCGTTTTCACTAGTACACTGTCGCCTTGATTGGTCGAGCCGCCGTGACCATTGGGGGAGACAGGATTTCCATCACCAGGGTAACCACGGGCCGTCTGATAGGAATGTCTCTTACAATATGTAAATATGTATTACACTAAATAGTATCACAAGAGAAGGAATCGCCTGATATCATCTTGAAGATGGAATAAAATTTCACAGCGGCGAGTTTCTTTTATTTGTGCTGTAAATTCTGCAAGCTTTAGGATTTTTACGTCCTTCAACAGGCAACTTTTCGAGAAACCAAAAGACAATCTATATATATATACACGTAAGTATTTACATAATTAGAACTTTTCTTAATAAAATAAATGATTATTATACAAAGCATATATAAAAAAAAATATTTTTGTATAATAAGCATTTATTTCATTAAGAAAGGTTCCAATTATGTAAATACCTACGTGTGTATATATATTATCTTCTGTTTCTTGAAAGGTTGCCTGTCGAAGGACGTTAAAGTCCGAAAGCTTGCCGAATTTTACAGCATTAATAAAAGAAACTCTTCGCTGTTAACTTTTATTCCTCCTTCAACTAAATAGTCTACTTGATTTCGAATAAAGTGTGTGAGAGAGCCAGTTAGTGTAGTTTGGTATTAGATCTATGACCTCAGTCAAGAATAGAAAGACACCATTAGAGAAAGGTCGGTCTCCTGGGACCTGAAGTTTAGGACAGCTAGGTGAGCCTGGGTGTAGACACGCTTTACGTGATCGTTGGTGTATAATAATTAATATAGATAATCACATTTTGTTGTATTTGCAAAAGACAAATTGATACAACCACTAAATGTAAGTATAAAATAATAGGAGGACTTAGCTCACACTAGCGGTAACCCTTCCCAACGGCTTTGTCCCAATTCGATCTACTCGACTGTTAAAACTATTTTATAGACTATTTTGTTTTTTAATTAGAAAAGAAGTGTATTTCTTATTTTTTATGAATTTGTATGAATCATAGATATTTATCCGATCACACAGAAATTATTAACGCCATTGTCTTATGAAAGAATAAAAATGTTGGCTAGTTACGCAAAATAACTATATAATACAGTAGAACCTCCATGAGAGTACACTCACGCTTGAGGACACCTTCTATAAAGGACAGTTTTCTTTTGCAAAATTACCATTTTTAATATTTTGTCACTCTCCGGTAAGAAGACACCTCTCTCTAAAGGACACTTTGGCTCTGCAATTAGGTGTTGTCCTTTACAGGGAGGTTCTATTGTATTTGTTGCGATCTAATAGTTCTATTTGGTGAAACTTCTCAGAGGGTAAACCACAATTGAGCCAAACTCTCCCAACAGTGGTTGTAGATATTTGTCTGTTGAATGATTATTAGAAATAATTAGTGCTAATAAACACATTTTTACCGATAGATAAGGTGTTGTGTTATGTTCAAATACTGAGCTTGATCCTAACTTCATATTCGAGTTGGTCGGGATCCTTTAGCGATCACACGGTACAGTTGGATCCGAAAATACTATATAAGATCTCTTTCAGTATTCTCATAGCGCCTTCGGTCACTTTCGACTTGAAGATATTGCCGGAAAAATAGTTATGTAAATATTGTCGCAAAATATTCATTATTTTATTTTAACAGTAGCATTTTTATGTTCATATTTTGCTACTCTGTAAACCTCCTCTTTGCATATATTTTTTTGTTGTTCTTGTCTTAAATAAACTGCTGTGCCATCCCGAAATTTATCTTCCCTAATTTTGCACGTGGAATTTTGGTGGAGATGCTGGGTAAGTTGGGGAAGACAAACTGAAGATCGCCGAGAAGACTTTGAAGCCATGGGTTCTGTGATCTACTTTTTCCGAGACTGACACCAGGATTCCACCGCCGTGTCAAAGCCAAGACTTCCCTCCAAGATGACGATGTCCCTATAGACGATACGACGACAAAGCCGCTTTTAACGCCGCAAGAAAAAGGACGCAAAGGTAATAGGGACAAAGTTCCAAGACTTCGATGGAATCCTTGGCAGAAGCACGTCAGATCCATGTTAGTAACTAAAATAATTGCAAGCTGTGGGTCACAGCTCCCATAGGGAAGAAGCAACGTCGCAAAGTATTTATTATTTTATTTCAACAGTATCAATTTTATTTTCATATTTTGCTACTCTGTAAACTTTCCTTTGCTTTTTTTTTGTGCTTGCCTTAAATAAACTGCTGTGCCATCCCGAAATTTGGCTTCCCTATTTTTCTAAGTGGCAATATGTTGGTTTGTGATATGGAAAACAATCATGTAAATTCTATTTTTAATCAATATAAATATGTGTTACTTTAAAAAGTGTACTTGATTCAAAATAAAGTGTGTGCGTGAGCTAGTTAGTGTTGTCTTTGGCGTTAGATCGAGCAACGGGTTTCGGTTAGTCTACTCTTTGAGAGTACAAGGACTTTTCCCGCCATATAGAAAAACGCTCGGCGAACTTCTCCCGGGACCAGAAGAAGTTATATTTAGGGCGTCTAGGCGAACAGCATAGGCGTCTTTAGGGCATCTAGTCCTAGTTATGCCTGTAGAAGGATTATAAAGATCCGAAAGTTTGCACTTTTCACGAATAAAGAAACTCATTGCTACGGTTTATATTCTTCGTATTTAGAGTTGAATGGGTGTTTCCAGGTTCAGCAATAGCACGGTATGCACGGGGTTGTCTTACTACGCAGTGGAGATGAACAGAGCCCAGGTACATCTGAGCTTCACGCTGAGCTCTGCAGCAGAGCTAGTTGGATTAGCGGTGCTGCTTCTGTGGCGGGGCTCAGCTAGAGCTACGGCCTTCACGTGCGGGACACTGGCTGGGGTGGTCGCTCTCTTCGTACTGACTAGACCGCGGGGTGAGTGACCTCCGTCCTTCCATGCTGCGTCTTCCCCTGACAGGCCGAGACATGCAGTGTCCCGTCTGGCCATCGTCCTTCTCACTGCGGCTAAACTGTTGGCTGCTCTTTCCTGGGCATCCCAGCCACCACCCCCGGGGTTTGGAGAGCTGGCCGGCCTCTCAGGAGTGGCTACTTTGCCTCCTCTACTCTACTTGGTAAGTTCCATAAGAAAATGCCGAAAAACAAGTTCCAATGTTTAATAGTATAGGATAAATGAAACTGTGTCAAAATAATTTAATTGGTACTTTATTTCACACACGATGGATAAGAAATCAGAACTAATGATTGAGCTAAAGTTTGACCGTTCGGAAGATATTAATAGAATCGCCGAATGTTGCGGAAATTTGGATGTGAAAATCGAAGACTTAAACGCGACTGATTTCACCTTCGCCTTTTCAGTGATACGCTAACCTATTCACGGTGGATTCTGTGGTCACTGGACATGCGTCGGACCTGGAGGCTGTTGGATTCTGCGCTGCCTGAAGTATAGGAGCTCCATATATGCTTCCTTCCTGTGGTGAATCTGTATAAGACCGGTGGTCTTAATAAAGCTGTATGTGTGTGAAAAAAAAGTTTGAAATCAGTCCAAGACAAAAGGCTGGGGGATAAACAAAACCGTGTCCATACAAAAATAACATCTTTACATGTGGCTCACCGCGGTGTTAGCTAACGGCTGTCTATATTTGTAACAACAACTACGATATTGTTATATTTGCTTGTTGGAATATTCTGGAGACATTAGAGCTGGATGCTGGGTTGGATCAGCAACTTTATATACAAGCTAACAATAAAGGTTTCTTCCAACAGCATCAAATCCTAAAACTATTCGTGTTTACGAGGGTCAATACTAAGCTCTATTCTCTTCAACATTTACCTAGATGATGTACACACCTTCATCAACCACCAGCTAAAATTGCCCTTTACGCAGATGATATAATCATCTGGGTCTCCAAAAATTACCTCTCCGTTCCAGAACACTCTCTGAATAAAGCCATGATGAATATTTAAAAGATAACCCAGAAATTGAAATTATCTATAAACATCAGCAAATCTGAAATTGACCTCTTCACCATCAACAACCACCTTCGCCACTGGACCCCATATATTTCATTGAACAATTCAATAATTAAATATTCAGATTCCCCAGGATATCTTGGTGTCACACTTGACCCTGCTTTCACCTTTATAAAACATAGTAACACCATGATAAACAAAGCTAAAAATACTCAGAATCCTGAAAAATATCAGGCTTAAATTGGGGTAAAAATGCCAATATCTTACGCACAACGTACCTTGCACTCGTAAGACTTATTTCGGAATATGCTACCCCAGCCTGGATCAATGCAAGTAAAACTAACCTATCCAGAATAGACAGAATCCAAGCAAACGCAGCTAAAATCATCAGCGGGCTTCGAGGATCCTGCCCAAATCACATTGCTGAACTTTGATACAACCTTCTTCCCCTTCACCTAAGGAGGAAAATCTGCTTCTTAAATTTCACATTAAAAAAAAATTAACTCTCCAAAAGATCATTTTACAGGAATATTTATTAGAATTTAGGTCCCAAAAAAAAAAGACTAAAACGCCCCACTCGTCTCAACATGGCTCACAACTCTAATCTTTTAGACATCCCAATTAATCCCAAACACAGAACTTCCTATCCCCCACACAGAATTCGCAACAAACTCACCTGTTTCCCTGATCTACCAGCCAATCTCCACAAACATATGTATATATATATATTTTTTTTTTTGCATATGTACAGACAGCTAACTTTCCCATATCCTAGCCTCCTTTAATAGTCATCATCCAAATATTAATTTCACAGTAGAAAAAGAGAATAATGGTTTCCTCCCCTTTTTATATATTAAAATCACGAGGATAGAATATAAATTAAATACAGGTGTATATTATAAACCATCCTTCATCCCAAACTACATTAAATATTTTTCATTCTGTCCTCATAGCCATAAGATAAATACTATAAAAACATTATCTAAAAGAATATTCACACATTGTTCTTTACCTCAATTAAAACGCAAAATATTATTAAAAACTTATCATAATAAGTTTACCCAAAATCCTTCATCCTACGACATTTTAATCAGACTGCAGAAAATACCAAATCAATAACTCAAAAAGCAGAAATTTATAGAACATTATACATCATCCCATGTTCCTTTCAATTTTTATTTTTGATTTCAACACCTGACCTTTTTATCTTTTTTATCTTTTATTTTTTCTTTCATTTTTCATATAAATATATATGTGTGTGTGTACGTACCCGACAAAAAAAGACCATATTTGAGAAGAGATAATTGTGCTCAGGGACGGAGCCGTGGTTACTTGCCCCTGGTAGTACTTGGGACGTTACAGTTACTGAGTGGACTTCTCGTGCTGGTGGTGCCGTCCTACCCCAGGTAGGTGTCCCAGGACATCACACCTTTCACTTTAGCTTTCGCATATTTATTTATATATATATATATATATATATATATATATATGTTGTGATGTGTTCTATCCTCTAGGATGACTGTAGTGTGACATGTTGGTTAAATACAGTCGTGGTGGTCACAATCTTCAGAGTGGTTTCAGGCGTGAAATGAATTACACAAAAGGACAAGGCATGTTGGATGTCAACACAGAGATGGCGAGAGAGTGTGAAGCCGACGCCGATCAAGGCAGATCTGTCCAGGGTTGTCCGTCAATCATCGTGTCTCACTGATCTCTGTTTGAGCAAGAAGGGGCACACCTGGTAACCTCGACATGTTTTTAGAGACCTTTCTTCTGTCTGGCGCCGGCTGTCACTCAATTAAAATTTGTAATATTAAAAAATAAATAAAGCTTCCAGGGCTAAGTTTATTTTTCAAGTTTTTATTTTCAAGCTTTCGGACTTGTCAGTCCTTCAACAGGAGTATCACGATAATAAATTGATGATATATACTTTTTTTTTTTTAAATAAAGAAGGCATCTCCTGACCACGAGCACATGTGCTTTTTAGATGGCAGAGCGCCATCTAGTGGAGCAAAAATAAACTAAATATGTGCTCGTGGTCAGGAGATGCCTTCTTTATTTTTAATATCATCACCTGACCCACTTATCTTTTATTTTTTTCTATTGTTTTTTCATATACTATTTTATATACAAATTATAATTTACATATTTTAAATATTTATGATATTGGAAGGGGGAGAAAAATATATTACATTCTTTGTGTGTTAAAAACAATTTTTGAAAATATACGTGCGTTGTGGATGATGCGTGCTGGTTGAATTATATCTCGAGATTTCAAATTAAATTTAATAAATTAGTGAACTATTGTGATATATATAGAAGACTGTCTACATCTATGGGGTAGTATTTGTTCATATTGATTCGTATGTTTCTGATATTTCAATGCATCTGTTTATGCTTTTTTGCCGTTTGGTTATCATATATTCTATTAAAAGTATTTGGTATGTAAGTATATGGATATTATCATAATACACTATGGGTTGAGATAAGTTAAAGGTATGGTCTGTTTTTTTATTTATGTGTTGAACTATTAAAGATCTTGAATCACTCTCTCTCTCTCTCTCTATTTTTAATATTCCTATTATGTTCAGATATTCTATTATGGAATTTTCTCCCAGTCTCCCTTACATATTTATAACTACAGTTGTTGCAAGATATGGAGTAGATAGCTTCTTTTCTATTAAGTGTAATATTGGATTGATTCTTTGTAAATGGATTTCTAATCATATTGCTTAAATTTGGAGAATTATTGTACATAGTTTTGATACCATATTTTCTAAGTGTTCTAGCTTTGGATACTGATTGAAAGGAATACGGGATGATGCATAATGCTTTATAAATTTCTGCTTTTGGGTTATTGATTTGGTATTTTCTGCAGTTTGATTAAAATGTCGTAGAATGAAGGATTTTGGGTAACCTGATTATGATAAGGTTTTAATAATATTTTGCGTTTTAATTGAGGTAAAGAACAATGTGTGAATATTCTTTTAGATAATGTTTTTATAGTATTGATCTTATGGCTATGAGGACAGAGTGAAGAATATTTAATATAGTTCGGGATAAAGGATGGCTTATAATATACACCTGTATTTAATTTATCTTCTATCCTCATGATTTTAATATCTAAAAAGGGGAGGAAACCATTATTCTCTTTTTCTACTGTAAAATTAATATTTGTACGGTAACTATTCAAGGAGTCTGGGATATGAGAAAGCTGGCTGTCTGTACATATGCAAAAAATATCGTCTATATATCTTCTATATATAATAATGTCTTCAGGGTATAGAGATGTAATCCACGTGTCTATAGCAGGCATAACTATTACAGAATAAAATAAACTTTTCCCTCAGCGAATTGTCTTTTATTAATAACTATTACAGCTTAGGGGAGGATAACGGGCTTTCCATGAGGGAACCTTTATTTATATTTATTCACAATTATTTTATTATTAACCCTATATGATCTTATGTGAATGTTTGATAAATCAGTTTCAATATTTCAAGGGTGGCTGGGTGCTTCAGTCCTGGTGAGAAACGGCGGCAAGAAGTCCCGGATGACAGTCCACACCATGGCCATCAAGTCACCGCCCTCTGACCCATGTACAGACAATGTATATTTTTACCAACAGATTTATATAATACAAGTTCTGCTCGTTGTTATTACAATAAATATTTTATATGGCTTCTCAAATACTCTCTCTTCTTTATTCATACATTTATCATTAAATAACCATATTTATTCATATTTATATTTATTATGTATTTAACCTTATATAATCTTATATTAATATTTGAAACTATTATAGACTCGTGTGATTCTTTTGAAAAATAAACAATTTCTACTGCCCTTACTGCAATGGAAAAATTAAAGGGATTCCATTGCAGTAAAGGCAGTAGAAATTATTTATTTTTCAAAAGAATCAAACCCGTCTATAATAGTTCAAATATTCATAACAGATGGGGCGCTGATGCATCATAATAATCTTATATGGACATTGTAATAAATCGGTTTCAATCTCAATCTCTCTCTCTCTCTCTCTCGCGGTGCGAGGTTTGACGAGGGTATGAAAAATTACAACCGCCTCTAGAGAGAATAAGAAGAAAAAAAATTGTTTTTAAGGGGGATTCCCATGGATCATAAGAAGAGGAAGCTTTCGCCCTCTACTCAACAGGCTCGTAGGCCGCGGCCTGGCACCTCTCACCAAACCAACGCCACCCAGGACAGGGTAGCCATGCAACCTCAGCCACCGAAGAAGCATGCTGTGACACAGCTGAAAACCAATAAACAGCAGCAAGCCCTGAGCAAGTCCAGGTCAGCTGCAGCCACCTTTGACCAGTGCTGCTTTGTTAAGTGGCGCCCTGATCTATCTCCAGTGTGTTGAATATATGAATTCAATTTTAGACTTTAATATTTTATATAATATTGTCACTGAATAATTATTTTAAATATTCTGTGGTATATCATCATTAATATTTCCATAGTTATCACTCCTCACTATTCTTATATATTATTACTTGTAAAATAAATGGAAAGATATAGTTTTGCATAAATAAACTATTTTCAATTACTAAAATCGTATGTATTAATTTCTAAAATAATATAAAACCCTAAAACCTTTCTAACAGTGGCAGCATAAAGCGTGGTTATAACTTAAAATCTAAAATCGTAAAAATAAAAATGGCTGCTGTTATGGAAGATATTTCGATTATAGATAAATTAAAAGACTCTGAAAATTTTGATATTTGGAAATTTCAAATTAACATTATTTTTAAAGCTAATAATTTAATTGAAATAATAAATGGTAAATTGTGTTTTAAAGATCAAAAGGATGAAAAAGAATAAAACGTATGGATAATAAAAGATGCTAAAGCCCAAAAATATATTATTTCGAGCATCGGTAAAACGATATTAACACACATAATACATTGTGAAAATGCCAAATCAATGTATGACACCATATGCAGAATATTTGAAAGAGATGATGAACAATTAAAATGTAAGCTGCTACAAGAATTTCACACTTATAAATTTGATAAAAATGTAGACCTTGTATCCAACATAAGTAATTTAAGAAATTTGGCTTTTAAACTCAATAATCTAAAACAGAACTTTGATGACAATATTGTTATTTCAAAGATTTTAACAATTTTGCCAGAAGAATATAATTATTTTTGTACTGCTTGGGAGTCAACTGGAAAAGATGAAAAAACTATTGAAAATCTAATATCGAGATTGACCACTGAAGAAATAAGAAGAAATAGACAGAGCCAACCAGAAGACCGAGTGGCTATGAATGCAACAAAACAAAAGGTATGTTTTACTTGTAATAAACCAGGACATATATCTAAAAATTGCACCCAAAGAAAATTCTGCAAATTTTGTAAAAAAACTAACCATGGAGAAAAGGACTGTTTCTTTAAGAACAACAGTAAACCTGCTGCTAAAGTAAACAAAGAACAATGCAGAATATGTAAAAAGTTTAATCATAAAGAAAAAGATTGCTATTTCAGGAACAAAGAAAAGCAACCTCCCATTGCTTTCATTGCTGAACAAAGAGAAGAATATGATAGAAGATCATCAGTCACTTTCATTGTTGATAGCGGATCCACCTGTCACATGATTAATGAAGAAAAGTTGCTTGATCATCAAAAAAAGTGTGATGTGAACATCAATGTTGCAAAAAAAAAAGAAGGTATGAGAGCAAAAACTTCAGGACAATTTAAGGGGAGACAATGTAACCTAAATGAAGTAATATTTGTGCCTGAATTATCAAAAAACCTTTTGTCAGTGAGCTCAATTGTTAACAACGGAGGAGAAGTAAATTTTAAAGGTGATAAAGTGACAATTTTGAAAGATGGAAAAAAAGTTCTAGAAGGAGATCAACTTGAAAATGGACTTTATGCTGTAAATATTGAACAACATTTTTCAAAGAAAAATGACTCAAACCTTACCTTACCAAGTGAAAACAAAACCCAAGAATGGCACAGAAAATTGGGACACATTGGAATGCAGAATCTAAGAAAACTTGAAAGTTTGGTTGATGGTATGGAGCTTAACAAATTGGAAAAACAGGAAAATGATGTGTGCGAAATTTGCATCATGGCAAAGCAAACTAGGAAGTCATTTGGAAATGAAAGATCTAGAGCTACCCGACCTTTGGAAATTGTTCATACTGATTTGTGCGGCCCAATAGAACCCTTAACACATGATAATAAGAAATATATAATGACATTTTTGGATGATTATACACATTTCTGTTATGTGTATTTGCTCAGCAATAAATATGAAGCAAAAGAATATATTAAAGAATATGTAAATGAAGTAGAAAGATTTTTAAATGCGAAAGTGTCAAAATTAAGGTGTGATAATGGCGGTGAATATGCCAATACGCAAGTTAAAGAATGGTGCAAAATGAAAGGAATAATACTTGATTTTACAATTCCAAATACTCCACAATTGAATGGAAAAGCAGAAAGGTTGAATCGAACTCTGATTGAAAAAACCAGAGCACTTTTGCTGGATTCCAAATTAAATAAGGAAATGTGGGGAGAGGCCACAAGAGTCGCTGCCTATTTAATCAACAGAAGCCCTTCAAATACAGTACAAACAACACCAGCACAGATGTGGTTTGGAAGTAAGCCTAATCTTTCTAATGTAAAATTATTCGGGAGTGAAGTGTATGTCAAAAAATTGGGAAACCTAAAAAAATTGGATAGTAAAAGTGAAAAATATTCACTTATCGGATACAGTGGAAATGGATACAGATTGTGAGACATGCAGAAAAGAAGGATTATAATTGCAAGAGATGTGGTGTTGACAGGAAAACTAACAAATGAAATGACCAGTGTCATTCAGCCAAGATACAGAGAAGATCTGGATTCTGAAATAGAGGAAAGTCAAGACACTAAAATGGAATTGGATACCCATGATAAACCACAGAACTCGACCAATTCAAAATATATGTTAAGGAATAGAGAAAATATCAATAGACCTGAAAGACTAAAAGATTATGAAGTGTTGAATTCTGTTTCTGAAGAAATAGGATTGTTAACATACAATGAAGCTGTAACCGGAGTAGACAAAGAAAACTGGGAAAAAGCAATACAGGAAGAAAAAGATTCATTGAAGAAAAATGAAACTTGGGATTTTGTAAAAGCTGAATGTGTGAAAGAACTCATTTATATAAAAGCACTTATTGAAGAACTTACAAATGAAACCATACTTGCTAAACTAAATATTGACAACCAAAGTGCAATGACTTTAATGAAGACAGGACAAATGAACAGAAAGACAAAACATATAGATGTTCGATATCATTTTTTGAAAGATCAGATAAGAGAAAATGTTGCTGTTCAGTTTTGCCCAACCCAAGACCAAGTTGCTGATATCCTAACCAAGCCTCTGCCAAAGGAAACTTTTGAAAAACACAGATCTTCACTGCTACAGATGTTTTGATAGAGTAATTAAAACTCTAAAACATGAATTCAAGAAGAAGTGTTGAATATATGAATTCAATTTTAGACTTTAATATTTTATATAATATTGTCACTGAATAATTATTTTAAATATTCTGTGGTATATCATCATTAATATTTCCATAGTTATCACTCCTCACTATTCTTATATATTATTACTTGTAAAATAAATGGAAAGATATAGTTTTGCATAAATAAACTATTTTCAATTACTAAAATCGTATGTATTAATTTCTAAAATAATATAAAACCCTAAAACCTTTCTAACACAGTGGACTATATCAAGGCCCTGGAGGAAAAGCTTGGAAAATCTTCGGTGTTCCAAATGATGAAAATGTCCGGCCAGGTACTGGTCGGGCTGGCGAGCGTCAATATGGCGGAGCGCCTGGTTGAGGAGAGCCTCACCATTGGGACCACTCTCCTGAAGGTATGTCCTTATAAGAAACGGGCGGAGGAGAAAACATTTGGGAATATTCCAATTGCTATCAGGGACGAGGACGTCGTCGCGGCGCTGAGGCCCTACTCCAGGGTGGTTTCCCTGAACCACGAGATCGTGACCAGCGGCAGATACACCTGGACTACCGGCAGCAGCGAGGCCTTTGTCCTTCTGAATGAAGGCCTAAAACTCCACCAGCTCCCTGCTAAGCTGGTTATTGCCTCCAAAGGAGAGTCGACCCCCGCCTACATCACCTACGGCATTGAATGTGGCAAATGCCACCGAAAGGGACACCGGCGAGCTTCCTGTCCCTTGAAAGCCCATGAAAGTCGTCCTGCCCATCTTCAGGACACACGGAGTGGACCGGTGCCTCCATTCTCCCAGCCCACGACCTCCACAAATTCCACAGCGAGGGGTTCTGATACCATCCAGAAGACCCCCTTGGTACTTTCCAGCCCTGCTGCTGAGAACTGTTCCGTTCCTCCCCAGATGACTCCATCTGCTGAGCTTTTTGTATCGGTGCCGTCTCTGCCAGCGCCGTCTCGACCGCTGCTGTACCAACAGAGGTATCTTCCAAAGAGACTTATTCAAAGAATGTACCAACCATCCAATCCACAATACCAAAGCTCCAAGAGAAACAGCCTCTACAGACCACTTTACAACAGGTAGAGGAGCTGTTCGAAAGCTTGAATGCCAACACCATCCTAGAACCTCTTTATAAAGGCTTTTATAGGGAGGAGATTGAAGACACTGTTGTCTCCCCTTCTAAAAGGGAGGACGTCTTCAAGTACCAGACGCCTGAGCAGAGGTCTGTTCTGAAGCTATTCCTCGACATGGCAATAGCACATGTCGGGGAGATGTCCAATCTACGCGGAACGCTGTTCGACTTCAGGACGGAATGTGACATCATACAAGACGACCCTCAGTGGGATTCGTCTGAGGAAAATAATATTTAAGTTTATTATTTTTCTTTTTTAAATATTATTAACCCTATATAATTTTATATGTACGATTAATAAATATGTTTCAATATCTCAAACTCTCTTTCTCTCTCTTCAGTTAAGAAATTTCACGTAGAATTCTCTAATTCAAATATTAATGAAAAAAGAGGCATCTTCTTATCGTGTAACTGAAAGTTTCTGATGGCTTGTGTCATCTATCGGAATAAACATCGTTGATTTTTAATTATTCCAAAATTGGCCAAATACCCATTCTTTATTAATCAAGAAACGCTAACCAAGTAAAATTGATTAATCAAGAATGAGTATTTGGCGAATTATGGAATAATTAAATATCAATGAATAGTTGATGTTTATTTCGATAAATGGCACAAGACATCAGCTACATTCAGTTTTACGAGAAAAAATGCCTCTTTTGCCTATATTTATCCACCTTATCCCAGTACAATATCACATTTGTGCTATGTTTTCACATAATTCGAATATATATATGTCATAATATATGCTCTTCCAGGATTAATAAAACAAACCAACAGCCAACGAGAGAGAAATGGGCCGCTAAAGCGAGACACTTTAGACAACTAACTAACGACCATTTTTTGGCCACATTCCTGAGGGGGGCGTCACCACCTGGCGATTATCCTGGTTATCCCCCCCCCCCCCCCCCCCGGTTGTGTACACAGGGAAAACAGTCGTCCAGCAGATAACGTCTCGTTCGCTCTCTCGGCTGGCTGGCTGGATGATTGCTCTAACAACTCGTCGTGTGATTATTTCTCTCCTCACCACATTTACCACTAAATTGTCATATCGAAAGTCGACAGGATAAGACCTGACCGGGAAACAAATCCCTCATATACCAGAGTATGAAGAAAACAAGAAGCAATACCACGATGATCGAACAAACCCACGACCAAGTTCCACAAGAACCAACGACCGACTCTACTGTAGCCGCTTCCCTTCGAACTCTCACCCTCTGTCTCGACCAACTTTTAAACCGTGAGTCTGAAGAAACAATCACCTACGACGGAGATGAACCTGCCGCACACTTCTTCTCACAACTTGAGTCTCAGCCGAACTTCCACAACTTAGAGCCAGCACGCCAAGCTCGAAAGGCTCTATCATCACTCAGAGGCGAACCTCGCAAAATTGCACAAGACTTAGCGCTACTCAATAAGACTTATGAAGAGGTCAAAGAGTCACTCTGCGCCGTCTATCCCCGACGCCCTAGCTTCACCCTTCAAGAGTTCTATGAACTTAAATGCACGTCGATGGCCGAGATCGAGACCTACTACAAGAACAAGGTCCGAATAGGATTGGCGATCAACCTCCCTAAGAGTGCCATCGTGCAAGCACTATCCAACGGTGTGCCACGTAACTATGGCATCCTTTTAAAGATGGCACAACCCTCGGGACCAGAAGAATGGTTGTGCTTAGCCCAACAGCTGACCTACGAAGGAGATAACACCAGCACTAAAGCTGCCCAACAACGATCACCGCGCCAGAGCAGAACACCTTCCACCACCGTGGACAAGACCCCACCATATCCTTGCCGTTACTGTGGCGGACAACACTGGCACGCACAGTGTCAGCAGCGAGGGCCCTACCAGCGGACTTTTCGGACCTTTACACCTGCGGTCCACAGCGTCGAGCAACCCCAAAGATCGACTGGGCCTGCAGGTGTCTACGAGACCGCAGCAACGACGAGCTCGAGAGAAACCAAGTAATGCCAGCTTCGGCAGCAGAACTCCTCCGAAGCTCAATGAACCTACCTGCACCCTAAACCAGCATACGCCTGTAAGTGCAATTATATTAACCCCTATCATTCATTCTTTAAAGATGCCATTCCTAATTGACTCTGGAGCCAATGTTTCCATAATTAGTTTAAACCAATTTGAATATATTAAAAATGTTAATAGTTTCATTTTTTCCACCCCTATTAACAATGATGTTATTATCCGTACTATATCTAGTCATGCCAAACCAATCGGATTAGTTACCTTACCAATACAATTTAATAATTTTAATTTTAATGAAACATTTTATATTTTAAATTCACCCCTTGAACATGGTATCCTATCTATTCATGTTATGCAATTCTTAAGATTAACAATAGATTTTCATATTCAATTGATACTTCAAAATAGTGTTCCAGTACCTAAACATTTGTACCATTTTGTTTGTGACCTTCCCACTTGTAAGCACGGCTCGCGAATAATAACTTCTAACCCTAAACGACCCATAATTCACTCGGTTATCTTAGGCGTTGACGATTTTCAACCTCCACGTGAGCCTTACTTACAAACAACCCTTAGTAATATTTATCAACCTTCCCCTGAATGCCCCTCTCACCCTTACAACCTTAATAGCATTCCTACCAGCCCATGCGCCTCTAGAGAATTAATGATTAAAGAATTTATCGAACAACGCCCAGAACTGACTATCCCTTATCAGCAATTATTGTATTATTTTAAAGATATTTTCCCTATCAATAAATTCAATGTATTACCACTCAACATAACCCCTGTAAAACTCAAAATTATTTCTGATAAGGTTATTTCCCTCCGACCATACCGAACTCCCTATGCCTACCAGAAGGAAATTCAGGACCAGATATCTCAACTTCTAAAACATGACATAATCACCCCCTCCTCTAGCCCATATTCCTCTCCTGTGACACTCGTTCGCAAACGCGATAACACCATGCGTCTCTGCATTGACTTCCGTCGCGTGAACGAACTAGTACCCTAGGATTTGCATCCTTTGCCATTGATAGAAACGGTACTGGATAACCTGTCGAAAGCCAGAGTATTTAGCACCGTTGACATAAGCAATGCATACTATCAAATCCCCATCGCGGAGGAGAGTCAACCACTACTCTCTTTCGTGACTCAACAAGGGCAATATAATTTCAAACGCTTACCCTTTGGGTTCAAATCAGCACCCCAAATTTTCGAACGTGTGATTACCCAGTTGATCCACAAACACCACCTCTCTTTCATAGCCCATTATTATGACGACTTCGTTATTTTTTCTGACTCCTCAGAACAACACCTTACGCACTTTCGACTTTTCTTTAAAATCTGTTTAGAGGAAAATCTCCAACTTAACCTTTAAAAATGTAATTTTTATCAAAATGAAATAGATTTTCTCGGCTACCACATCACCGCAGGGACTTACACACCTAATATTAAAAATACCGAAATCATCAACGCTATTAGAACTCCTATCAACGTTAAAACCCTACAATCATTTTTAGGAGCCGTCAACGTATATCATAAATTCATCCCAGAATATGCTAGACTTCGCCACCCCTTAAATCAATTACTAAAAAAGAACGCCAAATGGCTTTGGAGCCCGAATTGTCAACAAGCCTTTGATAAATTGAAGCAACACCTCGCAACACAACCTGTGTTACATCTATTTCAAGAAGGGCTCCCATGCCAGGTCTATTGCGACGCTTCCACGCAGGGCATCGCAGGTGTACTCAAACAAGTACATCCTGACGGTAACATCTACCCTGTACAATATTACAGTCGCGCGTTGCGTTCCTATGAGCGTAATTACACTATATCTGAACTGGAGTGCTTAGCCATTGTAGAGTGCATTGACAAATTCCGAGTGTACCTCCTAGGTACAAGGTTTGTCATCTACTCGGATCATCACGCCTTACAATGGCTAAAGACCATAAAAGACCCCACCGGACGCCTCTTTCGTTGGAGCCTTCGACTCTCAGCTTACGACTATGAGGTCAAATACCTCAAGGGCTCGCGTCAGTACGAGGCGGACCTACTCTCCCGTAACCCTTTCTGCGGATTCCTATCCACAGGTCAAATAAAAGATCATCAGGGCGAATTACGGAGGGACACAAGGTATATCCTCAATGACAAGGACCTTATGACCATCATACGACGGGGTGTCACTAAAATAATTGTTCCACCATCACTCCGTGGCACCCTACTACAACGAGCCCATCGCGATTTCAATCACCCCGGCATTTCGCAGATGACCAGACTGATCGCAGCCCAATACTATTGGGACGGCATGACAAATGACATCAAGACACATGTAAGAACCTATTCAGTATGCCAATTGGTCAAACCACCAAAAGGACCTATCTACGGAGAATTGGGACAACTCCCCCCAGCGGTCCTGCCGTACGAACTAGTGTCACTAGATACTATTTCTGGATTCGCGAAATATGGGAATTCTCAGACCTTCTTACATGTCGTAGTGGACCATGCCACACGGTACGCGTGGGCATTTCCATCGCGGTCCACCAGCATTCTCACCTATACCCAAGTGATTAAAAAGGTGATGCAGTTTGGTTCGCCTAAACGACTTTTGACGGATAGAGCTCCTGCCTTCACCTCTCCGAAATTTCGTAGATTTTTGATTAGACATAACATTGGCCAACTTCTCACGACAAGCAACAACCCTCAGGCCAACGGATTAAGTGAACGACTAAACGCCACGATTACTGGCAAACTTAAACTGTTGCGCCTCCAACAACCTAAGACGGCCTGGACCAAACTACTACCTCAGGTCCTTCAGGCTTATAACCATACCCCACATTCGGTGACCGGGTTTCCACCGTCATACCTTTTGTTAGGTAGTTTCCCGCTACAACTATCCGAGCATGTACAAAACTACCCAAAAATCGACGACGCCAGAGAATTGGCCTATCAAAGGACACACGAACGACACTTACGCGACAAAGCGAGATTCGACCAAACACATAGACCTTCCGATTTTGAAGTAGGCGATCTGGTTTTGGCAAAAACACACCACCATCCAGACACTGGTAAACTGGCACCTTTCTTCTCAGGACCTTATGAAATACTGGAGATAATTTCCCCTCAAATCGTACGGATCAACCGCTCCAACCGACCTCTAAGTCGTGAGACAGATACAATTCATGTCAACAAATTAAAACACTATACGGAAAACGAACAATTTATTTCACCG
This sequence comes from Cordylochernes scorpioides, assembly GCA_030710605.1. Taxonomy (NCBI): domain Eukaryota; kingdom Metazoa; phylum Arthropoda; class Arachnida; order Pseudoscorpiones; family Chernetidae; genus Cordylochernes; species Cordylochernes scorpioides. Next base: position 44,176,570 of record CP092883.1, read on the forward strand.
CCCGTAAATGATCGAGACCAACCCAAAAATAACTTCAATTTCCCATATAAACACTTCAATCACACTCTAATCCATACTAAAACGGCTATTAACTCACTAAAGCAACATGACTACACTCACAATCAAGATGATAAAAGATATTTGAACCACTTATCCCCTGAAATCTTTACCAATTACTAACCTGACAACGAGACTTTACGAACCCAGTAGTATCTAAATAATTAAGGTAGAGTGGCCCAAAGCAAGTTTCCCCTCGCTCTGTCCGCCTATATTCTACCTTTGCATCTAAAACTATTTTATCTTCGAAAATTAAATATAAGTCCATTCGACTTCCTCACCTACACACGGGACTTTTCCCCTCGGACTCGCTACACAAGTAACTACATAGATAAGTTAGATTGGCCCAGGGCAAGTCTCCCCTCGCTCTGTTCGCCGAGGTTCTAACATTGTATGTAGTTTTATATTTACCTCAGTCCTGAGCTCACACAATTGTCAACCTCAATCTCATTTCTCGTACTCTACACTTATAGCATAGAAAGCCCATGACAAGTTTCCCCTTGCCATGTCCGCCTGAAAAATATCTTAAAGTGTAGAGTTCCCCAGTCTTAATGATCTTCAGAATTTCACCATATGTATGTGACTCTTTTTCTCGTTGTTCACACTCCTCCATATCACTTCCCTTATAGTACATTAGATTTTGTTGTATATAGCCTTTTATAACCTTGATATTTTCAAAGATTTCCTTAAATGTCAAACTCCCCGGTGTTGTAAAACTGCTTGTAAATAATATTTACTTGTGTACTATACAATATTTTATTTACATAAAACTATGTCACCATTACCTTAACTAATTTTAACTGTAAAATTATTTTCTCTATTCCTGGCTTCACCAGCTTTAAATATACTTAAACTATGTTCAGCCTTCTTCAACGGGGGCCATATGTCATAATATATGCTCTTCCAGGATTAATAAAACAAACCAACAGCCAACGAGAGAGAAATGGGCCGCTAAAGCGAGACACTTTAGACAACTAACTAACGACCATTTTTTGGCCACATTCCTGAGGGGGGCGTCACCACCTGGCGATTATCCTGGTTAGCCCCCCCAGTTGTGTACACAGGGAAAACAGTCGTTCAGCAGATAACGTCTCGCTCGCTCTCTCGGCTGGCTGGCTGGATGATTTCTCTAACAACTCGTCGTGTGATTATTTCTCTCCTCACCACATTTACCACTAAATTGTCACATATATATATATATTTTTATTTTAGTTACACATTAAATTCATTTTATGTAGGTATAATCAATTTTAATAGTTAAATCTCAATGTATCTGACACACACAATTAAACCAAAGAAAGGTATCTTTACCTAATATATATATACACAGTTTTCTTATTGTATTTAAAAAAAAATATTCTATTTGGATAATATATTATAACTAGAATCACACACACACTAGGACACATTATAGTAAAAAAATAATTATTTATCCTGGCAACACATTCATGCACTGTGGAGGCATTACAAATTCGTAATATTGTTTTATTTACTAATCCATGAATAATCCATGGCTACGTGACCTACGGCATCAAGTGTTCCCTGTGTTACAAGCAGAGACACAAACGCGCAAACTGTCCTCGTAAGACTGGACTTCACGAGGAAAAGCTGGTCCTCCCTGTGGATGCTCCTGCTGCATGGAGCAACCCACACTCTACTTCGACCGCCCCTCCTCCAGTTGCAGTACAATCACCGGCTGTTACTGTGGTCGCAGATCCTCCTCCTAGCGACACAGTGAGAGCAGAAGAGGCGGTCAACCTGACCCTTTCTCCGCCTGAAAATCAGGGATAAAGTCAAGTGCCCGAATCTTTCCAATAACAGCGCAATATGGCTGAGATCCAGTTGTACACTCTCTTGAAGAACAAAAAGGGTTCAACAGCCATAGAACGTGACCAGAAGCTCTCACAGACAACGGAAAGATGGACCGGCTTATCTCACAATCAAGCGCCGAGCAGAGAATGTCCATTGACACCTTGGACATACGCTCAAGGCTCTTAAAGGGGGCAGCACCCTGTATAAGAAGCTGTCGCGTGCCAAGAACTCTCTCTGCTCGACACCCTAAATGAACTTCCGAATTACTACCTGAACACGTGCGGCATCGCCGCTCTTCGACGAAGAATCCAGGTCTACTATTTTCTCAAAGAGCATGAGCATCATTATTTGTCAAAGAAGCTATGATAACATAAGAATCGAGTAGGTCACTCCTTGATTGGACACGGACACCCAAAAAGGTCCGCCCTCTCTGACGTCACCATTAGCATATAAGCTGGGTTCCTTCTGAGCCTACAGCGAAGAGCTCAGTATAGACCAGGTCACCATGCTGCATTATTAACCAGCGTTTCCAGGACTCCGCGATTTTCAAGATATATATTCAGGCTATAGGTTTAATAATAAAGGAATCTATTCTTGCAACGTTCTATCTAATTATGGTTTTAATAATTAAATTAGTGTTAATAAATAGGCAATTACATATTAGCTCTCAATACACACTTCGTACTATGATCCATATATCTCTGAATATATTGAATTTGCGCTTTTTTCAGCGATGATGAGTTTGAATTCCTTTAGAGCATCCATAATATCGTGGTAAATTAAATATATTAAAAAAATATATTTCATGTATAACGAATGAAAAAATTAAGACGCGAATGTTTCTATTCACAAATAGATAAAACTTCTACTGTCCTTACTCCGATGAAAAAATATTGGAAGGGCTAGGCTCATCGGTGGTGAACCTTCCCAGCAGTTTCGCCTATTTAATCCACCAGACCGCTTCTTTATAGCTCTAATACTGTATTGGATCAATCTGTGTTATTTAGTTTGTTTTATTTGTGAAGAGAAACATTCGCGTCTTAATGTTTTCATTCATTATATATAGATGGCGCTTTATAACTTTGTAAATATTTGATGTGTTGAAATAACAAACTAAACTATTATAAATAGAGTAGATTACTCCTAGAGAGAGAGACTTAAAGACATCTCTCAAAATACTGAATATTAAAGTCAATATTGTTGGGTATTATTTATGTTTATTGATATAGAGTTTGTATAGAAATTCTTGTAATAAGTTAAATTGTCCAGGTAAAATGGATTTTACATTGTTGTAAGACCTACTGAAGGACCTTTTGGCCTGAAATCTAGCCAACAAAGAATTTATTGAATAATATTTTCATATTAAAATAATATATTTTATCGAAGCTTTTATCATTCTAGAGACAACCCTACCAATATATATTGCCACGTCGAAATTTAGGGAAGACAAACTTCAGGACGACACAACGATTTATTTAAGGCAAGAACAAACTCTGAATGATAAACAAAAGATAAGGAATGAGGGAAGTTTACAGAGTAAATATCGAAATTGATAATCTGGTATTAAAATAAATAAATACTTCGCTACATAGCTTATTCCCTATGAGAGCTGTGACCCACAGCTTGCAATTACTGTAGTTACCGGCATGGAACTGACGTGCTTCTGCCAAGGACTCCATCGAAGTGTTGGAACTTTGTCCCTAGTACCTTGGCGTCCTTTTTCTTGCGGCGTGAAGAGCGGGTTTGTCGACGTACCGTCTATAGGGACATCGTCATCTTGGAGAGTAGTCTTGACTTTGACACGGCGATGGAATCCTGGAGCCAGTCTCTGAAAATATAGATCACAGCACCCATGGACTCTAGGTCTTCTCGGCGATCTTTATTTTGTCTTCCCTAATTTACCCAGCATCTTCACCAAAATGCCACGTGGAGAATTAGAAAAGACAAATTTCAGGATGACACACCAATTTATTTAAGGCAAGAACAAACTATGAAGGATAAACAAAAGATAAAGAATGAGGGAAGTTTACAGAATAAAATCGAAATTGATAATCTGTTATTTAGATTAAAAAAAATACTTCGCTACAATATTTTTTCATCGCAGTAAGGACAGTAGAAGTTTGATTTATTTGTGAAAAGAAACATTCGCGTATTAATGTTTTCATTCGCTATATATAGATAGCGCGTTATTGCTTTGTTTTAATATACGTATATATATATCACAAAATTTTATAATTATATTCCAACGTAGTAATCGAAGATTTGAGAAGTTATTGTCGCGAGCTAATCCTTGATCTTCTCTCTATACACACTATATCTTGGAGCGTTTGACTTTAAATGAAGAAGCTCTCAGTAATTACATCAGAATTTCTAATGAGGCCTCGATTGGATCAACAAAGGGGACAATCTGAGCTAAATTGGCAGGACATCCACTGGACAGCTATTGCTAAGGAACACGACGTATTGAATGCACAAATTGAATTGCCTTTTACAATACTTGTATGAGGAATAAATTAAAGCAGCAATATATATCCATAGTATTTGTGGAAAATACATAAATTGTATATTTGATAGATTTCCATAGCTGGAGTAAACCTCCTTTTTGTGATTGGATGCTATATTTATGGCGAACTAAATAACTTGGACCCTATTTCTGCTCCGCGCTTATGGAACTGAAGACTTGAGGCGATGGCGTCGACCTTTCATATTAAATCTTACTTTTCCTTATTACTAATAATTGTATATAGTTGCGGAACTACTGGTTTCCTGTGCTGCTCTTTTCCTGTTATTGCACCTTGTACGGAGAATCTGTATAAGAGTAACGTCTTAATAAAGGCTGTGTGTGTGTGATAGATTTCCATATTGTTTTTATTTTTTTATTTTTAAAAATAAAGGGCTCAATGGTTGTTTTAGATATACAGTAGAACCTCCCTTTTGCAAACACCCCGCTAGCGGACACCTCTCCACAAAGGAAAGTTTTCATTTACAAAATTACCATTTTTTACTATTTAGCAACTCTTCAGTAAGAGGACACCTCTCCCTAAAGAACAATTTGACTCTGCAATTAGGTGTCCTTTACAGAGAGGTTCTACTATTTATATATAGCTAAAAAATAATGAAGAAAAAAGGGAAATATAATGCATAAGATAAGTTTATATTAATATTTTTGAGGTGAATATTATGAAAGTATCAATAAATATAAAAATTTATAAATTCAATTGCCATCGATCGTTAAAATTTTGTACAAATAAATTTACTGGAAATGTGTTTATTTTGATTGTAGAGATATTATTTGATGATATTATTTGAAAGAAACATATTGCCAGTTAATTAATTTGTACAAAATATTTAGATTGTTTAACAACAAGGTTTAACAACGGAACCAAGCATTTAAATCGGCTTTGACACGTCATGAGCATGTCTAAAAAACAAATAGGGTTATATTACAAGGTATATACCTGTATTTAACTTTTAAGATGGATATTATACACTAGCCAAACAAAAATTGCATAACTTATAAATACTTGTTTACATTTACTTGAATTAGTGAGCTATGTAATGTCAATGTGAAAATAATTGAACGACATTTCATAAAAGGTATAAAAATGTATTGAGATACAGCTTTTATCAATAATAGGTTAGTTGGGATTTTAATTATTATTCAATATACAGTTACGAGCGTCATGCGTTCTTCATCTCTTAATTCTTCAGTTTTCATCTCTGTCACCGTTTGCTTTTTTTTTTTTTTTTGGAATGGCGCTCTCCTATTGGTTGGCTACGATCACGCCACCTTTGCCCCCCCTCCCCGCCCCCCCTCCCCCATCATGCCCCCCCCCCCCCCCACTCGCTTTTTCGTTTTTGTAACTATTGTGTTGGAGCGGGTCGCTCCTTAAATAAATGCATATATTAGTCAATAACTAAATGGAATCCTCTCTTTCTTTTTCCCAGTAAGAGACGCCTACGGAAGCCAACAGTACATAGACAGATAAGGCACATAGGCTATAGTTATTAACTAATATATGCATTTATTTAAGGCGCCAATTTATAATTGTAACAAATAGTATTTGAATAAAAACATTCAATCGGGTAAAACACGGGCGTTTCCCGGGTCATTCGGCTAGTTATTAAATAAATTTGACCAACAATTACTTATCACGTGTATAAATTGACTGTATATATGTTACAAAAAATGCTATTTCATTTTGGAATTATACTTTTTAGAATAAAAACTACTCTATAGGGTTGAACACCACACGTCGCAGCTTTCCTTATAAAACCCATTGTTAACAATTAATAGGTAATCCCATAATATTATGTTCGAATAAATAAGCTTGAGGGATGAGTCTCTTTTAAAAGAGACTCATCCCTCAAGCTTATTTATTCGAACAAAACCCATTGTTGTTGTTTCCCGTTGGCCGGCTCAACTCAAATTCTTTTGTAGATATGTAAATAAGTACAGTAGAACTTGGATAATTCGAACTTCTTTAATTCGAAAACCTCTTTAATTCGAATATTTTCTTGGTCCCTAGAAGCCTTAAGCCTTCATTCAAAACATCTTTAATTCGAATTTTTGGATAATTCGAATTTTTTTATGGTCCCTTGGGGTTCGAATTATCCAAGTTCGACTGTATTTCATTTTCTTTATTCTTAAGCCTTATATCTGGCAATACTTTCTCAAATTATGATTCTTTATTATATTTTATTATTTTTACAACGACCGCAATAACAAAATCATAACAATACTCATGTATTCTAAATATAATCAGCACCATTATTGTGATTTCAGCGCCATTCTGTGTTGTGATCAAGTTCTATAGAGGGAATCGCTCACCTCTATTCTTGGTCGGCGGGGTTGAAGGTTCAAAGTTGAGATGTCGCTGCTTGTATCACTTTTAAAATATACGACGAAAACAGGAGGGAAAATTATATTTATTATCAATTAAGAAAATAGTAAAGTAATATTTAATGAATGATATATTTGTGACATTAACTTGTCTTCGTAGTTAATTAAAAAACTAACAACAACATTAAGCAGACTAAAACTTAATGTATTTATTATATTACAAACTAAAACAAGGTATATGAAGGGGTTATTCCTTTTGTTTATATGCGCCAACTTGGCTAATGATTATTATTGACTTTAATATTACTTTTATATTTACATCTCCCTTTTTTTTTTTTCAAAGGTTCAGCCGGGAGACTGGCTTGATGAGGCGTCCAGACTTTGTTCTTAAAGGGTGATGGTCAGTGGCCGGTAAAGTCTGTGATGGCTCCATGGGCTCCGTTGATGGGTGGGGTCCCTTGTCAGTCTTGTCCAGGAGAGTCGGCACAGGTGGGGGTGATGGGTGCTCACTTTCAAGTGGAGGAGGACCATTGTTCTCCATTTCCTTATGATAGTCCATGGATGAAGTTTGAGCCTCTGGCTCACCATGAAAGGGTCTCAAGAAGGCTTGATTACGACGCAATATCCTATCTTGAGATCTCACTGCATATGACCTAGGACTTAACTGCTTGACTACAGTAGCAGGAGTCCAAACTCTTTCACGCTCTTTCAAGAACACTGGTTGATTTTCAGAGAGTTGCTGATGTGATGTAGAATGCATATCACCATAAGATTTTTGTCTTGCGCGAGCGCGCGTTTCTAAGAATTTCACTAGTTTTCTCCAGTACAGATGGTTCCAAAAGATCTTCTTTAATTGGCAACACGGTTCTGGTTCGGCGACTGTAAAGTCGTTGCACAGGTGAACCTAATCCTTCTCTTGGGGTGTTTCGATAGTTCAACAGTGCCATTTGGATGTCTTCTTTTCCAATTGTACAGCCTTTTCGTACCATATAAATGCTTCTATCCACTCGTCCCATGCTTCTTTTGATGATTGCTCCAAAGGCTTAGGCGGCTTTAAGAATTGGTCAGCCATTTTGACACGAACACTAAATTATTTTAATTATTAATTTATGCGATTACCGCTGCCACCATGTGACATTAACTTGTCTTCGTAGTTAATTAAAAAACTAACAAAAACATTAAGCAGACTAAAACTTAATGTATTTATTATATTACAAACTAAAACAAGGTATATGAAGGGGTTATTCCTTTTGTTTATATGCGCCAACTTGGCTAATGATTATTATTGACTTTAATATTACTTTTATATTTACAATATTTAAATGTATTTACATTAAAAGAATCGGGGATTAGGGCAAATCTTCCCGTTCGAAAGTTGTTCACAAGTTCTTCTGTTTTTTTTTCCCCTCACTACAGCCGCTGCATCCCCGTAGCCGCCTCCGTCGGCCTCCCATTGGCTGCCTCGAACTCCTTCTTTTCCGACAATCAGCAAGTAATATTTCTATATCTCAATAATATTCCAAAATCATTAGAAATATTTTTTTTTTGTAATATATATATTGTGATTAGGAAATAAAGTAGGTGTAAGACCAGTTGCTTAGATGGTGGTTGTTTGGATCCTGGGGTGCTCCTCCGCATTATTGGGAAAGACTCGCTAAGCCAACTATACCTAGAATTCCAAGAGTGAATTACTTAGAACCATCGAAATATACCGAACATTTTATGGTTCCTCTAGCCAGATGGATGAACACGGGTGTAACGGATTCGGTATGAAAAGAATATATTCACTCTTGATGAAAAGATTGCGTTTTGAAAAATTGGATATCTTGAATTTTTTTATGATAAATAGTAAGGAATTCGGAAAGCCTATGCAAATCCAAGATTATAACAAAGAAGAAATTATATGATGAGGCATAAAGAAAAGATTTATGCAGATTAAGTTCAAACCTAGGTATAGCGCGTTAAGTATTAAATATTGATATTATAAGCAATTCTAGAAAATATATTTTAAATAAAGAATGGAGCGGGTTTTCTGGGATCTGAGCGGCCGCCCTTTTAAAGGCTGATTTTAGTGAATCATTGAGTTTAAAAAATAAGGGCAAAAATGGTGTTTTATTAATTTATTATTTGATATTATTAGGGTTCGTTCCTGGTATTCAAAAAGTAAAAATACGTGTCGATCAGTTATATTTTTCAATTTATCAAACAATTTGGCCGATTTATCTCTGATTCTGGTAAAGCGCCATCTAGCGAATAAAATTGTAACTAAAATCAATTGCTAATTTTAAATTATTTGCCCTTAAAGTTTCCATTACATTTTGAACACAATGGTGTTTACCGCATTGCTCTAGCGCAAATATTCGCGGAGTTATTAATTTTTAAAGTTGTGTAAGACTTTTGGATCACCCTGCACATTATGGTAAAAGATATGATTATGATATTTGTGGTTTGTGCCTTTGTGTAGTCGTTTTAGTAGTCATATGATATTTTATTAATTTATTGAATAACAGTATTCCTGATGAGGGATACTCTTCTGAACTGGTAGAATTTGTCAGGTTTGAGAATTAGTTCAAATATATATACAAATGTGTGCAGAATACACACACATAAATCTTTATTAAGATCACAGGTCTTATTTCAATTCACCACAGGAAAGAAGTATAGATGGAGCTCATAAACTCAAGGCAGCGCAGAGCCCAACAACCTCCAGGTCCGACGCATGTCCAGTGGCCAAGCATAAAATATACACACACATATACAGCCTCATAAGACCACCGGTCTTTAACATATTCACCACAGAAAAGAAGCATAGATGGGGCTACTAAACTTCAGGCAGCGCAGAGCCCAACAACCTCCAGGTCCGACGCATGTACAGTGGCCAAGCATAAAATATGCACAAACACATATACAGCTTTATTAAGACCACCGGTCTTATACAGATTCACCACAGGAAAGAAGCATAGATGGAGCTCATATACTTCAGGCAGCGCATAACTCAACAGCCTTCAGGTCCGACGCATGTCCAGTGACCAAACATAAAATATACACACACGTATACCGCTTTATTAAGACCACCGGTCTTATACAGATTCACCACAGGAAAGAAGCATAGATGGAACTCCTATACTCCAGGCAGTGCAGAACCCAACGGCCTCCAGGTCCAACGCATGTCCAGTTACCAAACATAAAATATACTAAATTAAGCCGAATTAAGTAAAAATTTATTTGATGCAACAAATTCTTAATAAAGATTTATTTTCGAACATAATAGGCTATAAATAATTTAAATAAATCTATATATAAAAACTACACTCCATAAAATTCTACTTCATAATCCATAAATTACTACACAATCAATTGTTTAATTAAAAAGGCATATATTGGATCAAAATATCATTTATTTTACCAATATTTGAGTTGGCTAAACGCCAACCTTAATAAAGGTATTATAACATTATAAAGCCTTGATAAAGGTTGGCGTTCAGCCAACTGAAATATTTGTAAAATAAATTATATTATGATCCAATATATGCCTTATTAATTAAAGATTTATTTATGGGTTGCTCTATTTTCAAATTAATTGTTTATTAAATCATCAGAAAACTAATTATAATAAAAATACATTAATAAAATAAATTCCTATTTCAAAGTAGATTTTTAATTATAGAGAGATTGCTCTCGAAATTGAACAAAATGTAGAGATATTAAATTTGATGGAAACTTAGCGAAGATATTAAACAGCCAAGAAGGGAGAGGAGATGGTCCTTGGTCTCATTAGATACCGGCCAAGACCTGGTGGTATAGGAACCTAAGCTATACATCTATTACTTAGAGAGAACCAATCACTCACTTTTAAATATCGTTCGAGCAACTTTAATGACTTTTAATTTCGACCGCGGATTCTCCACTTCATTAAAAGAGTCTTAATAGGGCAGACCGGTTAATAAGGCCTTAATTGGAGGAACCCAGGATTGAAAACTTAATTGGAGGCCCAATGGTTGATTAGAAGAATTCTTGTTGGAAATATTAAACCGTTTTACTCTGGCTATATAGTTTGTATGTGTAGCTTGTTATATTAATTACGTTTAAATATATTGTAACAAAGTATTTATTATTTTATTAGTAGACTATTATTTTTTATGTTTATATTTTGCTATACTCTGTACACTTCCCTCTTTTTCTTATCTTTTGTTTATAACTCATAGTTTTTGTTTATTTCAACACACAAAACGCGATATCCCGGCTAGGGATAATTGCGTCGATTTACATTTTTTAAACAGAAACAGTTATAAACATGTTATACAAGAAAAAGTAATCAAAAATAAAAGAAAAACAATAATATATATTAGGAACCTGAACCTTTCAGGTTAAAAAGATAATCATAACTATATTTACAAAAATAGTTAAACCTATGATAATTCTCTCTGCTATTTACGAATTGATATAGATATACAATATTATTTAATGTCTGTTGCCGGAAATAAATTGCTGTCTCATCCCGAAGTCGATCTTCCCTAATTTTCCACGTGGCAATATATAATTGTTTATATATCAGTATTATACTAACTTTTATAATTATTTCTATAATACCACACCATCTTATTCAAATTTAAGTTTATAATCCTTTGTCCGTTCAGATAAAACTGGATATCGAGCTTTTCAAGAATGTTGAGTACTTTTACGGATATAGAGTGTGTAATGTTTCCTATTTATATAAATAAGGGATAGTCAGGGGGGGAGAAGTCCGACCACACCTCCCTGCGGTCCCCCCTGGACCTTTAGAATATTCGACCAAATTCTGGTTCGTCTCCAAGGTGACTAACGTGGCAACGGCACCCATTTTCCAATGAAGAGCAAAACCGATATCTCCAGCAATGCTACCGCAACTGGGGTAACCGCCGCGTCAGGAGCTGCAGCCCGGGCTCCTGATGAGAAATCTATTACGAGGACACAATTGAATCTACTACAGCTCAATATAAATGGCACCCAGAGGAAAACTGAAGAGCTGACCTGTCTTCTCCGTGACAACAATGTGCATATTGCTTGTCTCCAGGAGACAAAATTGAATCACAATCTGAGATTCAATATCAAAGGTTATACCACACTACGAAAGGACAGACCGGGAAAATTTGGAGGAGGACTTGCCGTTTTGATTAAAACACCAGAAATCAAATTTAAGGAAATCGTCTATAATCAGAGTAAGCCTACAGAAAGCACGACAGAAGCTCAGGCAATAGAAATCTACCTCCCAGAAAAAACAATAACAATCATAAATGTTTATCACCCCGATAAAACTAGCATCAATACAGGCCTGATAGAGACATTAAGTGAAGCGTCTTCTGATATCACAATCATACTTGGCGACTTTAACGCCAAAAGTCCAACTTTGGGATCACCTGTCCAGGATAACAAAGGTCAGCAAGTTGAGAACATGCTAAACGACCTCGACCTTACACCGTTAAATAATGGAGAGAACACCTATCTATCCAAGTCCACAGGCACAGAATCCGCAATAGACATCACAGCGTTAAATTACAACATCGCAACCACAACACAATGGAAAATCCTGAAAAGTGCAATCAGTGACCACAGACCAATTTTAACAACCCTAAACTTCAAAATTGAGAATGTCCAACAAAATAAAAGAACATGGAACTTTAGGAAAGCCGACTGGAAAAAAATCACAGAAAAGCTCGAAGAACTGTGCAACGAAGAATCAAATTACAGAACGCTTGATAAAAACTTGGAAAAATTCTCTTCGAACATATCGAAAGCTGCAAAAGCATCGATACCTAGAGGCAGACGTAAAGACCCGTGGATACCATTCTGGAAGGGCCACAACATCGAGGCAATGATTGCAGAGAGAGACAATATCAATGAACTTCTCAAAACAAATAAAACAGAAGAAAACAGAAAGAAACTCATTGAAATTAGTCACAAAATAGAACAAGAAATTTGGATATGCAAACAAGAAAAATGGGCAGAATTCTGCGAAAAAAATGGATCCAAGAAAGGACAGCCAACACTGGAATATAATTAGAGTGTTAGAAAACAATCAAAACCAACACCAATCCTCCAATACTCTAACCAATATGAATAGAACAGCGAGAACGAACAAACAGATGGCTGACATAATTGCTGAATATCTTTCAAGCACTTCTAGACTCAACTACACGAATGAAGACAGGACTCTAAAATTAATATAAACAAGTTAGTTAAACAAGCAAGAAATTACTATCAACAAGATATTTTTTCGAGAGACTTCACACTGAATGAGCTAAACTCATCAATAGAAAAGTTAGATCCCAAGAGGTCACCAGGAGATGATCTAATCTTTGTCAAATGATTAAACACTTTGGAGACAAAGCTAAAAATCAACTCCTACGAATACTGAACATTTCATGGCAAACTGGTAAATTACCAAAGAATTGGAAGATATCAATTATAGTGCCAATACTGAAACCAAACAAAGATGCCAAGGAATGCAAGAACTATCGGCCAATTGCTCTCACCAGCATACTTTGTAAAATAACAGAACGAATCATCCACTCTAGGCTCATAGTCTGGCTCACTAACAATATTAAAATAAACTTCTACCAAACTGCCTATAGATCCAGACATTGTACAACTGATCAACTGTTCTATTTCTGCCAATCAATAATAGATTATTTCCAGGAAAAACCAACAAAGAAGACAACGGCCGTATTCCAGGATATGACCTCAGCTTTTGATCGAGTGTGGAGGGAGAAATTACTTGAAAGGCTGCACAACATCGGAGTAAGAGGAAAAGCCTTAATATGGATTGCAGACTTCTTAAGGGGAAGAAGGATAAAGGTTCGGGTTAATGGAGCATTTTCCAAGGACAGAAGAACATGGGCTGGTGTACCTCAGGGATCTGTGCTCAGTCCTCTACTCTTCCTGCTATATGTTAACGACATCCATCCTTACCTCACTGAAGACACAAAAGTTGCCTGTTATGCAGATGATATAGCCATATGGCACACAAGTAGCAGTATAGAAAAATCAGAAAAAATACTGAACACATCAATGAGAGGACTGGAGAAGTGGGCAATGGAACTCAAAATGACCATAAACCCAATAAAAACAAACCTATGCGTCTTCTCCACTGACAGGAAAAACAGGCATAAATTTAATCCCAAAATAAGCATAAACAACCAAATAATTGATAAAATTAGAAATCCAAAATACCTAGGTGTGATACTTGATGAGGAATTGCGATTTACAGAACACATAATTAGCACCTCAAATAGAGCTACCAGAAAACTAAATATTCTGAGAAGGTTGTGTGGAACAAATTGGGGAGCAAAACCCAAAACCCTCAGAACCACATATACCACCTTAATAAGGCCAATAATGGAATATGCAACACCTGTCTGGGCTCCCTCAATCTCATCACTAAAAGGAAGACTAGACAGTGTTCAAGCAAAAGCGGCCAAAATAATCACTGGTGCTGTTTCTTCCACCAACAATGAGAAAATTCAAAGAGAATGTGGCCTAGACCTACTCGAAAGCAGAAGACAATTAAAAACAATAAAATTCACAAATAGCCTAAATTTACCTATTTAAACCTATTTAAACTGGACACAAAAAGAAAGACTTAAAAGATCTTCAACACTTCAGTACGACAACAATATTAGAAAAGGCATAAACATGAAACACAGTGACTTTCAAATTCAAGAAGAACCAACATTTCCTACCCCATTACCATCAAATATAATCATTAATCTCAACTGAACGAACCCTGCAATAAAAAAGAGAACAAAATCATACTTAAAAAGAAAGGAATTGAAACAATTGAATTATATGATCAGAGAAATTATTTATTAGCATACACAGATGGATCATCAGACCTTACCCTGAGTAATGGAGGGGCCGGAATTAACATAATACTCCAAGATGGAACACACATCAAAATCAAAGAAGGAGCAGGAAAGATTTCGTCAAACTTCACTTGTGAACTGACAGCTATCTGGAAAGCCCTTGATGTATGCCTGAACCAACCATCCCTGCATCAAGCAGAAGGAATCAAAATATACAGCGACTCCAGATCCGCTCTAGAAGCAATTCAGAAGGGCAATACTAGAATCACGCAGAAAATACACTCATTACTTACCCAACTGGAAACATTGGAGAAGAACTGCATTCTACAATGGATTCCTGCCCATGTTGGGATCGAGGGTAATGAAATGGCAGATGAATTGGCAAAGGAAGCCAGATAGCTGAGTCAAAGGAAAGAACAAATGTCAGTATTTGACGCTGATGCTTTGGCAAAATACAAGATAATCAAACAAAAAATAAGAAAAGATCAAATATGTGAAATAAACTCTTAGAGAAAACTGACAAAAACTATAACAAGACTTAGAATAAAACACTATAAAGGAATGACAATACATCCAGATGGCACAAGAACTTATAAAGCATGCAACAACTGTCCTGGTGTGGAACTAACACCTACTCACATATTCTCATGCCCAGCAATGGCCGCAGCCTTGCAGAAAATTGACTTAGACCCAGAGCAGCAGCTTTACACACCCAAGATAGTGGATATTGCAGCTGCTGTGATGGAGATGCATGGAGACATCTGAGACTCTTCTTTGGACACGACAACAACAACAACAAGGGATAGTCACAATACTTTGTGTTTTAATATTTGATTACAACAAGGTTGACCATAATATATAAACAAAAGAAACTGATTCAAAATTATAGAAAGAAAGTACAGTGTTGCTGACTGCCTAACTGTAAAGAAAAATCAAAGAATAATTAAATATGTTACATAAATAAATACAAAGCATGTTACAGAGTGTTCATGTCCATGCCCCAATATATACAGTTAAACCTGTCTATATCTCTTGGGACTCACCAAAATAGGGTGCTATAGAGAGGGGGTGCTATAGACAGGTCACATTTAATGTAAATCGCATCGTACTACGTATTTAAAATCAGGCGCTATAGAGAGGGAGGCGCTATTTAGAGGGAGGCGCTATTTAGAGGGGGCGCTATAGACAGGTTTAACTGTATATGTAAATTTATTATCTATAGAATATATACTGGTTAATTGATTTCGATTCATATATAACATTTTGTTCTAAAATTAAAGAAACTTTATGCACAGTAAATCTTTTGATTATCTTGACGTTTCGACAAAAATATTTTGTCCTCCTCAGGAAGGAATAAAACAAAAATATTTCGGAAGGTGTTAAAAATTATTTTAATGTTTCAAGGGTGTTCTCACGCGATTTTCAAATTTTGTAGATCTTCTACTGTTCCAGTAGACTGAATTTGGGATCCAGAGGCTAGGGTTAAGATAGGAGCGGCGATGTTGGGCAGGCTCACTTTACTTGATGTGGCCACCTCTGCCGCTGCTGGTGGAGCTTTGGCACCACTGGTGGTATTGACAGAAGGAGTTTTCACTGGAACAGGAATCTCTTCGTCCGGGGCCTTCTCAGGGTTATTGTAGCTAACTGCAGCCGGTGTAGTTGCAGCAGGTTGGGACGAGGGCGATGTCTGGGTGAAAGGAGGAAGAGATCCATGCTGGGAGGTAGGTTGGCGATGGGGCGCTCTTCCAAGTCCCTCCTGGGGCAGCTGGCACGCCGATGTCCTTGGCGGTGACATTTGCTACATTTGACGCCGTAGGAGATATAGGCTGGCGTCGTTTCACCCCTTGACATGATCTCCACTTTCACCGGGAGCCGGTGAATCTTAAGGCCTTCGTTTGAGAAGATGAAGGCCTCCCTATTGCCCGTGGTCCAGGAGTAACCTTCGCAGGTTACTAATTCGTAGGCCATCGAGGCCACTTTGCAGTAAGGCCTTAGTGCTGCAATAATGTCATCATTGACGGCGATAGGAAGATTTCTTATAATGATCTTCTCGGCCCTCTTCCTGTAAGGGAAGGCTCTCAGGAGTGTGCTGCCGATGGTGTGTCCCTCGTCGACTAGGCGTTCTGCCTTCTCAGTGCTGCAGAGCCCTACCAGAACATGGCCGGACATCTTCATAAGTTTGTAAACTGAAGATTTACCCAGAATATCTTCCAGCGCTTTCATGTACTAGACTGAATAGAAGTCCGGGATCCATTCAACGAAGCAACACTGGTCGAATGTTGCCGCTGTCGACCTCACTTTTACTTTTTCTTGTTTCTGTCTACTGTTTTTTATCTTCGCGACAGAAAGGACTGGCTGCGATGTCTACAGCCTTTGGCACTTTTTATGGCTGAGTCGAAGATTCTCGGCCTTTTCTTTTGTTGGTTTTAGGCTCTTGCCAATTTTGAGAAGCAGATTCCTTCTCAGA
This sequence comes from Cordylochernes scorpioides, assembly GCA_030710605.1. Lineage (NCBI taxonomy): Eukaryota > Metazoa > Arthropoda > Arachnida > Pseudoscorpiones > Chernetidae > Cordylochernes > Cordylochernes scorpioides. The sequence goes on from CP092883.1 coordinate 44,193,590, forward strand.
AGCTTCAACTCTTTCCGCCCAATTTGCATTTCTTCGGATTTTTCCAGCGGCCTGATTTGCATTGTCGCTGTTTTCTTGCCCGGAAGACACTACAACAGCTAAGAAAAGCTATCTATACTGCCGCCGTGATCAGAAACGACAAGGTCGCATCATAGAAGTTCCCAATGATACAGAAGCAGCGACGGCAATTCCAGAATGGGCGCAAGGAATAAACGAAAGATGGAATCATCTAAAGTAGTGAACTATGGCCGCCATCATGAGAAGAACAATCGTCTTGTCATCGACTATTTGTTTGAAAACAAAAGAAGCCAATTGCTTCGGCACTGACTAGAATAGAACAAATTACAACATGGTTCAACAAGATATGTATGAAGCTAATCCTGGCTTAAATATTTGGACGACTGAAAAGCCTCAAATAATCAGACATACAGGAATTTAAAAGTCCTTCTGTATACTAGAGAGGTTATTTTTCCTGTTTATGAGAAACAGGCTTAGGAAAAGGGCAATGTTACGACGACCTAAAAAGGGCTTATTTTGTTAAAAACAATTCAAAATTCTTTGAGTCAAAAATCCATTAAATCATATTATATAAAAGGGCGTACCTGTAAAGAAAAAAAAACAATTTTTTCTCAAAATATTTCGAGAGATTGCTCCTGCAATAAATTGATAAAGAGGGAGCAATCTCTCGAAATATTTTGAGAAAAAAATGTTTTTTTTCTTTACAGATCCAGGTACGCCCTTTTATATAATTCAAAATTCGTTTTAAAAGAATAATTGAAAGTGTTTATAGCTAAATATAAAAGATGTTGACATGAAGATTGTAAAATAGAGATTTGTGTCTAAATGCATTTTCATATTCCTTGATTAAAGAAATATACATTAATATTGCTAAATATCAATACAAAGCAATTACGCGCTATCTATATTTAATAAATGTAAACATTAATACGCGAATGTTTCTTTCACAAATAAATTAAACTCTCTCTCTATTTATATATAACTTTATATTTAAATGTAATGCTACTGTCCTAAAAGCTTATGTCCATAGTTTGCTAACATACCATTTCTAAGATTCCACCTTTCAGTGTAGCATACATAAGCAGAATGATCTAATACAGTATTAGAGCTCTGGTACCTACCGGTCTGGTAGATTAAATTGACGAAACCGCTGGGAGGGTTCACCACTGATGAGCCAAGCCCTCCCGATATTTTTTAATCTCAGTAAGGACAGTAGAAGTTTGATTTATGTGTGAAAGAAACATTCGCGTCTTAATGTTTTCATTTATTATATATATTGTAAAATATATGTTAGGTGCTAAGACTTTGCTATTCTACAATCGAGCAGAGTAATCACCAACACCTCTAAGAAATTAACACTTTTAATTTACTTTCATAACCAACTACCTCATTTACATCATTTAAAACTAAATATATACATGTAAAGTCGTCCGGTCATCTGGTCAAAATATAAATATATCAATCTATGAAAAAACAACTTATAAAAATGCAAACAATATTCCCCCCCCCCCCCATTTTAAAGTTGTTTTCATACCCTCATCGGAGGCCTAGAATGGTCAAGATCCTGGTTAGGTTTTCGTTTAACACCATTTGGCAAGTCAACATCCCATACTCTGTGCTCCTGAAGTGATGCCATTTCACATATCTATAGATTTTGGCCGATCTTGTGCTTTGGGCATATTAAGCGCTTCCTCGTATGATGATGGTATTTCATCTTGATGGCTCTTATGTTCAATTATCCCATGGTGGAAGGCTGATCTACAATACTCCTTCTGCCTAGCCGCAATTCTTGAAGATCTTCTTGGGATTATAGTTTCATTCTGGCCTCGTCTTCCCTCCTCAGTGCTTCGTCTTCATAGGCCTGCTCTCCATCCTCTCTTCGTTCCATGTTATTAAGATTATTCTCTTCCGATATTGTTTCATCAGTCCCTGAATATCGCCTTGGGATTGCAGAATCATTTTGGCCTTATTCATCTTTCTGGTTCCTTTCTACAAATTTCGTCTCTTTCTCATTTACAGATTCATAGTCTTCTTCAAAGTCATTATGTAAAACCTGGAAAAAATCAGTTTCAGGTGAAATTTGTTTATCGATTTTCTTATTTGGGAAAACGTCTTCTCTAAATCTGACATTTCTGCTTACGAAGACCTTATTGTTTCTGAAATCCCAAACCTTGTATCCTTTTACTCCTTCCGGATAACCAATTAGAACACATTCTCTGCTCCTTGAGTCAAATTTGGATCGACGCTGGTCGTTGTATGTCCAGGTCTGACAACCGAAAACTCGGAGATGTTCAATATTCACTGGCCGTTCGGTCCACATTTCTTCGGGTATTTTGTTACCTATCGCCTTGCTAAAACATTTGTTTCTTAAGTAACATGCTGTATTAATCGCATCTGCCCAAAATGATTCGGGAATCCCAGATTCAAGTATAATGCATCTTGCTGTGTTTAGTAATGTCTGATTCAATCTTTCCGCAGTTCCATTTTGCTGAGGTATTCTTGGAACTGTAAGCTGTCGCTTGATGCCATTTTCATTGAGGAATTTATTAAATTCGCCGTTAACATATTCAGTCTCATTATCACTTCTTAGTATTTTGATTCTTCTGCTGTGGTAACCCTCAACACTGTTCTTATATTCCTTAAAACTTTCAAGTACCTCCGATTTAGACCTCATAAAATATACTTTAGTGTAATGAGTGAAGTCGTCTATGAATGTTACAAAATAATTGTTCCCTCCCTTCGACATTGGGCTAATGGGACCTACTACATCCGAATGGATGAGCTCCAAGGGTGATAAAGTCCTCTTACTTTCGACGGGTTTGGAAGGAAATGGGAGCCTTCTCATTTTACCTTCAAGGCATACCTCGCACTCTGCTGTGTCACTCACCATTTGGAGATCCCTTTTGTAAATGTGTCCTAGCCTTCTGTGCCAAATATCTGAATTTGGTGACTTTACTTTTGCTATCTTAAGTTCTTCAACTGTATAGATCCTTCCTCTTCTATTAGATTTCAAAATTAATTCGCCATCACTTCCAAAAACAAAGGCCTTGCCATTCTGGAATAATACCTTGTTTCCTTTTTCCTCAATCCTTCCAACAGACAAAATATTTCCGTCTAATTCAGGAACGTATAATACGTTTTCCAAGAACAAGGTTTCACCTCCATTATCGTGACCGAGTTTGATGGTTACATCACCCATCTCTGATACTTTTATTTTCTCATTGTTTGCCATTTTAACTGAAGTTGAAATACTTTTTGTATTCGTCATTTTCAGTCTGCTCGACGTCATATGTTCAGTAGCTCCACACTGTCCAGAAACCAGATATTCTGCGAGTTATTGTTTTTAAAGTTATTTGCAAATAGGGCTCTATGAGTAAGGTCTAACGTACTTTCTTTCAGAATACCTTCGTTAATTCTCCTTGAGGAGTTGGCAAATCTGCAATTCCTAGCTATGTGTCCTAATTTGCCACAATTGAAACATCTTATCTGCCTGGAATAATTATAATTTTTCTTTTTCCCTTCCGTCCACGTATTCTGATAATTCCTTGGTTGGTCATATTTAAATTTATTTCGCTCTTGACATGGTAATTTGCATGTATCCTCTTTTCTTCTTACCGCAAAAGCGCTATTTGGATCTTCTTGAGGAATTTGACGCTGTTTTTGTCGTTTTTCTTCTAAAGGTAACTTGGATTTAACCACACTAGTTGATAGCTTCTCTTCCTGCTGTTCTAAACTGAGAATTAGTAGTTCGTAACTCTTTGGCAATCCCAATAGCATAATCAACGCTAATTCTACATCCCCAAATCCATGATGACACTTTGCTAATATTCTATGACATTCCATTATCCTCGCGAAATATTCTTTCATATCTTCGTCATTTCTTTTTATAATGTTGAAAAATTCTCTCAGTAGGTGTAATATGTGCAGCAAGCTATACTTTGTGTGGATGGCCTCTAGTATCTGCCATGCATCGATCGCTCGCTTACAATCACCGATATCATCTAGGAATGAATCTTCAACTGCTAATAATATGATAGATAATGCCAAATTATCTTTCCGCTTCTGTTTTTCTGAAGTTTCACTAGGAAAGCCAGGCTCAATTGCATCCCATATGTCCTTCTGAATCATAATGAATCAGCTCTTATGGCCCACGAATAGTAATTCTTGCCGTCTAGTTTAGGTATTCTCAATTCATCAGCCTTTGATTTTTCTAGCTATGCAAATTTCACAGAAAATTATAACTTGAATATTTTATCCTTCTTTGCACAAAGTTCAGTTTTTAAATCGCCTAAATTTCTAATAATCAAATTCTTTTCTTTATCTTAGTTAGCTTTATCTTCTATAGCCTAACTTCAACTCTTCTCCTTTAGCCCTATATTCCCTTTAGCCTTCAGCTTTTTTCTTCTTTAGCTCTAACTTCAGTTTTTTTTTCTTTACCTTCTTTGGCTTTAACTTCTAATTACTTTCTACGGCGCAGTGGAAGCGTTCTGCTGGGCCCATAACCTGTTAGGTGCTAAGACTTTCCTATTCTACAATCGAGCAGAGTAATCACCAACACCTCTAAGAAATTATCACTTTTAATTTACTTTCATAACTAACTACCTCATTTACATCATTTAAAACCAAATATATACATGTAAAGTTGTCCGGTCATCTGGTCAAAATATAAATATAATAATCTATGAAAAAACAACTTATAAAAATGCTAACAATATATAATATTTTAAGAAAGGGGTCGATGGAAGGATGGTCTAAACATTTGGTTTTCGACCACTACGACCCGGGATCGAATCCCGCATTGGCCACTTTTTTCTTATTAAAAAAAATCCTCCAATGGCTCTCGATTCTTACAAAAATCCAATCCCACCAGTGAGTGCAAATAACCAAACGGGGCTCAAGCTCATTTGTAAGTGCAAAAAGTCGAACTGTTTATCACATGTGTAGACATGTGATGCACTTACAGTAAAAACAGTCGACTACTTCTACCCATCATGATTATCAAGGCCTTTTACCATGTGTACTAGGGATAATAAAAAAGTGTTTGAAGAAGTCAATTTATTATCCACAACATGAAGAAGCCAATAAGACTTCATATAAGTCAACCACACACACGCACACCGTATAGGAATGCCAGGTAATGCCTACAGCTTAACCCCCCGCCTCCATCTCCCAAGAGAAGCAGAAGATAAAAGATTAAGGAGAGGCAGCCAACGGCCCAGAACTTCCAGCTAGGGCAAACAGGCGCCAAATTTATTGCGGCTATCCTTCTTGGCTTATCAGCCCACTTTTGAATAAAAATATTTTTGATAAAGCGTGTGATGTGACCCAATATGATTAACACAATTTTCAGAAAATACGCTTTTATATTCTGAAATATTGGAATATATATTTAGTTTTTGAAAATTTAATTGAATTTATGGTTAATAAATATTCTAATGAACCCTCCCATGTTTGAAAATGAATATATGTATCTTTTGCATTTATTTTAAATTTTATGTTCTTATTTTATCATGTTTACCTCAATTATATATAAACTAGTATATATCATTTCTAATGGAGCTATTAATGGAGTTCTTATATAAGTATTAGTAGGCAGTTTTCAAATCTTTCAAGGCAATCATATTAAAAATTTTCAAAATATCCATTTTAAATAAAATAAAAGTATGTTGATGAAAAACCCATAGTATATGTTGGGGGAAAAAAAGAATAGTAAATCAATGATCTTGAAATACCTTTAGACTGACAAACACTGTAATATAAAAACGAGAACAAAGGAGTGTTTTTGTTTTGTTTACAAAATTAGTAATTGTAATGTAAATTGTTAAATGTTCTTTTCTCTCTCTCTTTGAAAATAATAAATTTAAAATACTTTCATAAAAGGTAAAATTGCATAATTCTTTAAAACCACTTCAGCTGTAAGTAAACTTGTTATTTGTTGTTTCATTATCTGAACTATAAGAGATTCCCCCACCAACAGTATATTTTCTAAATTATTTTTTAAAATCGAAACTATCTATTAAAAATGATAATATTATTGAAGCATATAAAATAATTGTTATTAAAGCGTAAAATGTCGTCATTAAAGTATAAAATGTTGTCTTAAAAATACAAAACATCAATATAGAAAACTTATTTTTAAATGGTGTTAACCGAAATATTTAGTGCATTTTAAAAATATATATTAAAACTATTTTAAGTCAAATAAATCATATATAAATTTGTCTTTCAATACCAAAAACAAAAAAGACAAAATATATCGAAAATGTATTAAAGAAAAAAAAAGGAAGCAAAATACTTTTTTTTATAAAAGAAGAATGGAGAGTAAAATAAATAGAATGTATAAATAAGGAATTATTTTACATTTTTCGGTGAATTTCTACAAATATTGGTTTCAATGGAAACAAATATTGGCAAAAGTTGATTCGCTCTGGGGTGCGCAGAAAGATAAGAAAAAATATTGTGTGAAAATGCAGAAATATTTAACTTTGAAATTGTTAGTCTATTCAATTAGTTATTTTAATGTTTAGAACGAATGTTATTATTGGTTTTCCCGAGTTCAAGCGTATATAGACATTGAAGTTTGGAAACAAAAGTAAATATGAATACCTAATTTATATATATATTATACTTTTTTAAATATATAAATATAATATTTGATGAAATTGTTATATTTTACAAATATAAAACATGTAATCTATTTTATAAATTAAATTTCATAAGAGGTATCATGCTCTTAAATATTCAAAAATATACATATTATCATATTATAAATTATGTTTCAGATTATATATAAGTATATAATTGGTCTCAGCAAAGTCACCTTCTAATCGCAAAAATATTGCCATGTAATTCCTATATAAAAATAGATATATAAGTATTACATTGTATTACGCCGCGTTTGCATTGAAATCCAGGTTGGAAGAGAGCCTATTGAGCAATTAGATATATATGAGCGAAAATAAAAGCGGCGGGGGACAATCATAATGAGAGAAGAGGTAAATATTTAGTAAAAACAAAAAAAAAAAAAACGCTAATTAGTTGCTACAAACCACATTAGGTTCGAAATTCAGGATGATCGTTCCCCGCCGATTTTATTTTCACTCAAATACATCTAATTGTTCAATGACAGAAGATGTAATATTTTATTTTTTCCTTTTTAGTGCATTCAAATAGAAGTTTTTTTTTTGAAGGGTATTTTTTATTTATTAATTATTTTTTCATCTTACTTACCTAACAGCCCTCGTAATTTCATCAGAATAAGTTAAACTAAAGAATAAATTTAACATAAAAGTCGGTCTTAATCATACTACAAGGGGGGGTCAATAAATAAGGTGAATTATCTTATTTATTAAAAATTAAAAAAGCAAAAATAATTCAAGCCACAGAATATTAAAATATAACATCGAGAGACTATTCAAGGTGTTCTGTTCTTTTTTCCAACGCGCGGCGCAAGACTTATAAATAAACTAAAATGGAAGCTCGCTTGAAGGATTGCACCACGCTTGAACAACGCGCAGTTATTCGTTTCTTGAATTCAGAAGGTATTCAAACATTTCAAATATGCCAAAGAATGAAAAATATCTATGGTGAGTCTTGTTTGTCTCAAAAAACATTTATAAATGGGTTAACGAGTTCAAAAATGGACGAATTACATGTACCGATATTGAGCGACCAGGACGACCAAGTTTTACAGCGACGCCAAGCACGATAAATGCGGTTTAAAACTTAATTTTGGAGGATAGAAAAATATATATTTTTACCATAGCCGACAATTTAATATAAGCTATGGAACTGTGCACACCATTATTAAAGAACAATTGCAATTTAGAAAAATATGCTGCAGATGGATTCCACATTTCCTTAATTTGGACCAAAAACTTAACATCATGTAAAACTGTATCTACAATCATTAAATTAGGTTTTGAAATTTTAGAACATCCTGCATATAGTCCAGACCTAGCCCCCTCTGACTATTTCCTTTTTGAACTACTAAAGAAGGAGTTAAAGGGAAAGCGATTTGACTCGGATGAAGATGTCCAGAAAATGGTGCAAGATTTTTTTCACACACGCTTCCTAAGAGTGCCTATAAAGAAGGTATTTACGAGTTGCCAGAACGATGGAGACGATGTATAGAAAGCTAAGGTGATTATTTTGAATAAATCAAGTCCTAATTTTTAATATCGTTCTTATTATTTTTTAATAAATTATAATTCACCTTATTTATTGATCCCACCTTGTATTTCTGTTGTCAATCTATATTTCAAACATTTTACATTTATAGAAAAATTCATTTTAGTAACTTTTTAATTGTGTGTGATTTAGCGTTTCAACAACCTACCTATTCATTTATTAAATGACCTACAAGCAGATTACCTCATTTTTTAGATATTGGAATAAATAAAAACAAAATTGGTATTTCCTGACCGCTCGCATGAGCATTTTAGATGGCAGTGCGCCATCTAGTGGAACAAAAATCAACTAAACATTGATTTAGCTTGTTCAAAAAAATATTTGGGTAACCCAATTTCTTGATAAATCAAGAAAAGCCAACCACGTAAGCGTTTCGGGCTGTTGGCGCTCGTCAGCGTGGTGTAGACTGTACCTCTACGATCAAAGGTTTGGTCCCAGAGGCTTCCTGAGATAACAAGAAATGGGTATTTAAGGCCAAGTTTGCGTAAAGATGATTTTCATGTGAAAAAAAAAAAACAAGAAAAAAAAAAAAGAAAGAAAAATGGTCAGGTGTTGATATTAAAAACAAAATTGAAATTTCCTTGCGTTTAGTTTATTTTTCTTCAACTAGATGGCACTGTGTCATCTAAAATTCTCATGTATGCAGTCAGGAAATGACAATTTTGTTTTTAATATCAACACTTGACCATTTTTTTTCCACATAAGGTTAAATAGATAGCGAGTTTCAAGTAGTCGATTTGGAAGGTATTAAGAATGCACATAGATAGAGTAGCGTGAACCAGGGATGTTTAGGCAAGAGAGGATATAGAAAATCCGAAGCCGGGCGAGAACTGGCGTAGAGTCTTTCTGAAATAGATCTGCCTCCAAATCATCAAATTATGGAGATTTTATACACTTCCCGAAGCGATACGAGACAGTAATTCTTAGATTCTCAGATAATTTTACGACCAATATGTAAAAGATAAGACCACATGGTTGAATAGAACTAACCTTACTAACCAACTATTTATTATGATGCATTGGCGCGCCATCTGTTATCAAAATTCGAAACTATTATAGACATGTATGATTCTTTTTAAAATAAAACAATTTCTACTGCCCTTACTGCAATGGAAAAATTAATGAGAGGGCCTGGTTCATCAGTGGTGGACCCTCCCAGCGGTTTCGCCAGTTTAATCTATCATACCTGTTATATTGCATTTTGGAATTTCCTTTTATAGTGATACTGATGCTAGACTCTTAGAATGAGTATTTTAGATTAATTATGGACACCAACTATTTAACAATTAAATATTTATTCAAACTATTCTTTTATGAGAATTCGAAGCTATTATTTATTTAGTCTCAGTTTACAGGTGTTTCATTCGAGTCACCATGTCCTGGCTATTTACATATAGCGATTTGGTGGAGTAGAGACTCCAGACCTTGCAGCTGTTGGAGCTCCAACTAAGCGTCAGTCGTCGGGGATTGATATCTCCTTTATTTTGAATAATATCGTGTATAAAAATTCGAAACTATTTTAAAGGCGTAAGATTCTTTTTGATATTAAACAATTTCTACTGCCCTTACTGCAATGGAAAAATTAATGAGAGGGCCTGGCTCATCAGTGGTGAACCCTCTCAGCTATTCGCCAGTTTAATCGCTTTATTTAATTTAATTTAAACCGCTTAGAGGGTTCACCACTGATAAGCCAGGCCCTCTCATTAATTTTTCCATTGCAGTAAGGGCAGTAGAAATTGTTTAATATCAAACAGAATCTTACGCCTTTAAAATAGTTTCGAATTTTGATAACAGATGGTGCGCTAGTGCATCATAATATCTTGTATAGTTGGATTTTTGATGAATTTTGTAGTTGAAGATATAATTTCTTAACGGAAATTTGTACATATCTTCTAGATCGGGTTGGTTTAAGTCTTCCTTCAGTATCTTGTTTGATAGGTTGAATGGAGCTCCTATATTTATCCGAAGGCAGATTCTCATTGAATGCGTTTATTTTTGTCTGTGGTTGTAATATATTTACACCAAACTGGGAGTGCGTATGTTATTATTGGAAGAATACAACTTCTGTTTAAAGTAAACTTTTGTTTTGTAGATTATTTATTTATATAGTTAAGTAGACTTGATAACGTTGTTTTTGGCGATCTTTGCTTTCCTTATGGTATTTTTGGGAGTCGGTGAAAGGATGGTCTAAACCGTTGGTTTTCGACCGCTACGAATCGGGTTCGATTCCCGCATTAGGCACTTTTTTCTGATTAAATAAAAATGCTCCAATGGCCCCCGATTCTTGCAAAGGTCCAACTCCAACAGCGAGTGAAAGTAACCAAACGGGGCTCCGGCACATTTGTAAGTGCATAGTCGAACTACTTTTCACATGTGTAGACATGTGGTGCACTTACAGTAAAAGCAGTCGCCTACTCCTACCCACCATGATTATCTTGGCCTGTACCACGTGTACTAGGGATAAGCAAAAAAAAAAGGTATATTTGACATGCATGTTGAATTTCAACTTGGAGTCCAAGGTAACTCCAAGATATTCAACATGGTCAGTCCAGTTAATAGGACTTGAATTTACTTTTCTGGTTCAAATTCACATAAATAGGTACCGCTCAGCAAGAGCAACCTAGTTTATGATAATTGAACATTGAATAATATGTGAAGGTTATTCACATATTAACCAAATTTTAACGCGGGATTCAATCCCGGTTCATGACTGTCGGGAATCGAGGGGGTTACCCACTCGTCCACCGACTTATAATTTACTTTTAGAATGGATTGTGGTTTGCATTTTTTATTGTCTATTGGGGGTAAATTAGAGCCTGTGTCTTTTTTTTTGGGTTGATGTCTAACTTCCAATTATGCACCATTTGGTTATAATGTTTATGTACTCCACGCTGACGAGCGCCAACAGCGCGATACGCGTTCGTGGATGGCTTTTCTTGATTTATCAAGAAATTGGGTTGGCCAAATATCAGGGAACAGGTTAAATCAATGAATAGTTGATTTCTGTTCCACCAGATGGCGCTCTGCCTTCTGAAAAGCACATGTGCTCCTGGTCAGGATATGCCTACTTTGTTTTTAATGCTTATGTAATTTTGGAGTCGTATCCTATTGATTTGAATTTGATAGTATTGCTGCGTCATCTGCGAAAAGCTTTGTTTGGAATTTTGGATGTAGAGGGAAATCATTTATGTAAATGTTGAATAGATAGGGCCCTAGGATAAAGCCCTGAGGGACTCTAATCTGGGTTGACTTTGCCATAGTTATAGAATCCCCTTGTTTAATGGAAAAGGTCTAATCCTGTAGGTAGGTTTTCAAAATTTTGATAAAATGAAACTATTATAGACACTTCTTCAAATTAAAGACAAAAATAAAAACATTTGGCAAAGCGTTAAAAATTATTCTAACGCTTTGCCAAATGTTTTAATTATCGCTCGCTCCTGACGAGGACAAAAGATTTCTGTCGAAACCTCGATACAATAATAAAAAAAAAATTTACTGGCCGAAATATCTTTAATTTAAAGAACTATGAATGCCGGCCAGGCAGCCTTTACCTTTACGATATTATAGACGCGTATGATTCTTTTAAAAATTAAGGCCAAAGGGAAACGGAAATATCTTTATTTACGGGGCTGCTAACCAAAATAAAATGATTTTTGAGCCCCAATGGCCGCGTAAAGCGGAATATATACAAACCACTATGACCAGGCTGGGAAGGCTAGGGACAGGATCTCCGTCAGGGAAGAGGCAGGTTAAACCGGATTGGGACCGCGGATGTCAGGAGGCAGGAAGAAGGCGGGAGGACTAGAACTTTGCAGCTCTAGCTCTGGTAGTTGGGTAAGGGCCAAAGGGAAACAACAACAATATGGTTTTATAGGGAAAACTGCGACATCTGGCGGTCCACTTTACAGTGTAGTTTTTTCTAGAAATGATAATTCGAAATTAATAATTTTTATATAACAAATATATTAGTAAATAAGATTTTCTTTTGATTTTTGAATATTTGTGAGATAAGCTTTTATTAATCATTTTCTTGATACATGAGTATTATTATGATATTCTTGATATGCTAGAGAATTATTTGCTAGTTATTTTTAGTACTAAATGGTATTGGTAATGCAGTCGTGACAATAATCTTGAAAGTATAATAATAAAAATGGTTTTGTTCATTATCGCTTTTAATTTAGCTTATGCGAAAAAAACATAAATTGAGAAAAATAATGCCCGACTTAAGGCTTATTTACATAATTTACAAAAGGTTTGACAATTGACAATTAAAATAATTTTATTGACATCTTGTCAATACATGCAAAGTGCACAGTCTGCACTATTTAAAAAAAGATAATATGCATTATATACACTATGTACAATGAACCCTCTGCCAGCGCTGCAGAGTTTGGTGGAGAATCATCAGCAGGTCTCCAGCGACAATACGTATTTCGCGATCTACGAAGAATACAAAAGGTTCGAGCCGGCCAGCTATAAAAAACAACAATAGTTTTTATATAGGGAAAGTCCCGACATCTGGTGGTAGATATAAACAGAATATTTGAATCTATGAAATATAATTATAAATAAAATAATATTTTATATATAACATATATGTGGTATTCTACTATGTTGGGAAACCTTACTCTTGGTGTTGAAGGTTGTTGAAGTGGTGACGCAGTCGTGGTGAATGATGCAGTCGTGGTGGATGATGCAGTCGTGGTGGCTGAGTGAAAGGATTACACACAGGGGAAATAAGCCGGGACACTTGATGGTTGAAAATATAAGGCAACGGGTTGGAGGAAAGAAAGCTTTTGAGAAAGGCAGAGCGGTTTTTGATGATTAATTAGTTGATCACATGGCGATGATTGGATTTAGATGAAATGAGCGGAGAGAGAGGTCTCTAGTGAGCAGACATTACCTTGGTGGGGTCGAGTCGATGACTGGGTCGGAACTCGGTGGGAGTGAATGAAGAACTGTAGATGTTGTTCAGATGGGAGCCAAAACACTACTAGGTCCGAACTCGGCGAGAGCGAGTGAACAACTGACCATTCTTGCTTTTCGATTTAACACCAAGACTCAGTTTCTTTTTGATTGGTCGAGAGATGTCACATGATCTTTTCCTATTGGTTGACCTACTTAGTGGGTACTTTCTAATTGGACCGGCGGCTGCTTTGATGGAAGATACCGCCGATCTTGTCATGGAGTGTCGAGTGTTATTTCGACCCTATTTACTTCCGCGTTATCAAATACGTCCGGTCTTGGGTCGGAAGTATGGGGTGTCTCTCTACTTTTATAACTTCTGGTCACCAGATACGTCCTGCTTTGCCAGGAAGTATTGAGTGCTTCTTGACTAATATAACTTCTGCGGTCACTAGATACGTCCGGCCTTCTGTCAGGAAGTATTGACTGTACAAGTTATTTATAATTGTGCCCGCTTTAAACCTATTTCCTATGTTTGGTTGCTACTTCTTTCCTCCAGTTACCTTATTCTTTATTAAATCCTTGAAAATCATACATGGTACATACATAGTGGGTCGGGGGTGCATTTAATTATAAACAAATTATGACAGATGCGCCCCCTACATGTGAAGAATTCATGTAAAGTGAAAAATAATTTTGTGGGAAAATTAGTTGTGGGTATTGAGAGGTTATATACAAGTATTGGTGGTGATATAAGAGGTAAAATAGAGTGGTGTTGATGATATAGGTTGAGTATAATTAATAGAAATCAAAAATTTTTAATTGTAAGAAATCAATGAATGCTATGGTACATAGTGGGCTAAAAAGAAAGGAAAATGCGCCTAAACGAATTCTACTCGAGATAGGAAATGAAATCGAGGGAGTTCTATTAAGGCTTTTGAAATCAAAATAAAAATAATATAAAAATAGTTGAATGAAATCAAAATTGAATGTGTTTGGTTGAAAAAGAAAAATATTTTGTTGCATGGTGACAAAGACAAATGCTTAGTTACTTTTTTGCTCGAATTTTGAGAAAAGAAATCGAGGAAATTTCATAAGGCGCTTTGAAATCAAAACAAAATAAAATAAGAATAGTTGAATGAAATCAAAATTGAATGTGTTTGGTTGAAAAAGAAAAATTGTTTTGTTGCATGGTGATAAGGGAAAATGCCTAGTTACTTTTTTGCTCGAATTTTGGAAAAGAATTCGAGGAAATTTCATAAGGTCTTTTGAGAAATCAAAGTAAAATAAAAAGTTGGAAGAAATCAAAGTGAATGCTTGATGCATGGTGAAAAAAAAAAGGAAAAATGCCTAACCATATTCTAGCTCGAAATTGGGAATGGAAATCGAGGGAATTTTATTAGGGCTTTTGAGAAATCAAAATAAAAATAAAAATAAAATTTCATAAGGTATTTTGATATCAAATAAAAATAAAAGTGGTTGAGCGAAATCAAAGTTGAGTGCTTGGAAAAAAAAGGAAAAATGAAAAATAAAAAGGTTTCAACAACAAAGGATGATTTAATGTTTTTAGTTTAACCGAAAATCAATGAGTTTTCGTTGATAATTGAGTTATGGCAATATAAGCTAAGTGGTAAATAGAATGATAATTGATAACTAAAAATGATAATATAAACTAATTGGAAAAAAAAAGATAATTAATGATTAAAAGTGATAATAAGTTGAATAAATTGATAAATTGATTATATTTTTAAATTTTAATTGAGAGAAAATAATGAAAATGATTAATATGAAAAATAAGGTGTATTGTTTTGAACCCTTTTGTGTATCTACATGCCCTATAAATGTTTTAATTGCTCAATTATGCCCTATATTTTTTTATCTTTGTGTGTGTTGTGAAAAATGTTAGAAGTCTGTAAAGTAATTGATTTGTTTATAATAGGGATGGGAACTCATTTAGATGTGTGTCGTCTTGTGGGTGTGGAATTGGGTTGTAAAAAATCGATATGTAGTTCGAATTGGGATCCAAGATCGGTGGCATAGCGAGGTTCCCAGTTGACCTCAATAGGGGACCTTCTCATTGTAATTAGAGATACGGAAGTGGGGTGTGTCGGGCAAAAGAGAGGGAATGAAATTGGAGATCGGACGAGGCGCTCCGCTTTGTTTGCATAGGCCGAATTTATCGCCGCGGACTACACTTCCTGTCGCGGTGTCTCAAAATTCTCACTTCCTGCCGTCTATTTATTTTGGGGTGCGGCTCGGGTCTTGTTTTTGGAGTATGACTTCTCCGACATTGGTTGGTCATCTTTCAGTTACTGCTATCTCTTCGGAGTTTATTTAGATTTTCTGCAAAAATGGTTCCTAAAATTATGAGAAGTTTTATAAATGCTTGTCCAAAATTAAAAACTGCCTCTTGTAGTTCGAAAATTTTATGAGCGGACATGGTATAGATAAATAAATAATTAATGAATAAAATTGGGATACAGTTGTATGGTAGAACTAACAAACAAAGGATAAAAATCAGATGAAAGATAGGATATTGCCCCATGTTCTCCCGTATTTTTGTAAATGGGGATTTTGAAATATTTGCTTGATCCTTATTAATTGTAGAATTTAAATGATTGGTAGGTTCGTAGTCCTCCTGTTTGATCGTCAATGGTTTTATTAGCGATATGTCGGCGGTAATTGATTTAGGTTGAGCTGTGTGACCGTTTCTCTGATGTGTGTGGTGTAATTTTGGCATTGTTTGTGTTGTGTGTACGCTGTGCTTTATGTACGAATTCTGTTTTGCTTTGGGGCCTGTGTCGGTATTTTTACGTGAAGGTTGGTTGTATTCATCGATTCTTCTAGCGAATCGGCAGGTGGGGCAGGTTTTTACCTGTTTTGCGATGTCTTGTGTCATGTTCTGCCAATAATATTGTGATGAGATGAGCCTCGTCATCTTGGAGATGTTTGGATGGTGGTGTTGAGTGTGTACGGACTTAAGAAGTCTGGTTGTAAGTGAACTTGGGACTATAGTTTTAAGTACTCCTTTTCGGGAGACGGTGCGCAGTTTATTGTGATCCATAGTCACGCGAGATTTTCCCGGTGGAGAAGACTGTTGGCTCTGTATGAGTGGCGCATCTAGAAAGCCACAAAATGGGATACGAGTTCCAACGCCCGTTTCATATTGTTGTACTCCATTTATGCTACGGACCTCATATTCGTATCTTGACAATCTTAACCTCCATCGAAACAATCTGCCTGACGGAGCTTTGATCTCTTTCAACCACTGCAATGCGGGATGGTCAGAAAATATTGTAAACTTTCTGCCCATTAGACAGGTGCGGAAATTATCCACACTTTCCACAATGGCTAGGCATTGTAGTTCCAAGTCTGAATAATTTCGCTCGTGACTACGCAGAGATCGGCTGAAATGTTGAACTGGGTATGTCTTCCCATCAGGGTAGACTTGTTTAAGAACGCCTGTAATGCTGAATGTTGAGGTGTTACAGTACACCTGGCATGGCAGACCTTCCTGGTAAAGGTGTAATGTGGGGTGTGTGGTAAGGTTTTCTTTCAGGTTAGTGAACGCTTTCTGGCATTCGTCATCCCAGACCCACATGACATCCTTTTTTAGAAGGTTGACAAGTGGCGTCCGCAAGCGGGCGTGGTCTGGAATGAACTCTTTATAGGCGTTCACAGCTTTTAGGAAAGATCGTAATGTTTTTCGATTGTGTGGTTGTTTGGTGGCGTGAATTTTTTCTATGTTTTGTGTAGACGGGATGATTGTGTTATTCTTAACGATTGTGCATGCGCTTACTGGTTGTTGTTGTCTTTTGGCGCGCGTGTTGCGTTTGTTGTGCGGATTGTGCGTGTTTGTTGTGTGGTGACGTATGGGTGCGTGTATGGATTTTGTGTGGTAAGTGTATGAGCTGTACTGACACGTTTTTTTGGGCATGATTGGAATTGTAGGTTGAAGCCGTTGTGGCTTTATGTGTTGTGGGCATAAAGTATTGGCAATTGGGTTGAGTGAAAAGTTGCGTGGTGTGAGATTAGAATGGTGGCATGTAAATATTTGGGGTTTGGGCAATGAATGCAGGCAAGGGTTTCCATGTGTGAAAGCTTTGGGTGCTGTGCGAGTCCTTTGGGACAGGTTTTGGCCTAGCCCGTGCTTGCATTCATTTGACACATGTTTAAAGTGGTAGATAGTATTAGACAATGGGACGCCAAGTTGGAAAATAGTGCCGCGATTATAATTTAGTTTTAATTTATACTGATAAAGGGTTTTTAAGGTAAGAGCTCCAAATGGCAAGGATGCATTTTCCACGTGGAAGTTCTCTCTACGGGTTATTTGGCCTATTGTCAGAGGGAAAGTTAAATGTCCTATTATTTTCGTAAAACTATTTAGGTTGGATAGATCAAGGGAAGGTTTTTTAATACTTAAGTTGGGAAGTTGTGCTTTTAATCTATTGTATAAATGATACGGCAATATGTTCGAACCTGCGTCTGGTTCAATTAGAAAGGTACATGGTAGGTTCTGGGTCAGATACAAGTCCAAAGTCAATTTGATGGTGTCATTGGGTGGATTGCCTACCTCAGTCTCGAAAGGTCTCCACTGTGGCGTCTTCGGCTTGGGGTGGCTGGCTTGGAATATCTGTTGGGCCGGATCGGGACCGTTTGCATTGTCCGCGCAATTGAAAGGGAAATCTAGACATTTGTACTGCTTCCATTCGAGTGGACCGTTTTCGGACTATTTGCACTGTCCCGGTTCGCGTGGGTTTCTTCCGGGTGCACGGGTACGGCATGGCGGGTGGCGACTCCTCGGTGGGCGTCAGGTTGTTCGGACACGTACCGTCGGCGCGGGCGTCGGTTGCCCCGGGGGTGGCGCTCCGGAACTCCGTCTCACCTTGCGTGGATCTTGCCCCTTGTAGCGCGGCGGTCAGTTCTAAAATTACCGTCGCCAGGGTATGTCTTGTCGCTTCGTTCGTTGTCAGTTTCTTTCCGCTCGTTGCCAGTTTCTTCTCTCTCGGTTTGTCATTGCCTTTTGTTTTGCTGGCGCCTGGGCTAATTTCCATCTTTATCCTGTCGACTTTAGGAATAGCTGTGGTATTCTACTATGTTGGGAAACCTTACTCTTGGTGTTGAAGGTTGTTGAAGTGGTGACGCAGTCGTGGTGAATGATGCAGTCGTGGTGGATGATGCAGTCGTGGTGGCTGAGTGAAAGGATTACACACAGGGGAAATAAGCCGGGACACTTGATGGTTGAAAATATAAGGCAACGGGTTGGAGGAAAGAAAGCTTTTGAGAAAGGCAGAGCGGTTTTTGATGATTAATTAGTTGATCACATGGCGATGATTGGATTTAGATGAAATGAGCGGAGAGAGAGGTCTCTAGTGAGCAGACATTACCTTGGTGGGGTCGAGTCGATGACTGGGTCGGAACTCGGTGGGAGTGAATGAAGAACTGCAGATGTTGTTCAGATGGGAGCCAAAACAC
The DNA here is from genome assembly GCA_030710605.1 of Cordylochernes scorpioides. Lineage (NCBI taxonomy): Eukaryota > Metazoa > Arthropoda > Arachnida > Pseudoscorpiones > Chernetidae > Cordylochernes > Cordylochernes scorpioides. Next base: position 44,212,181 of record CP092883.1, read on the forward strand.
TACTAGGTCCGAACTCGGCGAGAGCGAGTGAACAACTGACCATTCTTGCTTTTCGATTTAACACCAAGACTCAGTTTCTTTTTGATTGGTCGAGAGATGTCACATGATCTTTTCCTATTGGTTGACCTACTTAGTGGGTACTTTCTAATTGGACCGGCGGCTGCTTTGATGGAAGATACCGCCGATCTTGTCATGGAGTGTCGGGTGTTATTTCGACCCTATTTACTTCCGCGTTATCAAATACGTCCGGTCTTGGGTCGGAAGTATGGGGTGTCTCTCTACTTTTATAACTTCTGGTCACCAGATACGTCCTGCTTTGCCAGGAAGTATTGAGTGCTTCTTGACTAATATAACTTCTGCGGTCACTAGATACGTCCGGCCTTCTGTCAGGAAGTATTGACTGTACAAGTTATTTATAATTGTGCCCGCTTTAAACCTATTTCCTATGTTTGGTTGCTACTTCTTTCCTCCAGTTACCTTATTCTTTATCAAATCTTTGAAAATCATACATGGTACATACATAGTGGGTCGGGGGTGCATTTAATTATATACAAATTATGACATATATATATATATTATGAGAGAGAAAGATAAATCTAACATTTACCTAGTCACTACATCATTAATCTTGTCTTCTTTCTCCCAAGGTGTTTAAGTGTAAACAAAGTTAATTTGGCAAACTCAAGATGGCGCTGTTACTAAATCAACAGTAACTAATTGAATACCAGGGGATTTTTCTATCCATCTACATTATGCATGCCTGTCATTATTTATACTTGGTAATTGACGAATTGAGATTTAAGTAAATAAAACAATCTATTTTTTCACATATATTTGTGTAAGTTGAGAAAAAGGGCATTTCATGATCGTGCAAATAAAGGTTACTGATGGTTTGCACCATCTATCGGAATAAATAGTAACTAATCGTTGATTTTTAATGGTTCCAGAATTGGCCAAATACCGTTTCTTGATTATTCAAGAAGGCCAATTCTGTAATAAATAAAAATCAGCGATTAGTTGATATTTATTCCGATAGATGGCGCTAGCCATCAGAAACTTTTATTTGCACGATCATGAAATGCCCTTTTTCTCAATTTATCACCTGATCCAAGTACAAATTCACTTTTGTACTATTTTTCACTAGTGTTAGTGTTATCAGGTATTCAGAATCAGAAATTCATTCACCGTTGGTTAGAAAAAAAAAAGTTTATTCATTAATTTATATACATGCAAATTATCTTGTTCTTTTTTAGCCATACAAAACTATAGCAAGCTATATAGTATTATTCCTATTCAAAACATTTACATATTTTTTGTTTACTTTTCATAGAGTTGTGAAAATAGAGCAATCCATATTTAATTCATTATAGAATAAAAAGGCATTTATTGGATTTAATAAAATATTTATTTTGCCAATATTTCGGCTGGCTGAACGCCAACCTTTATCGAGGCATTACAATTTTGTATACCAGGTCTATTAGTATGAAACGCGAAAATGGCTGCCAGAGGGTGTTGTGCAACTTTATTTGAGCCGACGGTGGCGCTGTTGAAGGCGTTTTGTTTTTAGACTCACGTGGCATCAGCACGCGTGCAGTTTTAAAAAAATTCAAATTGTGGAAAATTTCTGGAGCCTGTGGAAAATGGCGATTTCCGAGCCAAAAAGTGCCCATTTGCGGGAAGTTTTGTTGTTCGCTTTCAACTGGAAGAAAAGTGCCACTGAAGCCCACCGAATGCTCGAGGAAGTTTACGGCGACCACGCTCTGAGCAAATCGCAGTGTTACAGGTGGTTTAAAAAATTCCAAAGTGGCGATTTCAAACTTTATGATGAACCACGTGGAAAACCGCCCCAAAAGTTCGAGGAAGCTGAGCTGCAAGCTTTGTTGGATGAGGACAGTACCCAAACGAAGAAGAAACTCGCGAAACAGCTCCAGCTGTCTCAAGGTGCTGTTTCCCTAAGTTTAAACAGCCGTGGAATGACCCAAAAGCTTTCCAGATGGGTCCCCCACGAGTTGAGCGAAAGGCATCAAGAACGGCGTCTGGTAACCTGCGAAGGGCTGCTCTCCAGGCATGAAAAGAATTCATTTTTGCACCGAATCGTAACTTCTGATGAGAAATGGATCCACTTCAGCAATACTATGCGCCAAAGGTCGTGGGGCCTGCCCGGCCAATATCCAAAACAGACGCCTAGGCCCAATCGCTTCGGAAAAAAGGCGATGCTTTGCGTATGGTGGGACCAGACCGGCGTAGTATATTTCGAGCTCCTGAAACCTGACGAAATCGTCAATACTAGTCGCTACGAACAACAAATGCACAGTTTGAGAGAGGCGGTGAATTAAAAAAGACCGGAATGGCGTGAAAAGCACAACAAGCTGATACTGCAGCATTACAACGCTCCAGCCCAAAACGCTACGGTGGTCAAAAACACCATAAAAGACTTGAGCTGGGAACTCTTACCCCACCCGCTGTACTCACCAGACTTAGCACCGTCGGACTACCACCTTTTTACATCTTTAGGACACGCCCTAAAAAACCAGGAATTTTCGAACTCAGACATACTCCGAAAATGGCTTGTTGACTGGTTCGACTCAAAAGGAATAGAATCTTTCAGACAAGGAATTCGAAAATTGCCTGAAAGGTGGTTCGAGTGTATAGCTAATCAGGGCAATTATTTTGAATAAAAAATCTTTTGTTGTATGGAATTGGTGAACTTTTGAATTCACTGAAAATTTTCGCGTTTCATACTAATAGACCTGGTACACAAACTCAGCGCCGCATAGTGTTACCTATCTAGTGTTAATATAGTGTTAACACTATGCGGCGCTGAATTTGTGTATACAAAATTGTAATGCCTTGATAAAGGTTGGCGTTCAGCTAGCCGAAATATTAGCAAATAAATATTTTATTCAATCCAATATATGCCTTTTTATTATATAATTTTTTAGAGTAATTTAGTTTTTTTTTTAATTGAAGAAAATTTAATCTATACACCATAATTAGGTTATAACAATTACAACATTTAACTGCTACACTTGAACCAAGGCAAACCGTAGAGTTGAAACCGGTTCAAGGCGATATTTCTTACGATACCCTATTTCATCTTATATTTCCTCTCATAATAACCCCTAACTATTTCTAATCTTTCGAGCCTTTTACATAATACTGATTCAACACATAGACATTGGAAACATTTGGTAATCTACTACTTAATTTTATTTTTCTCGGGGGGTCAGTGGAAGGATGGTCTAAACCATTGGTTTTCAACCACTACGACCCGGGTTCGATTTCCACATTGGACACTTTTTTCTGATAAAAAAAAAGTTCCAATGGCCCCCCGATTCTTGCAAAAGTCCAACCCCACCAGCGAGTACAAATAACCAAACGGGGCTCTGGCACATTTGTAAGTGAAAAGTCGAACTGCTTTTCACATGTGTAGACATGTGGTGCACCTACAGTAAAAGCTAACTACCCACCATGATTATCATGGCCTGTACCACGTGTACTAGGGATTAGCAAAAAAAAAAAATTTTTTTTTCTTAAAATTATACTTCGGCCAGTAAATATTTTTATTATCTCGACGTTTCGACAAAAATCTTTTGTCCTTTTTGGCGAAACGTTTTTTTAAATTATTTTATTTTAATTTAAAGCGCTATATCCCCTTAGGGACACTTTCACTGTCATACATGTATGTCTTTACATTTGTCTATACATATATATACAATAAATTTAGGCCGTGAATAGAATAGTCATATGATGTTAACAATGAATAAGAGAAAAAAACGAGAAAAAAGAACTGTGTACAAGAAAAAAAGTGTCTGGCAATATGTACAATAATCATAATATAAATTATCAGTTTCTTAAAAAATATATCAAACGTTGTGATAATAAAAATATTTACTGACCGAAGTATCTTTAATTTTAAGAACTATGAATACCGGCCAGGCAGCCTCTATCTTTACGGTAATTTCATTTGGGAGAGTCCTCGACATTTGGCCCAATCTGAGACTAAGCCTCTTTTTGATCATGACGTTACGGTGACGCGATATGTAAACAAAGGCTATGATTGGTTGGTTGTACGCGTCACTGCCTCGATCTCAGGGAATTCTCTGATTGGCTGGTTGGATCTAACTCGGCGATATATATATATTGTGGCGAAGAAATATTTTATTATTTAATTTAGTATTATTCAATGAAAATATATTCAACAGATTATAAAAATATATATTAATCTGTATTTGTGAAATCATCTTTAAAATATTTCTTTGCTTGCTTGCTTAAGATTCTCTAGCTGTAGATGGTGGGGCTGACTTGTTAATAATTGTCGACTCGTCGCTGTGTCGTCATCAATAAATACTTTTACATCTTAGGATATTTCAAGGCTTGATTTCTACGCGACAACTGGTGGAGAGACTGGACCGATACCCATTAAGAAATAAAAGAAAAATTGATTCTGTTGAACCAAAAGAAACTTCTATGAATGTAAAGAAGGAAGGTGCTCAGGTAAGCAACTACGTTGTTCAACATTTGCCAAGGAGCCCTTCCATTTTCTCCGGGGAGGATGGTGAAGATCTTCAAAAATGGTTAAAAGGGTATGCACGTGTGGCAAGGTACAACCATTGGGACGAAACCCTTTGTCTTACTAAAGTTTATTTTTATCTGTCTGGAACTGCTCTCAAATGGTTTGAGAACAATGAAGAAAGCATACAGACTTGGAAGGAATTCACATCTCAATTAGAGAATGTGTTCGAAAAAAAAAGAAAATTCAAAATTGCAAGCGGAGAAGAAACTTAAAACACGGGCACAATTAAAAGGCGAAAGTACCGAATTTTACATCCAGGATGTCCTGTGCTTTTGCAAAGAGGCTGATCCTCAAATGAGCGAGGAAGATAAAATCTCCCACCTCATGAAGGGGAAGGCTGAGGAGCTTTATCAAGCACTCCTACCGAGGGATGTACAGAGCACCGAGCAATTCATTACAGAATGTCGCCGTGTCGAAGCGCTCCGCTGTAGGCGAGTTACCCCAACCAAGTACGAGCGTCTACCAAATGTAGCCTCTCTCTGCGACCAGGATGACGGAGAAGATCTGTCATCGCTGATCCGAAAAATTGTTCGTGAAGAGATAAAGCAAGCATTGGACTCTCCTCAAGAGGAGCCTAAAATCGCTGTCATTGAAGATTTAGTAAGGGAAGAGATTGTAAAGACCTTGGCACCTAGATCAAAACCTACAATAAGTCCCCCTCAAACATCCAGGCCTAGATACGAGGCCTAAACGATACGACCGCATCCTGAACCTCATTACCGAAAGCAAGGAAGAAGATGTGACACCAATGAATGGCGTACAACTGAGGGAAGGCCAATCTGTTTCTACTGCGGACGCCCAGGTCACGTCGTCCGCTATTGCCGTGACAGGAAGAGACACAATGAGGAAAGGAGAAATGACTATTTCCAAAGAAAGCAAGACGCAATGTTATCCTACAACTCTCGAGCTGAATCTCAGGACCCCAATGACGAATCATCGAGGAAAACTTTCACTCGCTACCGAAGCCCTACTTCATTTCGCGGTCGAAACAGACAACATTTCTCACCTGCTAGAAGATCTAGCTAGACGCCCCGCCATTAAAACTAGATGATAGACCACATTAGAGGTGATGCCGTAAAGTTATAAAATCCCCCCTTGCCGACCACAGTAGAAATTAGAAAAAGCTACCTTGACGTAAACATAGACCTACCATGTCCTCATGAAGAAGATATCTCAACTGAAAGAAGACATCCACCGCAGTCATATGAAAATATCCCTGGCCATAGTACTAGTTCTTAAGACTGACGACGTAAGTCTCCTGCTGAGCATCGGGTCGATGCTCTTTATAGGAGGAGGCTATGTGGCGAAGAAATATTTTATTATTTAATTTAGTATTATTCAATGAAAATATATTCAACAGATTATAAAAATATATATTAATCTGTATTTGTGAAATCATCTTTAAAATATTTCTTTGCTTGCTTGCTTAAGATTCTCTAGCTGTAGATGGTGGGGCTGACTTGTTAATAATTGTCGACTCGTCGCTGTGACGTCATCAATAAATACTTTTACATCTTAGGATATTTCAAGGCTTGATTTCTCCGCTACAATATTTTTAAATGAAATTTAATTATTAATATTTTAAATACCCCTGTGAATACTTTATATTGACACTATATTTATAAAGGACCTTTTATTTTATATTAGAATTTTTTAAATTGTGTTAGCGCTAACATAAACAAAGAAATACTGGCGTAATACGTTCCAACGGTGCCAGATATTTGAATTTATATATAAAAAGGTATATACAAACAAAAATAAAAAAATACAAAATTAATATTTTAATATAAATTACACTAACCTAACCTAAACGAACCTAAACCTAACCTAACCTAAACCTAACCTAACCTAACCTAAACCTAACCTAAACTAACCTAAATCTAACCTAATCTGAACCTAACCTAACCTAAACGAACCTGAACCTAACCTTTTTGTTATTTTGGTAATTATATTGCCACGTGGAAAATTAGGAAAGACAAACTTCAGGATGACACAGCAATTTATTTAAGACAAGAACAAACTATGAATGATAAACAAAAGATAAGCAATGAGGGAAGTTTACAGAGTAGCAAAATATAAACATCAAAAATGATACTCTGTTAATAAAATATTAAATACTCTTCTACAATATATATTACTGTGGATATACGAAGGAGAAAATTTGGCAATACATTTTTTAAATAAATCTAATATTTATTTATAATTCTATCGTATAAATATATATGATAATTTAAACCAACAATCCTATATTATATAATACTTATAACAAGATTGTGTTGTATATAGAAACATATCTATAAATAATTATACGCATAATTGACATGTGTCCTTGCATCACCATATGTAATGTACTGAGGATGAATAAATAAAACTATATAATAGATTAAAAGCTGAGTTAAGAGCAAGATTGAATCACAAAGTAACTTTTAAAAATAAAGTGGTAGCCGACAGATAGGCGCCAGTCTCGAGTAACAGCGACACGTGCCGTGATGCAATTCTCTTTGTCGGAGAGGTAGTATAAAAGGCCCGGTTAGCGACAGGCAGTCAGTCTTCCAGTGAGTCGTTCGGTCAGCGTCACCCCTTATCGTCTCCAAGGACCAACTCATCGACCATGTAAAACAGTAAGATATCTACTCTAGCTCCATCTTGCTCTTGGCTCGTCTTTTTATCTATTCAAGGAACTTTCCTTCTTTCAACTGTGTCGCTTCGTTTTGTGTGTGTGAACATTCCCAAGCTTTTCCACTCTGCCTCGACCACGACTGCCTGTATTTTGTGAGAACTGTTAAAGGTCCTACAAGGTGCAGAGAGGTACTGGAAAACTCTCCACGCCCTGACTGTCCCTCTCGGTTACTACAGGTTTGACCCTCGGTTGCCACAACTTATAGCGAGAGTCGACGAGGTTCTACAAGAGTCAACCAGAACTTCAACATATTATTACATATATATGTTTGCGCCTAGTTATGTAAATAACTTGCTAGGCTGCATTGTTCTATAATCATATAAATTTTTATTTCTTTCTTTTAATTATGTAAATATATATTGTAACATAGTATTTATTAATTTTATTTATGTAACATAGTATTTATTAATTTTATTTATGTAACATAGTATTTCTTAATTTTATTATTTTTTATTTAACAGAGTGGTCATTTTTATGTTTTATATCTTGCGACTCTGTAAATTTCCCTCGTGGCTTATCTTTTGTTTACCTTTGATAGTTTGTCCTTCCCTGGAATAAATTTTGTTTCCTCCTTAAGTTTTTGTCTTCCCTAATTTTCCACGTGGCAATATGAAAAAGAGTGAAAGATTCAATAGTCAGTCAGTCAGTCAGCTAAAACGAGTGAGACGTCCTTCCTCTATTCAAACAGCTTGCTACATCGCAGTCTTGCGAAGGGACAACATTCTCAGTAGTCAATCCGCCGGTCTGGTCTCGTAAAGTACAGTCAATAACAAGCTCTGCCACATATCGTCATCACCTGAGACTAGACTAGAGGCTGAAGGAGCTATAGGAAGTCCTGGCTAACATTGTCAGGAACCAAGCCCCAACAATATAATTTCAAAAAATATTATTCAACTTATTTTAACATGAAAAATAGTAAATATGTTATATTGTACTAGGATAAGGTGCATAAGAAAGGCATCTCCTTATTGTGCAACTGAAAGTTGCAGATGGCTTGCGCCATCTATCGGAATAAATATCAACTATTCGCTGATTTTTAATTTATATCAGAATTAGTAGTAATCAAGAATGGGTATATGACCAATTCTGAGATAATTAAGAATCAACCTACGGTTTATATTTATTACGATAGATGGCGCAAGCCATCAGCAACTTTCAGTTGCACGATAAGGAGATACCTTTTTTTTCTTTCCTATTTTAACATATTTGAAATAATAATTTTAAGGTGAAAATATATTTCGTTATATTCTATACATTTTAAAATGAATAATTATATTTATATTCAAGTATTTTTAAAATACACATAAAATATAAACGAGACCTATATATATATAATATATAAATAAATAACTTCAAAACCCAAATATTTCTCTAACAAAGTTATATTTACAAAAGATCTATCTGTGTATATAACAATTTTACACGTAAAAAAAAGTATTTTCTCTCAAAACAAAGGTTTTATTTAAAATAAACATCAAAGAAAGGCTTTTATTTTCAGCAATAAAGAACATTATTTCCCAATAAACTCGATTTAATGAGGTCGTTTGGATTAATTCGTTTTTAAAGTTTATGACTCATAACTTTTGTTATTTCAAATTTTTATTATATTTTCTATTGACCGCGTTTTTGGGCAATTAAAATTATTTAATAGAAATGTTTTCCTTGATATTGTTATTGTGGTTAAAAATATAAATATATAATATATTAAAAATGTCTAATTAAAAGTTAAAAATCTATAAAGGTATATATAAACTTTTTCTCTCCCCATTGAATATAAGCAAAATATTATTAAAACTTAATTCTGTTGACGTTATGTGGCACTCTGAGTTTGTTGTTGACACACATTAATAAGTTATAATACCTTGATAAAGGTTAGCGTTCAGACAACTGAAATATTGGTAAAATAAATGGTTTTTGATCCAATATATGCCTTTATATTTAAAAATTTATTTATGGATTGCTCTATTTTCAATATGAATATATTTTAATGAATCTATGCTTACTTTTAGCTACTGAAAGGCACATAAATTATATTATGATACATTAACGATTAATGATACATTATGAAAATTTGAAACTATTATAGACACGTATAATTCTTTTTAAAAATTAAACAATTTATACTGCTCTTACTGCAATGGAAAAATTAATGGAGGGCCTGTCTTATCAGTGGTTAACCCTCCCTGCGGTTTCGTACAGCGGTATGGTAGATTAAACTGGCGAAACCGCTGGGAGGGTTCACCACTGATGAGCCAGGCCCTCCCATTATTTTTTCATTGCAGTAAGGGCAGTAGAAATTGTTTATTTTTGAAAAAGAATCATACGCGTCTATAATAGTTTCGAACTTTCATATAAATTGTATAATTTGATCTATATATTTAATATGTGAAATTTGAACTATTTTTTGACGCGGCTATTTTTTCAAATAAAACAATTTCTACTGTCTATATTGTAATGATAAAAAAATTGAAGAGCTTGGATCTTATCAGTGGTAAACCCTCCCAGCGGTTTCACCAATTTAATCTACCATACAGCTGTTATATTATATATTGTTGTTTTTCTTTTATGCCGATATTAAAAATTTAGTTTGTTTTCAAAATCAAAAGGTTTATTACAATGTACTTGAAAATTTGTTAATTTTAAATCCACGCTATTAAAATTAATAAATTGTCAGCTATATTGATTTTTATGAAAATATTCAAGTATATAAAAAAACTAGAAAAATTATAGTTATGTAGTTGCCGAAAAAAAATACAAGGTTGTCCAAAAAGTCGTAAACATTTGTAAAAAAATTGAAATACCAATATTATTCGCCGTTATGTATAATGTCTTTGTATTATGTCTAAAGTAATTGTGAAAAAAAGGCATCTCCTTATCGTGCAACTGAAAGTTGCTGATGGCTTGCGCCATCTATCGGAATAAATATAAACTATTATCGTTGATGCTTAATTATTCCAGAATTGTCCAAATACCCATTCTTGATTAATCAAGAAAAGCTAACCACGGACGCGTTTCGGACTGTTGGCCCTCATCAGCGTGGTGCAAGCTGTACCTCAACGACAAAAAAAAAAAAAAAAACTGGTCATTCAGGCATCCGGAAAAGTAATTTTATTATGCATTATATTATAATACAGTTACGAGCGTCATGCGTTCTTAATTCTTCATCTCTTAATCATTTTTCATCTCTGTCACCGTTTGCTTTTTTTTTTTTGGAATGGCGCCCTCCTATTGGTTGGCTACGATCACGCCACCTTTGCTCCCCCCCCACTCGCTATTTCGTCTTTGTAACTATTGTGTTGGAGCGGGTCGCTCCTTAAATAAATGCATATATTATATAATAACCAAATGGAATCCTCTCTTACTTTTTCCCAGTAAGAGACGCCTACGGAAGCCAACAGTACATAGACAGATAAAGCACATAGGCTATATTTATTAACTAACATATGCATTTATTTAAGGCGCCAATTTATAATTGTAACAAATAGTATTTGAATCAAAACATTCAATCAGGTAAAACACAGGCGTTGCCCGGGTCATTCGGCTAGTATTATATATTCGCCGTAATAATATTATTCGCCAAGTAATAAGAAAAACACGAACTTGAGGGATAACCTTATATTCAATAAAAAGTATAAAAAAATATATTTATTTTCTAATTAAAAAGGCATATATTGGATCAAAATATATTATAATTATATTTTTATTTTAAAACTGACCATCAGAAATCCATTACAGGAATTGAGACTGCTATCAAAGGACTCGATCATCAAACAATAGCCAAAATAAGAAACATAACCTCATCTGCTTTAACTGAAGCCACGAACTTTCCAAAGATAAACCCCAAAAACAAAATTATAGCCAAAAACTTAAGAAATAGAAAAGAAATTCTTATAACCCGATCTGACAAAGGAGGCCAAACTGTAATTTTGGAAACAGCAGAATATATCAACAAAATGAACAATATTCTCACAGACCAGAACACCTTCAAATTAATCTCTAAAAATGACAAAGAGTCAATCTGCAATCAATACAAAAAAGATTTAAGAAGCCTTCAAAGAAATAACACCATCACGGCAGAAGAACTCAAGGACTTTCTATCAAATATAAACTCCGATGCATACATATACGGACTCCCAAAACTACACAAGCCTGGTAACCCATTACGACCTATAGTAGCATACTATCTATCCCCTGCAGCTCCTTTAGCCAAATTTATAGCCAATCTCCTCATCCCCTTACTCAAAGATAATCCCCCCAAAACAACTATAACATCCACACCAAAATTCATCAGCGAAATTTTAGACACTCCCTATAGACCTAACCATAGTATGGTATCCTTCGATGTAGTTAACCTTTACCCTAGCCTACCACACCAATTAGTCATGGAATGTACAAAAAACTTCCTTTCAGACCACAATATAACCTCCAATATATACACTAAAATAATTAAATTAATAGACATATGTTTACATATCAATATATTTTCATTCAATAGCAATTATTACAAACAAACTAAAGGCTCCCCAATGGGAAGCCCACTATCATCCCCTTTAGCAGAAATAGTCATGCAACAGATAGACCGACAGATTACTGGCCACTTCCCAACAGAAATTCAAATATGGAGCAGGTATATAGACGATATATTCTGCTTATGCCACACAGAAACAATAGATAGCATTTTAACCAAATTAAAAGACTTTCATAAAGAAATTGACTTCACCCTAGAAAAAGAAACCAATGGCACGTTACCTTTCTTAGATATTTTCATCACCAGGCAAAACCAGAAATTCAACACTACAGTATATTATAAGCCCACTTTCCAACCCAACTATATACACTACTCCTCATATTGCCCTTTAAATCATAAAATAAACACCATAAAAACCCTCACAAAAAGGATCCATACCCATTGTTCCAATCAAACATTTAAAACAATAGAAACTCAAAATATAATGCAAAACCTTCTCATAGCAGGATACCCAAAAAATTTTATACTAAGACATTTTTATAACCCTTCCACAATCAACAATAACCAGACATATAGATCAACATGCATCATTCCTTATTCCCCCAATAACATCAAAATAGCCCGAGAACTTAAAAAACACGGAATCAGAATTTTTTATGAAAATACTCCAAACATTGGTTCTATAGTTAGAAATCCTAACACCAAAAACAATAGCCCTATCCTACCAATACACAACAAACAGGCCATCTATTCCGTTAAATGTAACCATTGTAATAGTATATATGTAGGAGAAACAGGCAGGTCAGTTAAGGACAGGATTAATGAACACAATAGAAATATAAATAACAAAGACAATAGATCACTTATCTTTCAACATATTAAAACAACAGGCCATACTTTTAATTTAGATGAACCAAAAACCTACTACACCAACATAAAAAATAAATATAAAAGACTAATCCTAGAAGCAATAGTATCCAAAAAACACCAGAGCATCAATAGACATATAGATATCCCAGAAATATACAATAGCTTAATACACAATCCTGATACATAGAACTACATCCTAGATAAACAATGGCAATTTCCAGATTGATATAAAATTTAATTCAGACTTAGAATATTCATTTTAGGACAAGTAATCATTTCAATATATTCAATGTAATCGGCCAATATTTCTGGGGGCAAAACACCTCTCTTTATAAAAGTTTTTAGATTAGAACTAAATCACGTGGATACGAGATTCACTCACGCTATGCAGGACCAAAGAAAAACACCATCTAATTGTTTACAAACATTTCTATTTGAAATTCAAAATTTAATTTAAAATTACTTCCTATTTTCTTGAAGAAGGGCTATTTACGCCCGAAAGCTCGAAGACTATTATTTTTGAAATAAAAGAAACTTATCCTCGGAATTTTTTTATGTTTGCTGTTTATTTATTATCTGTATGATTATTTTTGACCTTTTAAAATATTAAAATATTATTTATAAAAGTATAATTTCTATATGCATATATAGTTATCTTTCTCTACAATAATAAAATTCCCTTTTATGTAAACAAATGTGTTTAAATTAGGTCAAAGGAAGGTATATTATAAATCAGACGACTAAGTTTTATGTATTGCAGACGACACCATTACGTTGAATAATTACGGGTAATTAAATCAACTCCCTTTTCTCGGTGCCTGAAAATTAAACTAAATCCCCTATAAAATTATTTTAATTATAATTAATCCAATTAGAGTTAATTAAAGTATATGTAATCACCGTACAATTAAGAATAATTGCATTTTTTAAAGGAAAAATATATACAAAATAAAAATTTAAAACGAAAATTCTTAGCTATAATTAATAAATCTCAATAAAATATCACAAATTTATTATCTAAAATTATTGTCTTATAGATAAAATAAAACTATAATTGTTTTTATTTTTAATTTCGGGAGAAAAACAGATGTTTTTTTTTTTTCGTTCTCTTTTTCTCTCTTCGTGGCAAGCTTCGAGGACCACGCCAACTCCTGGAAATAGTTTTTCCAAATCACTCATGTAATATATGTTTATATGGTTTTGACCAAGGACTTGGTTGTTGTTGCGTGATGTAATCGATATATGGCGCGGGATATTCATGTTTTTAGTTCATATGATAATTCTGTAATAGTAAAATATTATTCAAATATATAACTTTTCAGTAGCATACAATCTCTTTTAATAGAAACTACACTACCTAAGATTATTGAATATTAGGTATAAGAATACATAGCAACTCAGAAGTGCTATATCTCGGTATTTTAACGGATCATCTCGGTTTCTGTTTAACCTTGGCTGGAGGAGGTGTTCTACTTCCAAGTACCAACCCTTATGCCTCCGCCATCTTCTGAGGACTGTAGGTGATTTGAGGGAAGGTCCGATTTCTGGCGATCACTCGTTGACTCCCAAAGGGAGATCTACTCTATAAAGGATGGAATCTCACACACGGGCGTATTTCACAAACGCACTGACTTTATTGGACAAAACTATCTATTTATACATACTTTGGCACGTGGTCAAATGAATTAAAAATAAAAACAGAATAACAATGATTTTACAAAAAAAAATTATGCCAAAAAAGGTAGAATTAACAATCAATCTGAACAGTCTCTATTCTCAAATATAAGAAGAAATATTGACTATGTCCAAATTGAGGGGAATACGGTAGTTTTTAAGATTCTGTTTTTTTTTTTATATTGTCAGGCGTGTCACCTCCGGTTCTTCACGACGACACTGCTTCCTTCACCGTGGATCATCTATCCTGGCTCTGTTGCTTCACCTCTGCCCTGCAGACCGCCCAAAAACACTCTGAGAACTACTAATCAAGTGGATCTCCTTTCCTCTTGGAGTATCTCTCGGCCTTACCACTGGTGGCGGGACACGAGAGACTTACCAGAAGAGCAGCCACTGTGATGTTTGAGAGAGCGTCACAACAGCAACCGGCAACAAGCTTGCTAAAACTCCGCTTTTATTGTCATCTTTAATCCACATATTATTACATAAGAACTCGAATATAAATTAACAGGTATTTACAGTAATTTACATCCCAGAGCCAATATAAACAGTTATTTACAATCATAAGCCTCAGGAAACTGGACCCCAACAGTAGGCGATTCTCACACCAGTCCCAGACTAGAAATAGCGCCATCTATTGGCGGAGGTTGTAGCTGTTCTCAGGCCGATACTCGCGACAATATATATCTTTCAAGGAAATCAGTTATTCCAGAGGAAAAGCCTTAATTGATTATTTTAGGACTTCATCCGTTCAAGTCGCTTTGCCGCACTTTGAATTTGGCGACTAATATACCCTACTGAAAATAGTTTAAAAGACCTTTGATTTAATGATCAGGGTTCTCAAGGAGGCGACTCCACTTTGGTGTTTTCCAGGGTGGTCTTTAGCTCTTCTCTTTCCCCTCTCCGACCTACACCTCTCGGATTTTTGCTCCTGCCTCCTGTGTACGTCATTGCCACACAAACACCACGACTGCTCGCAACTCACTACATACGTATTGGTAATTTTAAATAATTTTTGAATACATATACGATCTACTGATATTTCTTTTGATCGCTAAACCTTCAAATAAATTTTAATTTTATAGACACTTGCATTCCTTGTATACACTTGTATTCCTTATATACAGAATTTAAACTGAAGAAATTATAAAATTATAACTTTGAAAGGGCATATCTCGAAAAAAGTATATACACTCTATTCTCTCTCTATATATAAAAAGAATTGATGGAACAGGAAGGAGTTGTCTAATTTATTAGAAAATATGTATACAAAACGTATGATTGAAATTTAGTGGCCGACTTATGCAAAGCAAGAACTCCAATGAATTGTGCATCCAGCACAAGTTTTATAGACTCAATATTCGGTACGAAACGAGCTGAAATTTTAAATTTCCTTTACATATTCGCGTTAAGTCTATTTTAACTGAACCCTATGCCTTGCCGATGATTTGTGCTAATTACTAACATATGTCAGAGTTTGATTGAATTGAAAGAGAGGGGGTTGGTCAAATAGACTAGTTGCGCGACGTCTGTGTCGCGTGATATTAGACGATGTTTGTAAAAGAAGGTTGAAAACGGAGTAATGCAACGTCCAGAGGGCAGGGGTCGACCAAGGAACGCAACAGAGCAAGGAGCCAGGGCGATTGTCAGAACGGCTGTCACAACACCGTATTCGACGTTATCTACCATCCAAAGTGTACAGGTGTCCAAAATGACCATCAGAGACGACTGAGGAATCAAAGAGCTCACTTACCGTTACGATGCATATCCATCTCACCCGTACACCGAAGAGTCCGACTACAGTGGTGTCGAGGAACACAGCTGCTCTGACTGGGGACATAGAGTCTTTGGTGACGAGTCGCAAACGACTGACGACCGTCGCAAACGTGTCTGGAGACATCTTGGGCAGAGTGTGGATCCTGGCCTTTTTTTTCGAAAACCACACAAGGTGTCAATATCTGGAATGCCATTTCATTTGATAGTAGGACCCCGTGCACTGGCTCGTCATTGGTATACAGTTAAACCTGTCTATAGAGCCCTCTCTAAATAGCGCCTCCCTCTCTTTAGCGCCCGATTTAAAATACGTAGTATGATGCGATTTACATTAAAATTTACCTGTCTATAGCACCCCCTCCCTATAGCATCTTATTTTGGCGAATCTCAAGAGGGAGCGCTAGAGACAGGTTTAACTGTATATCTTTAACCTAACATTTTATATGAATATCCTGAATATTAAGCCAAATAAATTTCTATAAAGAAAGTAATGATATTAAACAGATGCTCCATTCAAAGAAATAAATAAATGCAAAGTCATCTGTTTTGACAAAATGTAGATATAAAATAAATTACAGTTGATCTCGCATCCACTCTGTCTGACGAAGTAACATACTTTTATAGCGTAATTCATTATGTACACGGCGCCACATTGAAAATGGAACACCAAGAAAGAGTGGCCAGAAATGTATGCAAATTCTAGGGTAGACGCGCCTCGCCGAGTTATTCAAATGATATGAAATGCCCAGCTCTTGTGCGCATGTGGAATACGATATAAGGGAAGGAACCTGTAGAAAAGACAGTATTCTTACCGTTATATCTTCAAGGAAAATCATCGTAGAAATTTTGTTCTTGTGTCAAAAGACATGTGTAATAGCAGATAATGTCAGGCCATCGCCAACGGAGGCAGTTCCAGCAGACAGGTGCTTTTACGAGGGGCATGGTGATTGGACTGAAAAGGGCAGGTTGGTCCATACGTCAAATCACAGCTGACACACACCTGGGTGCGTTCACGGTACACCGATTGTAGAGAAGATGGTTGGAAAAAGGAAATAAGGCAATTTATAGGAATGCCAGTGCAGCCAGAGTGACGTCAGTATGCGTGGATTTGCGTATCCTTCGACAAGCAGTAGTGGTCCCACATGCCACTTGTATCTCCATTCTGCAAAATGTGCAAGACACCCAAGATCATTCCATTTTGACCAGAACCATTTTCCTTCATTTGGTTGCTAATGGCTTGTATTCATGTCGTCCGGTAAGAAGATTGCCATTGACCCCACTGAATAGACGCCAACGTTTGAAATGGTGGTGGGCTGGATCGACGTGGATGACAGAATGGCACAGGGTCGTGTTCTCAGATAAGTCACGCTTCTGTTTGTCCAGTGATAGTCGCTGTGTAATCGTGTGGCGTCGACGTGGAGAAAGGTCCAATCCGGCAGCATTTGCGGAACGCTCCACCGCGCGACAACGCGGAATTATGGTTTGGGGCGCAATCGCGTAAGATACCAGATCACCATTAGTTCGTTTTTAGGGCACAATGACGGCTCAACGATAGTTGATGATGTGCTTCAAACTGTGACACTCTCCTTACCTTCAGGGAGTACCCAATGCCCTTTATCAGGAGGATGACGCCTGACCACACACTGCTCACATTAGCCAACGAGCTCTGCAAGAAGTACATATGCTTCCCTGTCCACCGTACTCTCCTGACCTCTCACCATTATTGACCGCCGTTTGCATGCCTTGCTTCAGCCACGTTCAGAAAAATAACTGTGGTAAATGGTTGAAAGGGAATGGAGAGCCATCCCTCAGGACGCCATTCGTAGTCTGATTGACTCTCTATCTAGACGTGTTGCTACGTGCATCGCGGTGGTCTTACTTGCTACTGAGCCGACGCCGTTCTCGCTCTGTATTATAACTATTATCCTATATATAGTCACGAGCGTCTTTCCTAATCAGTCAGTCATTGGCCGCCTCTGTCACGGATGGCCGGCGCCCTCCTATTGGACGGCTACGATCACGTGTCATCGTTGGAGCAACGGTGACCTTGAGTGACGTAATGCCCCCCCCCCCCCCCCCCCTTACCGGCGGCGCGCGCCCGTTGGCTGCCGGCGAGCACGTGACCTCCCTGTGCGCGCGCATGGCGGGCGGCAGTTACGAGCGTCTTACCTACGGAAGCCAACAGTACATAGGCAGATAAAGCACATAGGCTATAGTTATTAGCTAATATATGCATTTATTTAAGGCGCCAATTTATAATTGTAACAAATAGTATTTGAATGAAAACATTCAATCGGGTAAAACACGGGCGTTGCCCGGGTCATTCGGCTAGTTTTGAAATAAAGATCACTTATTGTTCGTTACTGCTTCTCTTTGTTTGCCAAGTTTCATCACTTTTTGGTCCCTCTCTCTTGGTTTTTCAAATTTCAATGTCACGCCGTGTAATTAAAAGTGGGTAATTAGAATTTCGCTGCATTACGGTTTTAATATCGAATTAAAAAGCTTTTTTTTTCACTAGAGCTAAGAGGATTTGTGCACATTCTTTGACAGTTTTTATAGAATAATTCAAATATAGATTTATTGTTATAAATATATATATGATAATAATAAAATCCACGAATTACTTTTACCAATTTATTATATTCTATTTTAATACACATATCATTTTTTTCAGCATTTAAACGCACAATGAATAAGTCGGTGGAATAGTGGTTAAAACCCTCGATTCCCGACAGACATGATCCGGGATCGACTCTCTCATTGGACACTTTGTTTTAATATGTGAATACCCTTCACATATACAGAGGGTGTTCACACTTATAGGAAAAGAGTTTTATTATAAAATAATAAAAATTAACACCATATTTGAAAATTTTCAAATGTTCTATTTGAAAGCCTTTTTGTTTATTTACAGAACGGCACTGATTTTCCACGATAGCAGACACTTTCTGATCATGGTCATACTAAAAAGATCCCATTCTTCCTTTATCACTTTCCAGAGCTAATCTTACCTATTTGTACATAATTAAAATATGCAAACAAGATGATATCAACATTTCTAAAAAAGGTATTTATAACATTATTCACGACAAAAATATCAAGTTTAAATTCAAAGTACCTACGGAGAAATGGACAAAAGTTTATCACCCTATATCTGTGAGAACTCCTGCAACTGTCAAAAAAGTGAAAAAATATATTACAAAAGAAAATCCTATGCCACAAAGAGATATAGTCAAATTAATAGGACCATCAGTGTCAAATTAATAGGACCATCAGTGTCAAAAATAAATAAAATAATAAATAAAGATTTAGGCCTAAAAGCTACGAAAAAATATGCGGTTCACAAATTGTTTCAGAGCCATATTCGTCAGCAACACACTATCAGCAGATATTTTTACGAAAATTTCTTGGCTGCTGATAGATGGAAATTTATTGTTACATATGACGAAGCATGGGTATATTTAACCGATTGCGACAGAAAAAGAGCTATATACTACCAAAATAGGGTGGAAAAATCTTGACCAATTTGGTTGAAGGAATGTGCCGAAAGTTACCCCAAAGGATTTATGGTGCATGCGGTATATCATATGAAGGAAAATTAAAAATAAGAAAAGTTGAAAAGAAATGCCAAAATAAACTCGGAGTACTATCAAAACAACATTTTAGAACCTATATTTTCAAATGATATTGCCTCTATCTATGGAAAACAGAGCAACAAAGTCTGGTTTCACCATGATAACGCCACAAGTCATACCTCATCTTCAACCCAACCTTATTTGGAAGATCTAAGGCAAAGAACAGGAATCAACACTATTCCAAAGAACAGAACCCCTGTAAAATCTCCTGATTTAGCCCCGATGGATTTTTGCATTTTTGGATGCCTTAAAAGAGCACTTGGAAAGAGACACACTAGGACAATTGAAGGTCTCTGGAAAGTGGTAAAGGAAGAATGGGATCTTTTGAGTATGACCATGATCAGAAAGTGTCTGCTATCGTGGAAAATCAGGTGCCGTTCTATAAATGAACAAAAAGGCTTTCAAATAGAACATTTGAAAAATTTCAAATATGGTGTTAATTTTTAATATTTTATAAAAAAATTTGTTTCCTATAAGTGTGAACACACACCCTCTGTATTATTCATTTTATTTAATTTTATTTTATTTTAAAGCGCTATGTCCCCCTAGGGACACTTGCGCTGTGATACATGTATGCCTTTACATTTGTATATACATATATATACTTTCAGTTGCACGATAGGGAGATGGCTTTTTTCATATATATATGTAGTAATCCCGAGTAAGCCGACGTGGAATGTACTGGGCAGTCGTGGTCGTGGGTGCGTGATGGGATTCCCGCAAGGGGACAGCAAGAGACAGAGGCAGGTCTAGATGGTAGATCCAAGAGGTAGAGGTAGACCACGGACGAAGGCAGTCGAACCACGGGCGCCGCGGATGCCCTAAGCCTACTCACGGATGGAAGGGGGGGGGGGGGGAGAGAGATCCGACCGACCGTATAACGGCGTCACTCTGAAAACAACTACCTTGCCTCTTTTCTGGGCCCTTTTATATTGTACGCCCGCATATGGCGGCGAGTCCTGATTGGTTCCTGTAATCACGCCACCTTTCTGGCGTCGGGTCATTGTCGCCGTCTGGTTTATGGCGTCGTCTGGTCTACCTCTTGCCTCTTTGTTTATTTGTCACTTCCATTGTTACAAGGTCGATACATATTTTTATATAGATACTAGACGAATCGCCCGGGCAACGCCCGGGTTTTACCCGAGTGCGTATATATTTTTAAAATGTTTTAATTAAAATACTATTCATTACAATTATAAATTGGCGCCGTGGATGTCTCTCTTGTGAAACGTCCCGCCCCAAACTGTGTGTGTCTTGAAAATATAAAAATAAAAATGTGAACGGAAAAATATGTCCAGGGTAGCCTAGTGGTCATGGCATCTTCCCGGTAAGCGGAAGGTCGTGGGTTCGATTCCCATCCCTTGACACTTTTTTTATTTTATCCATTCTGACCAAAATCTATCCGTGAACTTCACACAGTGAACTTCACACAGAGAGAATAAGGCAATTATATAAGTAGATAATCCAAATTGTGCCTTATCACACACTATTTTTTTATTTGGCCTTATTACCTTGTGTTTATAATCTATGACGTAATGCCGGCGGCGCGCGCCCGTTGGCTGCCGGCGAGCACGTGACCTCCCTGTGCGCGCGCATCCGTGACAGAACCGGCCCATGACGGTCGTGACTATATATGTTGATGATGGATAATAATAATATAAAATTTATTTTCCAAAAGGTTACAAGATTTTCTCTAAAAAGTGTAGCGAATGGTCAGTCTATTTACATATTTTTATTTACAACTTCAATAAATGACAACAGTAAAAGTAAACAAAGATATTTACATTTGCTATCATGACTCCTGGTCAGTGCTGTGGCCCTTACCGTTATGGTCCCCTGATGTCCTGCAGCTCTCCAGCAGTCTTTCTATGGCCTCTACTAGTGGCTCCTCGATACGATGGTCCCCTGGCCTTGATCCATTCTTGTCAGGTCTCCTGTCATCTGCTCTAGGTCGTTCTCCTGGATCTCTTCTATGGTCGTCGTATCCCTGTGCTCCATGTCCGGTGTTCCACCTTCCTCGTCATCACATGCCAGCTCCCTACATCGTTCCAACAATCTATCCATGGCTTCCATTTTTTTATTTCTCTGTAACTTATCGTAAGGTTCATTCTTCTTTTCTGTTGAGATAATTTCCATCGTCTTTTTTAGCACCAGGGATTGAATATATGCAAAGTCCCTTTTTCTTATGTTCATTTCCTTCCTGTATTGTTTGTTATATTTGGTTACTATTCCATCCCATGTTAAGACTATCGGCACTACTTTTACGGGCATTTTTTCAGTTTGGGCCATCTCCCTCGCCAGTAGCTGGTATTTTCTTTTCTTTGTCAGCTCCGTAGTTTGGATATTGTCTTGGGAGGTAACCCCTATATGATTGTTATGTCTTTTTTTATTTTGTCATATACTATTATATCAGGTTTGTTAGCTCTGATATTGATATCGCTTATCATTGGCAGGTCCGTTATTATCTTGGCGTATGAATTTTCAATCTTAGTCGTTATTTTGTGGAGCTTTATCTTTTTGTTCTCTGTGAAATTATATTTTCTTGCCAAGTTGAAGTGGACGCATCTCACCACTTCATTATGCCTCTCAGTGTAGTCGTAAGGAAGCAATCTTCCACAGTTTGTAGCAAGGTGGTCCACCGTCCTCTGTACCTTTTCACAGTGAGGGCATTTCAGGTTCTTATCCTTCGGGAACACGTTTCTATCTTGTATGAACATGTAGAATCCTTCATTTTGTGGTGTGTTGTTTCCCGTTTTGAGCCACTGTGAGGATTCTATCATGTCCAATAGCGGTTGGTCTTCATTTTTAAAGAATGTTCTGTGGATTATTTTCTGGCCAATGATTTCTCTTAGATTTTCAATCTGTTTTTCTTTCAGAGTTTTCATTGTGATGTTTTGGGCTTCTATTTTGTACTTGTTTTCTATAATTAGTTGGATGTGCGTGAGCATTGTGTTTTCTCCCTGTTCACACGCTTTAATGGCTTCCTTTCTTTTTGTTGTCTCCCCCCCAAATATATACTTGTAGAGGCTTAGCAGAATTCTTTCGTTTTTTTGGACCAAGTTCACCAATCCTCTTCCCATTTTTTCGCGTTGAAGATATAATCTTTCTTTATTTGCTGGCTTAAGATGGATTTTGAATTTGCTCAGCGTTGTTCTCACCTTTTGGTCCAACATTTCTAGTTCTCGCTCACTAAACTCCACGATTCCAACGTAGTAGTTTATGAGCGAGAGCGAAAATTCGTTGAAAGCAGCGAAGAGGTTTTTAGCGTTCAGCTTGGTTTCCGCTAAGGATTCCATTCTGGATACTATTTCTCTTTTTATTCTCTCTTTATTTTCTGGGACGACTGCGCTGGTGTTATCCTCTAGAACACCTAAATATTTATATGTTTCTTTTTCTGCCAGTGTCCCAAATTCCTGAATTTATGTGGAGTTTGTCGCTGTTTTTGTCGGGTTGATTTTGAAGCCTATATTATTCAAAAGCTGAGTTGTCTTGTTCGCCAAGAGCTCAAGATCCTTGTCGCTATAGGAAAATATTTTTATGTCGTCTATAAACAATAGGTGATTTATTTTAATTTTTTCCTCTCCCACTCTCATCTCCACTTGGGGACTGTCTTCTTTGTTGAGCTCCCTTGTTATCGGCTCGAGGCACATGACGAAGAATAGAGGTGATAGCCCATCTCCCTGCAATATTCCTCTTTCTATTTTCACTGTTTTGAGGCACTGCTTGCCATAGTACAACTGTGCTTGCCTTTTGTCTAGGGCAATTTTTGCGAATTGTTGAATTTCTTTTGGAACTCTTGATGTTTCCAATATCTTAAGCAAGTATTTGTGGTCGATGCTGTCAAAAGCTTTCGCTATGTCGATCCACATGGTTTTCAGTTTATTTGCGTGTTCTTTGCATATAGCTTTGTTTAATAAGACCTGTTCCTTGGCGCCTTGAGTTCGCTGCGTCGTTCCTATCTGATTGATAGACAGATATCGTTCCTTATCTATGTATTTGTTCAGCTTTCTAGATAATATCCGCGTGATTAATTTGTACAGGTTGCTCATGCAACTTATGGGGCGGTAGTTGCTGGGGGTGTTCTCTCCTCCTTTAGGAAACAAGAAGGTTTTTGCAGTAAACATCCAATCTGGAATTGTTTCTGGATTCCTTATAGCTTGAACAACGGCTTTATATAGATCTTCGTGTAGCGGGGTCAATTTTTTAATAAAGAAATTATAAATTTTATCTATAAAAATCTATAAAACGAAGAGAAAAATTATTTTATTAAAATGCATAGGCTACTAGCTTTCGGGCTCCAAGCCCTTCCACAGGTACAACGTGTTGTGAGAAACTAACGCTATATATAGAATCGATATGCGATGAATCTGCATATTTTAACTATGTATGAGGCAACGATATCAAATTAAGATATGGAAAGAAGGCTTTTTAGAAATATTTAACAAATATAGGATATGATAATTGATAAAATTATGAAAGATTTAGCATACTATTAATAGAACTATTGCGAAATAAAATAAACTAAACTAAAAAATAAAAATAATAAGATAACGCGTGATCATCTCTGGTTGCCAAACAACTGAAAAATACCATATACACCGTGACGCTAAAAAGTATAAACAGAGAGGAAAACAGGTTTGACCCGCCATCAGCGTAATCCTCGGACTATGAAAAATAGGGGTCGGGAGGGGGGGGGGGTTATGCGGGTGGTTATGGCAAGATCAGGGGAGTGAAGTGGCCGGCCTAAAGATTGTTACATATGTCTAGGTACTGCATTGGTATATCAATATGTCTGTTAATACTGTTGTTACTGATGGATAAAACTGCTTCGATAATTAACCTTTGATATTTATTGTTGATATTAGAGTATATGGTGGTAGGGGAGGATAGATTGAATGAGTGGCCAGTGGTGTCTATATGGTTGAAAATAAGGGATCTGTTGTCTTTGTTGGTAATGCATCTACCGTGCTCAGTCATCCTGATGGCTACGGACCTACCAGTCTCGCCTAAGTAAGACGCGCTGCAATCGTTACATGAGACTGAGTAGACCGAGCCACCCGAGGACTGAGCAACGGTAGATCTAGGTAGTCTGGTAATAGGATGTCTGAGGATGGCGCCAATACTATTGCTATTAGAGAAATAGGTGTTGATCCCGTGTGATCCGAGGATGCGGGAGATGGCGACTGATTGGGTGGAGAAGGGCAAAAGACAACTGTTTCTGCTGACTGTAGCAGGCCTAACGGAAAGAGGGTTATATCTATATTTATGTATAAAATGGGGAGGGTATTGGGATAGGGCCAGCTGTTTTATGATTAGGGAAAATTCAATAGTTCTGAATAGGGGAAGGGAGCAGTGGGTGACCAATCTCTTGGTAAGCGTTCGAACAGTATTTATTTTATGTGATAGGGGGCATGAAGAATTGAAGTCTGTGTAGAATGTGGGATTATTGATCTTGTGGTATACGGTAGTGTGATAATGGGAGGTAGTACGTATAACAAGTATATCCAGGAACGGCAATACAGATCTGTCCTCCAATTCTAAACTGAATGAAATTTCCGGATGATAGGAGTTAAGACAATCTAAAATACTTATTTCCTGTCCGGTATCACATATGCAGAAGATATCATCAATATATCTCCGCCACATGTGAATGCCCGGTGTGATTTGCTGTTGGATCCAGTGGTCAATGGTGGCCATGACTATTTCTGCAAGGGGGGAGGATAGCGGGCTGCCCATGGGCGAGCCCCTGATTTGTTTGAAATACAGGTTGTTAAAGGTGAAAGTAGTGAAGTCTAAACATAGGGAGGACAGTGCGATTATGGATTCAATGGTATGGGGATCTACGTGGTTATCCTGCAAGAATGTTGTCAAGTGGCTAATAATGAGCTGGTGGGGGAGGGAAAGATACATGGAAATAACATCATAAGATACCATAACGGAGTTGGGAACAGGACTGAGGGAATTAACTGATTGCACAAAGGACGGGATATCCCTTATGGCAGAGGACTGTGGGCTGGCTTTCACCAAAGGTGTGAGCCAGCTAGACAGATATTTAGATAGTTTGTAGGCAGGGGAAAGGTGGTAGGCTATGATGGGACGTAGGGGGATGCCAGGCTTATGGGTCTTGGGAAGTCCGTAAATATAGGGAAGATTGCCAAGATCGGAAATGAAAGTACTATATTGAACCGGAGTGATATGACCTGACTTTTTTAATCGCAATAGCTTTAATCTGAATGATTTAACGGAGGTGGATACCTCAGACTGTGCAATGGGGATAAACGTGGTGTTGTCACTGAGTATTTCCATCATCTTGGAGGTATATTCAACCGTGTCCAAGATGACGGTCTGGGAACCTTTGTCAGACCGGGTGACTAAAATGTTTGAGTTTCGCCTTATGGAGCTAAGGCTCCCCCCTTGCAGAAATAGTCATGGCCACCATTGACCACTGGATCCAACAGCAAATCACACCGGGCATTCACATGTGGCGGAGATATATTGATGATATCTTCTGCATATGTGATACCGGACAGGAAATAAGTATTTTAGATTGTCTTAACTCCTATCATCCGGAAATTTCATTCAGTTTAGAATTGGAGGACAGATCTGTATTGCCGTTCCTGGATATACTTGTTATACGTACTACCTCCCATTATCACACTACCGTATACCACAAGATCAATAATCCCACATTCTACACAGACTTCAATTCTTCATGCCCCCTATCACATAAAATAAATACTGTTCGAACGCTTACCAAGAGATTGGTCACCCACTGCTCCCTTCCCCTATTCAGAACTATTGAATTTTCCCTAATCATAAAACAGCTGGCCCTATCCCAATACCCTCCCCATTTTATACATAAATATAGATATAACCCTCTTTCCGTTAGGCCTGCTACAGTCAGCAGAAACAGTTGTCTTTTGCCCTTCTCCACCCAATCAGTCGCCATCTCCCGCATCCTCAGATCACACGGGATCAACACCTATTTCTCTAATAGCAATAGTATTGGCGCCATCCTCAGACATCCTATTACCAGACTACCTAGATCTACCGTTGCTCAGTCCTCGGGTGGCTCGGTCTACTCAGTCTCATGTAACGATTGCAGCGCGTCTTACATAGGCGAGACTGGTAGGTCCGTAGCCATCAGGATGACTGAGCACGGTAGATGCATTACCAACAAAGACAACAGATCCCTTATTTTCAACCATATAGACACCACTGGCCACTCATTCAATCTATCCTCCCCTACCACCATATACTCTAATATCAACAATAAATATCAAAGGTTAATTATCGAAGCAGTTTTATCCATCAGTAACAACAGTATTAACAGACATATTGATATACCAATGCAGTACCTAGACATATGTAACAATCTTTAGGCCGGCCACTTCACTCCCCTGATCTTGCCATAACCACCCGCATAACCCCCCCCCCCTCCCGACCCCTATTTTTCATAGTCCGAGGATTAAGCTGATGGCGGGTCAAACCTGTTTTCCTCTCTGTTTATACTTTTTAGCGTCACGGTGTATATGGTATTTTTCAGTTGTTTGGCAACCAGAGATGATCACGCGTTATCTTATTATTTTTATTTTTTAGTTTAGTTTATTTTATTTCGCAATAGTTCTATTAATAGTATGCTAAATCTTTCATAATTTTATCAATTATCATATCCTATATTTGTTAAATATTTCTAAAAAGCCTTCTTTCCATATCTTAATTTGATATCGTTGCCTCATACATAGTTAAAATATGCAGATTCATCGCATATCGATTCTATATATAGCGTTAGTTTCTCACAACACGTTGTACCTGTGGAAGGGCTTGGAGCCCGAAAGCTAGTAGCCTATGCATTTTAATGAAATAATTTTTCTCTTCGTTTTATAGATTTTTACAATTCATTAAGAGAAATTTCGTCAATCTCATTAAATTTTATCTATACCGCCTGCTTTCCAATTTGGCAAATTTTTCAATGTTTCCTCGAATTATTCTTTTGTTATTTCTATTTGCTCGATAGGTTTGTTTGTTTTCTCAATATTCTGGATGAGGTATTCCGGAATATCGAGGTCTTGATTCTTCGCCCAAGTTTTGGACTAGAAATTTGTTAAATCTTCATTAATGGGGCCTTCATTTGCTTTTTGTGGCTTTAATTTTCTGTAAAATGCTCCCCTATTCAGTTCAAACATATAATTTGTCTTATTAAATTCACTTCTTTTTTCTGATACCTCTATTCTTTTCTGTATTACTTTTATTTCTTGGTTTATTTTTTCTTGAACTATTTTTAAATCTGATATTTTCCTGGGGTCGCTTCTATATTTCTTGGCTACTTGTTTTACCATGTGGTTTTCTTTGCTGTTCATTTTTCCAGATTCTATTCGTTTTTCAATTATTTTCATCATATTTTCTTTCTCTTGGATTGATTTGTTCAATGGATATTTCCAGTCCCCCGCTCTTTGCGGCTTTTTGGTTAACTGTTCATATGCCATTTGCGCTGCATAAATAATTTTGCTAATTTTTTCCAAGTTCAGATTCCCCATTAGGTTTTCCTCAATGTAATTGTTAATTTCCTCTAGAATATGCTTTTTATATTTTACGTATGGGATTTTGAACGTCGATGTCCACTCATTAACTGGTTTGTTCGAGCATTCTTCTGTCGCTTTCTCCATTGCCCTTGTTACTCTCAGCCGCAATTCTATGTTTACTGGGTTATCGCTGTTTGCCTCTTCATTTGTTTCTTTTTCCTTATCTGGTTGGCTTACTAGTTCTGATGAATCCCTATCTTCCCTTTCGTTTGTTCTCTCACCTTCCTCTTGGCCTATTTGGTTATTGGTGATTTCACTATCGCAAGTTCTACTGTCACTGGTTTGCTCGCCGTTGTCTGGAATATTTGAGGTACTTTCTCTTTCGTCTTCTTCCTGGCTTTGGCTTACAACAGGTGCAGATCCGTTGGATGTCCCTCTGTATTCATTGACGATATCTATGTATCTTTCGTCCTTGATAAGCTTGTAAACCTTTATTCTTAGAGTACCAAGATTTATTGCGCGTCCAAATCGGCTTTTTCGGTATTCTTCTTGGATTTTAGGCCAAGAATTTCTTCCTGCCCTTCCCTTTCTATCGGCATATTTATAAAATGATTGGATAAGAAAGATATTCTCACTTCTCTCTATATCTTCATCTGACTGGCTGGAGTGACCATTCTGCCTCCAAGTTAATGTAGGATTCAAGTTGATATTTTCTTGAAGGTTGTTTTCAGCCATTTACAATCTGATAAAGAAGAAAAATGGAAATAAATTTCACACACACAAATCCTACCAACATGAACAAAAAAAAAATCGCAAAATAAAATAAGGCTTAACAATACTATCACGTTTAAAAAATGTTTAATATCAAAAAGAATCTTACGCCTTTAAAATAGTTTTGAATTTTGATAACAGATGGCGCGCTAGTGCATCATACTATCACGTTTGTAAAAGCACGTGTTTGCAACTTTCTAAGACACTAATTGATCAAATTTTCGAAAGTTCTCATTTTTTTGATACAGATTTTTACCTTGCCCTTTACTATTTCGAAAATGCTTGTTTTTAATATTGAAAAATTATCACTTTGGCGCTATTTTTGATCAATTTTCCAGGTTTTTTTGTGAGAGGGGAAAAAACGTGTTTACACTTACCCACGTCGTGATGATGAATATAATAATAATAATAATAATTATTATTATTATTATTATTATTATCATTAGATAATGATAATGATCATAATGATGATGCGCGCGCATCCGTGACAGAACCCATGACGGTCGTGACTATATATGTTGATGGGGTTATAATAAATATCAGAAGAAGGTTGTGAACTATCTAACTCAAAATATACTACATATATATGTGATAAGATCCTGTCGACTTATCTGTGATGAGGTATCCTGTCGACTCTCGCTATAGCTGTGGTAACCGAGGGTCAAACCAGTAGTAACCGAGAGGGACAGTCAGGGCGTGGATAGTTTTCCAGTACTTCTCTACACCTTGAAGGACCTTTAACAGTTCTCACAGAGTACAGGCAGTCGTGGTCGAGGCAGAGTGGAAAGCTTGGGAATGTCAGCACACAAAAAACGAAGAGACAAAGTTGTAGTAGGAAAGTTCCGTGAACATATAAAAGTCGAGCTAAGAGCAAGATGAAGTTAGAAGAATTCTTACTGTTTTACATGGTCGATGAGGTGGACCTGGGTACAACCGACAAGGGCTCACGCCGATGGTAAAGTCTCTAAGTAACATTTCGGCTAGGGCAGATGTTTTATATCTTTGCCGAGGGGGGGGGGGGGACAGGCGAGAATTTGGACTTTGAACGGGTGCAAAGTGCGTGGGGTGGCTGCGGCATCCTCCATACTTTTTAGACCTGATGGCAACAGCTTGCCAAATTCCTTTTTAGGGTTGTTGTATTTCTATATCGATCTCTTTCTTAGCTCAGCTCTTAATCTATTACATAATTTCATTTATTCATTCTCAGTTTGTACAAAGTACATTACATATGGTGATGCAATGACACATGTCAATTATGCGTATAATTATTTATAGATGTGTTTCTATATACAACATGACAATCTTGTTAAAAGTATTATACAATATAGGGTTGTTGGTGTAAATTACCATATATATATATATATACAATAATTTTAGGCCGTGAATAGAATAGTCATATGATGTTAACAATGGGAAAGAGAGAAAAAACGAGAAAAGACTTGTATACAAAATATAGAAGGGTCTGGCAATATGTACAATAAGCTATATATAAATTATCAGTTTCTTGAAATATATTTGTTGCAATATATAATTTAAAATATATCTACAAAAGGTATTGAATTTAATATACATTTTTTAACTGGAAATAAAAATACTTAGATCTGTTACTATTAAATTATTTTCGATTCTGTAGACTTGAAAAACAGGACAATCCAGTAAAAGATGTATTGAGGTTTGTTCCTCATGTCCACAAAACCAACTCGAGTCTTACACTGCTTTAATTCTTTTTAAAAAGCTTCTGAAATTTCCATGATTAGAAATGAATTGAGAATCATGAAAGTTTGGTAGGAAATATTTTGGTATGCTGTTAGGGAAGAAGTTTTGAAAGGTTTCATTTGTGTTGTTCTTTAAAGTTGCCATTTTAAATTCGATAAAATCCGTTTCAAATATATTATTCTTTGTTGTAAATAACAAGCTAGGATTCTCTTTTTGAGCGGTACCTAGAAAGTTATTTTGGAACCAGGAAGAAGGTTTTGAACGCATATATGATATTCTACACAAAGGTGAAGTTAGAAATATATATATAAATTATCATTGTTATCAGTTTACTCATCAAATTTTAAATATAGAATCACTATTATATTTTTATTATATAGTTTTTACACTATATTAATTCATATGAGCTTGCTCTATGATATATTTTTATATTTAATATAATATACAAATTAAATTATATTAGAAATTCTAATATAACTAAAAATCCATACAGATTTTAATTATCTTTTATTATTTGATTATGAAAAAGTAAATTATAAAAGTAATTTTAGAAAAAATAACTTCAGAATTTTTGTTTTTTTAAGTGTTTAGTTAGTTTAAAGATGTTTTTTATTAGTTATTCTTAATAATTTAACAGATAACAAACAGTAATATCTATATTTTTATAGATTGATTATTCAATTTATTACAAATTTAATCACCACAAAAACAATTA
Source organism: Cordylochernes scorpioides (assembly GCA_030710605.1). NCBI lineage: Eukaryota > Metazoa > Arthropoda > Arachnida > Pseudoscorpiones > Chernetidae > Cordylochernes > Cordylochernes scorpioides. Next base: position 44,243,581 of record CP092883.1, read on the forward strand.
AGAAAAATATATTAAAAAAAAAATTCATAAGAATAACAAACTAAAAAACTAAAAAAAACTACAAACATATTAGGGCTAGCACCTCTCTTATGTTAATTAAAACTCGCTAAAAATTGCCTAAGAAAGAATTGTCAAACTTGTCCCTCTCTTAAGAACCATGACACATTTCAAACGACTAGTTGTAAATTAGTAAATACTATTTATAAATTAACATGCCAAATTTGTCAACTATCATATATAGGACAAACATGTAATCCATTAAATATATACGAATAAACCTACATAGAAACCACGCCAAAAAATCAATTGGTAATATATATATGAAAGAACACAATCAATTACATACTTTTAACAACTTTAAGATAGAAATACTAGACATATGTCAAAACAAAAAACAACGACTATTATTAGAAAACAATTACATTTATAAACACAACACATTATTCCCTTATGGACTTATGACGAATTAAACTACACATACAAACCACAAACAGAAGAAATTTCAACTTATGAAATCAGCTGCAAATACAAAAAAAAAATGAATTTAAAACTAAACCTAATAAAACTAGAGGTAAAACTACCAATAAATTAGGTTACATTGAATTTGAAGAATTACTGGACCCAAAACAAATGTATACTAACAACTTCGTCGATAAATTTATTAAAACATTATTTAAACTGAATAATAATAAATTTATCAAACTTATAGAATATATTAAAATTCATAATCTGACTAAGAGATTAATAGATATCACACACGACATCTTTAAATACAGAAAAATTAAACAATCTACTAATAACATTAATATTATCATTAAATTTAATAACAATTTATTTAATCATATTAAATTTAATGATATTTTTAATAACCAAAACATCAATAATCTTTTCCCTATAAAAAATTTAAATTTTATAACAATCAGGAGATACAACAAAAATATAGGTAGTTTAGTTTGCAATTATAACCAATTTATTAATAATTTGGCAAATTAAAAAAAAATAAATGTAATTGCAACAACTATATAGATAAATATAAACTCTCAGGTCATATATTAACTAGCAATTTTTCTTTTTTAAATCCAGAATATCAAGATATTTTAAATAAAGGGTATAAATATATACCTCAAATTAAACACAATTATAATAATACAATTAAATCTATATTAAAAGATATAGACATTTTCATAAATAAAACTAGCATAAAATACAGTATTCCAGAATTTACTTTTCTGGAATGGAAACATAATATTAAAAAGGAAATTATAAATTATTATAATAATACACTTAAATACACAAAACCTAATTCAGATATTCCTTCTTTTAAAGAAAATATAATTAAATTACAGAAGGACTTTATTATCACTCCTATAGATAAATGTCCCAATAATTTATCTATAATTTGTAAAAATCTATACCACGATAATCTAAAAAAGGAAATTGATAATAATAATAAATACACTTTTGCTAGAACTACAGCCACAAAAATCAAAAAAGACATCAAAAACGTGGAAAATTCACTAAAGATTTATAACTACAACAAAAATCCAAACATACCAAAATTCTATATAATTCCTAAACTACACAAAAAACCAATTTCTTTCAGAACAATCACATCTGATATAAATTCAGTTATAAAAAACATTGATATACAATTAGCTTCAACACTACAATTTATTATAAATAAATTAACTAATAAATATAATTATAAATTTATCGACTCAAATAAAAATATCATTAACTATTTAATGAACAATTGGACAAACATTGATTCAGTACACACATTTGATTTTGAGGACCTATATTCTAAAATAAATTTAAGAGATCTAAATAATAAAATAACCAATTTATTTAACGAATTCATTAATGACAAAACTTTCCACATTAAAATTATTCATAACAGATATAAAACAATTAAATTATATCTTAAAACAGCAAAAACTCTACTGGAAACTTTTTTAAATTTTAATTATATAGAATTTAAAAATAAAATATATATTCAATCAGAAGGCGTTCCTATGGGAACTTCTTCAAGTCCTTTATTAGCCAACCTAATTCTTTTCTGGTACGAAAGAGAATACTTTCTACAAAATAATGTCAATTGGCAAATATTCCGTTATGTAGATGACATTATAATATTTAATAATCCACAGTTTAAAAACATAATACCTGAAATATATCCTAAATACTTGAAACTTAAGAACAATGAAAAAATTAATAGAAACAAAAAAGTTAACTTCTTAGACCTAAATATAAACCTTACAAATAATGCTATTAAAATTTATAATAAAAAAAGTAATTATAATTTCAATATTATAAAATACTGCAATATAAATTCTAATATATCATTAAACTGCTGCAAAGGTATATATTTTGGTCAGTTTCTAAGATCTTATAGAATAAATAATATATTAGAAAATTTCATAGAAGATATTAAAAATTTAAACATGGAATTTATTAAAAACAAATTTAGTATTAAACAAGTAAAATACTTCACCAGTATATCAATTATAAAATACTTAAAAAAAAAAAAATGGAAGTATCCATTTATTAAATCAACTTTTTATAATTTCTCTCAATAATAATTAATACAACCTTATAAACTTTAACAGTTAAACTTAAATTTTATAACTGATTTTAAAAATTTTTCACAAGATTTTTAAAGTAATATTGTATATAATTCATTTTATTTAATCTCCAATTTCTGGGGAGGAAAATGGAAATTAAATATTAATGAATTTTCAAAATTAATAGCTTTATTAATCATCTAATAATTTACCTTTTTAAAGGAAAATTAAAAGATAAATAATAATTAAATCAGTTATATTAAAATAACTAACTGTAAAGATTATAAAGTTTGGCTTTCTTCCCTTAACTATTTTTTCTCTTTTCTTCTTCAGTTGATTTATTATTCTGAAATTTCTAAGAAACAATCTATTTCTGAAAAGAGGAGCACGGGTCCCCCCCCCCGCAACAGATGTTATCCAGAAATAGTTGTTTACAGAGGAACGCGTCACAGACTGGGTAGGTAACATTTGGAATTCCTTAACACTTATGTATGTTGAATATTTATATATAAATGTTTCACTAAAACAACTTAATATTAACACATATAGTCCGGTCTAAGAGAGATATATGATATAATAGAGAAGGGGTGAAATATCAGCTGGATTTCTATTTGATAATCCTCGGTCCAGCATATCTCTCTTTCCATTAATTGATTCATTTTAATTTTTTTGTATATGTCTGGTCTACCTTTAGGGTTTCAAAACATAATAACCAAATTTATAACAAAAGTTAATTCATATTATAGATATTTCACTAAATACAACTAGATATATTCATTATATAAAATAAAATTTTTTGTAAAATCTTTAAAAAAAAAAAAGACAAAATATAAAATTATAAAAAAATATATAAAATATATACTAACAATCTTATCTACCTTCTTTACAAAAAATTTTATTTCTTCTTATTACTAGTTTGATTATAAGTGTATGGTTCTGTCTTTCTCTCTTTTCTCTAACTGCTAAAATTTATAATATTAAATATATTCTCACTTCTATTATTCTATATACAAATTAGAGTATGTCTAAATGACGTGTAAAAGCCGATGCAAAAGACGTTACGTTGTTATATTTTATTGTTATTAATTATAAATATATAATTAATTGGATGATGTAAGAAGTAAAGGATTTTTTTTCTCTCTCTCTCTCTACTAAATAATAACAATTTACAAATTTTATAATTTGAATTTAAATAATCAAAATAGTAAAGATAATTTTAATACAAAACTAAACAACTATTTATTTTTATAATTAATTTAGATTTAGCTTGCTAATCTAATCAAATCTACTTGATATAAATTATCATTGTTATCAGTTTACTCATTAAATTTTAAATATAGAATCACTATTATATTTTTATTATATAGTTTTTACACTATATATATATATATATATATAGTGTAAAAACTATATAACAAAAATATAACAGTGATTCCACGTTTAAAACTCAAGGAGTAAACTGATAAGAATGATAAATGATATCAAGTAGATTTGGTTAGATTAGCAAGCTAAATCTAAATTAATTATAACAGTAAATAGTTGTATAGTTAAATAATAACAATTTACAAATTTTATAATTTGAATTTAAATAATCAAAATAATGAAGATAATTGGAATACAAAACTTAACTATAAAACTATACAACTATTTACTGTTATATATATATACAGTTAAACCTGTCTATAGCGCCCCCTCTTGGGATTCACCAAAATAGGGTGGTGTAGAGAGGGAGTGCTAAAGACAGGTCACTTTTAATATATATTTTTTTTATTTATTGTTACAAGAGCACGAAGTCCAAAGGACTATTGTGCTGTGCTAGTATTATTTATATATATTTGATTAATTATTTACACGATGGATTAGTATTGTTTTGTAAATTATTGTACAAATAGTTCTAAACTTAACAAAGTTCTCATAAGATAGAGTATATACACAAAGAGAATTTGGTAATGTTTCAAAGTATCTACATACAATTTGATTAGTCAGAGGGCAAGATAAAAGAAGATGCTCTGGTGATTCAACATCTAAGCGGCATTCACATTTTGGATCATTGATAGCATTCAGTTTGAACAGGAAACTTAAGAAGGGTCCTTTGCCAGTTAAGAATAAAGTAGTGAATTTATCCGAAGAAATGAAATTTGGGACAGCAATTGGAAAGAATTTCTTGAACAGTTCATTAGATTGAGAAAGATAAAACTTAAATTTTAGATCCAGATATAGTTTGTTTAATTCTTTTTGAAGGGGTTTTTTGAGTGTTCGATCTGTGAGAGAATTTGTCATATTATACTTTGTTTGTAATAATTCAAGATAATCGGACAGTAAAGGGGTTTTCGCTAGTATATGTGTGATGTAAGAAGAAGAAGTCCTATAAGCATGAATGCATCTAATAAGAATTTGATATTGTATAGAATTCAACTTGGATCTTTTTGCTGCAGTGATAAAAGGAAACCAAATATTTGATGCATAGCTTATTGTAGAGCGTATCATAGCTTTATATAGGATCAATCTACGCCGAGTATCAATGCCCCAAGTACGTGCACATAATGAGAATAATATATTCTTAAGTTTCGTAGCTTTCATAATTATATTGTCAACATGTGTTCCAAAATTAATCTTATTCCTTTGTCTATGATTTTTAAAAATAACTCCCAAAATTTTAACAGTTTCTGATGGTTGAATTATTTTTCCATCAAAATTAATGGGCAATTTTTCATAGTTATGTAGATAGAGTATACCTGTTTTGTTTGGACTTAGTGAAAGTTTTACCTTTTCACACCATGCTTTGATTTTTACTAAACATTTGGTAATATTATACTGAAGATCATAGATGTTTGAACTCCATACCACAAATGTCACATCGTCCGCGAAAGCAATTACTCTAGGCAGGGAGTGCTATAGACAGGTCACTTTTAATGTAAAACGTTTACATTTTAATGTTTAAAATCGGGCGTTATAGAGAGGAAGGCGCTATTTAGAGGGGGCGCTATAGACAGGTTTAACTGTATATAAGTAAATTTGTATATTTTTAAGATCACTTTTTAAAAAACAAATCTCTTTTTGAATATATAAACTTCAAACTACAATAAACCCAATTCAATAATTCAAAAACTAAAATGAAAAAACAATATCATAAAGAAAGTTATTTATAAAGAGAAATTTGCGTGAAGTTATAATAGATGCGTGTATTTGGTTAGGTCACCCACAGAATTTAACAATGTCAGAAGCTATTCAATCTGTAATTGCATTAACATGGCATTCGATCAAAATGTAATTAAGGTTTAAAGTATTCGAATCTGGGTCAAGATTGTTTGCATAATGCTCCATTTAAATTGATGGCCCATTTCTTGGATTTTTTATTCCTTTAGAGCTCCTGTTTCCCTGTTTTCATGACATAAGAGAGGATTGATAGATTTGCATAGATAAACATACATCATATGTATTTTTGATTAGAAGTAAAATTGCTATAAAGTGTAAAATAAAAATATAACATAAGAATTTTTTTTTGTAACTTTGAATATACAGTAGAACCTCCCTGTAAAAGACACTTATTTGCAAACCCAAAGTGTCCTTTAGAGAGAGGTGTCCTCTTACCAGAGAGTTGCTAAATTGTAAAAATGGTAATTTTACAAATGAAAATTGTATTTTATAGAGAGGTGTATTTTAGCGTGAGTGACCTCTTATGGAGGTTCTACTGTATCTACTTATATATTTGCCTTATTCTGTCTGTTTGTCTGTTTGTCTGTTTGAAGCTCACGGATGGGATTTTTCATAACCATCGGTGGTTCAGTGGTAGAATGCTCGCCTGTCACGCGGGCGGCCCGGGTTCGATTCCCGGCCGATGCATTTTTTTTTTTTTACAATTTTTAAAACTCATTTATATATTATACAAGAATGACATCCACGGCGCCAATTTATAATTGTAACGAATAGTATTTGAATAAAAGCATTTAATCGGGTAAAACCCGGGCGTTGCCCGGGTCATTCGTATTTAATAATTGTATAAACGAATGCAAGACAAAATCACCGCGAATGTTTCTTTTTTTTAAGGCAATTTCTTTTTAAGGCAATTATCGTTATTTATCGTTAATTTTTGTTTCGATTTTATTGAAAAAAAAAAAACGATATGGTGCCTTTAAAAAATGATCTTTATTACTATGCAGTTTTCTATTTAGTCAATATACCTAAGTTCATGTTGCAAATGTAATTATCTCTATCGATTTAGTAGGTGAAATGCAAAAAAAAAAAAAATCGACATGATGAAATCTTTATGAAAATTCACATTTTTATTTTTATATTTTCAAGAAACACACAGTTTGGGGCGGGACGTTTCACAAGAGAGACATCCACGGCGCCAATTTATAATTGTAACGAATAGTATTTTAATTAAAACATTTTAAAAACACACAGTTTGGAACGGGACGTTTCACAAGAGTGACATCCATGGCGCCAATTTATAATTGTAACGAATAGTATTTGAATTAAAACGTTTTTAAAATATATGCGCACTCGGGTAAAACCCGGGCGTTGCCCGGGCCATTCGTCTAGTATGTAAATAATGTTTAATATACATACTTTAGCTATGCCTGTAGAAGGATTATAAATATCCGAAAGCTTGTATTTTGCATGAATAAAGAAACGCATTGTGCTACTGTTTAATTATTATTTTATATGTTTTTGAAATGAAATCCATTTATTTCTTTTTTCTTTATAATAGAAAAAGATAAATTTTTGAATATGAAATTTTAAATATTTACAAATACAGTTAAACCTGTCTATAGCGCCCCCTCTTGGGACTCACCAAAATAGGGTGCTATAGAGAGAGGGTGCTATAGACAGGTCACTTTTAATGTAAATCGCATCGTACTACGTATTTAAAATCGGGCGCTATAGAGAGGGAGGCGCTATTTAGAGAGGACTCTATAGACAGGTTTATCTGTGTATATTTTATTTATTGAAAAATTACATAGAGTTTTATAATATGACTTTATTAAAATATTTGTATAATATTGTTACGCCTTCTAGTACGACTGTTTCAACTGTAGATTGATCCATTGCTCTGTATGGTAAACAGCGGCTAGTCATAAAATATTTCTACAAGAAAGATATTTGCCAGTTTTCCACATAGATCAATACCACCGAGATACAAACTGTTTACAAATAAAATGCTGACATCAGGATGATGACGTGGCATTTAATTTGTGGAGTAGGTCACCACAGAATTTTGTGACAATATATATTTTATATTATATACACTGCTGGCCACCCAAATTGCAACACCAAGAAAGAAAAGAGATATCACAACAAAATGTATTTTGTTTACAAATGAAAACTGTCCTTCATAGAGAGGTGTCTTTTAGCGTGAGTGACCTCTTTTGGTGGTTCTACTGTATATGTAAATAATGTCGAATATACTTTAGCTAAGCCTGTAGAAAGATTATAAAGATCTGAAAGCTTGTATTTTGCACGAATAAAGAAACACATTGCTAATGTTTATATTATTATTTTATGTTTTTGAAATCTTCAAAAAGAATCTTACACGTCTAAAATAGTTTCTAATTTTCATAACAGATGGCGCGCTAGTGCATCGTAAAATTTATTTTGTAGATAACATGTTGACCAAGTTACAAATGATTAAATTTATAGACTTCTGTGTGGTTCCTGCCAGAATCATTAGCAAGAGTAGCCATCATTGTTGTAGATCACCGCTGCCACACGCCTCGGCATTGATTCAAAGAGACTTTGGATGTGTTCTTGGGGTACAGCAGACCAAGCAGCTTCCACACCTTGCTAAAGTTGATCTGGTGTGGCAGCTGGGGATGTAATCTGGGTCAATCGTTGAGCAACCATGGACCACATGTTTTCTATCGGCGAAAGATCCGGAGAGCGAGCTGTCCAAGGAAGCAATTCAATCTGGTGATTGACGAAGAACCTTTGAATAATGCGCGCCACATGTGGTCGCGCATTATCCTGTTGATATATGGCTGTGGGCAAGCCCTGAATGTAAGGAAGGACAACTGGCTCCAACACCTCGGAGATGTAGTGTTGGCTGTTTAAAGTACCGGAAATGCGTACTAGAGGAGTGCGAGAGTGATATCCAATACCGCCCCATACCATAATATCCGGTGCCGGACCAGTGTGGCGGTGCATAACGCAGCTGTTCAGCATCCTCGCTCTACGATGTCTCCAAACTCGAATCCGACCATCGTGGTGTTGCAGAAAAAAAGTGACTGGTTATTAAAGACACTTTCATTCCATTCTTTCATCCACATCCTTCTTTCATCGCACCATTGGCGGCGGAGACGTCTGTGGTTCTGCGTCAAGGGTAGACGAAGCAATGGACGTCTTACGGACAGACCACTCTGCTGTAAACGGCGTCGAATGGCACACGCAGATATTGGATGATGCGTTACAGACTGAATGTGCTGTGCTACGGTTCGTGATGTGACTGAGCGATCTGTCACTGGCATGCGCACAATTTGTTTGTCAGCACGTGAAGTGGTGCACTGAGGTGAATGCGATCGAAAACGACGGTCCGTCGTACCTTCCCGCAACCAACATATCCGCATTATAGTTGTTTCGTTTCGTCCAACACGACTACCGATTTCCTTGAAAGATAATCCATAATCTCGGTAGGCCACTATCCTTCCTCTGTCGAACTCGCATACTTGATCAAAAGATGCTCGCTGTTTTCTACGAGGCATAATTGATCGTTTTTTGTTTTTTAACTCAAGAAAAACACAATTGCCAAACTTGAAATCGTCGAAATCTCCAAGCCTTAAATAGTGCTTTGAAGTGGAGCCACAGGCACGCGTGATGTGCATCTGCGATGAAATTCTAATCATTTGCATATCTCACTTCCGCTAATGCATGTTGTAAATTTCATGTTATTTGCATGCTTCTTTCAGGGTGTTGCATTTACGGTGGCCAGCAGGTTATATAGAAATTAGGTTTCGCAAATTGAAAATATGCCGAGAAAACGCTTAGCAAATCAGGAAAATGAAAATCTAGGATAATTGCATAGACTTTATTTCACCCAATTGATATTAAATGCACTTTAAATCAAGCAATGATAACGTACTAATTCAAAATATTATTTAAAATTCATTATTTTTCATTGTAAATCGGTTATTAATAATTTTTACATATAGTGCTATAAGTAAAGTTTGAACATTAAGATTATTGGCATACCTCGCACGATTTTAGATCATTTCATATATAGTTGCGCATAGATTGAATTATTTTTCAGCAAGAAATAAAATACAGTCAAAATTGTATAATTCGAAGCCCAAGGGACCAAAAAATAATTCGAATTAAAAACGGAAATTCTATTTATAGGAAATTCTAGGGACCAAGAAAAATGTTCGAATTAAAGACGTTTTCAGATTGAAGACGCTCGAATTATTCAGGTTTTACTGTAGTAGAGATAATCATTTGGAATTACAAAAGTTTATTTTATAATTGGAAATATATATAATCAAGTCAATTATTCTAATGAAGGGCCTTTATTGCAATTCAGAGAGAGCTTGTATAGTATTTAAAAATAGCTAAGTAAATAATTTGAAGTTTTATATTAATCGAAAAATATGTATATATATATACACACTCTGTAATATTAGTTACTATAGAGAGAGGGAGAGCTATTGATAGTCAATTGACAATATTGTTACGTCGTACCCAGACGCTATTCGTATACTTTGTCTACTCAGTATGCTACAAAGATACACAGTGAGTTCGAAGGGATTGCAGCTAAAGTTAGCGCTTTATTATGTCTCACTTAACAGAAGGAATACAACAGTGAAACTTGCCTTCAGCCTCCCCGTCAGAAGAATCCTTGGCGCCGTTAAAGTGTTCCGCTCCACACTACACGTCCAGCCTGGACTACACCGTATTGTAGGCCGTTCCGATGTCAGGCTCTCCTTGCAGGATCATCCACACGCCAAGAGGCAAGTCGCCACGTCTTCTCCTTGTCGCAGATGTCACCAGACTCTCCCCTCCCCCACACAGGAATACTGTTTTTAGCGCCTGCCACATGGCATTGGGGCCGCAAGAGTCCACCTCTCTTCCCTCAACTTTACTCTGGTATCTTGGTCTTGCCATCCACGTTACAATATAATTATATTGACATCGTGCAACAACATGTCAAAGTGTATATATATATATATATATATATATGTCGAATCCTGTCGACTTTCTTCTCTAGCTGTGGTATTTCGGTGGTCTGGTTTGTTGTATTGAGTCGTGGGGAAAGATGATGATTGCGCAGTCGTGATGGTGGTGAGTGGTAAAGCATACAGAGACGAATCACAGGGGAATCCAAGGCATCAGAGAGAGGGAACCCAGAGACCCACTTGCGGCCGGCGGGCCATCCACCCCGTTCACAAAGACTTACTAACAATCTGTCTGCTGTCTGCTATCTTGCGTCCGCTGAACTGACTGACTGCGGGGCAAGCCCTTTTTATATGCTCAAGTCTTACGTCACCGGACGTCTGGCGCCCTGGCGTCGAGGGGGCGGTTTACCTTATTTGGCCTGCGGGTAAGCCCTGTTTACGTCATTTTATTGGCGCCGCGTTGACGCGACGGTTGACCTCATGGCTGCGGGATAAGCCCTTTTGGTTTCTACATTCCCTCTAGATGTACCTCTTTATTTAATTGAACACTCAGAAACGATACATAGAAAGTTAAATTGATTAAAGGAGAATTGGGTACAATGATTAAAAGTCCATATTAGATTAGGGGGTGTAAGAAGAGGTGGTGAGTATTTACACAGGTGTTTATAATTCTTAAATTACCATATATATATATATATATATATATGTTATATAAAAAAAAATATTTTATTTCACATTATATTTCATAGAACAAACTATTGTTAAGTTAACCGGCAGAGGTTGCCACTTTCCCTATATAAATCCATTGTTGTTTCCCGTTGGCCGGCTCAACTCAAATCTTTTGTACATATGTAAATAAGCCTTTTGTTTTCTTTATTCTATTCGCCTTAAAACAGGCAGTACTTTTCTCAAATTATGTATTCTTCATTAGCACAATTAAATCAAATTGGGATGTGAACTTTATTGAACAATATCACAAACATACTCATATATCGAAATAATATTTCAAAATCAAAAGAAAATATAATATTTTTTATAATATATATTCCGCACCAAGTAAAGAAGATAATTTGAGTAATTTACATAGATGATTCTGCTTATATTACAAATAATAAGATGCATAAAATACACAGTAATATTTATATATCGAGATTAAACACCTGTTTGGTAAATGCGGAGATTGCATAACCCCTCGTGGGATATTATGAAATCGAAAGTGCCCCCGTACTGATGAGGGTAAAAGCCCGAAACCATGTTATACAGTTTGGAATTTTCATCTTAATTTTCCAAAATTGGTTATTCTTCATTATAACTTGTAAAGTTTTAAATGAAGTGTTGCACAGTGGCATCGTTCTGATGCACAATTAAAGGGGAGGTTGCATCTTCTGGAACATACATGATACATATTGTTACGTGTAAGGCCTCTAAACGGTTAAAACCTCCGCCAATAGATGGTGCTTTCGCCGGATTCCCTTGCTGGCTGATGAGGGAGTCGCCGACTGCTGTGGTCCCGTTTCCTGGGGAGGTTGGATGTAAATACGCTTTTGTGTTGGCCCCAGGATGTAGGGTCATGTAAATATCCATTGTCTGTTGTTTTATTTAGATTTAATGTTAGTAATAGATGACAATAAAAGAAGTGCTTCAAGTCTGCGTGCTGCCTCCTGTCGTTACTCTGCCACTGCCATCGTCACCAGGCTACTGCTGCTACTACTACTCTTCTGGTAAGTCTCTCGTGTCCCCCCACCAGTGGTAAGGCCGAGAGATACTGCCAGAAGAAGGGAGTTTCCACAGGAGAGGTGGAACTCAGGAAGTCTTTGGGTGGCCTGCGGGGAAAAGCCGCAAGGAAGAGCAACCGGAGCCCGAGTAGGTGAACCACGAAGTGAAGAAGCGCGTTGTCGCAAAGAACCAGAGGGTAAACACGCGAAACTGGTGTCAGAAGTGGGATTCTTCCTCGTGGAGGTCACCAGGGGGCTTTTTTTATTAAAAAGTTTTTTTTTTTTGGGTTGCTGACAAAGGCCCATTGACGTGAGAGGCCAAGGGATGGCCTCTGAGCAGGATTCGCTGGCCGAAATCGACCGGAGGCTGCAGGAACACCGGGAGAAGTGGGACGGAATAAAGCGCCGAACGGAAGAGAAATTGCTTCTGTTAGAAAAGGAAAGCGAAGAGAAATGGCTTCGGTTAGAAAAGGAAAGCGAAGAGAAATGGCTTCGGTTAGAAAAGGAAAGCGAAGAGAAATTGCTTCTGTTGGAAAGGGAAAGTGAGGAAAGAATGCGTCGAAGAAAAGAGGAATGGCTTCTATTAGAAAAGGAAAGCGAAGAGAAAGGGCTTCTCAGAAACTTAGAGATGGAGAGGCTGTTGTCTCAAATGAAGGCCCACTGGCAGAATGGGACAGGTACGGCCGAGACAGCTTTGGATGATGTCAGCGAGGGCCGGGCAGAGTCCCGAGGACTGGAAGTCGAGCCGGGACACATGGGGGAATTGCGTGGAGTGGAGGGCCTGATTGAGGAGCCTCCTGGACAGACCTTGAATCTGCGTCACGCGGACTCGCGAATGAAGTGGCCCCAGCGAGAAAAGCGGTACCGGCGAGGGAAGCAGTGCCCTCGGGAGAAGCGGTGCCAGCGAGAAAAGCAGCTACGGCGAGAGAAGCGGTGCCCCCGGCGAGAGGAATGGTCCCGGCGAGAGGAATGGTCCCGGCGAGAGGGATGGTCCCGGCGAGATGAATGGTCCCGGCGAAAGGAGTGGTCCCGGCAAGAGAAACGGTGCCAGCGAGAAAAGCGGTACCGGCGAGAGGAGACCCGGCGGGATGAATGGTCCTGGCGAGAGAGGTGGTCTCGGCGAGAAAGGTGGTACCAGCATAAGAGGCGGTGCCGGCATGAGAGGCGCCTCCGGCACGAAAGGCGGTACCGCTATAAGAAGCGGAGTCGGCATAAGAGGCCGAGTCAGCATGAGAGGTGCCTCCGGCGTGAGAAGCGGTTCCGGCGTGAGAAGCGGTACCGGCGAAAGGGGCGGCTCCGGCGAGAGGGACGGCTCCGGAGAAAGGGGCGGCTCCGGCGAGAGGGACGGCTCCGGCGAGGGGGCGACTCCGGCGAGAGGGGCGGCTCCAGCGAGAAAGATTGGCTCCTGCGGGAAAGGCGATTCCAGCGAGATGGGCAGTTCCCGCAAGAGAAGCGGCACCAGCGAGAAGCGTGACATCGGGGCGACGGAAGCGATGAGGCCGGATCGGGACGATCCGCCTTGAGGGGGAGGCAGTGTTACGTGTAAGGCCTCTAAACGGTTAAAACCTCCGCCAATAGATGGCGCTTTCGCCGGATTCCCTTGCTGGCTGATGAGGGAGTCGCCGACTGCTGTGGTCCCGTTTCCTGGGGAGGTTGGATGTAAATACGCTTTTGTGTTGGCCCCAGGATGTAGGGTCATGTAAATACCCATTGTCTGTTGTTTTATTTAGATTTAATGTTGGTAATAGATGACAATAAAAGAAGTGCTTCAAGTCTGCGTGCTGCCTCCTGTCGTTACTCTGCCACTGCCATCGTCACCAGGCTACTGCTGCTACTACTACTCTTCTGGTAAGTCTCTCGTGTCCCCCCACCAGTGGTAAGGCCGAGAGATACTGCCAGAAGAAGGGAGTTTCCACAGGAGAGGTGGAACTCAGGAAGTCTTTGGGTGGCCTGCGGGGAAAAGCCGCAAGGAAGAGCAACCGGAGCCCGAGTAGGTGAACCACGAAGGGAAGAAGCGCGTTGTCGCAAAGAACCAGAGGGTAAACACGCGACAATATGGTAAATTTTCCTCCCTGATTTTACACTTTGACAAAATCATTAAGGAAACTAGGGTTTGGTTTCTTTTTAAAATTCTTTTTTTTTCTCAAGCTTTCGCTGAAGTAGTACTTCTAGGTCTCCGTATTGAAGGGCATGTTAGCCTGAAAGCTCGAGAAATAAAAGAATTGCAAAAAGAAACCAAACCCTAGATTTATTGATTTTGTCAAAATATTGCCACAAGGAAATTAAAGGAAGACAAACTTCAGGATGAGACAGCAATTTATGGAAGGCAAGAACAAACTATGCAGGATAAACAAAGGGAATGAGGGAAGTTTACAGAGTAGTAAAATATAAACATAAAAAATGATACTCTATTAATACTAGTAAAAAATAATAAAAACTTGTAAAATAACAATTACTTCGCTACATATCTCCTTCCCTATAAGAGCTGTGACCCACAGCTTGCAATTATTGTAGATACTGACATGGATCTGAGGTGCTTCTGCCAAGGATTCCATCGAAATCTTGGAACTTTGCCCCTAGTACCTTTGCGTCCTTTATCTTGCGTCGTGAAGATCGGCTTTGATGTCGTATCGTCTATAGGAACATCGTCATCTTGGAGAAAAGACCGTGGCTTTGACACGGCGGTGGTATCCTGGAGTCAGTCTCTGAAAATGTAGATCACAGCCCCCATGGCTTCTAGGTTTTTCGGCGATCTTCATTTGTCTTCCCTAACTTATCCAGCATCTACACCAAAATGCCAGGCGGAAAATTAGAGAATACAAACTTCAGGATGAGACAGCAGTTTATTTCAGGCAAGAACAAACTATGAAGGATAAACAAAAGATAAGGAATGAGCGAAGTTTACAGAGTAGTAAAATATGAACATAAAAAATGATCCTCTGTTGATACTAGTGTAAAATAATAAAAGCGTGTGTGTGTAAAATAACAACTACTTCGCTACAATACACATATATATATATATACAGGGTGATCCAAAAGTCCCGCACAACTTTAAAAATTAATAACTCCGCGAATATTTGCGCTAGAGCAATGCGGTAAACACCATTGTGTTCAGGATGCAATGGGATTTTTTATGGCAAATAATGAAAAATTCGAAATTGATTTTAGTTACAACTTTATTCGCTAGATGGTGCCCTACCAGAATCAGCGATTCAGCGGCCAAATTGTTTGATAAATTGAAAATTATAACTGAACGACACGTATTTTTACTTTTTGAATACCAGGAAAGAACCCTAATAATATCAAATGATAAATTAATAAAACACCATTTCGCCAAAAGTTAGAAGAAATGGTTAACGATTTTTAAATACAATCTGAGATATGTAAAATAGGTATATGCAAATTAAAACATGTAGCAAAAAAATAAATCTGATATTTTCGATGCGGTTTGCTGGAATCCTCTCAGCTATTTATATTTCGAAAATAATAATTTTCTATTTTTTAAAATTCAACTCTCTCTCAGTATCGATTATATTTATTTTAATTCATTCGTCCCAATAAGTTGTGTCTGAATTTCTCAACGCCAAAAGTTATGCTCAACGCTTTCTTTTCTAGTTGAGAGAAACGTTTTTACGCTTCAGTTAATGTTCTAGAAGCAAAAGCTATAGGGCATTCTTCCTTTCTATCATTTCTATGACTCAGAATTACGCCGAGTCCATAGTCCATTAATAATGATTTACATTTTTTAAATAACATTCGATATGTTTGCTAAAATGTTTGCTATATTCTTTATGAATCTATAATAATAAATTAAGAGTCCTATGAAAGATCTCAATTGCGAAACATTCTTTAGGTTCAGGCGCCTCTATCACTGCTTTAATTTTATTTTCTAAGGGATGCAGTCCATATTTATCCATTTTAAACCCTAAATATTCCACCGATTTATTTTTAAATTTACATTTATATCTGTTTAACTTTAAACCTTTTTCTAGCAATCATCTAAACACTAGATTCAACTTTTGTTCATGATCTTCAAAGTATTTTCCTGCAACCAAAATATCATCTATGTAGCAGGCCACACCTGGCAAATCAGAAAATAGGCCTTCCATAATCCTCTGAAATTTATTTGGTGCTACCGCTACGTCATATGGTAGTCTTTTATAAAAAACAACCTCTTTGTTGTGTTTATATCAACAACAGCTTTGGCTTCTTCCGCTAACATTACTTGTAAGTAAGCCTGTGATAGGTCTAGAGTCGAAAGTACGGTGCTTGTAGAAAATTTTGAAAAGATCTCATCGATCGATGGAATGGGATACCTATCTAATTCTATTGCTTTATTAGCTGTACATCTAAAATCACCACATATCCTAACACTACTATCCTTTTTTGATGCCGGTACTATTGGAGCGGTCCAATATGCATGAACTATAGGTTATAAAATGCAAGAATTCACTAAACGATCAATTTCATTCTCTACTTTGTTTTTTAGAGAGAAAGGTAAACTTCTGGCCTTACAAAACACAGAAGTAACATCCTTTTTTAAATTAAAATTTATTCTAACGTCCTTTAGACAGCCCAAATCTTTGTTAAACAAATCTGCATAGCTATCCATCAAATTTTTAATATATTTAAATATATTTCTATTATATTCATTATTTAAAATTTTAATGCTAAACAATATAGAATAATCAAGTTTCAACTGTTTAAGCCATTCTCTTCCTAATAAAATTACCTGGAATTTTTCATTTACAACTATTAATCGTAAATATTGGTTTTTACAAAAACATTTCTTTGATCTATAATCTCTATTGATTTACCACAAAAGGATTTTAATCTTAAATTTGTTGGAAATAATTTTTTACCTTGCCAATAATTCTTATAAATATCTTTAGGTATTATCGTAACTGGACTTCCTGTATCTATCGTAAAGCACAAAGAATAATCATCTACTGTTAAATTTATTGTGGCATCAGTTTCGCCCTGTACAGAATATATAGAGTCCTCTTGTACAAATTTACATCCCCACATTCTTTTACTAGTTTTGCAGACCCTACTTAAATGACCCAGTTTATTACATTTTAAAACAAGTCTTTGTTCTATGAGGTAAAACAGATGCCACGTGTGAATGTCTTTCACCACATCTATAACACACTATTTTGCCTTTGTCACTTTGCCTGAAAGGCCTATACTGCGCCGTATCATTATTGTACTCACCCTTTTATCCTTTCAATTCACAGGTGATATCTTGGCCACTAATTTATCTTGTAATTCTCTTGTATATATCTCCGCCAATTCGAACGAGATCGCCACTGCAAAAACTTTATCCAGGGTGAAATCGTCGTCCTCTTGTAGTAGCTACTTTGCAGGATTTCCGACTTGATTCCAGCCACAAAACGGTCTCGCATCATGGTTCCCAACATATCGACGAAATTACAATTTATTGCCAAATGTATAAATTCTCTAAGATATTCCGAAATTGATTCTCCTTTCTGTTGAAATATCTTTAAAAATCTGCATCACTGTGGTATCACTTTCTTCTTTGGATCCAAATGCAGCTTAATTCTTTGAATGATAGTATCATAGGGTTGATCTTTATTAGACCAGGAAGAATATGTCGTTTCCCTGCTTCAAAGTTTCAGAATCTGGTAGGGAGGTAAAAATCAGCACTTTAATCTCCTCCTTCAGATGCCAAAAAGAAAGCCTCAAATTTTTGTACAAAAAGATCGAAGTGTCCTCCACTGGGCTATAGCATCTAAAAGGTACTATTAACTTTGAACTTGTCATGCTGATCTTTTCTACTCCTTTGTTTTCTTGATCCAGATAGTTTAAAAGATGTAATCTTAACCCATTTTCCTATTTTTCCTCTCCATAATCCAAGAGTCAGATTTCTTTAAAGATGTATTGTTATACTTGCATAGACACCGTTTTCCTCAGCTTTTTACTGGCTCTGTAGATCGCGCATCCTCGTCGCCACTTTTGTTGTGTCGTAATTAGACGTACAAGAGCTCAAACTTGACCATGGCCAACAAAAAATCTCCAATTTATATATACATATATTTTTACATAATGATGCTTTAAATAATACAAATAATATTCATCTATTTACATAAACAATGGTTAATATATAGCGAGAAGAGTAGAGGACTGAGCACAGATCCCTGAGGTACACCAGCCCATGTTCTTCGGTCCTTGGAATATGTTCCATTGACCCGAACCTTTATCCTTCTTCCCCTTAAAAAGTCTGCAATCCAGATTAAGGTTTTTCCTCTTACTCCGATGTTGTGCAGCCTTTCAAATAATTTCTACACTCGATCAAAAGCTGAGGTCATATCCAGGAATACGGCCGTTGTCTTCTTTGGCAGTTTTTCCTAGAAATATATTATTGATTGACAGAAGTAGAACAGTTTATCAGTTGTACAGTGTCTGGATCTTTTGGCAGTTTGGTAGAAGTTTATTTTATTATTGTTAGTGAGCCAGACTATAAGCCTAGAGTGGATAATTCATTCTGTTATTTTACAAAGTATGCTGGTAAGAGCAATTGGCTGATAGTTCTTGCATTCCTTAGCATCTTTGTTTGGTTTCAGTATTGGCACTATAATTGATATCTTCCAATTCTTTGGTAGTTTACCAGTTTGCCATGAAATGTTCAGTATTCGTAAGTTTATTTTTAGCTTCGTCTCCAAAGTGTTTAATCATTTGACCAAAGATTAGAGCATCTTGGATTTAACTTTCCTATTGATGAATTTAGCTCATTCAGTGTGAAGTCTCTCGAGTAATTATCTTGTTGATGGTAATTTCTTGCTTGTTTAACTAACTTGTTTATATTATTTTTTAGAGTCCTGCCTTCATTCGTATAGCTGAGTCTGGAAGTGCTTGAAAGATATTCAGCAATTTTGTCAGCCATCTGTTTGTTCGTTCTCGCTGTTCATATCGGTTAGAGTATTGGAGGATTAGTGTTGGTTTTGATTGTTTTATAACACTAATTATATTCCAGTGATGGCTTTCCTTTTTTGGATCCATTTTTTCGCAGAATTCTGCCCATTTTTCTTGTTTGAATATCCAAATTTCTTGTTCTATTTTGTGACTAATTTCAATGAGTTCCTTTATGATTTCTTCTGTTTTATTTGTTTTAAGAAGTTCATTTTTATTGTCTCTCTCTGCAATCAATGCCTCGATATTGTGGTCCTTCCAGTAAAGTATTCACAGGTCTTTACGTCTACCTCTAGGTATCGATACTTTTGCAGCTTTAGATATGTTCAAAGAGAATTTTTCCAATTTTTTGCCAATCGTTCTGTGATTTAATTCTTCGTTGCACAGTTCTTCAAGCTTTTCTGTAATTTTTTTTCCAGTGTTCTTTTATTCTGTTGGAAATTCTCAATTTTGAATTTTAGTGTTGTTAAAATTGGTCTGTGGTCACTGATTGCACATTTCAGAATTTTCCATTGTGTTGTGGGTGCGATGTTGTAATTTATCGCTGTGATGTCTATTGCGGATTCTGTGCCTGTGGACTTGGATAGATAGGTGTTCTTTTCGTTATTTAACGGCGTAAGGTCGAGGTCGGTTAGCATGTCCTCAACCTGCTGACCTTTGTTATCCTGGACAGGTGACCCCAAGTTGGTCTTTCGGCGTTAAAATCACCAAGTATGATTGTGATATCTGAAGACGCTTCACTTAATGTCTCTATCAGGCCTGTATTGATGCTAGTATTATCGTGGTGATAAACATTTATGATTGGAATTGCTTTATCTGTAAGATAGATTTCAATTGCCTGAGCTTCTGTCGTGCTTTCTCTAGGCTTACTCTGATTATAGGCGATTTCCTTAAATTTGATTTCTAGAGTTTTAATCAAAACGGCAAGTCCTCCTCCGAATTTTCCCGGTCTGTTCATTCGTAGTGTTGTATAATCTTTGATATTGAATCTCAGATTCTGATTCAATTTTGTCTCCTGAGGACAATTAATATGTACATTGTTGTCACAGAGAAGACAAGTCAGCTCTTTATTTTCCTCTGGGTACCACTTATATTGAGTTGTAGTAGATTGAATTGTGTCCTCGTAGTAGATTTCTCATCATGAGCTCGAGCTGCAGCTCCTGACGCGGCGGTTACCCCGGACGCGGTAGCATTACTGGAGATATCAGTTTTGCTATTCATTTGAAAATGGGTGCCTTTGCAATGTTAGTCATCTTGGAAACGAACCAGAATTTGGTCAAATATTCCAAGGGTCCAGGGGGGACCGCAAGGAGGTGTGGTCGAACTTCTCCCCTTCCCCCTGGAATGCCGTCACTACAGGATAAAGCGCTCTTGGTGAATTTTTTTAAATTGTAATTCAGAATCTGCCACTGAAGCTTTACGAGCGTTTCGTTACTTTAAAGATATTCGAAGCGGTAAAGGACCAATGAGTTGCTACTCTCTAAAGCGATTGATTAAAAGTTTTGAGGAAACTGGATCTCTGGAAGCAAAACCTCGGAGTGGAAGACCATCGACATGCAAGTCAGTGGCTGTTACGGTTTTGCAGAATTCTGAAGCTATTGAAACGTCATCCACGTATGGAGAAGTAAGTGCTAGACAAGTTTCTCGACAAACGGGGATTTCGTATGGAACAGTTTGGAAAGAACACACATTTAGAATTTTTCTATAAAAAATATCCTAACAAAATTCAAAGTTTTCACGAGTTGAAAGTCAGCGATTTTGAGAAGCGTCAAGAATTCGCTGCATGGGTTTTCCGGCAAATTGATATTGATGAAAATTGGCTGTCAAATGTTCTAAGAACAGATGATGCTCACTTTTATCTAAAGGGAGAATTTAACATTCAAAACTGCCTCATTTTGGCAACAGAAAACCCTAGGATTTTTACAGAAATACCACTTCATCAGCACAGAATTACAGTTTTGTGTGGGTTCACTTATTTTTTTATTATTGGGCCATTTTTCTTTGAAAAAATCAATGGAAGAACTTTTAAAACCGTTTTTGTAACTGGTGAACGTTATGTTCAACTTTTGAGAGAAAAGGTTATTCCCATATTGCAGGACAGACAAGCACTAAGCGAAATAACATTCATGCAAGATGGATGACCTCCTCATATCTCCCGCGGTGCCAAGCAATTGCTGAAGGATACGTTCGGTGGAATTCGTTGATAAGTCGCCACTTTATATACCAGTGGCCTCCAATATCACCAGACTTAGGTTATGGGGGTACATTAAGTCGCGTTTTTATCGATGACGGCCTACCACATTGGCCATGTTGAAGGCTTCTATCAGATGGCACGTTTTATAAATTTCAACTATTTAATTGTGACCATTCTGTCATCTATCGTCTGCAGGCGGTGTTTGAAAATGAAGGGCGTCACATTGAGCAAGGATTGTGACCTAATACAAGAGAGAAGGCAGTTACCTCATGTGTTATATTTTGCAGCTCTTTGTTTTGGGTTATGGGAATAATAAATGCTGTCCTCACATCTTGACTCTCTTTTTTCTGTAAACAGTAATTTTTTTGTTTGTCATTTGCCCACATTTTATATTATGTCGTGCAGGCCAAAGTGTTATAACTTCTCGAATAACACTGGTATGCACAATTTTACCCCTTATGTTTAGTTTATCGCTTTTCGCTCATTATGAAGAAACTAGCCGAATGACCCGGGCAACGCCCGTGTTTTACCCGATTCAATGTTTTTATTCAAATACTATTTGTTACAATTATAAATTGGCGCCTTATATCAATGCATATATTAGTTAATACCTATAGCCTATGTGCTTTATCTGTCTATGTACTGTTGGCTTCCGTAGGAAAGACGCTCGTAACTGTATTCTATATACAGTTCTATATACAGCGGCCTACCGCCCGCCATGCACGCGCACAGGGAAGTCACGTGCTCGCCGGCAGCCAACGGGCGCGCGCCGCCGGCAGGGGGGGGGGGGGGCAAAGGTGGCGTGACCTTAGCCAACCAATAAGAGCAAACGAGACAGAGGCGGCTGACGGATTAGGAAAGACGCTCGTAACTGTATATAGGATAGCATAAGGAATAATCTCTGTATCCCCCCCCCCCCAACTTTAGATATTTTGCGCAAAAAATAATACAAAATGATTTTACTACCACGTTTTTCAACGCAAAAGGTCGATTTAAAAATGATTTTTTTTAGGGGATACATTTTCAAAATTATGTACAGTATAATAAACAATGATAACATTTGACAAACCCATAGGATATTTGGAATAAATTACGACAAATATATTTTGTCACTCCCCTCTATATTTCATTTTTGGATCATGACAAATATCCAGTTAAATAGTCAAGTGTCGACAATTAGTCAAGAAACTATACATTCCTTATAGCACGAAATCCTATTAGTAGTGCCATAATAATTTTTGGTACTATATTAACATTTCAAAAATCGTGTATTGATATCAGTAGTTATTTTCAAACATTCAATTTATTTCACAAAACACCATCTAAAATATAAATATTTTTTGCTACATGTTTTAATTTGCATATACCTATTTTACATATCTTAGATTGTATTTAAAAATCGTCAACCAATTCTTCTAACTTTTGGAAAAATGGTGTTTTATTAATTTATCATTTGATATTATTAGGGCTCTTTCCTGGTATTCAAAAAGGAAAAATACTTGTCGTTCAGTTATATTTTTCAATTTATCAAACAATTTGGCCGCTGAATCTCTGATTCTGGTAGAGCGCCATCTAGCGAATAAAGTTGTAACTAAAATCAATTTCGAATTTTTCATTATTTGCCATAAAAGATCCCATTGCATCCTGAACACAATGGTGTTTACCGCATTGCTCTAGCGCAAATATTCGCGGAGTTATCAATTTTTAAAGTTGTGCGGGACTTTTGGATCACCCTGTATATATATATATATGTCATAAAAAAGATGTATTTTAGGTACGTTACCAATTCATTCATGCAGTCGTGGATTGAAGTGAAATGATAACTTTTATATTCAAAATTGTATTTTTTTTAATGATTATATTTTAAGAACAAAAAGTTTGCATACATATAATTTTTATAAATATAATCTAAGTATATACAAAAAACATCTTGGGTTGTACTCCTTTTGTTAAGGATTTTAAAGAATTAACTCTGTGTTAATTCTATGATTATTTAAATTATAATTATATTAATGAATAATAAAAATCATATTTTTATTATGTCATTTCTTCCCTCCAAGGATAAAAATTAGGGAGTAATTTTCAAAGTAAAAAAAAAGTATCATTATTATTTACATAGATTATCAATTAAGATGGAGGATACCAATTGAAACTATATCAATGATGCTCTTTATTCCTTCTACATATTCCTATTGGTACCTTTTTCTTGACAGTAGCTGAAAATTATCCAATCTTATTTGAATTTATAGGTGTCTCCTTCCTATAATTCATAAGGGGATTTACCTCATGAATTGAGTAGGCCTTCTCAGGCTCTCAAGATTCAAAAGGTATTTTGCCACATGCCAAAAAATATATTTTTGAAAATCACAAATTTATTTCTCATAATGACGAGTGGTATCCAACATCTTGTTTCACATTTATTTGGTTTGATCAGAATAAAAACATAAAATAATGGGTTATTTACTTCCACATAATGAAAAATATTTACACATGAAGTTTTACTATTTACATTTAAAAAAAAAGAATGTTCGAATATGAAATGTTCCATATAAAGTTTGTGAGGGAAAATATATAGAATCATATGAGTGAATTTCTCAACAAATAAAATCAAAATGTAAAATATTTACAACAATTGAAAAGAAAAGTGTCAAGTTATATCTTATGTGTGCACAAAAATTATATTCTCAAGGCTTAATTTTTAGGCGTAGTTATTTTTGGTATTGTTTTATTTATATTAAGATTTCCCTACCATTATTTAGTAAGAAGAGGGATTCTACTTTTCACTACCTTAGGTGCCACTTGTTGGTTTGTTTTTTTCTCTAAAGTGGGTATTTTACTTTTTGTCAGTTTTAACTCAAATCCTTCTTTTGAGTAGTATGGCCTCAATTTGGATGAATGAATTACCATGGTAGTTTTTCCTAAATTAGATTGGGGTTTATCAATTTCATAATTGACTGGGGATATCTGTTTTAAGATTGTAAATGGCCCAGACATTGGAGGCATTAATTTTCGGTTATCTGGATGGTAAAAGGTTTGTAACCAAACTTTATCGCCTACTTTAAAGGTGGAAGGTTGATACTGTTGATCATATCTAATTTTATTTATCTGATGAAATTTTAATGTATTATTATAGGCATTTGTTCTGGCAGTGTCTATAGGGGGGTAAAATTCTGATTCTTTTAAGGGGGGATCATAAGGGAGCTTACCATACAAAAGGTAAGTAGGAGTATAGCCTGTTATGGAATGGGGAGTATTATTATATTCATTTAGTACTGAATCTAACAATTTCGTCCATGGTATTGATTTTCCTTTCAAGTTATTGAATTTACATCTTAACCTGGTTATTATAGTTTGGTTAAGTCGTTCATTTAACCCATTACACTGAGGTCTTGATGATGAAGTCAATAATTGTTTAATGTTATTGTTAATCAAATATTTTCTAAATCTTGGTGAAGTAAATGATGGTGCCCTGTCACTTAAAAATTGTTTGGGTTTTGTATTTGAAAAATTTTGTTTAGGCAATTTATATATGAGTCAGTAGTTTGACTTTTTGAGGGGAAAGCCCAAATGTATCTAGTAGCATGATCTACGATGATGTGAAGGAATTTCTTTGTGGAATTATAGTAATTTAGTCCACCTACTGTGTCTATAGACACAAGATCAAAAGGATCCTTAGCTGGGGGGAGACTTTCCAACAGACCAAATTTCTTCTGGTGAGATATTTTATTGAGTTGACACACCTCACAGTGTTTTACATAATTAGAAATATCTTGAATTAGGTAGGGCCAATAATAGATAGGGGAAATTAGATTTAACATTTTAGATACTCCTATATGGCCGTAATCTTGATGAGCTCTTATTAATACTTTTTCTCTTAATGATGGTGGAACAACACTTTTGATTAATCCTTTTTTCTTTATTGTTAAAAGTCCATTAAATTTAGTATATTTCCTATCATTGATGTTATCATCAAATTGAGCTTGTTTTAGTTCTGGGTCAGAAACAAAATGAGCTATGGGGTATCTGCTGAGAAAATCAGCTTCTTTATTTTCAGTTCCTCTTATGTGTTTTATCTCAAAGTCAAACATTGAGAGCTTTAAGCTCCATCTAAATAATCGTCCTTTTGGGTTCTTTATGTTCTTCAAATACTTTAGACAAGCATGGTCTGTATGGATGGTGAAATGCACGCCATCTAAGTAGGGTAAAAAGAAATCCACAGCATCAATAATAGCAAGGCATTCTTGCTCAGTTACACAATAGTTTGATTCATAAGATGTCATTCTACGGCTTCTATACGCTATTGGCTTTAAAAGCCCATCGGGTTGTTCTTGTTTTAGGATAGATCCGATCTGTTCTTGGCTAGCATCCGTGTAAAGGTGTATAGGATATTTGGGATTATAGATAGCTAATATAGGTTTTGAGGTTATCATATTTTTTAATTTAGAAAATGCGGTTTCGCATTCTTCATCCCATTTCCATTTTACATCTTTTTTCAACAAATTATTCAAAGGGAGTCTGAGTTTAGCATAATTAGGGATAAATTTCGAGTAAATGTTAATAGATCCTAAAACTCGTTGTAAATCCTTTTTATTCCTTGGGGAATTCAATTTTCTAATCGTTTCTATATTATTAGTGCTGGGTGAAAATTGATGGTTTGATATTTCATATCCTAGAAAAGAAATCTGATAAGTAGCGAATTTACATTTACTTAGTTTTAGCTTAATATTTTCCTTTATGCAAATATCTAAAATTACTTTTAAATGGGTCAAATGTTCCTGAAAATTATTTGAAAATATAATGAAGTCATCGAAGTAATTCATGCAAAAATCAACATCATATTTATTTAAAATTTGCCTTAAAACTCTTTGGAATTGACTTGGACTATTTTTTAATCCAAAAGATAATTTATTAAATTCGTAAAGTCCGTGAGTGGTAGTAAAAGCTGTGTATTCTTTATCATCTGGGTGTATATCTAAATGGTGATAACCTGATAAAAGATCTAG
This sequence comes from Cordylochernes scorpioides, assembly GCA_030710605.1. Taxonomy (NCBI): domain Eukaryota; kingdom Metazoa; phylum Arthropoda; class Arachnida; order Pseudoscorpiones; family Chernetidae; genus Cordylochernes; species Cordylochernes scorpioides. The sequence goes on from CP092883.1 coordinate 44,270,095, forward strand.
TGTAGTGAAGATATTAGCTTCTGAAAGCTTATCTAATATAGAATCTATTCTTGGTATGGGCTCAGAATCTCTTTTTATTATATCATTCAATTTTCTGTAGTCTATTACTAGTCGAATTTTACCTTCATTTCGCTTATTCACCAACATAGCAGGGGATGCATAGGAGGAATAAGATGGTCTAATGACATTATATTTTAAAAGTTCTTCAATCTGTCTTTTAATTTCAATGTTGTCCGAGAAGGAAGGTCTAAAAGGCTTTAATGAAATAGGTGTTTGTGAGGTAAGTTTAATTCTAATTGGATCTGCTTTAATATGTCCTATATCCATTTTATGGGCAGCAAACGCTTCCTTATTTTCCTTAATTAATTTAATTAAATCAGATTTTTCATATGGTGAAAGTTTTTCATCAAATTCTACACTATTAAAATTTCTAAAATCATTTTCATTAGGAGGAATAATAGATTTAAATAAAGGAATTACATTATGATGTGTATAATTATTATTATTGGGGTTATGGTAATTAACATTAAGAATTCTACCAAATTGAGTAATTGTAAAACTTTGAAAATCAATGTCTAATTTAAATAATCTTATATGGTGTAAAGAAAGCAATACATATGGCAAATTAATATCAGAGGAATAAAAATCAATATCTCTAGTAATAAATCCTATAGTTGTATTAACATTAATTTTTGAATTTATATTTAGCATACCGGATGTCTGTTTAATAAGAGGTAAATTATTAAAAAGAACATAGTTTGGTTGAATCTTATCTATCATATATTGAGGAATTATAGAGAAGGTACAGCCAGTATCCATGAGAGCTACAATACTGTTATTATTCACATTTAGATTTATATACAGACCTTGGCGTCAGGAGTGTTGAGGCGGAGCTGGTCGGCATTCGCTCGAAGGGGCTGTTGTCTGCGTCAAGGTGTCCATGGATCGAGACGGCACGGACATGAAGCTTGCAGCGGGGGGGGCTTGCACGGCCCTCTCGCGAAACCAGCACCTATTCTCAGGATGGAAGCGTCCGGCATGTCCCCGGTTCAGGCAAATTCGGCAAGGACGTCTTTTAGAACTATAGTCCATAGGGCTTCTACCTGGATGTCCCCATTGCTTTTGTTGTACTTCCATTCTTGGGGCTGTTTCCCTTTTAATAGATGACTCCTCCATTTCCTTATGTGATTCCCTTCTTATTGAATGTTTCTCCACATTTGCATCTTTATTTGGCAAATTCTGCAAGCTTTTTGCGCGAATTTCTAGAAATTCCATTAAATCCTTAATTGAAGGCACAACCCTTGGGTTGTTCTGCAATTCCCACAGTTTTCTTGTGGTTTTATCAAGCTTATCTTGTATGATCTCGACGAAAAACACATCAGATACACTATCGATTTGGTAACCTAATACCTTCACTGTTCTTACTATCTCGTTGCAACTATCTAGAAGTTTAAACATTGACTTATGGTTGTCATCGGCTAACTTTGGTAATCTTAATGCATTATCTATTTGGGTGAAAATCAGATCCTTTGGATTATCATATCTTGTTAATAAGGTTTGCCAAACCTAACATAATTATCGGCTGTAATTGGAAATGCGTTGACCAGTCTTAGGGCTTCGCCTCTCAGTTGGCCTTTCAAATATTGTAACTTTTCAATTTCCGGTATTTGTGAATTAGAACCAATTGCAGAATAAAATAAATCCTTAAATGAAAGCCATGATTCTAATCCACCATCGAAAGTTGGCAATTCAAGTTTAGGCATTTTAACATGTAAATTTACTTTTTTTTCAGATGTTTCTTGCCCATTATGCCTTAAATCCAATTCACACTTTAATCTTATACACTTATCTATGCAATTTTCCACTTCGTCATTCAAATCCTCATCCTCAAGTTTCTGCAAGAAAATATCACTCATTTTCATCAAATCATTATTTGCATACTCTAGTTTGCATTTCGTTGCATTTACATCTACCATAGACACAATGGATTCGATATTTTCTTCAATGCCTTTTATACTTTTTTTTATCCTTTTTAATTTCTTAATTAAAGTTTCGACTTCCATAATTGCTATTCTTTTATCTATATCTTTTCCCAAATATCTTAGTTGCAATATATGGCTTTGAAATCTATTGGAATTCTTCTCGCACAGGGTTAAAATACATCCTGTCGACTATTAATAAAGATGTCGTAAAAAAAGATGTATTTTAGGTACGTTACCAATTCATTCATGCAGTCGTGGATTGAATTGAAATGATAACTTTATATCCAAAATTGAATTTATTTTAATGATTATATTTTTAAGAACAAACAGTTTTCATACATACAATTCTATATGATATTCTAAGTATAAACAAAAAAACAATATTGCGTTGTACTCCTTTTGTTAAGGATTTTAAAAAATTAACTCTGTGTTAATTCTATGATTATTTAAATTATAATTATATTAATGAATAATAAAAATCATATTTTTATTATGTCATATATATATATATATGAAAAAACAATAGAAAAAAATAAAAGATAAGTGGGTCAGGTGTTGATATTAAAAATAAAGAAGGCATCTCCTGACCACGAGCACATGTGCTTTTTAGATGGCAGAGCGCCATCTAGTGGAGCAAAAATAAACTAAACGTTTATTTAGCTTGCTCCGTGATATTTGATAAATCAAGAAAGGCCATCCACGAACGCGTTTCGCGCTGTTGGCGCTCGTCAGCGTGGAGTAGGCTGTAACCACTGCGACCAAAAAGATTTTTTGGTCCCAATGGCTTCCCGAGAAATCAAGAAATGGGTATTTAAGTCCAAATTTGCGTAAAGACGCTTTACACATGAAAAAAAACAATAGAAAAAAATAAAAGATAAGTGGGTCAGATGTTGATATTAAAAATAAAAAAGGCATCTCCTGTCCACGAGCAGATGTGCTTTTTAGATGGCAGAGCGCCATCTAGTGGAGCAAAAATAAACTAAACGTTTATTTAGCTTGCTCCGTGATATTTGATAAATCAAGAAAAGCCATCCACGAACGCGTTTCGCGCTGTTGGCGTTCGTCAGCGTGGATTAGGCTGCAACTACTGCGACCAAAAATACTTTTTGGTCCCAATGGCTTCCTGAGAAATCAAGAAATGGGTATTTAAGGCCAAATTTGCGTAAAGACGCTTTACACATGAAAAAACAATAGAAAAAAAAAATAAGTGGGTCAGGTGTTGATATTAAAAATAAAGAAGGCATCTCCTGACCACGAGCACATGTGCTTTATATATATATATATGAAAAAACAATAGAAAAAATAAAAGATAAGTGGGTCAGGTGTTAATATTAAAAATAAGAAAGGCATCTCCTGACCACGAGCACATGTGCTTTTTAGATGGCAGAGCGCCATCTATTGGAGCAAAAATAAACTAAACGTTTATTTAGCTTGCTCCGTGATATTTGGCCAACCCAATTTCTTGATTTATCAAGAAAAGCCATCCACGAACGCGTTTCGCGCTGTTGGCGCTCGTCAGCGTGGAGAAGGCTGTAACCACTGTGACCAAAAAATATTTTTAAATATATATATATATATATGGCAATATAATAATAAGGTGGGGAAAGAGAAATAATCACACCACAAGTTAGTAGAGGAACCCAGGCAACCAGAGAGAGAGGGAGAGCGCCGGGCGGCCGTTTGTTCGCACACAATCACCCACTGTCTTAATAGTCCCGAGAACTCACGGGCCCCTCTGGTCGCCCCTTGGAATGTCGCTGGTGTTTCAAATGACCGGACTTTAGCTGCTGTCTCTCTCTGGGCTGACTCTAGGTTTGCTTCATTATTCCAGGAAGAGTATATATTATGACATTATGGCCCCCGTTGAAGAAGGCTGAACATGGTTTGAATATACTTAAAGCTGGAGAAGCCAGAGATTGAGAAAATAATTTTATTGTTGAAATTATTTAAGGTTATTGTGACATAGTTTTATGTAAATAAAATATTGTATAGTACACAAGTAAATAATATTTACAAGCAGTTTTACAACACCGGAGAGTTAGATATTTAAGGGAATTCTTGATTATATCAAAGTTATAAAAGGCTATATACAATAGCATCTAATATTTTATAAGGTAAATACTATTGAGGAGTGTGAACAAGGAGAAGGGCGGTCACAAACACATGATGAAAATCTTAAGGCCATTAAGACTGGGGAATTCTACACTTTAAGATATGTTTTCAGGCGGACATGGCAAGGGGATCTCTTGGCATGGCTTTTCTATGCTATAGGTGTAGAGTACGAGAAATGAAGTTGAGGTTGGAAATTGCGTGAAGTCAGGACTGAGGTAAATAAACAAACTACATACAATGTTAGAATTTTGGCGAACAGAGCGAGGGGAAACTTGCTTTGGGCCATTCTACCTTATCTATGCAGTTACTCGTGTAGCAAACCCGAGGGGGGGAAGTCCCGTGTGTAGGTGAGGAAGTCGCATGGACTTATAGTTAATTTGAGAAGTTAAAATAGTTCGAGATACAAAGGTAGAATATAGGCGAACAGAGCGAGGGGAAACTTGCTTTGGGGCTTTCTACCTTAATTATTTCTATACTTAGAGACTCTAGTAGTTTTAACTAATTGGAGGAAAGTATGCGCGCACAGTGCCAAAAATTGGGACGAGGACGGCGTTGTCCTTTACAATTTACAAGCTTCTCGTACACGAGGTGTTTGAACCGTCGTGGGAGCTTGTACGAGGAGTTGATTTCGCGACGGGTGAACGTAAAACCCATGTCTGCGCGAAATGATGACGGATCGGACAGAATCAGCGACGATGTTTAACGTCCCTCTGTGGGAAATATCGGAGGTGGGTTATATCGTGCTGGTTTGGACAAGGGATAAACATAGATTTGAAGACAGTGTCCGTGTGGCGAACGAGTGGCGCGAGAAGGAGGAGCGAAGCTGTGCCGCTCGATGCAGATTGTTCAAGTGCGAACAAAAAGAAGTTGATAAACATCTAGCAGTTAGTCAATCTGCATCCTGTGACGAACACACCAGTGGCTAGATGGTGTGGGTCGGTGGATATGCTAGAGAGAAAATCTACAAAATATATTATCGTAAATGAAGAGTGGATATTAGTGGCAATAGTAGTTCGATAATTGATTAATTATAAATTTTATAGAAGGTCATGGGCTGGTAGAAGGTTAACAAAGTTGTAAGAATAAGAGGGGTAAAACAATTACACTTACAGGTTATGTTGGTTTAGAGAGAAAGTAGATTCATTGAGTTCATTGAGGGAGGGTTCTGTCTGCTGTGCGTGCCAGTGTTGTCCGCCACAGTAGCGGCAGGGGAATGGCGGAGTCCATGGTGGTGGATAGAGTCCTGCTCTGGCGCGGCGATCGTTCTTGGGCAGATCTAGTGCTGGGAGAAGTGGGCGGAAGCTTCATCTCCGTCGTAGGTGATCACTTCTTCAGGGTAACGGTTCAAAAGTTGGCGAGGAAGGGGGTGAGAGTTCGAAGAGAAGTGGCTATAGTTTAGTTAGTTGTAAATTATTGTGGAACTTGGTTGTGGGTTTGTCCGATCATTGTGGCCTTGCTTCTTGTTTTCTTCATACTCTGGTATATGAGGGATTTGCTTCCCGGCCAGGTCTTATCCTGTCGACTTTTTATGTGGCAATATAATAATAAGGTGGGGAAAGTTGGTAGAGGAACCCAGGCAACCAGAGAGAGAGGTAGAGCGCCGGGCCCGGCAACAGCCGGGCGGCCGTTTGTTCGCACACAATCACTCACTGTCTTAATAGTCCCGAGAACTCATGGACCCCTCTGGTCGCCCCTTGGAATGTCGCTGGTGTCTTAAATGACCGGACTTTAGCTGCCCGTCTCTCTCTGGGTTGACTGTGGGTTTGCTTTATTATTTTAGAAAGAGTATATATTATGACATATATATATTGTGGCAAAGAGAGAAATATTTCTTTATTTAATTTAATATTATTCAATGAAAATATTCAACAGATTATAAAAATATATATTACTCTGTATTTGTGAAATCATCTTTAATATATTTCTTTGCTTGCTTGCTTCCCTAGCTGTAGATAGTTTTGCTGACTTGTTAATAATTGTCGACTCGTCGCTGTGACGTCATCAATAAATACTTTTATATCTTAGGATATTTCAAGGCTTGATTTCTACGCTACAATATATATGGTAATTTTAACCAACAACATCATATTGTATATAAATTATAACAAGATTTTCGTGTTGTATAATTGAAATACATCTGTAATTGATTATACGCATGATTGAGATGTGTCATTACATCATCATATTTAGAAAGAGGGGATCATATATCGCCGCAACTCTTATATGATCCCCTCTTTCTGAATTGTCGAAATCCGCAATCCGTTTACTATGAACATCATAATATGTAATGTACTTTGTATAAACTGATGATAAATAAATAAAACTCTGTAGTAGATTAAGAGTTGAGCTAAAGCAGAGATCGAGCATATAGCATTCCCAAAGCAACAATGTCTAAAGATAGAAACTGCCACGGCGCCAGTGTGCAGACGATCCACCCTCGTGTGCATCTGCTGTAATGCAATACTTCTTTCTCGAGAAAGATATATATAAGGCCCCCGTCTTAACCTATAAATACAGTCACTTGACAGTCACTTCACCATCTGCGTGAGCCCTCGTAGGTTGTACCCCAGGTCCACCTCATCGACCATGTAGCCCAGTAAGAACTCTTCTATTTCCATCTTTCGCTCCTAGCTCAACTTTTATCTGTTCACGGAACTTTCTTAGTGCAACTGTGTTGTCGGTTTTTGTGTGGACATTCCCAAGCTTTCCACTCTGCCTCGACCACGACTGCCTGTACTCTGTGAGAACTGTTAAAAGTCTTACAAGGTGCAGAGAGGTACTGGAAAACTTCTTATCCTGACTGTTCCTTTCTGTCAACACAGTATAGCGAGAGTTACAGGGACTCATACCATAGATTAAGTCGACTGGATACTTCACCACAGTTTTAGTCGACAAGATTCTACAAGAGGCTATCAGACCTCATCACACATTTAAGCCGACAGAATGACCAAAACGAAGGTGACATAACGAAGGAGGTAAGAACTCTGTTCAGATAGAAGCGAGAAAGAGCAAAGATGGATGAGCAAATCGACCATTTCAACGATACGACTGAGCAATCCACCCCAAACAAGAAACGAAGATGGAGGAACAAACCGGCCATTCCAACGGAACGACCAAGCAATCCATCCCCCAACAAAAGATATTTACGGAATAAACGCCGCCCCAAGGGACCTCCTCAGACCCGCTAACAGATCGCGAACGCCGGGAGCAAGCTGTCTGACCACCCCAACGACACAGTCGAAATTCCCGCAAGTCATGGAAATCGAGGAGCAGAATGACGCAAACCCGGTGAGAAGTTCTCCCCCTTCGGCCTGACATCGACAAAGCTTAAGGCGACAAGCCGCAAACGACTTTATAGAAGTTACAAGCTTCTACAAGCTCTACATGGAGCGACTTCCACGACAGCAGGAAAACAACCAGAGACCAAGTTTCCTGACTGAACAATCAACACCCAATTGTAAGTTTTTAAAAACCTACATTAACTTTATCCTCAAGTTCACAACTTGATTCCCTATAAATTTTGTATTTATATTTTCACTTCAAGCATTTTAAAATCAATTTTTACCTTATTCAAATTTTAAAACTTTCACACTCTCATTTATCAAATTTACTTTGAATTTTAATCATATTATAAATTTCAAGTTATTACTCGCAATTTTACTTAAAAAAAAAAAAGCTTCGCCCATCACGCATTTTTACCAATTTACTAATCTTACGTGTCGTTCCTAAATTCACCTAAAATGACATTATCAAAAGCTACAACTTGAAAAAAAAAAATATTTTTTTTTTAAATCTCCCATTCATCATAATTCTAAACTTATTTTTGTTTTTCTTATCAGTTATCTTTATACCAAAACACCCATATCTTAATTAAATACTTAAAAATTTTCAAAAATAATTGTCATATTCACCATTTTAAGTAAATGTCCCAATTCAAAATATATTTGTCACTCTCAAGACGTTGCCCTTTTACAAGAATCATTTTAGCAACCATAATCAACGATAAAAAATCTAAATTTCAAATATAAATCAACATAGGTGAAACGCATTTTTTTTTCATTTCAGAAATATTTTGTGATTTCTCTCCTGAGAGACAATATCTTCAAAATCACAACTAGGAAAAACAACTATCCCAAAACAAGTTAAAAATAAAAATTCCATCAACTACCACGCCAGTAGCTAAATTAGGTCACAACCTGCCCAACCTATTACAATCGTTAATATTCGAGGATAAATACACTCCCTCGTCCTTTCCTTTTACATGCATATTTAATCATCAAAAAATTTCTCTCAACAAACGTTACAACACTCACACATCACTTTATCCAATTGGCAACAATTATTTGTGCGCGATTTTACAAAAAAAAATCCAAATCTCGAGCCACACAAGCTCCACTTAACTCTATATCGTCGCCACAATAAAAAAATTCACATTAAGCGTGCCACATCCACTAACAGTCAAATATATTATCGATATGTGTTCGTACAAACACCACCCATGACTCTAGTAAACTCGTTATTCATGGTGAAACAGGTTAGATTCTGAGCCAAACAACGACTTCGCGTGACACATTTTCATTCACAATTTTCACTTCGTGTCACGGCGCCACACCACAAAACCTTTTTCACTTTTCAGGCCAAAGACGCCTTCACGCCTGTGACACATCTCACCTCAAAGCATGTCCACGTCGAATGTCATATCTTTCACTCACATCCAAAACTGATATCACTGAATAACATTTTTACTAAGTCTAAACTAACTTCGAAACACAACAACTACGAACATCGAGAAAACCATATCTTTCAAATATAACAGAAAATGCCAACCTCAACAAAAGTAGAGAGAAAAAAACAGTTTCAAGTAAATGAAAAATATAACCAACCATCCTACATGGTTGACCATACCAGAAATAGAACCATCGACGATACCGAGAAAGATAGAAAGTGGACGACCTTAGGCGTCACTCCCCCAAGTCGAATCTAGTTCAGTTACATGTCCCCGCTCAAGGCAGATGTTATTGACCGCTATCTTCATGATTGCCATTTTTAAAACACATTTTTCACACAAACCATTTAGGTTTTTTTACAAATCTCACAAACTCCTTAACCACACTACACATATCAAACATTTTACATGTTAATAGAGATCACAATACATAACATATTAGTAACCAATCCAACCAATAAATTGAGCTTCTGAAATTTCTATTTATACAACCTACACAGCGCATCACAATTTATTATTGGTACAATACAATTAAGTTTACATTCTTATTTCACTGTGTTTCTTAAAAACCCAGCGTCTAAACAATTTCTATTATTCAAACACTAGAAAAAATGTACAGCTGCCAAACAGTTGTATGTCGCAATTATGCGATCACCAACGTGACCTCATTATTTATAAAAACTTTACAAATAATCACCAATTAAAACAAATTGGTTAAATCTGATATAGACTTTATAACGGAAAAGAGATATAATTATCTACATATTACCTTTTTGGATAAACGAGAATATTGTTCAATTTTCCACTACTTAACATTTATCTAATCATTAATAATCTTTATTTATATTTTAATTTTTGTATAAAATCTTAAATAATTATTTTTATTTTTACCTTTCAATTATATAATCAATTTTTAGTCCAACATTATTAAAAAACAAAAAAAAAACTTTCATCAAATTTACTTTTATTTTTCATTTTTCGGACGTACCCGGCTTCGCCCGGGTTTTACCTGAGTAAAGGTTTGTCTAACGAATCTCTCGATAAAGTGAACATTTTTTACCGGTCCCTTGAAAAATACTCGATAGGTTGAATAAAATCAATATTAATTGGTTCCTTCGGTAATTGCAAGTTAAAGGAATAGTATCTTGCCTTGGAATTGTATCATTATTCTTGTATGGATGTACCCGGCTTCGCCCGGGTTTTACCCGAGTAAAGGTTTGTCTAACGAATCTCTCGATAAAGTGAACATTTTCCCCCGGTCCCTTGAAAAATACTAGATAAGTTGAATAAAATCAATATTAATTGGTTCCCTCGGTAATTGGAAGTTAAAGGAATAGTATCTTGCCTTGGAATTGTATCATTATTCTTGTCTAAAATAAATTGCCGTGTCATCCTGAATTTTGTCTTTTCTAATTTTCTACATTACAAAATCATCGTATCATCATGTTAATATTTAGAGCAGATTGTTGAATTATAACAGATAAATTAGAATATTTACCTTGATTATTTTTCGGCGAAAAGTTATTTCAAAAATGTTATTTGCTAGAAACCTTCCTAGTACTATACTAAATAACTTCCCAAAGTTTCATGGCGTTCCAATGAGTGGTTTGGTCAGGCATAAAGGACACACACACACACATACATTCATTTATATATATATATATGATATTATTTTAGTATTGCAAAAAAAAAGTAATTGTTCAAAAAATCATTTTTAATTCTTAATTATTATATCTTTTATATATTACATGTTTGATTTTGTCCACTTACACTTTTTTTACCCGCAATCATATTTCTATCTTTTTATTCACTATATTTTATATTTGTTCAAATACCTTTATTATATGACAATGTTGTTGGGAGAATCTTAATAATTATTTTCTATTATAAGTAAAAAACTTCTTTATTGAAGACACTAATTACAATGAAGTCAAATTACTATAAAAAGAGTTTTAGAAACTCGTACGTCTCCACACAGATTCTCAACCACTCTCACTCAAAGAAAATATATATATATATACACATAATCTACACCACAGAATAAAATAATCCACAGATTAATATAATCATAGAATGAAAAATGAACATTTTAAATTATAAATATCAACAAATGTTTATCATCAACTATCGGGCATCTACAACAATCGTTTTCAACAATCATATTCTTTAACCAATTCCCTATACTTTATTATTACTATCTTTTTCAGCCATTGCTTCACATCAACGTAGAAAAACGACAGCACTGCTTGGCTTTTTTTTTTATTTCGTAATTTTAACAAACTCTTTGAACACAGTTTCCCAGATTTAAAAATCCCAACTTCAGACCAGAACACGCTTCAAGAGTTAATTTCAATCATCCGCAGAGCAAAATCACCAATGCATGCACAAAGCGTTCACTTTTTTCAACTTTCAACTTTTTTTTAATCAGCTCTAGCGGACCATAATCAACCTTTGATTTCGAGTTAAGTCAGACCACCTACTGTCGCTACAATTCTACTTATCGCATGGCTCTACCACCCCTTTCAATAATATAAATAAACAACTTCTCTTCATCAACTTTTAACCCAATAACCCTACAATTGTGACAAAGCACTATAACCCTTATATATGATCGCAAGTGAAACATTGCCTAGGAAGACGCTCAAGTCTATATCCTCGCTTTGCACCTGGATCTGATTATTTGGTTGCATGTGCAATACTTACAATTGCATATTCTTTAACCCCTAACCCTTTCTAACGCCCGCCAATAATATTTTACAATTTTTATATCAACATTTCATTTCAATCATCTTTTTTTTCAATCAAACAAAAATGTAATTTTTATTTCACTTTTATAAATCCAAACAAATCATCTTGTTATAGCCCTTTTTAACCCTCACAGTTTAAATTAATTAAAATAAATTCTAATTACTTACCTGTGTTAGAGAGGCTTTACCCGCTTAAACCCCGATAAACCCTTTCACTCCCGGGGCCCATCTATGGTAATTTAAACCAACAACCCCATATTGTATATAACTTATAACAGGATTTTCGTGTTGTATAATTGAAAAACATCTGTAAATGATTATACGCATGATTGACATGTGTCATTACATCATCATATGTAATGCACTTTGTACAAATTAAGGATAAATGAATAAAACTCTGTAATATAGATTAAGAGTTGACCTAAATCAGAGATCGAGCATATAGCATTCCCAAAACAACAATGTTTAACGATAGAAACTGCCACGGCGCCAGTGTCCAATTTCGCCAGACGATCCACCCTCGTGTGCATCTGCTGTAATGCAATACTTCTTTCTCGAGAAAGATATATATAAGGCCCCCGTCTTAACCTATAAATACAGTCACTTTACAGTCACTTCACCATCTGCGTGAGCTCTCGTCGGTTGTACCCCAAGTCCACCTCATCGACCATGTAGCCCATTAAGAACTCTTTTATTTCCATCTTTCGCTCCTAGCTCAACTTTTATCTGTTCACGGAACTTTCTTAATGCAACTGTGTATTCGTTTTTTGTGTGGACATTCCCAAGCTTTCCAATCTGCCTCGACCACGACTGCCTGTACTCTCTGAGAACTGTTAAAGGTCTTACAAGGTGCAGAGAGGTACTGGAAAATTTCTTATCCTGACTGTTCCTCTCGGTCAACACAGTATAGCGAGAGTTACAGGGGCTCATACCATAGATTAAGTCGACTGGATACTTCACCACAGTTTTAGTCGACAAGATTCTACAAGAGGCTACCAGACCTCATCACATATATATATGAGGGGAAATCTGTAACAGCGTCGAACTTTAAATATGTGAATTTACAGGAGCACCATATATGCTTTCTTTCTTCCTGTGGTTAATCTGTATAAGACCGGTGGTCTTAATAAAGCTTTGTGTGTCTGTAAATATCTAAATTTGCCAAATAATGGGTTAAATGCTTATTTTCGGATTTAAAAATGTTTGTATTATTGATGCATCATGTTTGATAAGTAGTAGAAAAATACTTTTGACGAACCGTCTTCCATGGAGATGTCTGTGTGTTTGTATGTATGTGGGGTAGAGAATATGAAAGGACGGGTGTTGGTGGAGTCTGGAGAGACAAAGAGTCAGCTGGAAGGAACAAGAGGACAGCTGGCGGACATCGATCTTGCCTTGGCGCCCAGCATCAATATATATACACATCGAATACTGACAGCTTTCCTACACATCTAGACAAACATACGTCTCTTCTTTGAATATATAACAATATATATATAGTATATATATTGTTGCACCAAGTTTCAGCTTTGCAGAGTCATCGACCTTGGTTTTTTCTTCTTGGTGTTATACACGTTTTCTGAGCAGGTTTTCATACTTAAAGCTAATAAATAAAAGTAAATTAAAGCAAATTACCTTTTAAAGTTATTGTATTTATTTATTTGTTGTCTTCCTCGTAGGTCGTGATCCGCAGTCTTCGTCTAGGTCCTCTCTCGCTCCAATAACCAATCAAGATAAATGTACAATAACAATATTACAAAAGGAATGAAACTATAAAAAATTGATACCCTTGTAAATATATGTTTTAAATAAAATAAAATTTCATAAAATATTTTGAATAAATATTGGGCGTATTAAAATTAATGCAACAATATACACACAAAATCACAATTCACTTCAATTGATACGGTATAACATAATTTGGAAAAAGCACTACCTGACTTAAGGCAAGTAAAATAAAGAAAACAAAAGACTTATTTACATATCTACAGAAAGATTTGAGCCGGCCAACGGAAAACAACAACAAAATGTTTTGTTAGGAACCAATTCTTTCCTAGTCTACAATCGAGCAGAGTAACCACCAACACCTCTAAGAAAATTAACACCTTTAATTTCCTTTCATGACTAACTAATTTACATCATTAAAAACCAATTTATATACATGTAAAATCGTCCAGTCATCTGGTCAAAATATAAATAAACTAATCTAGGAAAAAACAACTTATAAAATCCTAACAATGTCCCCCATTTTAAAGTTGTTTTCATACCCTCATCGGAGGCCTAGAGTGGTCAAGATCCTGGTTAGGTCTTCGTTTAACACCACCCGGCAAGTCAACATCCCATACTCTGTGTCCCCGAAGTGATGCCATTTCACATTCTATAGACCTCAGCCGATTTTGTGCTTTGGGCATATTAAGCGCCTCCTCGTATGATGACGGCATTTCATCTTGATGGCTCTTATGTTCAACTATCCCACAGTGGAAGGCTGATCTACAATACTCCTTCTGCCTAGCCGCAATTCTTGAAGATCTTCTTGGGATTATAGTTTCATTCTGGCCTTCCTCTTCTCTCCTCAGTGCTTCGTCTTCATAGGCCTGCTCTTCATCCTCTCTTCGTTCTAAGTTATTCAGATCTTTCTCTACCGATATTGTTTCCTCATCAGTCCCTGAATATCCTCTTGGGATCGCAGCTTCATTTTGGTATTCCCCTTCATCTTCCTTCTTTAGTTCTTCCACTGTATAGATTCTTCCTCTTCTATTAGATTTCAAAATTAACCCGCCATCGCTTCCAAAAACAGAGGCCTTGCCATTCTGGAATAATACCTTGTTTCCTTTTTCCTCAATCCTTCCAACAGACAAAATATTTCCGTCCAATTCAGGAACGTATAAAACGTTTTCCAAGAACAAGGTTTCACCTCCATATTCGTGACCGGGTTTGATTGTTACATCACCCATCTCTGATACTTTTATTTTCTCATTGTTCGCCATTTCAACAGAAGTTGAAATACTTTTTGTATTAGTCATTTTCAGTCTGTTCGACGTCATGTGTTCAGTAGCTCCACTGTCCAGAAACCAGATATTCTGAGAGTTATTGCCTTTCAAGTTATTTGCAAATAGGACTTTATGAGTAAGGTCTAACGTACTTTGTTTCAGCATACCTTCGCTAATTCTCCTTGATGAGTTGGCAAATCTGCAATTCCTAGCCATGTGTCCTAATTTGCCACAATTGAAACATCTTATCCGCCTGAAATAATTATAATTTTCCCTTTTCCCTTCCTTCCACGTATTATAATAATTCCTTTGTTGATCATATTCAAATTTATTTCGCTCTTGACATGGTGATTTGCACGTATCCTCTTTTCTTCTTACCGCAAAAGCGCAATTAGGATCTTCTTGAGGAATTTGACGCTGTTTCTGTCGTTTTTCTTCTAAGAGTAATTTGGATTTAACCACACTAGTTGATAGTTTCTCTTCTTGCTGTTCCAAACTGAGAATCAGCGGCTCGTAACCTTTTGGTAATCCCATTAACATAATCAACGCCAATTCGCCATCCCCAAATCCATGGTGGCACTTTGCTAATTTTCTATGACAATCCATTATTCTCGCGAAATATTCTTTCATATCTTCGTCATTTCTTTTGACAATGTTGACAAATTCTCTCAGTAACTGTAATATGTGCAGCAAGCCATATTTTGTGTGGATGTCCTCCAGTATCTGCCATGCATCGATCGCTCGCTTACAATCACCGATATCATCTAGGAATGAATCCTCAACTGCTAATAATATGACAGATAATGCCAAACTATCTTTTCGCTTCTGTTTTTCTGAAGTTTCACTTGGAAAGCCAGGCTCGATCGCATCCCATATACCCTTCTGAATCAAGATTGATTTGGCTCTTATAGCCCAGGAATAATAATTATTTCCATCTAGTTTAGGTATTTTCAACTTGTCAGCCATTGATATTTTTAGTTATGCAAATCTGACAAAAAAGATAACTTAAATCTTTTCTTCTTCTTCTTCTTTAAACTTTCTACTTATTCTTATTCTATCTTTACCTCTTCAAACACTACTTCTTAAAACCCTATCTTCACTTCTTCAAACACTACTTCTTTAAACCCTATCTTTATACTTTAGCCCGACTTCTTTAGACCTTAGCTTCAGCTACACTTCTTTAGACTTTAGCTTCAGCTACACTTCTTCAGACTTCACTTGAGCTACACTTCTTTAGACTTTAGCTTCAGCTACACTTCTTTACCTAAACTTCTAATTACTTTCTAAGGCGCAGTGGAAGCGTTCTGCTGGGCCCATAACCTGTTAGGAACCAATTCTTTCCTAGTCTACAATCGAGCAGAGTAACCACCAACACCTCTAAGAAAATTAACAACTTTAATTTCCTTTCATGACTAACTAATTTACATCATTAAAAACCAATTTATATACATGTAAAATTGTCCAGTCATCTGGTCAAAATATAAATAAACTAATCTAGGAAAAAACAACTTAAAAATCCTAACAGGTTTATATTGGGAAAACGGCAACACTTAGAAAAAGAGTTTCGATATCAGGAGATATTAAGATTGAAGACTGGTATACATTTTACAAGAAATTATTAAATACAGGCAATAAGGAGATCAAAATAACTTAAATTTGTGTTTAAGAGGGACAGACCCAATACTAGATATAGATATAATTATAGATGAGGTAAAAGATGGAATTAAACAACTAGCGAATGGAAAAGCAGTCGGCCCGGATAACATACCAAATGAATTAATAAATAGACTACCAGAGCCCATTCTTATGACACTAAGAAATATATTTAATAAAATAATAAGCTCAGAGAAATACCCAGAAATATAAACGAAAAGCATAATGGCGACAAAAATGGCGAACGCAATAACACAACAAACTATAGAGGAATTGCACTGTGCATAATATTTCTAAATTATTCAATATTATTTTAAAAACAGGCTTACTGAATGGACGGAAGAAAGACAAATTATCCCTGGATTTCAAAAACCTCGCTCCTGTATGGATCATATATTTACACTTAACCCATCGATCCAATTAGCGCTAAATAAAAAACGGGGAAAACTATATGATTTTTTCGTTGACTAGACCAAAGCATTTGATACGATCTCTCGCTCTCTACTATGGAAAATATTAATGAAAATGGGATTAAGTCCTAAATGTTTATCAATATTAAAAAGCTATTATGAAAAGGCAAAAGTTTCAATTAGATGACAAGGTCAATATTCAAATTATTTAAAAATTAAAACAGGTGTACAGCAAGGTGACCCCTTTTCCCTTGTTATTTATACTATACACCGCCGATTTAGCAGATCTCTACAATACGTCTTTATTCCCGGGATTTTATCTACCAGATTACGGATACCTTCATTGTCTCATGTATTCGGATGATATACTCGTAGTAATTATAGGAGAATAAAAAATTAATTTGCAGAGCAAGATCAATCTACTAAAGTCCTATCTGGATGATAACCTACTGGTTCTGAATCTGATTAGGTCTAAAATTCCGAAATGGGGGAAGACTTTCTAGAAATGAAATCTGGTACTATGACAATAATTCATTGACTTTCACATCGAAAATGATATATTTAGGATTCCCATTTAACAGCACAAGCAACACTAAATACGCTGCAATATATTATAAATCAAAAGCTAATACTGCAATGATCGAAATTATTAAAATGATAAAGAAGCAAAGATCATTTCACTAAATATCGCATTCAAATTATTTGATGCGATAATTAAATTAATATTAATGTATGCTGCGCCGATTTGGGCAGCTGACAATGCAAAAATTATAGACCAATTATAAAATATGTTTATTAAAAGTCTTCTCAATTTACCAAGATATACCCCTGGCTACATTGTTAGACTGGAAACGGGTAGAGTATCACTTACACTAAACGCCACTAAATTAACCATGAAATACCTTTTAAGATTACAAAGAATGAGTAACCATAGGTTTCCCAAGATATGCTGTAATAGGTTAAGAGAAATATCGATTAATACAAGAAAACCTATTGGACTCTACAGGACTATTTTAGCAACTTACCACCACTGCGGCCTTGCCTGGACAAACAATGCTATCGACTATGAGACCATTCAAAACGAAATACCAGGGATTTTTCGTACAAAAACTGAAAAATTAATTCAGCAGGACTCAGCAAAAATGGATCATACAAGCTTATATTCTAATTATAAATTATTATATAAGTATTTTATACCTGAACAATTTTTATCCTGAACCCTATCATTAGACATAAAAGGTTACATTACCCAAACAAGAATCACTTCGACTTTAATTTAAATTCGCGTTAAAATATCTCAGATTTGGTTCGGAGAGTTGACGCACTATTACTTAAATATAATATCCTTCCTTCCTTCAATGTCTTCCTCTACTGAGGGTGGGCCACATGGTCTCTCCATACTTCCTCCGCCATCCTCTTCTCGTAGGTGTGTCGTCCAGTCCATTGTCTTAGATACTTATATATCCTTCCTTCCTTCAATGTCTTCCTCTACTGAGGGTGGGTCACATGGTCTCTCCATATTTCCTCCGCCATCCTCTCCTCGTAGGTGTGTCGTCCAGTCCATTGTTTTAGATACTTATATATCCTTCCTTCCTTCAATGTCTTCCTCTACTGAGGGTGGGTCACATGGTCTCTCCATACTTCCTCCGCCATCCTCTCCTCGTAGGTGTGTCGTCCAGTCCATTGATTTAGATACTTATATATCCTTCCTTCCTTCAATGTCTTCCTCTACTGAGGGTGGGCCACATGGTCTCTTGTGTGTCATCCAGTCCATTGTTTTAGATCGTCTGTGTATCCCTGTCGTCTCCTTCTCCTCGATCTCTTCCCCCGGAGCTTTCCCTCCAACACTGTCAGAAATGTCTCTACTGCTGATACGCGCATCACATATCTAGCAAATGTCAGTTTTCGTTGTTTAACAAAATTAAGTTATATATTAGGTTAAATATTTAAAAACGTGTCGTAAATATAACTTTTATCTAAAATATTTTTAAGCTATTAATATTTTCCAATTTGTAAAACTAATTTCTTCACAATGTGCGTAAGAATAGGAATATTGAAATGGTCTGTTTCGTCAGAAGTGGTTGATTTGATCAGTCACCTAATGGTGTCTCCAGTTTATTTATCCATGCCGCTTCACAATAAAATATTGCTTTCTTTGCTCTCTACCTATATAACCCAAATTTAAAACCTACAGGCCTGACAAAAATTGATCACTGAATAAACTAAGGATCAGCCACAGAATATTTGGTAACCTACAGATAAAGTTGAAGATGAGAGAAGATCACTAAAATTTCTTCATCCTGACAGTCAATCACATATTCTTTGAGAGACCTAGCAGACGCACCTATAATAAATTAAATTAAATGTATTGAAATATTTCTTCCTCATTTGCGTCTTGGACATTTAACATATGTTATCCTACATTAAAACTTACTGTACAAATTTAGACATAGTACATAAGTTTTTATAATAATATTAATTGGGAGATTGTGTGAATATATAGATGTTTTCAATTTTTGAAGCTTTGCTTTTAAAATAAATAGTCTAGACAAGAATAACGCATTAAAAATACAAAAATATAAACTAACAATGAATTTGTTTTTATTTTAAAATGATAGCATTCAAGCGATAATCGCTCTTCAACGGGTTTAATAAATAACATCGACTATTTCTTACCATGAAAGATATTAGTAAATATTTTTCGAAAGATATAATCGAAGAGCGATATGATAGGTTTAGCAAAAATACGATGTTTCTTTTTTAAGGATTTCAAGTTGTTTTGTACTCACGTATTTGGTAGTTAAGAGAACATCCCTTTGGATTAAATCAAATATATATTTATTTAAGGAACGACTTGTTCCAATACAATTGTTGTAAACAAGCGAGCAAAGAATCAAACAGAAAAGTCATGAAGCGCAGAAGTAAGTGTTGTCATAGTAGTGACGTCAGCATCGATAATTATAAAAGTCAAAGTTTGCGTAACAATTCCCTCCTTACTTTGTTTTTATTCCCACGATGCTGAGGTTCTCCAGGTGTTTCTTCATCTGGTCTCGGGATAGGTCCTTTGTGAAGATATCCGCCTCCAGGTCCTGAGATGGCTTGTACAGAAGGCAGATGTCTCTGGATTCATAACAGTCTCTCAAGAAGTGGTACTTTCTGTTGATATGTCTACAGCGACTGCTTTGTTTAGGGCTGGAGATCCAGTTGATCAATGACTGACTGCCTGTATAGATCGCAGTTGGTTTTTCCGTGAAATTCCATTCTTCCAGCTCTTGTAACAGGTTTATTATCCACTTGATTTGACAGCAGCTTTCACAAGCAGCTATCATTTCCGCTTCCATTGTGGAGAGGGCGACGAGTGGTTGTTCACTACTTTTCCAGTCTATAGTTGCTTCGCCGAGCTTTAATACATAACCGCCGTAGGATTTTCCATCATGAGTGGTCGACCAGCTGGCATCGGTGTAGGACTTCAGGATTCCAGTCTTCCCTCTTTCAAATTTCACTCCTAGGTCAATTGTTCCTCGTAGGTATCTCATCACTCTTTTGATTGCTGTCCAGTGCATCTGTTTTGGTTGTCTGGAGTACTGTGGAAGTTTGCTAGTGATGTAAGCGATGTCGGGTCTGGTGTTAACAGCTAGAAACATTAGCCTTCCAAGGGCTTCTTGGTAAGTGTGCTGATAACAATTGTCATCTTCAAAATGATTGTCCAAATTGATTTCTTTAGAACCTGGTGTTGGAACTTCCTTACAATTTTCCATTCCATATTTTTGCAATATTTGTTGTACATAGTGGCTTTGCTGTAGCGAAATTCCCTCCTTGTCTTGTATGATCTTGATTCCCAAAAACATGCCTTTACATGTTACATCCTTTATTTCCAGGTGATGTCTCAATTTATTGATGAATCTGTTTGAGGTATCTTCAGAATCTGAGACAGTGATAAAGCCATCAACATATATCTCTACATAGAAGTATTTGTCTTCATTCTTCCATTTAAATAGGCAAGGATCAGATTTAAGTTTTCCAGTCCACAGTCATGAAGTACTTGACTGAATTTCTCATACCACGATCTTCCGGATTGAGGTAGACCGTAAATACTTTTGTTGAGTTTGCAAACTTTGTTTCTGTCTTGGACAAATCCAGCAAGTTGTTCCATGAATATTGTATTTCCAATGCTTCCATTTAGATAGGCTGCTTTCACATCAAATAGTTTATTGACTGAATCTCTTGTTGCTGCCATTGACAAAATAGTCCTGAGGGTGGCATTTTTAATTACAGGGCTGAAACTTTCGTTGTAATCTCTTCCTGGGATTTGGTTGTATCCCATTGCAACAAGTCTAGCTTTGTAAGTTTTGTTTTCTTGGTCTTTGGATATTTTGAACACCCATTTACTTTTGACAACTTTAGCGTTTACAGGTCTAAGTACCAGTTCCCATACTTGATGCGAGTATATGTTCTGTATTTCCTCAAGCATTGCGTTCTCCCAATGTTTCTTGTCTTCGCATGCGATGGCTTCTTCATAGTCTTTCGAAATGGTTTCATTCGTAGTAGCCAGAACGTAGTCATTGAATCTTTTAGGTATTGTTCGAGTTCTTTGTGGTCTGTCTGATCCACTTGACTCTGTCTGTCTGTTGATCATGGTATCTGGTACTGGCTCTTCAATATCAACATCTGATAGAACATGATTGTCCAGTTGTTCATCCTCATGAATGAAGAAATATGTGTCAGTGTCCGTATTATTATCACTTTGTTTTTCTTCCGAGATGACATTATTGTTCTCTCTGAAATGAATGTCTGCGGTTTCAAGAATGACTTTCTCTGTGATATCAAATACTCGATAGGCTCTTCTGCATCTTGAATAGCCTACAAATATTCCTCTCTTAGATTTAGCTTCTAGTTTGTGTCTTTGATGATTCTCGAGTTTATAGAAGACTTCACAACCAAATCTCATGATGTGAGAGACGGATGGCTTTTTACCTTTTCATTTTTCCATAGGGGTAGTGTCTGGGTCATTGGTTGTGGGAGTTAGATTGTACAGATATGCAGCTGTATTCACAGCTTCTGCCCAGAAGTGTAGGGGTATTTGGGAGTCTGCCAGAAGTGTTCGGCCTTTGTCTAATAGTGTTCTGTTAGCTCTTTCAGCTCTCCCATTGCTTCTTGGGGTGTACGGTGTAGTTAGTTCATGTTTAATTCCTTTGGATTCTATGAAGGTTTCAAGGTTTTTATTGATAAATTCTGTTCCGTTATCTGTTCTAAGTCGTTTTAGTTTTGAGTTTAGCTCGTTTTCTCTCTTTACAATAAACTTCTTCAAAACTTCTGCTGCTGAGAGTTTATCTTTGAGAAATTCTACGAATATTCTCCTAGAAAATCCATCTACGATGGTCAAGAAATATTTACTTCCGCCCAAGGAGTTTATTTTCATTGGACCACAGAGATCGACATAAATGGCTTCAAAGGGGTAGCTTTCCTGATTGCTATCTGTGTGAACATAGGGTACTTTGGTCATTTTTCCTAAGGAGCAAGCATCACATTGATCAAGGGTACCATTTATAGAGTCCAAGCCTTTTAGAAGATTGTTCTTCAAAATCAGGTCTAATTTGTTGTCACTAGGATGTCCTAACCTTCTGTGCCATGCAGTCCTAGAATTGTCCTTTGAAATCAAGCAATGTTCATTTGGAACATGAGTTGCTTCAGATAAACGTGATAGGTTCAATGTGTACATGTTACCATCAAAGTTGCCTGTTCCTATTAGTTTGTCATCAGAAGAGTATATGTATGCTCCTTCAGAATTCAAAAGAACAGAGTTCCCTCTTCTTACCACGCTTGGAATGGACATTAGATTTCCTTTCAGGTGTGGTACATGGAGGACATTATGCAGGGTTACAGCGTTGTTAAGTTTGTCCTTACCTTGTACAGTAGCTTGGATTGATCCTGATGAGGCAGATTCGATGTGTCTCCCTTCTTCCGCCACTTGTATGCTTCTTCTCTCCTCCGTCTTGTGCTCGATCCATTCACCATGGGAAGTCATGTGGCTTGTGCACGCAGAATCAATTATCCACACGTCCTGAGTCGTCGGGCGTTCCTCCCTTGTGATTACATGTAGTGCGTATTCTGAAGTGGAGTCTCTTCGTTGGGATGGTTCCTCCGTTCGTTCTTGGATTGCTGATCTGGCCGTGTCTTTGTTTTGTTTTGGTCCTTTATGGTAGTTCCTTGTACTGGCCATGTTATTTTTGTTTGTTGTATTCTTTTGATTTCCTTTGTTGTTAGGGTTGAAGCAACAGTCTTTCTTGAAATGTCCTTTTCTTTTGCAAATGTAGCATGACTTCTCTTTGAATTGGTTACCTGATGATCTGAAAGCATTTTCATGATTTTTGCTTCTGTCCTGTCTTTTCTTCTCGAAATCCAGTAGAGTTTGTCTCAAGTCTGGTAAGGAGATTTCTCTGTTTATTGACAGTGCTGCTGTGATCGTGTCAAAGTTAGGTGTGAGTCCTTCAACAATGTATCGTACAAGTTCTCTTTCTGTTACAGTCTTTCCTAGCTGGGTGATCTTTTGTGCCAGTTCCTGTGCTCGTACAATATACATGTTAACATTTTCATTTGCGTTCAATTTTAGAGTGGCTAGATCCAACATAAGGTCTATCCTTTTATTTTCTAGAGATCCTTCAAACCTTTTATTTATGTCGTACCAAATTCTTTTGGGCCTTTTATCGCCTCGAAAGATGACTGTTAAGTCATCCGAAAGTGACAATATTATTAGGCTGTATGCTTCCCGATTAATTTTCTTCCAAATATCATATTCTAGTTTATTTTTTGTAAAGTCTGGCTCGTCATTAACAATTACGTCCTCGAAGAGATCTTTTGAATCTAGAATTGCTTCCATTTTCATGGACCACGTTGTATAGTTGTTTTCTGTTAACTGTTCGATTTTTGCTAAGTTATGTGTATCCATTTTCATTCAACTTTTTTATTTTCTAAATTGGTGGTTAGTCCAATTATTTAATTTATTTTTGATTTAAATGGATCAATTGGCGGTTATTCCAATTCGCGCGCCCAAACCACGCTCTGCTACCAAATTGATAGGCTTAGCAAAAATACGATGTTTCTTTTTTACGGATATCAAGTTGTTTTGTACTCACGTATTTTGTAGTTAAGAGGACATCCCTTTTGATAAAAACAAATAAATATTTATTTAAGGAACGACTTGTTCCAATACTATTGTTGTAAACAAGCGAGCAAAGAATCAAACAGAAAAGTCATGAAGCGTAGAAGTAAGTGTTGTCATAGTAGTGACGTCAGCATCGATGATGATAAAAGTCAAAGTTTGCGTAACAGATTATCGCTTGAAAGCTTGCATTTTAAAATAAAAAGAAACTCATTGTTAGAAAGATTTTGTATTTTTAATGCGTTATTCTTGTCTAGACTATTTATTTTATTAATATACAATTAATAAAGAATAATTGAATAATATCATTAAAACAACTCTTAACACCTTCTGTATAATAAAAATGTATAATTTCCACACAGAAATTTTTTTAAGAAGTTGCCTCTTCCGTCTAAATAGACGACAAAATTAATCGCCATGATTTTGATCCTCTTCGCAAACTAACGGATTCAGTTCGGTAACAAAGCCACAACACCAGGTTTGGCAAACTGAAAAGCATCAACCTAGAGACCATGGTTTCAGGCTTATGGCTCTTTTCAGCCCAGGGCGAACTTTATTTCACGAGAGAGATCCACAAGAGATCAAATGAAATCTTCACAATATTCTAAATAGCTATTTAGCTTGCAGAGTGGGGCTAGACCATATTCATGATAAATAAAATTTGTTAAATCAATATTTGTCTTTCGGAGAGAAGTCAAACAAAGCTTAATCAGTTTTAGGCACTATACGATATTGTCGCGGAGATAAATAAAGAAAGGACAAATTTGGAAATAATTAATTCATTATAAAGGGTTTTTACCTTTTTGTTCTCCAATAAAAGGAGAGAGAGTCAGATAATATAACAACTTATCCCAAGGTAAAAATAATAATAAAAGTGTTCAGCCACCGAGGCGTCCCGTTTTCCTTATTTACCGATAAGATTCCGAGAACCCCTCACACCTGTCCCCCCAGAGTCCAGTGCTGATTGACATGTGTCCCATGGAGCTTCCTGTGGCCGGGGTTGTAGAGCTACTTGACAATATTTATTAGCATAACTACACAAAATATGCTAAAATTCGTTATTTGCCTCTATATCTGGTACTTTAAATGAGCAAGACCTTCCAACATTTTATCATTACGTGAGGTAGTTATTTTATTTGAAAAATAAACACTTTTCTCCTTGAATAGTACAAATGTCGCACTTTTTTTTCCTTCAAAACAATTAATGCTTGAAAAAATATTCTACCCAACCGTCAAATAATTTAACTATGCGCATTCACTTACAGTATGTATGTCATTTAATATTGTAACAGATTATTTATTATTCTATAAAAATATTTTTTAATATCGATATTTGTATTTTAATACACTGTCAAATTTTCTCATTGATTCTCTGCTATTTTTTATTTGGTTTTACATTGAATAAATGTCTGTATCATTCTGAGTTTTGTCTTTCATAATTTTCTACGTGGCATTTTGGTGGAGATGCTGAGTAGATTAGAGAAGACAAACTGAAGATCTCCGAGAAAACCTTGAGGCCATCCATGGCTGCTGTGATCTACATTTTCAGAGACTGGCTCCAGGATTCCACCGCCGTGTCAAAGCCAAGAACTCCCTCCAAGATGACGATGTTCCCATTGATGATACGACGACAAAGCCGCTCTTTACGCCGCAAGAGAAAGGATGCAAAACTACTAGGGACAGAGTTCCAAGACTCCGAAAGAATACTTGACAGAAACGCATCAGATCCATATCAGTAGCAACAAGATTTTCAAGCTGTGAATCACAGCTCCCATAGGGAAAGAGCTATGTAGGAGATCATTTATTATTCTATGAAAAGATTTTTGAATTACTATATTAATATTTTGATACACTGTAAATTTTTATCATTGATTCTCTGCTATTTTATCAGTTTTAATTTGGTTTTACAATGAAAGGTTTCTGTGTCATTCTGAAGTTTGTATTTCCTCATTTTCTACATTAAAATATATTTACACTTCCAAATCATATATTTAAGAAAACTTCACAGTAATTAAATATCACTCTTTTATTTCTTATCTTACACACATGATACCCGCGTGCCCCTCCTCTGTATATACATTTCAGAAAATCTTTCAAATAAAGGAATTCGTATCGCATTAAAGTTTCATTCCGAACTATTAAAAGCTTTAAATAGCTAATTAAACAAAGTTATTAAAATAAGATAATTTAATTCCTAAATTTAAACATTGTGAATGCAGAGGGACTCTTGATAATTCAAAGATTTGGCGTGAAAAATTTGCCAAGTCTCCCTAGAGAGACCGGTCTAATTAAGTGAAGAATTCTACGGCTGACTTCAGATTAAAGTGATCTCCAACCGGCTGTGTGAGAAGATATAACTATATATATATATAGAGAGAGAGAGCCTTTTCTCTTCATACTTCTAATCAACTTCCAAAAGTGATTGTTTTTGTCTACTTGATTATAAAATATTGAGATTAAATTTTGAAAATAGAGCAATCCATAAATAAATCTTTAAATAAAAAAGCATATATTAGATCAAAATATCATTTATTTTACCAATATTAGTTGGCTGAACGCCAACCTTTATCAAGGTATTTTAACATTTTAAAGTGTGTCAAGGGGCTGAGTTTGTTGTTGACACATTTTAAAATGTTATATTAGCTTGATAAAGGTTGACGTTCAGCCAACTGAAATATTGGTAAAATAAATTATATTTTGATCCAATATATGCTTTTTTATTTAAAGAGATGAAATTAGTTCGAAACTATTATAGACGCGTATAATTCTTTTTAAAAATTAAACAATTTCTACTTCTCTTACTGCAATATAAATTGTTCAATTTTTTAAAAGAATCATACACGTCTATAATAGTTTAGAATTTTATAAGTGATGGCGCGCTAATGTATCATACTAAAATTAGTTATTTAAAAAGTTAAAAATCCACTATAATTAGAATTATATGTTTGTAGATTGTTAAATCGGGTGTCTGTTATGATTTTAGAAGGTACGATCAAACAGTTACCAAATACAAAATTTATTGTAGCGGTAAACAAACTAAGCCTAACTCAAACTGCTGCGTCATACTCACTTCTTTGTTCTCCAAGGGTGCTGAATCCTTTCAACGCTCTAGCTTGATCATTGAAAATATATAAAAAGACATTAATTATATTGCGCTATATACATATATATAACAAAATTAATACAGTCGAATTTGAATAATTCGAACCCCAAGGGACCAAAAAAATCGAATTATCCAAAAATTCGAATTAAAAACGTTTTGAACTAAAGGGACCTAATTCTAGGGACCAAGATAAATATTCGAATTAAAGACGTTTGAATTATCCAAGTTCTATTGTATATATACTTTTAAACATATTCTTATAATAGATCTTTAAATGTTCGTAAATATTGTAGCAAAGTATTTATTATTTTAATAACAGAATATTATTTTTATTAGCCTGCATGTGTTTCTTTTGAACGAAAAATCGAAATTTATTTTAAGGAGAAATAACGATTATTTCTAACCTTAGGGATGAAGTATGAAAGGATGAATTGTGAATCCGTTTATCATTACTTCACAATTCATCCTTTCATACTTCATTCTTAAGGTTAGAAACAATCGTTATTTCTCCTTAAAATAAATTTCGATTTTTCGTTCAAAAGAAACACATGCGGGGTAATTTTAAAATGTCGTTCTACAATCATAAGCCGCATTATATTGTATTATTATTTTTATGTTTATATTTTAATACTCTGTGACCTTCCTCTTTGCTTATCTTTTGTTTATCATTCATAGATTGTTCTTGTCTTAAATAAATTGCTGTGTCATTCTGAAGTTTGTCTTTTCTAATTTTCCACGAGGGACATACAGTTAAATCTGTCTATAGCGCCCCCCTCTAAATAGCGCCTTCCTATCTATAGCGAGTGTTGATGTTCTTCCCACACGCGGACAACAAGAAGCAGAGGCAGGGCTAGATGTTAGCACCGAGAGTGATCGGGGACAGCCCACGGGACAGAGGTAGAGGCCATGACACAAACTTGGATGCTTAAAACCGAGACATGGAGAGAGCGACAGAGAGACAATTTGACAATTAACATATTTTTATTGACATCTTGTCAATACATGTAAAGTGCACAGTCCGCACTAATTATGAGAAAATGAGAAATTTATAATGAGGATGATGGTTATAGTAAAAAAAAAAAAAGATTTTAAAATGTTTAAAAAATACAACTATGTACATGGCGCCTCTGCCACCGCTGCAGAGTTTGAGCGACAGAGAGAGACATAAGCTGTATGCAGATGGACATCCTGTAGAACATACTGCCGCTGACCCCCTGCTAAAACCTGTCCTGTTTACAGGGATCGTCTATAAAAAGCCCCTGGAGGGGTTCCCATCTGGGCGTTGGCTTTTTCCTCTCTCTCTGCCCCAGCTGCCACCATCTGACCACTCTTTGGCTTTTTATTTTGACGTCATCATTTTGAAGTTAAATACAAATAAGAGTGTACAGGTTGTATTAATAAAGATATAGCATATATACAATATATGGGGTGGTAGCAAATATGAGCAATGTACATTTTAATAGGAGGGTATGATCTTATAAAGTATCGGTTCTAACTAATTGGAATATATGTGAAATACACTAAAAGTGTCATTATTATACAATTTGAAATATACTATATATATGTTATATAAAAAAAGTATTCAAAATTATTTTTCATAGTTTCAAATACTCTGTTAAATCGACCGCCAGAGGTCCCGCTTCCCTATAAAAAACTAATTGTTGTTTCCCGATGACCGGCTAAAACCTTTGTAAATTATGTATATAAGTTTTATTTTTCCTTGTTCTACTCGCCTTAAGACAGGCAGAACTTTTCTCTAATTATGTTTATATTAATAAGCAAAATTAAAGCAATAATGACCTGAATTATTTTTAGTATTATTACCATGACTGCAAAACAATATCGTAAAATACTCATGGATACCAAAATCAAGCAACAGCTAATAATTCTTTATATTTCAAAATATTCCAAAATCAGCAGAAAATCTTTTTATTTATAATATATATACAGGGTCTTCTTTGGTAGCGCCCACCGCGGGAAAGATTCCGCCACCGATGGACTGCGGGAGTTCTTTCCCACAGAGAGGACAGGTCGAAAGAGAAAGATACAGGTCGAAAGAATGAAAGCTAAAGATTGGGGGCGAAGTGTAGTAAGGTTTTCATCATAATTCCCTGTGGTACAAGGACAATTAGCGACTTATTCGCGAGAATGCTAACTAAGGTAATTATAAGATTGGACGCCAATTAAGACTTTATTGATTGGGCCGTCAGCTGGGATGCCACAAGAATAATACTTAGTTAGCGCCATATTTAGTCATGAAAATTTAGCCATGTTATCCATTTATGAAATATATTTCCTTATAGAGGTAGATGGATATATAACCCTCAGAGAAACCTATGTTTGTGTATATATATTTATAATTTAAATTACGAGTAAGTTATTTTGTGAAACATGAAATAAGTTTTCAAAATGGTGGTGGTGTCTTGTCCATCTCCACGGAAAGGGGGGTACCATTGCCCCGTTAGTCAGCCACATTCAGAGTTCCCTGTTCACGGTTACCGTAGCAGCTCACGACACAGTACTAAAGGGCAGTCCCTTACTTGTGCTGCTTCTCCCGCCGCCCGCTACGTAGAGGAAGACTTCTGGGAGGTAGGTTTTAAAATAAAATCTTCATTAAAATCTTAAATTTTTGTCACATATCAAAGCCATTAAATTTCACAGAATTAAAATTGTTCAGAATCTTTCTTAACGTGCCTTAGACAATATAAATTTTATTTGATATATATCGAAAAAAAAATGAAAAAATAGTACATAAGTGCAAATTACATTTGTATCAGGTTAATAAACAGTAGAAAGCATCTCCTGGTGTTAAAACTGAAAGTTCACGATGGCTTGCGCCATCTGTCGGAATGAAAATCAACTAATCGCTGATTTTTTAAAAATTATTCCATAATACTGGCCAAATTCCCTTTTCTCAATTAACATTCTACATGACGAACTATGAAATAGAAGTCGCCCCTGTTCTGTTGAGGATCTGAGCCCGAAACCCGAAAAAGAGAAATGCCTTTTTGATATATAAATATACTACATGACTCTGAATTTGCAACACCAAGAATTACTATGCGAAAACTATGCAATTATTAAGGGTAAAGTTATCTCACCGTTTTATGTAAATTTATTCAAATTTGTTGAAGATTGAGCAATCCATAATTAAAATTATATTTAAAAATATGCATATATTGGATTTATATTTATTTTAATGTGCCAATATTTCGAGAGGCAACTCGCCTCTTTTTATCGAGGATGTTTGTGTTTTTCACTAAAACATGCGAGCAGGCGTACACCACTCTCGTTCTACAAGACCAATGAAATAATTGTATCTTTGATTTAAATATAACATTCAGTATATATACAGATAACAATTATATATAATATTACAGATCAATACCATTATTATTATTTTGTCTACACATTGTGCCTGAAAGAGAGATACAATTCTTTCATTGGTCTTGTAGAACGAGAGTGGTGTACGCGTGCTCGTATGTTTTAGTAAAAAAAAAACGCAAACATCCTCGATAAAGAGAGGTGAGTTGCCCCTCGAAATATTAAAATAATTATAAATCCAATATATTCATCTTTTTTGAATATATTCAAATTGTGCAGCTATCCCGCGTATGTTGATTGAGATAAAAGAGAAGGAACTTTCACATTTGTCACTGAGCAAGAGTTTGGCGCTGTTAACTTGAAAAAAAAAAAATCTAATACCAAAAATAAAATAGTTATATATATAGTTTTTTATTCTAGTTTGATTTTTAACTTTTAATAAAGAGATAAAAGAGTTCGGGACTTATGGGCCATCCTGTATACCTGATATAAAAGAGAGGCAATAGTAGAAAAATACTAAGTAACAAAATATGTAAAATAATAATCTGTTTTTATTATTTAAAAAAATACTTTGCCACAATATGAATCCATTTTAAATATAAAATATAGAAATAATATGAATATTTGTTTTTTATAAAGAAAAAATAAAATAATTGCTTATAAAATAGGATGTTTTGATAATTACATGGAGACATCAGTAAATAAATTATCATTGGAACTTAGCCAGGATTCCAAAACAACTTTTTCAGCCAAAATACTTTAGCGCAATATATAGAGTCTCTCTAAACACGTAATAACAAAGAAAACACACGTTTTACTTTTTTTGTTTCTTGTTTTTTTACTTTTCTTTCCCAAATAACTTCATCAATTTTTCCAAGTTATTTTTTTTTATTTTAGTTTATTTGGCTTGTCATTTTTTAACAGAAAGCCTTTGAGATCAAAATTGAAACTCCCTAATCATTTAGCACATAACAAATAAAGAAAAGTATTCACACGAGTAGAAAGAGGAGAATCTTTGTAATATAAAAAAATATTTAACAATTATATTAAATTATTTTCATGTTAAAGGTTATCTCTCTCTGGACGACACCAATAACGACATTGTATATATTTTATATATGTGTTTATTATCAATTTCTTATATATTTATATCTATTTTTTTCACACACAAACACAAATACTTCTAGAAATATATGAACTATTATACCCCAATAATATTTAATAATAATGAACTCAAATTTACAATAGAGAATATAACTACAAAATAATAAGTCAAATTCAACCAATAATCGAACACTCAAGATATAATAAACAGCGAGTAATATGCAAATAATAATCTCAATAAAATTAATTCTAATATGCAAAAATACGGCCAAACATATATATATGATAATTTAAACCAACAACCCTATATTGTATACTACTTATAACAAGATTGTCATGTTGTATATAGAAACACATCTATAAATAATTATACGCATGATTGACCTGTGTCATTGCATCAACATATGTAATGTACTTTGTACAAACTGAGGATGAATAAATAAAACTATGTAATAGATTAAGAGCTGAGTTAAAGCAAGATCGAAAAGTTCAAAAACGTCTAAAATCGAGAGAGAAATCCAACAATCCTGAAGAGGAATTTGGCAGCCCGTTGCCATCTGGTCCAAAGGGTGCGGAATAGCGCAGACGTTCAAAGTCCAACTCCAACCCCCCTTCTCGGGAATGGTATATAAACCTCGGTTTTTAGCCGAGCTTAGTTAGTCAGCAGTCACCCCTTTCACCGTCGGCGTGAGCCCTTGTCGGTCTTAGCCAGGACCACCTGATCGCCATGTAAAACAGTAAGAACCCTTCTAGCTCCATCTTGCTTTCAACTCGACTCCTATCTGTTCATGGAACTTTCCTACTACAGCTGTGTCTCTTCGTTTTGTGTGTGTGGACATTCCCAAGCTTTCCACTCTGCCTCGACCACGACTGCCTGTACTCTGTGAAAACTGTTAAAAGTCTTCCAAAGTGCAGAGAGGTACTGGAAACTCTCCACGCCCTGACTGTCCCTCTCGGCTACTACAGGTTTGACCACTGGTTACCACAGCTTATAGCGAGAGTCGACAGGATCTCATCACAGATAAGTCGACAGCAACTCTTCATCACATATATATATATATATGTCATAATTTGTAAATAGCTGTATGCAACCCCGACCCAATATGTATGCAATGTATGTTTCAAAGATTTAATAAAGAATAAGGTAACTGGAGGACAGAAAGCCTAGAAACAAGGCCTAGAAAAGAGGCTTAAGAGTTAGCACAACCATTAGCAAAATTACAGCCAATTTTATGATCGCGGAAATAATAAAAGTTGAGTTGAACGAACTATTACTTCCTGGTCAGGTTAGGACATGTCTTAAAACAAAAGAAGTAGCGTAGACCAACCAGAGAGTAGCACCTCAGAAGGTCAGCCAATAGAAAACCGCCACGTCACACCTTTCCACCAATGGGAAAGGAGAAAGGTCCTCGTGTTAAATCGAGAACCGAGGATTGTTAGTTGTGCTTTCGCTCCCACCGAGATAGCATCAAGAGTAGTTCTGGCGCTCCCATCGAGATAACACCTAGTTGTGCTTTCGCTCCCACCGAGTTCGGACCTAGTCATCGCTTCGCTCCCACCGAGTTCGGACCTAGTTATCGACTCGCTCCCATCGAGATAACCCCTAGTAGTTGTTTCGCTCCCGCCGAGATAGCACCTAAGTCAATCACCGCCATGTGATCAGATAGTTAATAGTCAAAATCCGCTCCATCTTCTCAAAAGCCTTTCTTTCCTCCGACCAGTTGCCTTTTATTTTCAAAACCTCATCACGTGTCCTGGTTATTCCCCACTGTATGCTTCACTTTCCACTCAAACGACTGCGCTTCAAACAATCTACACCATTCTCATCCAACAACAAGAAATTCCGCAACCAGATTGCGACAGACTGATTAAGTCGACAGGATACTATGGAGATTAACCAAGATTCAATCGGCGTAAAGAAGGACGACCTAACGAAAGAAAGGGGAGAAAAAGGCGGACAGGAAATGACCGGCAGAGACCAAACGGAACCCCTGGCGGCGGCCATCAGTCAGATTGCGGCGGCATTAGCCCGAGGCAGATACGACACCCCGGGCGCGGATCTACCAATCTTCGATGGAACATACAGCGCGACCCAGTTTTTCCAAACATTCGACCGGAAAATGGAAGACGCCTCCATGGGAGAACAAGAAAAATTACTCCGTCTACCAAACTACCTGGCGCGACAACCCCTGGAGCTTTTCAGGAAACTTCGGCTGGCCGACCGGAGCTATTTCCAGGTGAGACAAATCCTCTTAGATCTCTACCCTGAGTCAAGCGAAGCGTCCTTTGCGAAATATTTCGCCATGAAACTTACTGGACAAGCCAACCTAGAGACCTACTACCGGGAGAAAACCGCCATGGGACTGCAACTAGGACTCCCGCAGGAGGTGATCCTCGAGACGCTGACAGATGGGTTGCCATTCTCCGACCAGCGCCTAGTCCGCGTAGTGCCTCCCGAGAACCTAGGAGAGTGGTTCCGACTGGTACAGCGGATCCACGGGCCCAGTGTACCGACAACGCGACCCAGAGAGGACCAACCGCCCACAATGTCAGGTCCGTACCACAGCACACCCCGACGCCCAGGTGCATGGAACGCACCTCTTCCACCGTCCAACTGTAAGTTCTGCGGCGCGAGGCACTGGCACAGCGAATGCTGGCATCGACCAGTCCCGGCGACCCATGAAAAAGAGCGGACAGTGCAATCAGTCCCGAGCAACCGATATCAAAGCGTCCGGACAGTGCAAACAGTCCCAAAACAACCAGTCCCGAGTCCCCAGCAACCAAGTCAAGCCAGAGACACCCCAGCAGAGCAGACTTTTCGAGACTGAGGTAGGATCCCTAACCCAACTGACTGTAAAACTTTTCCTAGCCCCTAATATACCATGCCCCTTTTTAATTGATACAGGCGCCAGCCTGAATATAGTGCCATATAATCTCTACCATATGTTAAAAACTCACCTGCCTAAATTAACCCTTAAGAGACATTCACTGGACCTCCAAACCCTAGATGGTTTTGCAAAAACAATGGGTAAACTGTCTCTCCCTCTAACCATAGGACAAATATCCCGAAGAGAGAACTTCCATGTAGTGAATGCACCGTTACCATTTGGGATTCTTAGCATTAATAGCCTCCACAAATTCAAATTAGCAATAGATTTTAATAAATGCACTATATTCCAGCTGGGCGCCCCATTATCTACCCTTGCCTACCATTTTAACCATGTACCGAATGTATGCACGTACTGGCAGTGTCAGGCGATGTCACAAAGAATTTACCCTGCATCCCAACCTTCCGCCTATGACAACCATTGCGTGCATTCATTGAAAAAGACCCCCTTATCTACATGTCATTTTTTCACTAAGGCCAATTGCCTTTTTTACATGCCCTCAAATAACAAAGCCACAACGGCTTCAAATTGTAAACACCATGCCCAAAACGTACCCATACAGCGGGACAACTCGCATACCAAGCACATAGGTGATCACACGTCGTCACACAACTATCACATGACCAACCCACACAACGAACTCGACACTCACACTAAGACCCAACAAAATCCTTTACCACATGCATACTACAACACGACACCTGACACTCGCTATACACCCCAGTTCACAACACTGTTACAAAGATACAATCACATCTTCACACAGAACAAATTCAACGTACCATGCTTAAGGATTCCACCCGTAAAAATACCCACGAATTCCGATAAAATAATTACCATACGGCCATATCGTGTTCCGATATGTGACCAACAAGAAATCCGTAATCAAGTCCAACAAATGCTAGAGAATGGCATTATAGAGCAATCCTTTTCACCTTTCTCGAGCCCTGTCACCCTCGTCACTAAGCGCGACAAGACCAAACGGTTTTGTATCGATTATAGAAAGGTGAACGAGCTAATTAGCTCTGATGTCCATCCCCTCCCGAGAATCGAGGATATTCTCGACCGCCTCGCACAGGCCAAATATTTCTTCACGGCCGACATATCCTCTGCGTATTGGCAAGTCCCAATACACCCCGATTCTCGACCACTGTTAGCATTTGCCACCCTCGAAGGATTATACCAACCCACTCGATTACCTTTCGGATTAAAAACCAGCCCTCAGGTCTACGAACGAGCCATAAGTCAGGTCCTACAGAGACATGGACTTGATTGTGTGGCACATTATTTTGATGACTTCATCATTTTCTCCAACACATTGGAGGAACATCAAAACCACCTGCGACAATTTTTCGCCTTTTGCGAGATAGAGAAGCTACAACTTAACTTCGCGAAATGCGAATTTTTTAAGCAGTCCATAGATTTTCTAGGCTACACCATCACAGCTGGTACAACTACACCGATCACACGCAACACCGACATTATTCACGCCATTAAACAGCCACACAACCGCAAGACACTACAATCCTTTTTAGGCGCTGTGAACGTCTATAACAAATTCATCCCGGACTACGCTCGCTTGCGAGCACCGCTCAACAACCTTCTCAAAAAGGATGTCGTGTGGATCTGGAATGAAGCTTGTCAAAAGGCGTTCATTGACCTGAAAGGGAACCTCACACAACACCCCATTTTACACCTTTACAAAGAAGGCCTGCCATGCCAAGTGTATTGCGATGCATCCACCCTCGGTATAGCAGGCATTCTCAAACAGGTTCACCCCGACGGGAACGTATATCCAGTTCAGTTTTTCAGCCGAACATTGCGCCCACACGAAGAAAAACTACTCCATCTCTGAACTTGAGTGCTTAGCAATCGTTGAGAGTGTGGCGAAGTTTCGCATCTATCTGATGGGCAGAAAATTTACTATATTTTCTGACCATCACGCATTGCAGTGGCTGAAGACCATCAAAAACCCGTCCGGCAGATTGTTTCGATGGAGTTTACGACTATCGAGTTACGAATATGAGGTCCGCTACATAAAGGGAAAACAACAGTATGAGGCAGATCTCTTGTCCCGTAACCCGTTTTGTGGATTCTTGGACGCCACCCTTATCAAGACACACCAACCTCCTCCATCGAGAGAGTCTAGTTTGACCATTGATCGTAATGGATTACATACAGTTTCCCGAAAAGGTGTAACCAAGATTATAATTCCAAAACCACTCATACAACAACTCTTACAAACAGTACACACACAATACAATCACCCCGGTATTTCACAAATGTCACGACTCATCTCCACGCAATATTACTGGCAAGGTATGTCAAAAGATATTAAACAAAAGGTTAAGACCTGCCCCACCTGCCAGTTAACAAAACGGCCATTGGGACCCACTTACGGGGAGTTAAGTCAACCTCCGGAAGCCAAAAAGCCCTTCGACCTATTATCCCTAGACACCATAGCAGGATTTGCCAAATATGGCAACACCAAAATATACCTCCATGTTGTAGTCGATCATTTTTCGCGCTACGCGTGGACTTTTCCATCTAAATCCACCAGCATCACCACCTACCAACAGGTACTTAAGCGAGTATTACAGGATGGCTCTACAAAACGCCTTCTTACGGATAGAGCCCCTGCTTTCACTTCGCCTAAATTTAGTAGTTTCCTCCTTAATAGAAATATTCACCCGTTACTCACAACCAGCAACAATCCACAGGCCAACGGTTTATGTGAACGCCTGAACGCCACCCTCACGGGAAAACTTAGGCTATTACATCTAGAAAATCCTAAGATCGCATGGACCAAGTTGGTCAAAAGAGTTACAGTCATATATAACAAAACCCCACACTCTACCACAGGTTTTCCACCCACTTACCTAATGTTTGGCATCCTACCCCCAGAAATCTCTAATCACAGCACACCTTACCCAGATATCGACAGAGCTAGAAAAATTGCACACACACGCACAAAAAACAAGCATTTACAAGACAAAAACATTTATGATCAACGACACAAACAACCACATTTCGAAGTAGGTGATCTAGTGTTAGTTAAATTATATCACCACCCCAATACAGGGAAACTTGCGCCATATTTCACAGGACCCCACACAGTATTAGAAATTATTTCACCAAATGTGGTCCGTATAGATCGACCAAATCAACCTCTTCAAAGAGACACTGATATGATCCACGTCAACAAGCTTAAGCTGTATACAGAAACAGTCCGTTATATATCACCGCCCGCCGTTAGCATATGTCATATAAAGCACAAACCCGATTACACGTTCCCTTTTAAGCATTTCACACCCGAATTATTCCCAGCAGAGCCATTAAGGTTCGAACCCACCAACAGCGAGCCTTTCAGGCATTTAGACCCTGCCATTTTTGCAACAAGGCGATTTGCACCATTCTTCCCCGACGTTAAGAACTGCGAACCTGACCATCATTCCAACCTATCATTCTGTCCCAAAAAAGATACACGCCACTCCCCAACGACAACAAGCAGTGCGAAATTGAACGATCAACAATGAATAAGGTTCAAACAAATATGTCAGAGTCCCCATTTACAACAATATGGAAGAACATGTATCAATACCCTATCTTTCATCTGATTTTCATCCTTTGTCTGCTAGTCCTACCCTACAAATATATCCCAGTTTTATTCTTTAGTTATTTGTTAATCTATATCATGCCCCCTCATAGAATTTTCGAGCTGCAAGAGGCAGTTTTTCATTTAGGACAAGCATTTGTAAAGCTTATTACAATTTTAGGAAACATTTTTGCAGAAAATCTAAATAAATTCCGAGGAGATAGAAGTAACTGAAAAGTAACAAACCAGTGCCGAAAGAAAGAAAGAAATCCCACTCCAGTAACAAGATTCGAGTCGCACCCAAAAACAATTAGCAGACAGGAAACAAGTGCCCCGCGAGGCGATAAAATCAGCCGTATGCAAACAGAGGGAGCTCCCCCATTTCCGGATCAAATTACCGCGGATCCCTCTTTTGGCCAGCACATAAAAATAGGTCACCGCGTTTCCCCATCCACAGATTTTCTCCATGTCACCAATCTTGGATTCCAGTTCTAGCCTACATATCGACTTTTACAAAGACAATTCCACTAATACAAGACGTACCAACACATCTAAATGAGTTCACATCCCTATTATAATTAATCATAATTACTTTACAGACTACAAAAAAAAAAAAAAAAACGTTACATATTCCACCTACACGTAGATCTCAAAGTCAAATATGAACAAAATTCACGCACACTACCGCTTTGCTAGTTAGTTTTCAAACTTATGTATTCTCCCAAAAGGGATTAAACGACCTTTTAGAAGGATCGAGATTCTCCTCGAATCCTGTATTCAAGGTATTAATATAGGTACCGATACCCAATATATAAAGTGGATATTGGGCGAGCACATCTTAAGTGCCCTAGGGGATCGCATAAAAACCCCTAGAACGCATTAAGGCTTGAGACAAATTAAAAAACGACACTCGGCTTTTGAGATCTCAAAAAAACAATGACACAAGACAAAAATACACATAAAGGTTATATAGATTTCCATGTCTCCTGTACACATAGCATAAATTCGCACTTGAGGATTAGGATCACGTTTCCGCCTAAGTGTCGCTACAGAAGAGACAAAAAATTTATA
Organism: Cordylochernes scorpioides; assembly: GCA_030710605.1. Taxonomy (NCBI): domain Eukaryota; kingdom Metazoa; phylum Arthropoda; class Arachnida; order Pseudoscorpiones; family Chernetidae; genus Cordylochernes; species Cordylochernes scorpioides. The sequence goes on from CP092883.1 coordinate 44,308,959, forward strand.
GGGCATAATTAATCAATTAAGACATTTAGATCAGGGCATGTAGATACACAACGGGTTCAAACAAATACACCTTATTGTTTATATATTAACCATTTTCACTATTTTTTTCAAATTAAAATTAAAATATTTAACCAATTTAGCAACTTATTCAATTTATTATTTTAACCATTAATTACCATTTTATGTACCACTTAGTTTATATTATCGTAGCTTCATTTATCAACGAAAACTCATTGGTTTTCGGTTAAACTTAAGACATTAAGTCATCCTTTATTTTGAAAAACCTTTTTATTTTTTCCTTTTTTTTTTACGCAACCAAGCATTCAACTTTGATTTCGCTCAACATTTCTTTTATTTTTATTTTTGATACCTCATGAAATTTTCTCGTTTTCTTTCCCAAACTCGAGTGAAAAGTAATTAGGCATTTTTCCTTTGTCACTCATGCAACAAAACATTTTTTTTTTCCTTTTTTTTTTTTACGCAACAAAGCATTTTTTTTCTCTCTTATTCAATCAAGCATTCAACTTTGATTTCATTCAACTATTTTTTTTTATTATTTTTTTTTATTTTAAATTACCTCATGAAATTTCCTCGATTTCTTTCCCAATCTCGAGCAAAAATTAGTTAGGCAATTTTTCCTTTTTTGTACCATAGTACTCAACATATGATGCACCTTTATAAAATTTTGATTTCTATTAACTATAGACCAAAAATATTTCATTAACACTACATTTTTTTAAATCTCTTATATCCTTATCAAGATTGTATATAACCTCCCTATAATCAATTAATTTTCGCCCAAAATTATTTTCTTTGATGTAAAGAACTTATTCAGACTAAAACCCCTTCATAAATTCTTCACATGTAGGGGGCGCATCTGTCATAATTTGTAAATAGCTGTATGCAACCCCGACCCAATATGTATGCAATGTATGTTTCAAAGATTTAATAAAGAATAAGGTAACTGGAGGACAGAAAGCCTAGAAACAAGGCCTAGAAAAGAGGCTTAAGAGTTAGCACAACCATTAGCAAAATTACAGCCAATTTTATGATCGCGGAAATAATAAAAGTTGAGTTGAACGAACTATTACTTCCTGGTCAGGTTAGGACATGTCTTAAAACAAAAGAAGTAGCGTAGACCAACCAGAGAGTAGCACCTCAGAAGGTCAGCCAATAGAAAACCGCCACGTCACACCTTTCCACCAATGGGAAAGGAGAAAGGTCCTCGTGTTAAATCGAGAACCGAGGATTGTTAGTTGTGCTTTCGCTCCCACCGAGATAGCATCAAGAGTAGTTCTGGCGCTCCCATCGAGATAACACCTAGTTGTGCTTTCGCTCCCACCGAGTTCGGACCTAGTCATCGCTTCGCTCCCACCGAGTTCGGACCTAGTTATCGACTCGCTCCCATCGAGATAACCCCTAGTAGTTGTTTCGCTCCCACCGAGATAGCACCTAAGTCAATCACCGCCATGTGATCAGATAGTTAATAGTCAAAATCCGCTCCATCTTCTCAAAAGCCTTTCTTTCCTCCGACCAGTTGCCTTTTATTTTTAAAACCTCATCACGTGTCCTGGTTATTCCCCACTGTATGCTTCACTTTCCACTCAAACGACTGCGCTTCAAACAATCTACACCATTCTCATCCAACAACAAGAAATTCCGCAACCAGATTGCGACATATATATTATATAATAATAAAAGGATTTAAAGCGCGAATGTTTCTTTTATACATAATACGAACTTCTACTGTCCTTACTGCGATGAAAAAATATATTGGGAGGGCTTGTTTACTTGGAAACCATTCCTAAGATTACATCCTTCATTGTAGCATATGAAAGCAGAATGATCCAATACAGTATTAGAGCTCTGAGAAGCGGTCTGGTGGATTAAATTGGCGAAACCGCTGGGAGGGTTCACCACTGATGAGCCAAGCCCTCCCAATATATTTTTTCATCGCAGTAAGGACAGTAGAAGTTCGTATTATGTATAAAAGAAACATTCGCGCTTTAAATCATTTTATGTTATATGTATAGATGGCGCGTTATTGCTTTGTTTTAATATATATATATATATATTTAAAAATGGCATATCCTGACTAGGAGCACATGTGTTTTACAGAAGGCAGAGCGCCATCTGGTGGAACAGAAATCAACTAAACATTGATTTAGCCTGTTCCCTGATATTTGGCCAACCCAATTTCTTGATAAATCAAGAAAAGCCATCCACGAACGCGTTTCGCGCTTTTTGGCGCTCGACAGCGTGGAGTAGGCTGAACCATTGAGACCAAAAAATATTTTTTTATCCCAATGGCTTCCTGAAAAACCAAGAAATGGGTATTTAAGGCCAAACTTGTGCAAATACGCTTAGCACATTAAAAAACTAAATAAAAAATAAAAGATAAAAAGATCAGGTGTTGAAATCAATATTAAAAAATGGCATATCCTGACCAGGAGCACATGTGCTTTACAGAAGGCAGAGCGCCATCTGGTGGAACAGAAATCAACTAAACATTGATTTAGCCTGTTCCCTGATATTTGGCCAACCCAATTTCTTGATAAATCAAGAAAAGCCATCCACGAACGCGTTTCGCGCTTTTGGCGCTCGTCAGCGTGGAGTAGGCTGAACCATTGAGACCAAAAAAGAATTTCTGATCCCAATGGCTTCCTGAAAAACCAAGAAATGGGTATTTAAGGCCAAAATTGCGTAAATACGCATAGCACATTAAAAAACGAAATAAAAAATAAAAGATAAAAAGATCAGGTGTTGAAATCAATATTCAAATGCCATTTTTAATATTGATTTCAACACCTGATCTTTTTATCTTTTATTTTTTTATTTCGTTTTTTAATGTGCTAAGCGTATTTACGCAAGTTTGGCCTTAAATACCCATTTCTTGGTTTTTCAGGAAGCCATTGGGATCAAAAAATATTTTTTGGTCTCAATGGTTCAGCCTACTCCACGCTGACGAGCGCCAAAAAGCGCGAAACGCGTTCGTGGATGGCTTTTCTTGATTTATCAAGAAATTGGGTTGGCCAAATATCTGGGAACAGGCTAAATCAATGTTTAGTTGATTTCTGTTCCACCAGATGGCGCTCTGCCTTCTGTAAAGCACATGTGCTCCTGGTCAGGATATGCCATTTTTTAATATTGATTTCAACACCTGATCTTTTTATCTTTTATTTTTTTATTTAGTTTTTTAATATATATATATATATATATATATATATATATATATATATATATATAGAAGCATAGGGCGCCTCTCCCGTCAAAATGAACGTCAAAACCTAAAGCCATCTATTGACCGTCGCCGCAACTAGCGGCCTCGGGTCGGTGACAAAGCCACAACACCATCTATGGATTAATTTTCTCCCTGAAAATCTTCCATCTATATATAGAAGTATAATAGTAACCTACGGTGTGATATTATGTACTCCTGTAGAGAAGAGCTACAAAAGCTAGAGTTGACAATTAAAAGAAATATGAAGCTAATCTCCGGAGACATTGACTTGTTCAACACACACATATATATATTCCATATTATATATATTCCGGAATAATTGAAAATCAACGAGAATAGTTGATATTTATTCCGATAGATGGCGCCTGCCATCAGCAACTTTCAGTTGCACGATAAGGAGATGCCTTTTTCTTAAGTTATACACCTTATCCCAGTACAATATCACATTTGTACTATTTTTTCACATTGTGTAGCGTTCTCACGCAATTCTGGCCTTAACTACCCGTTTCATGATTTTTCAGGATGCCTTAATGACCAATTTTTTTGGTCGTTGAGGTACAGCTTGCACCACGCTGATGAGGGCCAACAGCCCGAAACGCGTCCGTGGTTAGCTTTTCTTGAATAATCAAGAATGGGTATTTGGCCAATTCCGGAATAATTGAAAATCAACGAGAATAGTTGATATTTATTCCGATAGATGGCGCCTGCCATCAGCAACTTTCAGTTGCACGATAAGGAGATGCCTTTTTCTTAATATATATATACGTATATGGAAATTTTGGCGGGAGGATATTGATCTAAAGAGACAAAGGGCGCCTCTCCCGTCAAAATAGACGTCAAAACCAGACGCCAATCATAGATCAATATCCTCCCGGCAAAATTTCCATCTATATTTTAGCCATAGATTTGGCTCAGCCACTTTGCCAGCTAAACACCTCTTTGGCAGATTGTCAAGATTCTATTAGATCCCGTGTGGATCTCATGGAATAAAGTTCGCCCTAGGCTGACGAGTGCCACTAGCCCGAAACCATGGTCTCTAGGTGGACGCTTTTCTGTTTGACAAAGCTGGTGTTGTGACTTTGTCACCGACCCGAGGCCGCTAGTTTGCGGCGACGGTCATTGGATGACGTCTGGTTTTGACGTCTATTCTGACGGGAGAGGCGAACTTTGTCTCTTTATATATATATATGGTATCCGAGGGTATCTCGCTGTGGTATGGTAACCGAAAGGGGCAAACCTGTAATAACCGAGAGGGACAGTCAGGGCGTGGAGAGTTTTCCTGTACCTTTCTGTACCTTGGGAGACCTTTAACAGTTCTCACAGAGTACAGGCAGTCGTGGTCGAGGCAGAGTGGAAAGCTTGGGAATGTCCACACAAAAAACGAAGACACAGTTGCACTAGGAAAGCTCCGTGAACAGATAAAAGTTGAGCTAGGAGCGAAAGATGGAGATAGAAGAGTTCTTACTGGTCTACATGGTGGATGAGGAGGACCTTGGTGACAACCAACGAGGGCTTCCGCTGATGGTGAAGTGACTATATTTTGGGCTAGGGCGGAGGTATTATATATCTTTGCCGAGAGAGGAAGTATTGCATTTCAGCAGATGCTACAAGAGCGTGGATCGAAAGCGAAATTGTACACTGGCGCCGTCCTGACAGTTTCCTATCTATCTTTAGATGTTGTTTGGGGACTGCTACATCTCTTTTTAGACGTTTTTGACTTCTATCTCTCGCTTCAGCTCAACTTTTAATATATTACAGAGTTTTATTTATTTATCCTCAGTTTGTACAAAGTACATTACATATGATGATATAATGACACATGTCAATAATGCGTGTAATCATTTACAGATGTGTTTCAATTATACAACATGAAAATCTTGTCATAAGTTATATACAATATGGGGTTGTTGGTTTAAATTACCCTATATATATATATATATATATATATATATATATATATATATATTGTTTTGAAAATAGAGCAATCCATATTTAATTCAATAGATAATAAAAGGCATATATTGGATTTTATAAAATATTTATTTTGCCAATATTTCGGCTGGCTGAACGCCAACCTTTATCGAGGCATTACATTTTTGTATACACAAACTCAGCGCCGCATAGTGTTATAATATCACAGTTGAAATCAATTAAAATACAGAGTAGGTGGGAGAAATTTGTGCATGAAAAAAATATTATAAAAAATGCAATCAAAAATGTAAAATATCTTAAAATATAAAAGGAAAAAGTTCTATCTTATATTTAAAAAATTGTAAAAAGTATTTAAAAATAATTCATTAATAACTCATAAAGAGATAAAAGTAAAAATATATGTATATATTAAAACATTTTAAAATAAATTTAAAATGATATCAATAATAAACTGTAAGAACCCCTTATAATAATATACCCACTTTTTTAAAAACTTTTTATAAGGGGTTCTTACAGTTTATTATTGATATCATTTTAAATTTATTTTAAAATGTTTTAATATATACATATATTTTTACTTTTATCTCTTTATGAGTTATTAATGAATTATTTTTAAAAACTTTTTACAATTTTTTAAATATAAGATAGAACTTTTTCCTTTTATATTTTAAGATATTTTACATTTTTGATTGCATTTTTTATAATATTTTTTCATGCACAAATTTCTCCCACCTACTCTGTATTTTAATTGATTTCAACTGTGATATTATAACACTATGCGGCGCTGAGTTTGTGTATACAAAAATGTAATGCCTCGATAAAGGTTGGCGTTCAGCTAGCCGAAATATTGGCAAAATAAATACTTTATAAAATCCAATATATGCCTTTTATTATCTAATATATATATATATATGTTAAAAATTGAGCAATCCATTTTTAATAACATTAAAATAAAGGCACATTTTGGATCAATGTAATTTATTTAAAATATTTCCGATATTTCGAAGAGGCTGTTCGCCTATCTTTCTCTAGGAATTCAAACTCCTTCTATTATATATATATATATATATATATATATATATATATATGTTATATTAAAATAATTTATTTATAATGTTCATGTTGGATAACTGAATGCTACGACAGCTAGCGCCACACTGGACCTATCATCATCACAACTGTTTGTTTACTTTTCTTCTCTATATTACAATAACTGTTCGCTACCATAACTTTGTCTTTCTTGCTAAATGGATAATAAAGATTATTATCATATAATCCTCAACGTCCTCATGCCTTCCTACAAGCTGTAAGTACCTAAATCTTACAACAATTAGATTATGAGACTGAATATTGCATGAAATTCAACTAACGAGTTAAGACAAAGAAAAAAGGCTTAGCAAAAATGGCGTCACTCCCGAGCCACGATGTAACCCTAAATAAGCTCGACGGCTATAACTACTCACTATGGTCTTTCAAAATTGAAATGCTCTTGCAAAAGGAAGATCTTTGGGAAGTTGTCACCGAAAATATTCCAGATGAACCTAAAATCGAATGGAAAAAGAAAGACTCAAAAGCTAGAGCTATCATTAATCTAAGCATCGCCGACTCACAAATAGTGCATGTCAAAAACCTACTAACAGCCAAAGCTACCTGGGACACTCTTAAAAATATCTATGAAAGAAAAACACTCTCAGGAAAAATTTATTTGCTAAGGAAACTATACAGCTTAAAACTCGAAGAAGACAAGGACATGCAACAGCACATCACTACCATGATGGAACTTGTCGACAAACTGCGAACCATTGGCGAAACACTAAAGGACTCTCACATCACGGCTATACTGCTTTGCTCGCTTCCAAAGAGCTACTCCAATCTCATCACGATGTTGGAATCAAGGCCTGATGACGAGCTAACGCTTGAATTCACCAAGAACAAACTCCTTGATGAACACACACGCAGAGTAGAAAGCTCGAAAGACGAAATCACCGCATCAAAAGCCTTAAAAAGCCTCCACGGAGCTTCAAGCCAAAGAAGAGAAAAGGAGAAGAAATTCTGTTCTTTCTGCCACAAATCAAACCACTCCAAAGAAGAATGTTGGCACTATCAAAAGCGAAACAACAGCAACAAAGAGTACAAATATGAAAACTTCAGAAGAGGAAACGTACCAAAGTACACAAATCAGTCGAGTGTCACCCAAGAACAACCAACAAATCAGAGAACAACAAAAGGACCTAACCCAAAAGCTCTCAATTGCACTCAACGAGAAGCAAGTGTACACAACTGGTTCGTCGACTCTGGAGCCACATCTCATATGGCGTACGATGAAAGCTTCTTCACTGAACTTAACAGAGAACAAACACAAAATGTTGTGGTTGCTAATGGCAATAAGCTGCAGGTCAAAGGGATAGGACAAGGAGAAATCAAAGTCATCACACCCCAAGGAAAGACTGACACCTTACTTCTCACAAAAGTTCTCTACATCCCGGAACTAACAGACAACCTTCTGTCAGTGAGTGCGGCCACCTCCAACGGATGTAAAGTAACGTTCAACAGAGATTGGTGTACCATCGAAAGAGACAACACAGCCCTCGCGAACGGTATACTTGACAATGGAATGTACCGACTCCACCTGGATGACAACCCCCAAACTCGCACATTCAAAGCAAATGTTGCAAAACAAAACCACTGCAAGAACAAAAATTGCCTCATGCTCTGGCACGACAGACTAGGACACAGAAATATAGAATCAATTAAGAAGATTCGAAATGAGAACCTAGCAAGAGGACTAAGTCTAAATAACTGTTCGCACAGCACAGACTGCGTTCAGTGCATTCAAGGAAAACTCACCGAAACCCCATTTCCAAAGAAGACAGAGTACAGAGCAACTGAAACGCTTCAACTTGTCCACAGTGATATCTGCGGTCCATTACCAACTAACTCTCTCAGCGGTAAGAGATACTTCATCACCTTCACTGATGACTACAGCAGATACACGAAGATCTACCTCCTGAAAGGAAAAGACGAAGCCTATGAAAAAATAAAAGACTACGTCATCTCAGCACACACGGAATTTGGAAAAAATATCCAAACCATACGGACAGACAACGGTCGTGAGTACGTAAACCGACAAGTCGAAGATTTCCTGAACCAAAGCGGAATCAAACATCAGCTAACAGTCCCCTACTCACCAGCCCAGAACGGAATAGCCGAAAGGAAAAATCGATCACTAATGGAGATGACAAGATGCATGCTGTTTGACTCAGGACTCCCACAGTCTCTATGGGCGGAAGCGGTTACCACAGCTAATTACCTACACAACCGAATACCCTCGAAAGCTACAGACAAGACTCCTTTTGAACTATGGACCAACAGGAAGCCCAGTCTGAAGCATCTAAAAAGATTCGGATGTAAAGCCTTCGCCTATATTCCCAAGATAAAAAGAAACAAGTTGGATAGCAAAGTTATCGAAGGGATTTTTCTTGGATACGATGATCGAAGCAAAGGATACAGAATCCTGCACGATACAGACAACATCACAATCAGCAGATCCGTAAAATTTATAGAAAAAGAAAATGGGTTTCACCACGCTTCCACAAAAACAACTTCACCACAAGTACTAAGTACAGATCTAACTTCCTCCAATCATATTGGTAATGCAGAGGAAAGTCAGGAACCAGGAACACAACCCGAAAACCTTGAGGACTCAGAAACCGAGGATTACCTTCAACCCGGTACAAGCACAGGAACACAAGTGGTCACACAAAGAAGATCCACGAGACCAACAAAGGGAATACCTCCCATAAGAAATGACTACATGCTGTACAAAACTGAAGCTCAAGACATTCAGACACCCACCAACTACTCGGAAGTCCTACAATTACCAAAAATAGAAAGAGAAAAATGGCTACAAGCAATGAACGAAGAAATAAATTCTCTTGAGAAGAACAATGTATGGGAACTAACCCCTCTACCTAAGGACAAAAAGATCATAATATGTAAATGGACCTATAAACAAAAACTCAATTCCAAAGGAGAAATAGAGCGGTACAAAGCCAGACTCGTAGCAAAAGGGTTCAATCAGAAATTTGGCCGAGACTACGAAGAAACCTTTGCACCAATTGTGAAGCATTCTACAATTAGAGCCTTCCTAGCTGCATCAGTCTACAAAGGGATGCAAGTGATCCACCTCGATGTGAAGACAGCGTTCCTACACGGCGACCTAGATAAAGAACTCTACATGGAACTCCCAGAAGGACTCCATACAAAACAAACAAACAAAGTCTGCAAACTAAAAAAGGCTATTTACGGTCTAAAACAAGCTGGAAGATCTTGGAACACAAAAATTGCAAGCACTCTAATTAAAAATAACTTCAAACAGAGCATTGTAGACCCATGCCTATTCACCAAGAATGAAGAAAACCATTCCATCTACTTGATTCTATATGTGGATGACATGCTCCTCGCAAGCGATTCCGAGATAATCATCCAAAACACTGTAAAAACTCTCGAAAAAGAATTCGAAATAAAGAACCTTGGAGACCCCACTCAATTCATTGGTATAGAAATCTCCAGGAACAGAGAAGGTGAACTCCTACTGAGCCAAAAGAGTAAAATCCAAGAATTAGTTGAAAGGTACAATCTCCAAGAAGCGAAACCTACTTTCACTCCCATGGAAAGCGGATACCCCGGTATATCTGATGAAAAACTTCTACCAAACAACGTCCAATACCAACAACTGATAGGCTCACTATTGTACCTAAGCGTAGTATCCAGACCAGATATCGCAGCTCCAGTCTGCATACTTAGCAGCAGAAACCAGAATCCTAGAAATTGTGACTGGAATGCAGCAAAAAGAATCGTAAGATATCTAAAAACTACTAAAGAACTCGAGCTACGCATATCTAACCAAAAACCTCCCACGCTGGAAGCATACAGTGATGCCACATGGGCAAGCGACAACACCGACAGAAAATCAATAAGCGGAAACTTGTTCCTACTGGGTTCAAACCCCATCTCATGGATGACTGGGAAACAAGGTTGCGTATCTCTCTCATCCACCGAAGCGGAACTTATCTCCGCAGCTGAAGCCTCACAAGAACTGTTATGGCTTCTCGACTTGCTAAAGGATCTCGAACTGGAACAGAAAGCTCCAATCTACTTCCACCAAGACAATCAATCATGTCTCAAGATATGTTCATCCGAAAAAGTGTCTTCTAGAACCAAGCACATCGCAACCAAGATCCATCACCTGAAGGATCTTCAGAAGAAGACAGTGATAAAAATGGTCTACTGCCCAACTGGCGACATGAAGGCGGACATTCTGACCAAGCCGCTACCAAGGCCGACATTTGAGAAGTTACGCTACAACCTCGTGATGTCTCCACATTCATGCCGGGGATTTGTTGGATAACTGAATGCTACGACAGCTAGCGCCACACTGGACCTATCATCATCACAACTGTTTGTTTACTTTTCTTCTCTATATTACAATAACTGTTCGCTACCATAACTTTGTCTTTCTTGCTAAATGGATAATAAAGATTATTATCATATAATCCTCAACGTCCTCATGCCTTCCTACAAGCTGTAAGTACCTAAATCTTACAACAGTTCAATTAAAATATTTTATTTAGAATTATGTTAAAATGTTATTTTATTTAAAATTATAATGTCATAAATATAAATACTCTGTTTAAATCGACCGCCAGAGGTCATGCTTCCCATATAAAATCTCGTTGTTGTTCTTCCCCGCTGGTCGACCCAAAACATTTGTACATTATGTAAATACGCTTTTCATTTTTTTACGCCTTAAGCCAGGCATTACTTTTATCAAATTATGTTATTCATATATATTACTCAGCTCAAATAAAGAAATCTCTGATCTTCAATATTATTGTTCTTTCAAGATTTAGCCACGACTGCATCACCATTACAATAATCCTCAACATGATCAAATACAGCAGAAAAGCAATCTTATCTTTTTTTAAAATAATTTAATATATATATATATATATATATATATATATATATATATATATATATATATATATATATGAAATGTAAATAATAACGTTTACCTAAAAAAATTAAAATCTTAAATATAACTTAAATTAAGTTGATATCTTAGAGCAAGCTTATATTAATTTATATAGTGACAAAAATATATTTTATAATACACTGCGGCCTGTGATTGCAAAACGACACTTGAAGTTTTTTAAAATATATTTAAAACTTGAAATAATAGTAGTGGGAGTACAAATAAGTTTTGAGGGATTTTCAAAAGAAGCCACAACAAATATTATATAAATAGCATCGGACTTTGTAAAGTTTCATGTTAAGGCTTCATCATTTCCCCAAAATAATCAGAAGGAGTCTTTTCACTCAAGTGTAAGGAACATTTTTTTTTGTGCTCTAACCATGTCAACCTTTGTGCCAACAAAACACAATTTGCGGGAAGCGCTGCTTTTTTTGTTTTAATTTGAAGAAAAGTGCAGCTGATGGACATCGATTGCTGTGTGAGGCATATGGGGAACATGCTCTATCAATAAAAGCATGTGAGTACTGATTTCGGCGTTTCAAAAGTGGCGATTTTGACACCAGAGACAAAGGACGGGGAGGGAGGCCAATAAAGTTCGAAGACGCTGAGTTGGAGGCTTTATTGGACGAAGATTCAATCCAAACTCAAGAGGAGCTCGCTGAAACCTTGGGAGTGACTCAACAAGCGATTTCGAACCGTCTCAAGGTCATGGGTATGGAGCAAAAATAAGGAAATTGGGTTCCATATGAACTCAAGCTAGGAAACATCGAGCGCCGTATTTGCACGTGCGAACTACTGCTCAAAAGACAAAATCGGAAGGGTTTTTTGCATCGAATCGTGACGGGGGACGAAAAGTGGATTCACTACGACAACCCAAAGCGCAGAAAATCGTGGGGTAAGCCCGGTCATGCATAAACTTCAACGGCCAAACCGAATATTCATGGCAAGAAGCTAATGCTGTGCATCTGGTGGGATCAGCTCGGAGTGATCTACTATGAGCTACATCAGCCTAACGAAACCATCACTGGAGAACGTTACCAACAACAATTGATGCGATTAAGCCGAGCATTGAAGATCAAACGCCCACTATATGCCAAAAGACATGACAAGGTGATCTATTAGCACGACAACGCTCGGCCACATGTTGCAAAAGTTGTCAAGGAGACTTGGGAGGCGTTTCAATGGGATGTTCTACCCCACCCGCCGTATTCACCAGACATTGCTCCTTCAGACTACCACATGTTCCGTTCAATGACACATGGCCTGGCCGAGCAGCACTTTACTTCTTACGAAAAGGCGAAAAATTGGGTCGATGTTTGGATGGCCTCAAAATACGAGGAATTTTTTCGACACGGAATCCGTATGCTGCCTGAAAGATGGGAAAAAGTCGTAGTTAAAGATGGACAATACTTTGAATGAAATATATTCTACTGATTTCTCTGTGAATAAAGCTTCGAATTTATAAAAATATCCCTCAAAACTTATTTGTACGCCTAATATTTTAGATAAATAGGGAATTGTATTAGATTAGCAAGCTAAATCTAAATTGAACATAGGAGATAAAAGTTAATCTTTTTTTGTGTTTAAGTTAAATAATTAAATAGTTGTTTGTATGTATTATATTTAAATCTTATTATGGAGAGAAAAATGTAATAAAAGTAAATATATTGGTTAGAATCAGGTTTATATTGATGTTTTCTTTTTTTAATAGAAAAAAATGTAAAAAAGAAAAAGAAAATTTAACAAAAAATATTATAACAACGTAACGTCTTTTATATTCGGCTGTTACCCGTCATTTAGACATACTCTGATAGATATATAGGAATAAATGAAGAGATTTATGATGAATATGTATTTATTTTTAGTAAAAAGGAAGAAAAAGATAAAAAATGAACCATACACCTTTATTTCAAACAAGGTAGAAAAATTGATAGGGTGTTAGTATTTTATATATAGTTTGGATAATTAAAGATTTTTGAAGCATATTTTGTATTTTATAATTTTTTTTTATTTAATTAAAATATAATTAATAGAGTTTTGTATTTTTTTTAATATTTTTTTTATTTATAAATTTAGAATAAGAGAGAGAGAGATTATATAGTGTTTTACCTAGTTAAAGAAAGATAAACATATTTTAAATATTTGCCAATTATAAATTATTTTTGGAACCATAATGGTAGACCAGGACAATACATTGACGCAAGCATGCCTTGTGGGAATATCGCTCTGTTTTGATAATAAATAAATAAATATAAACTTAATTATTCAATTTTATATTTAACTTTATATAAACTTATATGAACGATTAATAAAAGTAGTTTCAATCTCAATCTTTCTCTCTCTCGTTGGGAGCTTAGTTCAAATTTTTAAGATATATATGTTGTAATTGGCGCATCGGTACTTAGTATGCTAGAATAGCTTCATTGTGTGGAATTGTGTGGATATGTTGCAATGCATTTTTATCCTGTAGGATGACTGTAGTGTGGCATGTTGGTTAGATGCAGTTGTGGGGGTCTCATTGTTCAGAGTGATTTCAGGCGTGAATGTATTGCACAAAAGGACGAGACATGTTGAATGTCACCACAGAGATGGCGAGAGAGTGTTAAGCCAACACCGGTCAAGGCAGATCTGTCTAGGGGAGTCTGTCAATCATGTCTCGAGCGAACTGCTGTATGTTTGAGCAAGAAGGGGCACACCTGGTAACTCCGACATGTTTTTCGGACCTTTTTTTCATGTCCAGGCGGCGGCTGTCACTCAATCTAACTTTATTACTTCGTTTTCATATTACCTGATGGCCAAACTGGCAAGTTGAATTTTATCTACAATTTTGGTTGTTACCCTATAGCTATATTACACATGGGGATATAAGTATATATTGGAATATATTACAACATATATATATTACTCTTTATTTATTTTAATATCAAAAATTATTAGTATTGTTTTAGTTACATTCAATATTATAATCTTATATACAAGTATCCGAGTCATCAACAATCAATTCTTTCATCGTTTGTTTTTGTGAATGGAATAAATACCCAAATATGGCCATTTCTTATAAGCATCGGCGGTTCAGTGGTAGAATGCTCGCCTGCCACGCGGGCGGCCCGGGTTCGATTCCCGGCCGATGCATTTTTTTTACAATTTTTAAAACTCATTTCTATTATTATCCCTATATATATATAAGTCAGCGTATGTATGTATGTATGTTTGTCAACTATACCCGTCCACAATACGTAACTAATCTGACTGAAATTTTAACAATATATAAACTAGAATCTGGAAAAACTCTTAGTGAAAATTTCAGGTCTCTATCCCGAATATCCGTCGTGTTATTTGCAAATTTGCTCTTTCGCTCGCGCCTCTAGCGGTGAAAATGGGGGGGTAATACCAGCTGACCTAATGTACATGTAAAGTTTGGAGCGGGACGTTTCACAAGAGTGACATCCACGGCTCCAATTTATAATTGTAACAAATAGTATTTGAATAAAAACATTTAATCGGGTAAAACCCGGGCGTTGCCCGGGTCATTCGGCTAGTAATGGTATAATGATGAAGTTTATATGACAGAAATGAGTCTAGCGAAGTCATACGAAGAAGCAGTAAATTACAAAGATGGTTCCATTGGCAGATATAAAGCTAGACTTGTCATAAAGGTTTCAAAAATCGTTATGGAGTAGACGATAATCAAACATTTTGTTCTGCAGCGAAATTGGCAACAGATCGTCCAAATATAAGTAATAACTGAAAGTGTAAAAATGCATCTCACGCAGTTTGACATATTGATAACAACAAAGATAACAACAAATCCAAGTATTTTCATTTCCTGCAAATAAATGTATATTAAATTCAATACCTTTGTAATTATATTTTAAATTATATAGAAACAAATATCTTTTAAGAGACTGATAATTTATATGATGCTGATTGTACATATTGCCAGACATTTCTTTCTTTTGTACACAGTTCTTTTTTCTCGTTTTTTCTCTCTTTCTCCTTGTTACTATCATATGACTATTCTATTCACGACCTAAAATTATTGTATAATATATATGTATAGACAAATGTAAAGGCATACATGTATGACAGCACAAGTGTCCCTAGGGGGACATAGCGCTTTAAATTGAAATAAATAAATTAAAAAATTATCAAATTCTCTCTAGGAAATGATGCGGAGTCAGATTATAGAATTTTCTTAACTATAAGCTTTTGGCACACGATTTTCTAAAAAAAAGTATTCATTATATTATTTTTGACGCTTATGATTCTTTTTAAAATAAAACAATTTTCTACTGCCCTTACTGCAATGATAAAATAATGGGAGGATCTGGCTAATCAGTGGTGAACCCTCCCCAGCGGTTTTGCCTGTTTTAATGGCTGTGAGGGTTCACCACTGATAAGCCAGGCCTTCCTATTATTTTATCATTGCCGTAAGGGCAGTAGAAAATTGATTTTTATTATAAAGAATCATACATGTCAAAAATAGTTAAAATTTCTAATAACAGAAAGCGTGCTGATGCATCGTAGTGTATTAATTACATAACGAGAAAGAAAGAAATGTTGTTGTTGTCGTGTCCAATGAAGAGCCTCAGATGTCTTCATACATCTCTATCACAGCAGTCGCAATGTCCTCTATCTTGGGTGTGTAAAGCTTCTGCTCTGGGTCCATGTCAATTTTCTGTTGTTGTCGTGTCCAATGAAGAGCCTCATATGTCTCCATGCATTTCTATCACAGCATTCGCAATGTCCTATATCTTGGGTGTTTAAAGCTGCTGCTCTGGGTCATGTCAATTTTCTGTAAGGCTGCGGCCATTGCTGGGCATAAGAATATGTGAGTAGGTTTCACACCAGGACAAAAAATAAGTATATAACTAGTAGTATATGAATCAGTTAATAATGTATACGTTCTGCCCGTGTCAGGCAATTGGTTTGGGAATGTCATTATCCCGGACTAATCACCGGGGCTGACACCGCGTTATTGGACAATTACGTCTCCCAACAACAAATTACTTTCTAAATCCAACGAACAGGCTAATTTTCTACAATAAGAATGATTATCATCAATTCTCATTCAGTGATGATTTAAATTTATTAGTTTTATATATATAGATACTTCGACTTTGAAATTAACCACCAATAAGTGCTATTGATTCATATTATTTTTTCAGGAAATGCCTTTTTCCTTAATTCATCCACTTGATCCAAGTACAAATTCACCTTTGTACTATATTTCACATTGTTTAGCGTTCTCACGCCTTTCCGGCCTGGATACCTGTTTCTTGGTTTTTCAAGATGCCCTAAAGACCAGCTTTTTTGGTCGTTGAGATACAGCTTGCACCAGGTTGACGAGGGCCAACAGCCCGAAACGCATACGTGGTTAGCTTTTCTTGATTGATCAAGAAATGTTATTTGGCCAATTATGGTTTAATTAAAAATCAACGATTTGTTGATATTTATTCCGATAGATGATCCAAGCCATCAGAAACTTTTAGTTGAACGATCAGGAAATGCCTTTTTTTCTTAATTCATATTGTTACATGGATGACAAGGCCAAAATACTAGAGTAAAGTTGGGGAAAGAGAGGTGGACTCTAGCGGCCCCCACTGCCATGTGGCAGGCGCTAAAAACAGCATTCCTGTGTGGGGGAGGACAGAGTCGGGTGACATCAGCGACAAGGAGAAGGATGATCCTGCAAGGCGGTGCCAGGAGAGACTGACATCGGAGCGGCCTACAAGCCGGTGTAGTCCAGGTTGGACTTGAATAGTGTGGAACGGGAGGTTCCGCAAGAGGACATCCACGGCGCCAAGGATATTTCTGACGTGGAGTTGAAGGCAAGTCGCACTCATTGTATTCCTTCTGTTAGTGAGACATAATAAAGCGCTAACTTTAGCTGCAATACTTTCGAACTCACGTGTGTATCTTTGTGGCATCCTGAGTAGACAAAGTACACGAATACGGTCTGGGTACGACGTAACAATATTATTTTGTTATGTAAATTAGAGAACATCTTCAGACAACAGAGTATGAAGAGAGTGTATTTAATCTCCGATATATATATGTAATTGTTTTGAAAATAGAGCAATCCATAAATAGATCTTTAATTCTATCTAAAAACAAGTTTGTTTTTGACATAAATATGTTGTAATATCTTGAAAAAGGTTGGCGTTCAGCCAACTGAAATAAGGGTAAATATATTATATTTTGATCTAATATATACATTTTCAATTAAATATATAATTGCAAATATAAAAATCTTTTACACGCACCCTTTTTAAAATATTTCTCCTTTTATTAAGGGCGGAAACTTCGGAAAATATTGAATTTCATTTTTAATATTAAAAGTTTTATCGATGGAATAAAGAACTTGACATCAATGTGATTTATAGGTTTAAGACTATTTCCTTTCTTTTTAATTTTAAATATATGTAAAATGGAATAAATGAATTGGAAATAACGAAAACATGAATATGCCATCAAAATAATTATATAAAATATTGTAAAATGGATCAAGATTCCAGAGTAATGTTGGGGAAAGATGGTGGACTCCAGCTGCCATGTGTGAGGTCCAAAAACGGCATTCCAGCTTGGGGGGAGGACAACGGGCAGTCTGGTCAAATCTGTGGCAAGTAGAAGACATGGCGACGTGTCTCCGGGAATGTGACCGTGTGGATGATTCTACAAGGTGGTGCCAGGAGAACCGGACATCGGAGCGACCTACAATCCGGGGTAGCCAGGCTGGACGTGTATAGTGTGGAGCTGTACGTTTCACAAGAGGATATCCACGGCGCCATGAATTATTCTGACGGGGAGGTTGAAGACAAGTCTCACTTATTGTATTCCTTCTGTTTAGTGACACGTTTAATAAAGCGATAACTTTTGCTGCATCCCTTCGAACTTACGTATGTATCTTTGTGGAATCCTGATTAGACAAAGAACACGAACAGCTTCTGGGAACGACACGTAACATTATCAATAAGACTTGATATAAATGAGTAGAATCTAGAATTAATGGAAATAATATGATTACATAAGGAACTTACGTCGTTTTGCTCAAAATGATATAACCCTGAATCAGAATTCAACACATTGCATACGAAATAATTAAATCAGAAAATGTGTCAATAGTCAAGTATACATAAGATAATTTAAGCACAAATGTTTATTTTATACACACTACAAACTTCTACTATCCTTACTGTGATGAAAAATATATTGAGAGGGATTGGCTCATCAGTGATGAACTCTCCCAGCGGTTTCACCAATTCAATAAACCAGACCGCTTCTTAGAGCTCTAATACTGTATTGGACGATTCTACTTATATATGCAGCACTGAAGGGTGGAATCTCAGAAATGGTTTTCAAGAAAACTATAGACATAAGCTTATAGGACAGTAGAATTATATATAAAGCAGAATCGTCCAATACAGTATTAGAGATCTAAAGAAGCGGTCTGGTGGATTAAATTGGCGAAACCGCTGGGAAGGTTCACCACTGATGAGCCAAGCCAACCAAATATATTTTTCATCGCAGTAAGGACATTCGTGCCTGAATCCTTTCAAAGCTAATCATTATTTTTAAAATCCATTTTAGTATAACAATACAAAACCACCACTTTAATATAACAGAATAGTTTAATGTAGCTACTTTAATTTTGAACCGCGGAGCACAGAGACAGTAAAATATTCTAATTTCTACCTTCAAAGTGTTTGGGCAAGAGAGATAAATTGCTTTTCTCCAATCTTGCCTTCTCTCTCAAAACACGGTATCATCTCACCGCCATTTTTGATATTAAAATTAACCTTTCTTTCCTTAGTTTTTATTTTAATGGATGATAATCCAGATGGTTTAAACAATTTCATATAATTCATGTTTTTATACGTTTAATACAAATGTATATAAATATATTTACTTCATAAAATATATTTTTCACTTTACGGGGTCGGTGGTGGAAGTATGGTCTAAACCAGAGGTCGGTAAACTCGCGAGCCACATGCGGTCTTTGGATGTGAAGCAGCTTTCTTGGTATAGTTCCATACGTAAATATTATTTATGCGAGTATTATTTATTGTTGGAAAGAAAAAACTTTGAAATTTTGTAAATTGTAATTTTTAACTCTTCCGACTCAAAAGTTTGCCGACCCCTGGTCTAAACTGTTGGTTTTCGACCGCTACGACCCGGTTTCGATTCCCGCATTGGCCACTTTTTCCTGATTAAAAAATGCCCCAATGGCTTCGATTCTTGCAAAGATCCAACCCCACCAGCGAGTACAAGTAACCAAATGGGGCTCTGACACATTTGTAGGTGCAAAAGTCGAACTGCTTTTCACATGTATAGACATGTGATACATTTACAGTAAAAGCAGTTGCCTACCTCTACCCACCATTTTTATTTTTATATATTATAATGACCTGTATCACGTGTACTAGGGATAAGCAATTTTTTTTTCCCAATACAATTTCAAAATTTTATTGGAATAGAGAAAGAAAGGGTGTGTTATTCATCTAATAATTACTGAGTTGAAGCTTATGTCCATAGGTTACCTAAACACCCCTAAGCTGCCTTCCATAGAAAATACAGGGTATATCCCAAACCAATCCAATACAATAGTAGGGCGATCTAGAGATTAATCTGGCGAAATCGCTGAGAGGGTTCACTACTGATGAACCAAGCCCTCTCATTCAATAACTTATATCATTGCAGTAAGGTCTGTAGAGATAATATTTGACGATATTATTAAAAAGAAACACATTTTCATTATATTAAATTCGAAACTATTATAGACGCGTATGATTCTTTTTAAAATAAACAAATTTACTGCCCTTACTGCAATGTAAAATTTAATGGGAGGGCAAGGTTTTTACATTGCAGTAAGGGCAGTAAAAATTGTTTCTTTTTTAAAAGAATCATATGCGTCTATAATAGTTTTGAATTTTGATAACAGATGGCGCGCGCTAATGCATCATAGTATATTAAATTGTTACAAATATATCGATAGATGACTATTAAAATTTATAAAATCATGATGACTAAGATCAAAACTCAATAATATTTATAACCCTTAGTTTATAATGATCGTTTATTGCTCTCAGGTAAAAAGTTCTTTTAGGCTCTCTCTGTGGTTCTAACGACCTGACGTTGGCCCACCGCTACTGGTCCTGCAGCTCCATCAGGCCCTTCATACGGGAGGCCTTCAACATCATACAGCAACCACCCGACCTGCAGGGCTGGTTCTTCGGTCAAGGGCTGGATGACGACGCCATCCTCGCGTCTGCCAAGTCATCAATTCACAGGTTCTTTCTGAGCCTTGAGATGAGGGGAGAACGTGACTTACTGTCTGGAGGAGGACTCTTTGTCGTTGTCTCCTGGACTGTACATAACTGTATATAGAACTTGAAACTCTTCCGGTGTGCAACTTAAGAATAAACGTATCAATAAACGGAAGATAATAATCTTTTATTTGGAAACGTTACGAGCTTTCGGGCAAACGCCCTTCTACAGGTTTGAACGAAGCAAGAAATCAAGGCGAGAGACAGACCTATATACATGGGGATGATTTACATAGAACACAATTTTTGTAGACTATCAGTAAGAATTTTAGAATGGAAGTTAATTTTTAATAAGTAACTATTGTAGTGATATGGTAATAAGTTGTTGTATATAAGATTTTTAATTATGTATCCCGGGTACTCCAGAGACCTCTACCCCCACCCCCAAATTCCCAAACTGAATCCAAGGCCCTCCGCAGACTAATGAAACAACGTTCAATAGTCATCAGCAGATCAGATAAGGGTACTGACACCGTAATCCTAGACCGATCTTCGTACCACGCCAAAATCTTGGAAATATTGCAGGACACAGCCACTTTTTCTCAAATTTCCGCCCAAGACAGCACAATAGCACTAAAAACCTTCAAGTCCTCTCTCAACCGAATGAAAAGATCCAGACTCATCTCAACGGAGGAACACAAATCCTTTACCACTAATCTCCCCAATGGTACCTACATCTACGGCCTTCCCAAGGTCCACAAACCTTCTGTCCCTCTACGCCCTATCATTGCATATCACCTCTCTCCCGCCTACCCCCTAGCTAAGTACCTCTCAAATTATCTCTCACCTCTTTTAAACAACAATAGAAGTAATCTCACAGTTTCCAGCACCCCCACACTCATTCAAGAAATAACCGGCCTACACCCCCCCCAAAACTTCACCATGTGTTCATTTGACGTTTCATCCCTATACCTCAGTCTCCCCCATCACCTGATAATTTACAGCCTCAACCAATTTTTGGTTTCCATTAACACAGATCCCGTCAAGACCAACTCTATCACATCCCTCTCACAGATATGCTTAAACATGAGCACCTTTACCTTTGACCATATCCATTTCAAACAGATAAGGGGATCGCCTATGGGAAGCCCCCTCTCCTCCATAGCTGCTGAGCTGGTTATGACCAGAATAGATAAATGGGTCTGCAACCTCCATTGTGATGACATCCTATTCTGGCGACGATATGTCGATGATATCCTTTGCATTTGTAAAACCGACCATGAAGAAACCATCCTGTCCACTCTCAACAGCTACAACCCTAACCTTTCGTTCACCATGGAAAAAGAACAGGGACACATCATTCCCTTCCTAGACATTTTAATCATACGTACCCCGGCATCATTCCACACCACAGTATACTACAAGAATAGCAGTACCCCCACCTACACCCATTTCAACTCCTTCTGTCCCATAGTACACAAAATTAACATCGTTAAAACACTCACCAGGCGCCTTCACACACACTGCTCTCTACCCATCTTTAAAACCACAGAAAAAGCCCGTATCATCTCCCATCTCACCGCCGCCTCCTATCCACTAACATTCATTAATAAACATACCTATTCTCCCGCTCCCTCCAATCCTCCCCCAGTCTTCAGGACTACCTGCATGTTGCCCTATTCTCCCTTAACAGTTAGCATCTCCCGCCTCATTAGGCCATTTGGCATTCGCACCTTTTTCATTAATACCCCCAGTATCCACTCACTTCTCCGACACCCCATTACAAAAACTAGTACCCAACTCAGTCCTCTGGATTCTTCTGGGGCGGTCTACTCTGTCTCATGCGAACATTGCTCCGCCACTTATGTGGGTGAGACAGGTAGAACCGTCGCCATTAGAATGTCAGAACACACCCGCAACATTAATAACAACGACCCACGTTCCCTCATCTATCAGCACGTTGCATCCACTGGCCACTCTTTTAATACCAACCACCCCACTATCCATTACCGTAACATACCCAACCTACACCAAAGATTAATGTTAGAATCCATAGTATCCACCAAACTTAAAAGCATAAATAGAAAAATAGAAATTCCCGAAATTTATGATATCTTTGTTTCAAACTAATTTATTCCTTTTTTACATAATTAAAAATCTTATATACAACAACTTATTACCATATCACTACAATAGTTACTTATTAAAAATTAACTTCCATTCTAAAATTCTTACTGATAGTCTACAAAAATTGTGTTCTATGTAAATCATCCCCATGTATATAGGTCTGTCTCTCGCCTTGATTTCTTGCTTCGTTCAAACCTGTAGAAGGGCGTTTGCCCGAAAGCTCGTAACGTTTCCAAATAAAAGATTCTTATCTTCCGTTTATTGATACGTTTATTCATAACTGTATATAGTTTACTCTTTTATCTTTTTACCATATCCCTCTTTTTATGATTATTTAATATTAGCACCATTGTTTTGTGTATGATGTCAATAAAATATTTTCAAATCTCAAAAATCTCTCTTCTTGAAAAATTCTATAATTAAGTTCGGAAGGGCGTGAAAACGCCAAACTATATGAAAAATAGTACAAAGTGTTGACTTTACTTAGACTTTTTAAAGAAACCGATTCCAAGAATATTAATCAAACATTATTGATTTACAAGAGAGAAAACAAAATAAAACTTATAACATAGTAAACAAAGAGAAACTTATCCTCTCTCTCTCTCTCTCTCTCTCTCTCTCTTACAGTTAGCACCTATTTACTTGTGATCTTACACATATACTCTGTGGAAACAATTAATTAATTAAAATATATATACAACAAAAAGCAATATTTTAAATGGATCAGGTTGATAAATTTTAAGAGAAATGCACACATCTCCTGACCGTGCAACTAAAAGTTGCTAATGACTTGAAATCAATAAAAACTATTCGCTGTTTTTTAATTATTCCAGAATTTACTATTGTTAACGAGGAACGGAATAAGATCTTAAAGAAAATTATCCAAGTCTACGTGAACCCAGTTCAGCTAATCAGAATAATGTCCGAGAATAAATATATAGCGATAGAATTGTTTAATTTTCATGAAGCGTTAGAGAACAAGGTAATCTCTAAGAACCAAAATAACAGAACAATTTCCTTCCATTGTTAAATTTTATAGTGTTATGTTGAATACTTTGATTTCCTTTTCATTTTTCCTTCTCTCCTTTGTTTATGTTTTTTTTTTTCCTTTCTTCATGAAAATGATGTATGACAATTGACAATTAAATAATTTTTATTGACCGCTGGTCAACAATTACTCACGAGGAGTCAAAAGGGCAAACAATGTACATTGATCAGGAGGGCAAGGCTATCCTTAGCTTGTGAATTCCCCTGCGAATGGTGGGATGGCTGTTCCGAGTTCGCTCGAAAGCAGCGTCAAGGAAGCCCGCGAGGTTACTCCCCTGCTCAGGTGAGAGATCCCCGAGTAGATCCAATCTATCTTCGCGGTATAAGACCGCAAACATGACGGCATCCAGGGAAATCCCTGGCTCCAGCAGGGGCTCAAAGCCGGGGTCAGTGAAAATGATGTATGGCGAGTCCTTATAGGACGGAAATGTCCTAATAAAGCAGTTGTTGTTGTTTAATTATTCCAGAATTGACAAAACAGGAGATGTCTTTAACTTAAATTACCAAACTGTTCCCCCAGTACAATTTCACTTTTAAATAAAATAATAATTTGTATCAATAATGAGTAAAATTAATCAGACCTCCAAGGAAAAGAATCTTTTCAAAAACCTTTTTAATCTTTAGCTTTCGGGCACGATGGTCCTCCTACAGGAGAAAACATGGTATAATGCACCAATGTATAATCCACCAATACCATGTTTTCTACAGTAGACGGGCGTTCGTGCCCTAAAACTGGATATTAAAAAGATTTGTGAAAAGATAGTTTTACCTGGAGGCCTGATATTTTTACTCAATTTCACTTTTATGCAATTTTTAAAAATAAATGTTGGCGTTTTCACGTCCTTCAGGCTTAAATACCCATTCTACGATTTTCAGTAAGCCTCAAGGAATAGCTATTTTTGGTCGTTAAAGATATAGCTAGTGCCACGCTTATGAGGGCCAACAGTCTAAGCACGTACTTGGTTAGGTTTTCTTGAATAGTCAAGGTATTTGGCTATTTCTGTGTAATAATTAAAAATCAACGATTAGTTCATATTGTCGCGAAGAAAACTAATCAAATAGGCTTCCGAATTACTTTAAATATTTATTTAATTTGTTATAGGAAATATTTTAAATATAAAATAAAAGTGACTATGTACATGAGCCAAATCAACCCAGCCGTTCGAGCAAGAGGGGAGGACTCCCTTTTTCTTCCCCCTTCCACGTAGCGCCACTGTTTTCCCCGACCGGTCGGTCCAGCTGTCCTCCTGACAATATTTATTCCGACAGATGGCGCAAGTCATCAAAAAAAATTTTGTTGCATGATCAGGAGATACCTTTATCTTAATTGATCCACCTGATCCCGGTACAAAATCAATTTTGTACTTTTTTTTTTTCAAATGTATATTTATTAATTTATATTTTCATGCTAAAATGACTCTACAGTTATTCTCATTTTCAACTTATAAGTGAAAACTGAGTCGACAGATATATTAACTTTTCCTAAGGTCTGACTTGGAGAAGTTACCACCACCTTATTCACAGGACATGGCCATGTTCGGGCAGACTTGGTTCTCTGGCATCCTGGAGAAGACCCATCTTGCCCACATTGAATGGAGGAACAACAGACTGTGGACCACCTTCTATTCAGATGCCCTGATTTCATGCGACACAGAATACAGACAGCCCTGCTGCTTGGGAAGACCTCCTTCGACCAAGTCTCGTTGGCTGGACTCCCGGATTCTCTGCAGGCATGGAACTTCCTGACCAGCTGGTTCGGCTCTGCAATTGGCTCTATGTAAATATAATCTATAGTAACTGGTTTCTACTAGTTAGCTGGACAGCTCGGGCGGTTGGCGTTTCTTGCGTTCCAGGGTCCCGGGTTATCCTTATTTCTCTCTATATTAACTTTTGAATAAAATCAATATGCTATAAACTATGTTTCAATTTCCAGGCAATATGCTAGTATAATATGACGCCTTAGCGCACTTCTGTTATGATAATTTGAAACTATTATAGACATACAACACACACACGCGATTGTTTTAAAAATCAAACAATTATACATCTCTATTGCCATTACTGCAATGAAATATTAATGGGAGGGTTCACCACTGATAAGCCAGGCCCCTCTTATTAATTATTAATTGCAGTAAGGCCAGTAGATGATTGTTTAATTTAAAAAAAAAAATCAATCTTGTCTATAATAGTTTCAAATTCTTATAATACTGTAGCAACGTATTCATTATATTATACAATATATACATGTACAGTTTATTAATTTTGATATTTATATTATTTATATTTTGTTACTCTGGAAACTTCCCTCATTGTTTCTCTTCTATTTTATACATTTTAGTTGATGTTTGTGCCTTGAACAAATTACTGTGTCATCCTGAAGTTTGTCTTTCCTAATTCTACATTACAAGATGCTATTCTAAGGATCACGTGGATCTATGTATCTATTGATGGATTGGTGGCTTTTAGTTATAATTGCTTCCCGAATTAATCGTTGTTGTTTTCTATTAATTTAGAAATAATGGATGTTAGGTTCTGATAGGATAAAAAAAAGTGAACGGTGTCTCTGATGTGTTGGTATATGAAGGATATAGCTGGTGTTGTGGCTTTGTCACCGACCCGAGGCCGCTAGTTTGCGGCGACAGTCAATAGATGGCGTCTAGTTTTGACGTCTATTTTGACGGGAGAGGAGCCCTATGCTTTAGGGAAAATTTTTCATATATATATATATATAAGGCATATCCTGACCAGGATCACATGTGCTTTTCAGAAAGCAGAGCGCCATCTGGTGGAACAGAAATCAACTAAACATTGATTTAGCCTGTTCCCTGATATTTGGCCAATTCAATTTCTTGATAAATCAAGAAAAGCCATCCACGAACGCGTTTCGCGCTGTTGGCGCTCGTCAGCGTGGAGTAGGCTGTACCACTGCGATCAAAAATAATTTTGGTCCCAGAGGCTTCTTGAGAAACCAAGAAATGGGTATTTAAGGCCAAACTTGCGTAAATACGCTTAGCACATAAAAAATACAATAGAAAAAATAAAATGGTCAGGTGTTGATATTAAGTTTGAAAAGCACATGTGCTCCTGGTCAGAATATGCCTTTTTTATTTTTAATATATATACGTATATATATATTCTGAATATAGAGCAATCCATAATATATATATACTAGAAGAATGACCCGGCTTCGCCCGAGAAATCCCCCGAGTGAAGTATCCGTCATACTGAAAG
The DNA here is from genome assembly GCA_030710605.1 of Cordylochernes scorpioides. NCBI lineage: Eukaryota > Metazoa > Arthropoda > Arachnida > Pseudoscorpiones > Chernetidae > Cordylochernes > Cordylochernes scorpioides. The sequence goes on from CP092883.1 coordinate 44,335,840, forward strand.
TACATCAATAATAAATAGTAGAAGTGCCATAGAATATCAATACAGAAGAAACACATAAACTACAGGAAAAGAAGTGTGTAATGGCAAAAATTATATTATATTAGTTTAAATTATAAAACTATTTTAGTGGCGTATTATTCTTTTTAAAATAAAACAATTTCTACTGTCCTTACTGCGATGAAAAAATTAAAGGGAGGGCCTGGCTCATCAGTGGTGAACCCTCTCAGCGGTTTCGCCAGTTTAATCTACCAAAGGCCCTCCCTTTAATTTTTTCATCGCAGTAAGGACAGTAGAAATTGTTTTATTTTAAAAAGAATAATACGCCACTAAAATAGTTTTATAATTTGATAACAGATGGCGCTCTAGTACATCATAATATTATATTAGTGTTTAGGTATTTGATTTAATTATTTTTTCCAATCCATTTAGTTGTTTCAAAATTAATATAGTTTAAATAGACGGCAGCTTTTCCACCAAACCCCCATTAACCTTTGAAATTGCCTGAGTTGAGTGACTGACTGTAAAGAATCCTGACTGCGATGCCCATCTTCTCAGTAAGAATTTTAAAAAAATAGGTTTATAAAAAAAATTAATCCAAAATACTGGCATGTAAATATTTTTCTGTAAAAAAATAAAAGAGCATATGGAAATATTAGGCAAACATATGTGTTCGATAATGATTGCGACTGCATTTTAAAAGATTTTTAAAAAGAGATATAAACAAATAAAGGCCAGAATAAAAATTAATAAAAAATATGAAATCCATTATTTACATACATTCACAAAAGCAAACGATGACTGAATTGATGACTCTGATACTTGTATATTTAAATAATAATAATAGTAATATAAATGAGTTTTAAAAAGTGTAAAAAAAAAATGCATCGGCCGGAAATCGAACCCGGGCCGCCCGCGTGGCAGGCGAGCATTCTACCACTGAACCACCGATGCTTATAAGAAATGACCATATTTGGGTATTTATTCCATTCGCAAAAGCAAACGATGACAGAATTGATTGATGACTCTGATATTTGTATATTTTAATTTTTTAAAATAAGGCTTATTTTGGTTTGTAAAAAGATTATTTATTAATCCGATATTTCGATGGACCAATCGTCCATCTTTTACGAGGGTTTTTGTTATGAAGCTTGCAAGAAGTCCGTGGCCCACCTGAAGAACGCGACCTGCTGCGTGCTTCATAACAAAACCCCTCGTAAAAGATGGACGATTGGTCCATCGAAATATCGGATTAAAAATAATCTTATTACAATCCAAAATAAGCCTTATTTGAAAAAAAATATATATATATATTGTTTTTATTATTGCAGTAATGGCAGTAGGAAATTGATTCATTTAAAAAAAGAAACATCCACGTCAAAAATAGTTCAAATTTCTCATAACAGATGGCACGCTAACGCATCGTATGAATATAAGTTTTAAAAATGTATTTACTTGGAATTCTCGGAAGAGCAATGCTCGAAGCATATTATATATTTATCATTAAATTATAAAACTATTTTAGAGGCGTAATATTCTTTTTAAAATAAAACAATTTCTACTGTCCTTACTGCGATGGAAAAAGTTTTATAAGTTTTATAATTTAATAACAGATGGCGCTCTAGTACATCGTAACAATATTTATCATTATATGTATTTCTACTGTCCTCAAAGCTTATGTCCATAGTTCATTCAAAATACCCATTCCAAGAGTCTAGCATCAGTATCAGTATAAAAGGAAATTAGAAAATGCAATATTACAGCGGTATGGTAGATAAAACTGGTGAAACCGTTCTGAGGGTTCACCACTAATGAGCCAAGCCCTCCCATTATTTTTATCATTAGAGTAAGGGGGGGCAGTAGAAAATAGATTTATTTAAAAAAGAACCATGCGCGTCAAAATAGTTTCAATTTCTAAAATATATGTTTTCGGGGTTAGCTTTTCTTTATTTATCATTAATTTTATATTCATATATATAATTCATTATATATGTATAATATATTTATATTAATGTCGAAAAATAATCTAACTATATTTAAGGATATATATATTTTTTGCTTATCCCTAATACACGTGGGTACAGACCATGATAATCATGGTAGGTAAAAGTAGGCGACTGCTTTTACTGTAAGTGTACCACATGTCTACACATGTGAAAATCAGTTCGACTTTTGCACTTACAAATGTAAAATGAAAGGATTTAAAAGCACGAATGTTTCTTTTATACACAATATAAGCTTCTACTGTCCTTACTGCGAGGAAAAAAATATATTGGGAGGGCTTGGCTCATCAGTGGTGAACCCTCCCAGCGGTTTCGCCAATTTAATCTACCAAACCGCTTCTCAGAGCTCAAAACTGTATTGGACGATTCTGCTTATATACGCAGCACTGAAGGGTGGAATCTCAGAAATTTATATTTGAATTAATATTTGAATGTAATTCTACTATCCTATAAGCTTATGTCCATAGTTTTCTTGAAAACCATTTCTGAGATTCGTTGGTGGGGTTGGACTTTTTAAAGAATCAGGGGCCATTGAAGCGTTTTTTAAAAATTTATTTATGAGAAAAAAAGTGTCCAATGCAGGAATCGAACCCGGGTCGTAGCGGTCGACAACCAACGGTTTAGACCATCTCCTTCCATCAACCCCCCTATATTTAAGGGTATTACGCGAGTAAATAAAGTTGAATACAGAAAGAGTGGGAGTACTCAGGTTTCCACATAGAGTCTGATTACCGCCTTTGTGTCCGAAAACCTTTGACCAATTTCCGTAATGATATCTTTCTGTTGCAGGTTGTAATTTGGAGCAATGTAGGCCTTTCATTGACTTCTTTCTTTCTTTCCTTTCACCCAGACATTGTTTTTTAATTATTTTCTTTATGTTGGATGTGTACCAATTATGTGTATTTATAAATAATATATAAATTCGAAACTATTATAGACGAGTATGATTCTTTTTAAAAATAAACAATTTCTACTGTCCTTACTGCAATGGAAAAATTAATGGGAAGGCCTGGCTCATCAGTAGTGAACCCTCCCAGCGGTTTCGCCAGCTTAATCTACCTTAAACTAGATTAAACTGGCAAAACCGCTGGGAGGGTTCACCACTGATGAGCCAGGCCTTCCCATTAATTTTTCCATTGCAGTACGGACAGTAGAAATTGTTTATTTTCAAAAAGAATCATACTCGTCTATAATAGTTTCGGATTTTGATAACATATGGGGGCGCTAATGCATCATAATATAAATAATATCTTGTAAATGTTATTTTAAACAAACTATAGAACGACGTTTAACAAGTTTTAACGCAAATGTAAATTTTTTCAGAACGAAAAATCGTAATTTTCTTTATTCAAGGAGAAATAACGACTATCCCTATCCTTAGGGATGAAGTATGAAAGGATTAATTGTTAAGAGTAATGGTGAACGGAAAAATAAAGTGTCCAGGGATGGGAAATGAAACCACACTGTTCCACTTTTCCATCCCTGTACACTTTTATTTTTCCGTTTATTATTACTCTTCAAAAATTCATACTTTCATATTTCATCCCTAAGGATAGGAATAGTCGTTATTTCTCCTTAAATAATAAAAATTATTATTTTTCGTTCTGTAAAAAGAAACATTTGCGGTAAAACTTGTTAAACGTCGTTCTATAATCATAGCCGCATTATATTGTATTATAAATAAAACAAACTATGGACATAGGGGAAAGTAGAAAAAATTCAATATATACTATTTCCAATAGTTGATTTTCAGTATCGGTGTGTAAACAAAAGAGCATTTATTTTCAAACGGTTTTTATAGAGGGTAATTATATTTCAATGCATTGTCTTCATACTGGTCAGGGAGATCTGGTTTTGTATGATAAATGTTTCCAGAATTAATTTTTGGTGCTTTTTTAAAATATTTATCTAATGGGCTATTGCTTGATTCAAGTTGACCGGGAGGGGAGTAATATGTGTGTGTTGATATTACTAGTAAAGGGCTATCTTGGTTATGAAAGCATCACTGATGCTCACTCAAGCGCGTTATGTACTTGTTGGGCTTTCTGTTAATATATATGGGTGTCGGTAAAAGGGTTTTCTAATCCGTTGGTTTCCGACCGCTACGACCCGGGATCAAATTCCACATTGGACACTTTTTTTCTAAATAAAAAAAAATGCTTCAATGGCTCCTGATTATTGCAAAAGTCCAACCCCTCCAGAAAGTAACCAAACGGGCCGACAACAATTTTCTTAATTCTGAATAACTAATGGTATCGGATAAGAGAAATCTGTCCTGGCAGTTCAATCATCTGGACCTACGACGAGCAGCTCTCGACAATTCCGTGACAGTGCGGTGATTACCTGGCAACAATATATCACCGCAGCTAACACGCAACGCTCTATCCATTTAATTAATTATTCTACGGCCTATACTGAGTTAACTACCAAATATCATTGCGAACAGTTTTTGAACGTTGTTGTCGTGTCCAATGAAGAGCCTCAGATGTCTCCATACATATCTATCACAGCAGTTGCAATGTTCACTATCTTGGGTGTGTAAAGCTGCTGCTCTGGGTCCATGTCAATTTTATGTTGTTGTTGTCGTGTCCAAAGAAGAGCCTCAGATGTCCCCATACATATTTATCACAGCAGTCGCAATGTCCACTATCTTGGGGGTGTAAAGCTGCTGCTCTAGGTCCATGTCAATTTTATATAGTTGTTGTCGTGTCCAATGAAGAGCCTCAGATGTCCCTGTGCATCTCTATCACAGCAGTCGCAGTGTCCACTATCTTGGGTGTGTAAAGCTGCTGCTCTGGATCCATGTTAATTTTCTGCAAGGCTGCGGCAATTTCTGGGAATGTGAATATGTGTAAAATGGGTGCTGTTGTCATGTTAGTCACCTTGGACGAGAATTTGGTCAAATATTCCAAGTGCCAGGGGTACTGGTGTGTTCGGACTTCTCGACCCCCCCCCCCCCCCCCCACCCCCACAAGTTTATGAGAGTGAGCAATGAGATTATAGTCACATATTTTTGTAGCCTTTAGCAAAATTTAGAACGTTGACATAATAGCTAGGACAATGTAAGTGACAATGTAAAATGACAAATAGCTAGGACAATGTCATTCTGAGTAAGCGAAGAGAAAACAGATCGTGAAAAAAGTATATACAGTGAACTCCGCTTATAACGAAGTCGCATTATCCATGACAATCACTTTGTTATATCCAAAGTTTGTTATATCCGCAGTTGGAAAAAAAAATGTTTTGTACCAATAATTTTATTTACTATTCAACTCAAAAGAGCAACACAAAGATCAATAACAACCTCATCAGGTGTTTTTGGAGAAGTAGTTTGTGATTTTCTTTTGACATTTAGAAGTCAGTAACAAGTGCTGAACACTCTTTTCGATGTTGTCCAAGTCTGACAGATGCCTATGAAGAGACTTGGACTCATCCTGACATTGAAGAAACAATCGCAGAGTTTGAATGCTCTCCAAGACCTCTTTTGGATGCGGAATGTGGACAATTGGGTCTACTTCTTCATCAACTTGGTCCGTTTCTTCTTCTTCTTTTGCTTGAAGAATGCTCTCGACAATTTCTACATCGGATAACATGGCATTTGTAACGACGTCATTGTCAGCGTCAGCATAAGAATCGAAATCCATCTCTAACGGTATTTTTAAAACTTCTTTCATGCGATCGAAGAGGCTTTGTTGCTCCCACATTTGTGTTGCAGGCTGTGGTGTATCCAATGGAGAACTGACATCGGACTTAATAATTCCACTATGATGCCAACAGTTGGAAATTGTCGCTGGAAGCACATCATTCCATGCTACAGATATAATATCCACAGCTTGCTTAAGATTGATTGTTAATGCTGTTCCAGCATCGTATGCCGTCAAATATTTCCTCATTAAACGCGTTCGATAAATCATCTTGAAATTGCGAATAATGCCTTGGTCGCATGGTTGCAGCATTGAAGTGGTATTTGGCGGCAAGAATGCTATACGAGTATTTGTGAGGCCCTGCATGTCTGGGGGATGAGCGCCGCAATTGTCAAGCAGGAGGATAATTTGTCGATGTTGTCCAGCCATCTTCTTGTCGATGTGCCGAACCCAGGATTCGAAGAGTAGTCCAGTCATCCAGGCCTTCTGATTTGCTTCGTACTGAACAGGAAGGTGCTTGATTCCTCGGAAGCATCTCGGCTGTTTCGCCTTTCCAATGACCAAAGGTTGCATCTTTTCAGAACCATCCATATTGCAGCATAGAAGGATTGTGATCCGTTCCTTACTAGCCTTTCCGCCGGTGCAAGTTTCTCCCTTAAAGTGAAGTGTCTTGTCAGGAAGAAGACGCCAGAAGAGACCGGTTTCATCGGCGTTGAAGATGTCTTTGCAAGCATAGTTACTAATTATATTAGGCATTACATCGGTCAACCAGTTCGTCATTGTCTCACGATTGACATCAGCTGATTCTCCACAAATGTTGCGCAGCTTGATGCCATGCCTTGCCTTCCAACGCTCGATCCATCCACCACTCCCAGTAAAATCCTTTAATCCAAATTCAAGAGCCAGGGTCTTCGCCTTTTCGGAAAGCAATGGACCATTAACTGGAAGCGCTGCACTTCTTGCCTGCTTGAACCACTGCAGCAGAGCCTCATCAACATCAGCATATGTAGATCCACGTGCTCGTTTCCGACTGCTTTCTCCCGCATGCAGAGCTTGTTGGTGGATCTTCTCAGAGTTCTTTATTATGGTGCTGAGCGACGACTGTGGGATATTATGTTTCTGGGCAACATCTGTCTTTTTCTTCTTCTCCACTTCAATCTCTCTTAGGATTTGCAGCTTGACTGACAGAGATAGTGAGTTTCTTGTTTGTTTTCGTTCTCCTGCCATGGTAAACGTTAATAAAATATAAGCGTTTATTAAACAATTTAATTTTGTTTAAATAATGTAAAAAAAATACTTATAATATGTTTGCATATTTTAAAATTGTATATTATTAACTTATTTGTTGTGTATCATTAAATTTGTGTCATTCACACGTTGTAATTTGATATATATTATGCATAATATATTAGTCAATTATAATGGTAAATGAGAAAACTTCGTTATAAACGGATAAAATAAAAATTTATACATGCAAATCACTTCGTTATAAGCGAAAATTCTTTATATCCGACTTCGCAATATCCAGAGTTCTTTTAATGGTTTAAGCCCTTCTTTTCTTTCGTGCAGACAATTTCATTCGCTATATGCGGAATTTCGCTATAACCGACTTTGTTATAAGCGGAGTACACTGTATGTGTTATAATTAAACTCAATATATTCTTACTTGTATTATCTTGTATATCTTTCAATTCTTCTGGTAAATCCAAAGAAATGACACGCTTCAAATAGTGAATTTAATAAAAATTAGTTATTAAAATACTTATAAAAGAAAAATTGTTAAACTAAATGGATTGAAAGTTTGGAGGAAAGTGTTGATTTTATTTGCATATTGTCAATTATAAATCTGAATTCTTGGATATTTTGAGAAAAAATGTTCAATTTTTATTATAACCTTTCGTCAGAATCTTCCAATTTAATAGAAGAAACTGTTTCGCGCTTAAGCTTTACAACAGAAGGAGAAATGTATGTGGGCAATAAAAATAAATATAAATAGCTTTTATGTTATCTAATACAGTAGAACCTCCCTGTATAGGACATCTAATTGCAGAACCAAGGTGTCCTCTTACTGGAGAGTTACTAAATAGTAAAAATTGTAATTTTGACAATTAAAACTGTCCTCTGTAGAGAGGTGTCCTCTTACCAGAGAGTTGCTAAATAGTAAAAATGATAATTTTGACAATTAAAACTGTCCTTTGTAGAGAGGTGTCCTCTTACCCGAGAGTTGCTAATTAGTAAAAATGGTAATTTTGACAATTAAAACTGTCTTTTGTAGAGAGATGTCCTCTAGCGCGGGTGTCATCTCATGGGGGTTCTTCTGTATATACTGTAAATCTGTCGAAGTATCATCGACTTATGTATCAACGATGTTAACTGCCCCATCCGCAGGCCATAGAACAACACTGCCTGTACTTTAAAACAATAACTTAGCTTAAACATTCATGTTACAGATTAGTGTCCTGGCTTTGGATGAGATAAAAATAATGTTTTTTTAATACAAATTATGAATTTCTATTTATAGATGGAAATTTTGCCAGGAGGAAATTGATCTAAAGAGACAAAGGTCGCCTTTCCCGTCAAAATAGACGTCAAAACTAGACGCCATCTATTGACCGTCGCCGCAAACTAGCGGCCTCAGGTCGGTGACAAAGCCACAAAACCAGCTTTGGCAAACTTAAAAGGGCCATTAGCCCGAAACCATGGTCTCTAGGTGGACGCTTTTCAGTTAGCTAAAGCTGGTGTGGTGGCTTTGTCACCGACCTGAGGCCGCTAGTTTGCGGCGACGGTCAATAGATGGCGTCTAGTTTTGACGTCTATTTTAACGGGAGAGGCGACCTTTGTCTCTTCATTTCTATTTATATAAGGCGATAACGTGCCATCTATACATGAGGAATGGAAGCATTATAAAGCACGGATGTTTCTTTTTTTCAAACACAAGACAAACTCTTCTATATGCAGAATCGTCTAATACAGTATTGGAGCTCTAAGAGAAGCGGTCTGGTAGATTAAATTGGCGAAACCGCTGGGAGGGTTATACACTGATGATCCAAGAGCCCTCCCAATATATTTTTTCATCGCAGTAAGGACAGTAGCAGAGTTTGTTTTGTGTTTGAAAAAAGAAACATCCGTGTTTTATAATGTTTCCATTTCTATTTATGATGCTCGAAATATTTTATCTTGCACCATACACGCGAGCCATATACTCAATATTATTAAAATAAATATTAATTCTCTTTATTAGATGAATAAAATTTATTATGAATATATCTCTTTTTATTTACGGTAGATTTGATTAATTTTTAAGGATAAAACAATCGCAGATGCTCTTAATATGGAATTATATTTAATCGATTTATATAGATTTTATCACACAACAGCATGTTGTAGTAAAGGGATCATGATTTTTCACATACACAACGGCTAAAACTTCCATATATTAAACACTTATATCCTCTTTTAAGTCTTTTGGCGACCACACTTTGCTTCAGCGAGCGCGAACTGGGACAAGGCTTCACTAAACATACGGGCAGTAGTGTGACGTCCTCGGCAACCTGACTTCGTATGCGCGAGCATCCGGGACACTCTGACCACGCGCGTCGGTAAACAACAAGGCTTGTTTCCAACGGCCGTTACTCCTTTTCTTTATATATTTCTGGCTTTAAATAAATCAATTTAAATGATAAAAATAAATATAATTTTATCAGCGGCCTTTCCACAAGCCACACCAACACGCACGCAACCATCCCACAGTCTAATACACCAAGGATTTCGAAATTATATTTCGAAATGACTCTCATTTATAGGCATTTATGAAGATTGTAAGTCTGGATGGACTTGGAATTAATGATATAGATTTTCTTTATTGAAAGGACAGTGAAATGACCCTTTTTTAGGTGTGGAAAGTGACGAAATATAATAGTTCACCGCCTAAATTTCTCTAGAGTGGTCAATTAATTTTCATTTTGTTCTTCCCAGCCAACAACGTTTCGATAAAAGTATTAGGCAAAATATATGGAATAACACGCAATTCAAATCAAATAACTATTTTTACCAATTTCCTTGGCAAAATTTCACAAAAACATTTTAAAAAGCGGTGTGGCAAAGCAAATAATGATACGGAACATTGAATGATTATTTTCCCAGATAGCGACAGAGGCCAAATATTATAACTGGCGTAAAGCTATGAAAACTGGTAGAAATTTGCACTGAGCGCGTCCGTAGGTTTCAATACTAATTGAATTTTCATTGTTGGTCAATTTAAAAAGAGAACGAGATACATACAGCTTTATAGGTGAAGATATTTGCTTTTACTATTATAAATTACAACTGTTAGAGCGTATGTACTCCATGTTAGAAGCGGCTGCATATGTTGTCTGTTCCTCATGTCAGAGGTGGCCATTTCTTTTGGAGCTAAGTCGGCCTGCTACTGAGTAGTGCTCCCAGTCTTAATGACAAAGGCAGACACATTCTACTTCACCCACACCATCAAAAGTCTCAAGCTCTGCAAGCTTTATACCCTAATATGATTGAGTGGAGATAGGAAAGAAGAAGAAGACAACTGTAAGAGCAATATATTAGGAAAAAGAGAAACCAATATATGCAAAACTTATTTTAGTTTAATATGAATATAAAATAATAATAAATTATTAAATTAAAAAAATCAAAATTATTATGAGTGCCTCCTTAGATGGTAAACTCTATCATATGATGCTTTACATGACGGTGGCAGCATTCATAGGTGACGTGGACATCGGTGGTTACTTCATCAGTCTCCTTCCTCGTATCTAACTTGATGACCAGGTTGAATAAATTCTTACCATCATGTTATTAGAAGATAAAATTGCTATAAAGTATATATATATAAAATAAGAATATAAACAGTATCAATGCGTTTCTTTATTTGTGCAAAGTGCAAGCTTTCGGATTTTTACAATCCTTCTACAGGCAAAGCTAAGCCTTTAGAAGGATTGTAAAGATCCGAAAACTTGTGCTTTGCACGAATAAATAAACAATCATGTTATGTCGCATTACATTGCAGCACTGGAGACATCTTGTGTCCACCCATTTAAACCTAGCAACAAATAAAACAAACTTTATTTACACATATTATGATTCACTAGCGCGCCATCTGTTATCAAAATTAGAAACTATTATAGACGCGTATGATTATTTTTTTTAAATAAACAATTTCTACTGCCCTTACTGCTTTATTTCTACTTTTCCATTGCAGTATGGGCAGTAGAAATTGTTTATTTAAAAAAAAAAAGAATCATACGCGTCTATAATAGTTTCTAATTTTGATTTACACATATAATTATTTACATAAAATGACAATAAGAATGCCAGAGAGAATTTGTACAGAGTTATATTTGAGTCGCTAAAGTTAAGTCGAGCTCTTTTTCTGTATCATATTCCTTATTAAAATCAACAGCATAGGTTGTATATGACGTATTTAGTAATGTCAAAAATCCTTATTATATCAATAACTTAACAATTGGCTTACCTCACAAGTCTGTTGCCGTCGATGAACCTTTCACCCCGTCGCAGAGAGCAGCATGGGATTGTATGCCTACTTTGTTTATCACTTGTAAATACGCTCACACAAGCTTGGTTTTTCCATTTTATCATATTACACTGATAGACAAAACTTAAGGAAGTTGTACCTTATAGCATATATACAGGGTGATCCAAAAGTCCCGCACAACTTTAAAAATTAATAACTCCCCGAATATTTGCGCTAGAGCAATGCGGTAAACACCATTGTATTCAGGATGCAATGGGATTTATTATGGCAAATAATGAAAAATTCGAAATTGATTTTAGTTACAATTTTATTCGCCAGATGGCGCTCTACCAGAATCAGAGATTCAGCGGCCAAGTTGTTTGATAAATTGAAAAATATAACTGATCGACACGTATTTTTCCTTTTTGAATTCCAGGAAAGAACCCTAATAATATCAAATAACAAATTAATAAAACACCACTTCGCCAAAAGTATGAAGAATTGGTTAACGATTTTCAAATACAATCAGAGATATGTAAAATAGGTAAATGCAAATTAAAACATGTAGCAAAAAGAAAATTGATATTTTGGATACGGTTTGTTTCCGAAGATAATAAATTTCTAATATTTTTAATTCAACTCTCACTCAGTATCGAATATGTTTATTTTAATTCATTTGAAAAATATGTATCTATCTCTGATAATTTATTTTACTCTGGAATGCCGTTGTTGTTTTTGTCGTGTCCAATAAATAGCCTCAGATGTCTCCATGCATTTCTATCACAGCAGCAGCAGCAATGTCCACTATCTTGGATGTATAAAGCTGCTGCTCTGGGTCTATGTCAATTTTCTGCAAGGCTGCGGGAATGAGAATATGTGGGTAGGTGTTAGTTCCACACCAGGACAGTTGTTGCATGTTCTATAGGTTCTTGTGCCATCTGGATGTATTTCATTCCTTTATAATGTTTTGTTCTAAGTCTTGTTATAGTTTTTGTCAGTTTTCTCTCAGAGTTTATTTCACATATTTGATCTTTTCTTATTTTTTGTTTAATTATCTTGTATTTTGCCAAAACATCAGCGTCAAATACTGACATTTGTTCTTTATTTTGGCTCAGCTTTCTGGCTTCCTTTGCCAATTCATCTGCCATTTCATTACCCCGATCTCAACACGGGCAGGAATCCATTGTAGAATGCAGTTATTCTCCAATGATTCCAGTTGGGTAAGTAACGAGTGTATTTTCTGTGTGATTCTAGTATTGCCCTTCTGAATTGCTTCTAGAGCGGATATGGAGTCGCTGTATATTAAAATTCCTTCTGCTTGATGCAGGGATGGTTGGTTAAGGCATAAATCAAGAGCTTTCCAGATAGCTGTCAATTCACAAGTGAAGTTTGACGAAATCTGTCCTGCTCCTTCTTTGATTTTGATGTTTGTTCCATCTTGCAGCATTATGTTAATTCCGGCCCCTCCATTACTCAGGGTAAGGTCTGAAGATCCATCTGTATATGCTGTTAAAGGGCGTGGCCTAGCATTTTTAATCAAGAATTTGTACTATGAGGACATAGCCGTTAATATTACAAACACATTAGACCTCGAAGCCCAAGGTATCAAAGTCTACCTCAATCAAAACAAAGCCATCAACATATACAATATGTATCACCCTCCAAACAATACATTTATTGACGATGGAACAATGGCTCAATTTCTTATAGACAACACTATTATTGTAGGTGACCTTAATGCCAAACATCAACTATGGGGATGTTCCACGCCAAACCCAAGAGGCAAAATACTTTCAAACATATTTGAAGACAATGCCATCATGTGCTTAAATGATGGGAATCCTACCCACCATTCCTACAGCTATAATACTGCACAAGCCCTTGATATAAGTTTTTACTATCCTGACATTTTCCACAAATGCAAATAGCAAATATTAAAAAGTTTTGGAAGTGATCATTTGCCTAATTTGATAGAAATTAGCACCAAGACCCCAAAACTAGCTCAATTAAGAAAAATTCTGGAACTTCAAAAAGGCTAATATGATATCTTTCGAAAACAACATTATTAAAGCAGCCAAAGTTTCAATACCAAGAGGTAATATTAAGAAATGGATTTCAAATTATACACACCAGGCAAAAAATATTCAAACACTTATAACTAAAAGAAATGAACTACAAAAAAAGTGCACCCAAAACCAAACAAATTGTATAACTGAACTGAACATTGTGATTGCAAAAATAAAAAGATTATACGTAAATGTGAAAAGGAAAAAATGGAAACAAACTTGTGAAAACCTGAACCCAAGAAACCCAAATACAAAACTTTGGAATTTGGCAAAACAAATTGACAGAGCCCAGCCAAAAACTGAAAACACAAATATGATTAAGAATACAGATAGTACACCAGCAACTAATTACAAAATTGCTGCCAATCTTTTAGGTAATTCATATCAAATAAGTAGTAAAATCAAGGTTGAAAAAAGGCCCGAAAGATTATTCATGACTGTAAAATGTCACCAGCACTCATAATATTTTCCATGAAAAAATCAATATGAAAAAGCTAGCTTATGCATTAGAAAACACTGACCTAAACAAGACTCCTGGGCCAGATGGAATCCATGGCCGAATGATATAAAACTTGGGCAAAATTGGCAAAGAAAGACTTCTTAATATTTTCAATAACTCCTGGAAAACTGGAAAATTGCCTCAAGACTGTAAAATGCAACAATAATTCCCAATAAAAAAACTTGACAAATCTACTGATGACCCAAAAAACTACCGACCTATCTCCCTAACAAATATTTGCTACAAATTAATGGAAAAAATTAAACTCAGACGAGACTCACCTACCACCCCGACACAAGAAATCTCTTACCAGAAGAACAATATGGATTTAGGAAAGGACATGGGACAATAGACCAACTCTTATTTTTCACACAAAAGGTAAAAGATGCACAAAACAAAAAAACCAACTAACCACACCTTAGCTGCTTTTTAGACCTTGCACAAGCTTTTGATAAGGTATGGAAAAACAAGTTAATTACAAAATTATACAAACATTTCAAAATTGATGGAAAAGCTATCACTTGGATAAATGATTCCCTTAAAAATATATAAATCAGGGTCAAATATAATGGCACTCTATCTAAAACCTTCAAATTGTACCTAGGATTACCACAAGGATCAATCCTTAGCCCAACTCTCTTCACCCTATTTATTGCAGGCATAGAAGAAATATTTTCAAATAAAACCAATATTGGACTTTTCGCTGATGACATTATTCTATGGAGCAGTAACACTAACTGGAAAAAAGCTGAAAGAGATTTGAACAAGACTCTTCTCCACCTAGAAAAATTTGCTAATAAAAATAAATTAGAATTTAACCCCCAAAAATCTGAAACCTGTCTTTTTACTACCGATAAGAAACTATACAAAATAAGACCAAATATTATTCTGAAAGAACAACAATTGCAATATAATAAACATCCTAAATATCTCGGCTACACCCTGGATCCAGAAATTAAAACCAGTAAGCATATTGAAGGAGTTGTTATAAAATGAAGAGACCGACTAAAAATCTTGAAATATATTTCAGGAAGAGTGGGGAGCTGAAGCAACAACACTAAAATTAACTTACACATCTCTAATGAGACCTATCTTGGAATATGGATATCAAATCTATGGTACAGCATCTGAAACAAATCTAAAATCACTGGAAAGGATACAACTAAGTGCAGCCAGAAATATTACAGGTCTTCGAAAAACCTGCCCTAATAATATTGTACTTTACGAGGCAGACATTATGCCCTTGAAGGATAGAATAAGCTACAATCTGCCAAAATATATAAACAAAATCAAGAGTTATGAAAACAAACACAGAACTTTCAATTACATACTTAATTGGGAACCCAATATAAGATTCAAAAAAGAAGGCCCTCTCCACCTGGCCAAAAGAAATGGATTTTTAAAATATAAAGTAGAAAAATATTATTTAGCTGAAAACAATATCTCCATGCGAGCCACTAACAAAATGTTATTTTTAATGCCACTTTAAATGAACCCACCAACAAACAATACCAAAATCCAGAATACTTAAAACAATTATCATTAGAAATAATTAATAAAATTCCTAAAAATGTAATAACTATCTATACCGATGGTAGCAGAGACGAGTTGGGACACACTGGCAGTGGCTGTCTCATCAAAACCACAAATGGCATTGAGAAAATAAACAGAAGAAACCCAGAATTTTGCTCAGTCTTCAGATCAGAACTTATAGCCATCTATGAAGTCTTAAAATCCATCAGAAACATTAAACATCACGATATATGGATTCTTACTTATTAGTAGAAGTGCCATACAACACTTAAGTCACACAGGGGATCTTAGAGACAAAGTAAGCAGGAACATAATTGGTTATCTCCAAAAACTCTCAATACCTCAAAAATTCACCTTCAATGGATACCCTTACATGTTAGCATTGAAGGCAATGAAGCTGCTGATGCGCTAGCGAAAAAAGGCACAAAAGAACCCTTGCTACAGAAAAATAAACTTACTTTTAAAGAAATAGAAACAGTAGCAAAAATAAACAAGAACTGGAGGATCCCACCTAAGCACAGTTGGTATACCCTAGAAGCAGATGGCCACCCAGACCTTTAGGTCCACAAGCCGGCATGCGAAGCATGCCCTTCGCTGCTATTCTGTTCAACTCATAAGCCAAGTAACGGTATCCAAGCTAGTGCTTGGACATTGTACCTGGAAACACTACCTCCCAGACAACGTGTCTGGAAGGATTTCTATACCGGTGGCCTTTAATCACAGCAAAATAGGAAACTATCTACTGTGTCCAGCAGGGACCGCGGGGAGGCAGCCCCCGGTCGACTCTGTTCACTCACAGCTGAGGAAACGCTCAGCTGCCACGTCGTGGGCTTTCTCAAGAAGCTTGCTGTGGTTTCTCAGCAGCTTACTTTCGATCGCGCGCCTCGCCCTCCTTCTCTCTTCCTGCACACCCACTACCCTTGGACAATCCAAGACGTAGTGGCGTGCATTCACATCCCTTTCTCCATAGACGCAATCAGGGTTTCTCTTAATTTTAAATCTGTGGAGACTTGGGGAAGAGCCCATGTCCCGAACTACCTTAATGAGTTTGTGGGACATTACCTTACAGAGGTACTTGGGTGTTGTTACCCCATTGAATACCTCTCTCCCCTTCACACTGTTCCTCCATCTGTCCAACCATAAGTCCTGTACGTGCCCCCTGATCCTCCTATAAACTTCTTTCTTGGTCACTGGGGTCCTCAGTGATCTACCTCTAAAGCATCCTGCCTTAGCGATCCTGTCTGCGAACTCATTACCTTCGATGAGGCTGTGTCTACTAAACCAAGGGAGCTCCGGAGCTCGCGTCATCATCTCCAGCTCCTGGATTATTTGATGCGCGAGTTGCCCTTTCTCCAGATGGTGGCGACGAGGGCCGACACACAATCTGAATAGAGGCAGTCCGGGCTGAAGTTCTTCTCGGCACACACTCTGAGGGCTACCCTGATCGCAACCAGCTCGGCTGAAAAGACCAATTCGTCCACTCTGAGTGTTAAACTTTCTTGGAAGATCAGCTCTCCATTAGTGAATATCACTACCCCAGCTCCAGTATTGGTTCCAGACTTACTACAATCAGTGAAAACCTCCGTGCCAATCCCTGTCGGCCCTCCAGGACTCCAATTCCACTTTGGCAACCACTGCGGAGGCTTCCTTGGATCCCTCTTCGATTCCAGGGCCCCCGCTTCAAGTCCCAGGGCATCTTCCCTGTTCTCCCAGATCTACTGTCTGATGGTCTCCTCCTCTAGTTTCAATCCCAGGGGAATAGGCCCAGCAAGGACCAATAAGGCCTCACTGCTGGTAGTGCGATATCCTCCTGTGATTCTGAGTGCCGCTGTCCTCTGCACTCTCTCTAGAGTTGTCGCCAACTTCTGATCCCTGTTTCAACGCCACCAAGCCCCGGAAGCATATAGCAAGATTGGCTCGACACAGGAGAGGCAGAGGTTCCTAAAAATAGTACCCTCCTTCTCCCCCCCTGTTGAGAGCCAACCAGGACAGGCCTGCACAACGCCTCCCTGTCTCTCGCCACCATCTCCTCCGCCTGGTATTGCCAACCCATCTTGTCATATCAATGACCACCCCCAGAATGGTCATCCTATTGACCAACGCTACCCTCCGTCCTTCCATCCGGATAGCCGGCTTGTGTTCCCATTTGATCCCTTTCCTTTTAGTTCTTATGTCCCTAGGCTTATAGCTGAGGGCTTTAGTTTTGGAGACATTGAACTTAAGGCCAGAGTCATGGGCCCAGATCGAGAGAATTTGGAGCGAAGTTCCAACACACTTCTCAGCCTTCGCTCTCGAAGCAGCCTCAATGATGAGGAACTGGTCGTCAGCATAGAGAACCAGCCTGGCTCCCTCAGGGAGCTCCTCCTGGAAAACGGTGTTTACCAGGATATTCCACAGAATAGGTCCGCAGCAAGAGCCCTGGGGGCAACCCCTAGCACAGTTTCTTTCCAACTTCCGCCCACCAAAACTGAGGCTAATCCGTCTATCCCTCAGGAAGTCACGAACCAAGCTGCACAAATTATCAGGACAACCTATGTCCATCAAATTTCTCATCAGCTTGTTCCAGCTCATGGAGTTGAACGCGCCATCAATGTCCAGGGCCACGAAAAGAACCCAAGCACCCTTATTTAAGCCCATCTCAACCCCCTCTAACACCTCGTTCAGAGCTGTGGTTGTGGACTTCCCTTCCCTAAAACCATGTTGGAAAGAGGAAAGGAGTTCATTACTCTCTAGCCAATGCTTCAGTCGCTGAGCTAGTAGGCTATCCAGGACCATACCTAGACACACTAGTAAAGAAAGCGGACGATAATCATTAGGAGAATTACCCTTTCTACCAGACTTTTCGAGAAGCACTACTCGGGCACCCATCCATGCCTCAGGAAATGTACCAGTGTCCAGGCACCTATTGAATAACCTGGAAAGAGGCGATGGGTGCATCCTTACCAGGGCTTTCACGACCGTGTTATCGATCCCTTCGGGACCAGGAGATTTCCTTTTCCCGAACTTGAAAGCCGTCAGTTTCACCTCATTCTCAGAAAAGGGCGGATCTACCAAACCACAAGTGGTCAGAGAGATCTCGTCCTCTGGTTCCTCGTTTCCGAAGTGCCGATCCAAGTTGTTTTTGAGTAGGTATAGAACACGTTCTCTCTGAATTTTCTCATTGTTGGTGGATGAAACAGCACCAGTGATTATTTTGGCCGCTTTTGCTTGAACACTGTGTAGTCTTACTTTTAGTGATGAGCTTGAGGGAGCCCAGACCGGTGTTGCATATTCCATTATCGGCCTTATTAAGGTGGTATATCTTGTTCTGAGAAATCTGGGTTTTGCCCCCCAATTTGTTCCACATAGCCTTCTCAGAATGTTTAGTTTTCTGATAGCTCTTTTTGAGGTGCTAATTATGTGTTCTGAAAATTCCAATTCCTCATCAATAATAATTAAAATAATTTTGTTGACATCTTGTCAATACATGCACAGTCTGCACTATTAAAAAAAGATAATATGCATTATATACACTATGTACAATAAATATGGCGCCTCTGCCAGCGCTGCAGAATTTGGTGGAGAATCGCCAGTGGGTCTCCAGCGACACCACGCATTTTGCGATCTACGATGAATACGTAGATCGCGTACTTCGCCGCTTAGGAGATGGTGATGGCGTGGTCCTCGAGACCAACTTGAAAGATCCAGGACTGCAGTATCAGACCTAGGTATTATGGATTTCTAATTTTATCAATTATTTGTTTGTTTATGCTTATTTTGTGGTTATATTTATGCCTTTTTCCCTGTGAGTGGAGAAGACGCATAGGTTTGGTTTTATTGGGTTTATGGTCATTTGGAGTTCCATTACCCACTTTTCCAATCCTCTCATTGATGTGTTCAGTATTTTTTACGATTTTTCTATGCTGCTACTTGTGTGCCATATGGCTATATCATCTGCATAACAGGCAACCTTTGTGTCTTCAGTGAGGTAAGGATGGATGTCGTTAATATATAGCAGATAGAGTAGAGGACTGAGCACAGATCCCTGAGTTACACCAGCCCATGTTCTTCCTTCCTTGGAAAATTCTCCATTGACCCGAACCTTTAACCTTCTTCCCCTTAAGAAGTCTGCAATCCAGATTAAGGTTTTTCCTCTTACTCCGATGTTGTGCAGCTTTTCACGTAATTTCTCCCTCCACACTCGATCAAAAGCTGAGGTCATATCAAGGAATATAGCCGTGGTCTTCTTTGGCGGTTTTTCCTGGAAAGAATCTATTATTGATTGACAGAAGTAGAACAGTTGATCAGTCGTACAGTGCTGGGATCTATAGGCAGTTTGGTAGAGGTTTATTTTATTATTGTTAGTGAGCCAGACTATGAGCCTAGAGTGGATAATTCGTTCTGGTATTTTACAAAGTATGCTGGTGAGAGCAATTGGCCGATAGTTCTTGTATTCCTTGGCATCTTTGTTTGGCTTCAGTATTGGCACTATAATTGATATCTTCCAATTCTTTGGTAGTTTACCAGTTTGCCATGAAATGCTCAGTATTCGTATGAGTTGATTATTAGCTTTGTCTTCAAAGTGTTTAATCATTTGACCAAAGATTAGATTATCTCTTGGTGACCTCTTGGATTTTTTTATTGATAAGTTTAGCTCATTCAGTGTGAAGTCTCTCGAGAAAATATCTTGTTGATGGAAGTTTCTTGCTTGTTTAACTAACTGGTTTACATTATTTTTAGAGTCCTGTCTTCATTCGTATAGTTGAGTATGGAAGTGCTTGAAAGATATTCAGCAATTATGTCAGCCATCTGTTTATTCTCTTTCTCGCTGTCCTATTCATATCGGTTAGAGTATTGGAGGATTGGTGTTGGTTTTGATTGTTCTCCAACACTCTAATCATATTCCAGTGTTGGCTGTCCTTTCTTGGATCCATTTTTTCGCAGAATTCTGCCATTTTTCTTGTTTGCATATGCAAATTTCTTGTTCTATTTTGTGACTAATTTCAATGAGTTCCTTTCTGTTTTCTTCTGTTTTATTTTTTTAAGAAGTTCATTGATATTGTCTCTCTCTCTGAAATCATTGCCTCGATGTTGTGGTCCTTCCAGTAAGGTATCCACAGGTCTTTACGTCTACCTCTAGGTATCGATGCTTTTGCAGCTTTTGAAATGTTTGAAGAGAATTTTTCCAAGTTTTTGTCAAGCGTTCTGTAATTCAATTTTTCGTTTCGCAGTTCTTCAAGCTTTTCTGTGATTTTTTTTCAAGTCGGCTTTCCTAAAGTTCCATGTTCTTTTATTCTAATGGACATTCTCAATTTTGAAGTTTAGGGTTGTTAAAATTGGTCTGTGGTCACTGATTGCACCTCTCAGGATTTTCCATTGTGTTGTGGGTGCGATGTTGTAATTTATCGCTGTGATGTCTATTGCGGATTCTGTGCCTGTGGACTTAGATAGGTAGGTGTTCTCTCCGTTATTTAACGGTGTAAGGTCGAGGTCGGTTAGCATGTCCTCAACCTGCTGACTTTTGTTATCCTGGACAGGTGATCCCCAAATTGAACTTTTGGCGTTAAATTCGCCGAGTATGATTGTGATATCCGAAGACGCTTCACTTAATGTCTCTATTGTGTGTACCCATACAAAATTGAAAGAATTCACGAGCTGAAAGTTGGCGATATTGAGATGCGTCAAGAATTCGCTGCATGGGTTTTACGGCAAATTGATATTGATGAAAACTGGCTGTCGAATGTTCTGTGGACAGATGATGCTCACTTTTCTCTAAACGGAGAATTTAACATTCAAAACAGCCGCATTTGAGCAACAGAAAACCCTAGGATTTTTACAGAAATGCCACTTTACCAGCCTAGAGTTACAGTTTTGTGTGGGTTCACTTATTTTATTATTGGGCCATTTTTCTTTGAAAAATCAATGGAAGAACTTTTAAAACCGTTTTTGTAACTAGTGAACGTTTGTTCAACCTTTGAGAGAAAAGGGTATTCCCATATTGCAGGGCAAAAGCACTAAGCGAAATAACATTCATGAAAGATGGAGGACCTCCTCATATCTCCCGAGGTGCCAAACAATTGCTGAAGAAAACGTTCGGTGAAAATCGTATGATAAGTCGCCACTTTATATACCAGTGGCCTCCAAGATCACCAGACTTGACGCCTTGCGATTTTTGTCTATGGGGGTACATTAAATCGTGTGTTTATCGATGCTGGCCTACCATATTGGCCATGCTGAAGGCTTCTATCAGATGGCACGTTTTATCAATTTCAACAGATATGTTATTTAATTCTGTCCATTCTGTCATTTATCGTTTCCAGGCGGTGATTGAGAATAAAGGGTGCCACATTGAGCAAGGATTGTGACCTAATACAAGAGAGAAGGCAGTTACCTCATGTGTTATATAAGCTGCCATGTATTATATTATCTACCAATATTTTGCAGCTCTTTGTGTTGGGATATGGGGATAATAAATGCTGTCCTCACATCATGACTCTATTTTTTGTGAACAGTAATATTTTTTTCATCATTTGCTCACATATTATGTCGTGCAAACCAGAGTGTTATAACTTCTCGAATAACACTAATTTACAAAAAAAAAAATACTAAAATACACCAATAACTTTAGAAATTTTGTGAAAAAAAATACATAATGATTTTACTACCACGTTTTTCAACGCAAAAGGTCGATTTAAAAATTATTTTTATTTGAGGGGACACATTTTTTAAAATTGTGTACAGTATAATAAACAATGATAACATTTGACAAGCCCATAGGATATTTGGAATAAAGTACGACAAATATATTTTGTCACTCCCCTCTATATTTCATTTGTTCAATCATGACAAATATCCAGTTAAATAGTCAAGGGTCGCCAATCAGTCAAGAAACTACACATTTCTTATAGCAAGAAATCCTATTAATAGTGCCATCATAATTTTTGGTACTATATTAACATTTCAAAAATTCGTGTATTAATATCAGCAGTGTTTTTCAAACATTCAATCTATTTCACAAAACCCCATATAAAATATACATATTTTTGCTACATGTTTTAATTTGCATATACCTATTTTACATATCTCTGATTGTATTTGAAAATCGTTAACCATTTCTTCTAACTTTTGGCGAAGTGGTGTTTTATTAATTTTTTATTTGATATTACTAGGGTTCTTTCCTGGTATTCAAAAAGGGAAAATACGTGTCGATCAGTTATATTTTTCAATTTATCAAACAATTTGGCCGCTGAATCTCTGATTCTGGTAGAGCGCCATCTGGCGAATAAAATTGTAACTAAAATCAATTTCGAATTTTTCATTATTTGCCATAAAAAATCCCATTGCATCCTGAATACAATGGTGTTTACCGCATTGCTCTAGCGCAAATATTCGGGGAGTTATTAATTTTTAAAGTTGTGCGGGACTTTTGGATCACCCTGTATATCGGGATTCAGAAAATATCTCTCAGAGTTATTTTCTGAATCCCGATATATATATGCTATAAGGTATAAGGTACAACTTCCTTAAGTTTTGTCTATCAGTGTTATTTTGTTCTTTTAATATTCTAATAAAAAAATAAAGTTTACATATAAAGGTTTCGCTGATACATTGCGCTAACAAGTAAGATTTTGAGATAGAATGCCAACAAGTGAGCAATCACACTCTGCTTGCCTGGTTTTAGATATACAAGAAAGAAAGGTTGCCACCCCCCAAACCATTCAAAAGCCGTCGTTCGTTTAATAACCTCTTCTACGAACACTTTTTGAATCAGTAGAAAACTTTAGAAACAGATTTACCCAATTTGAAACAACAATTCAAACATACCCTTTGTTCGATTAAAAATTCTATCGTGAAATTCGCCGACGCCTACGTTTGTTTTAAATAAAAATTTCTCGAACAATAAAAATAGTTCGTGGCTAATTCTTTTGTAATATTTTGTAAAAACGGTTAATTTTATTTAAACTCGTTCAGTTTTTTTTTTTTAATAAACAAATCCCACAACTTAATGATCATACCTTGTATATTTGAAATGAAGGCGATAAAAACGTGGTGATTTTCTTTTAATGGTAAAAACACAAGCTTTCAGGCAAGAATGCCCTTCTTCAGGTTACAACTTGGAAATATTTTAAAACTATGGATATGAATGATAGCCCAATACAGTAGGTAAATAGTTCAGCTGGGGGGGGGGGGGGGGGGGGGTTGGCGAGGTAAAACACGGAGTATTGGGGTGGGAGGTCGATTTTTCGGTTAAAACTGGGCGTGCAGTGCGAGACCAAAGATTCAAGGACTAGGCGCTGATACTTGTTCCCGACGCCCTTGTAAACGCATACAGCGCTGTCCAAATTGAACGAGTGGCGAAATTCTGTGATGTGTTGGCATAAGAGAGACTTGCGGTCGTTGGTGCGTATGTTGCGGCTGTGTTCAGATAATCTGGTGCGGATAGATCGACCGGTTTCTCCGATGTAACACTGTTCGCAATCGAGACAAGGAATTTTGTAAATTGCGTTGGTGGCGGTTAGGGAATTAGTTTTAATCGAACTTTTTGTAATCGGATGGCGTAAGAAGGTATAGAGGGAAGGGGTATTATTAAAATAGATACGTATAAATACCTTCTTACGCCATCCGATTACAAAAAGTTCGATTGAAACTAATCCCCTAACCGCCACCAACGCAATTTACAAAATTCCCTGTCTCGATTGCGAACAGGGTTACATCGGAGAAACCGGTCGATCTATCCGCACCAGATTATCTGAACACAGCCGCAACATACGCACCAACGACCGCAAGTCTCTCTTATGCCAACACATCACAGAATTTCGCCACTCGTTCAATTTGGACAGCGTTGTATGCGTTTACAAGGGCGTCGGGAACAAGTATCAGCGCCTAGTCCTTGAATCTTTGGTCTCGCACTGCACGCCCAGTTTTAACCGAAAAATCGACCTCCCACCCCAATACTCCGCGTTTTACCTCGCCAATCCCCCCAGCTGAACTATTTACCTACTGAATTGGGCTATCTTTCATATCCATAGTTTTAAAATATTTCCAAGTTGTAACCTGAAGAAGGGCATTCTTGCCTGAAAGTTTGTGTTTTTACCATTAAAAGAAAATCACCACGTTTTTATCGCCTTCATTTCAAATATTATTGCGTGGCTACGTCATGTCATACCTTGTAAATCAACACCGATATGGATAAATGTAGATCTTTTTGATACTATTGATGGACTTGAAGAAAACCTACCCTATCGAGAACTGATAGGAGGGCTATAATTCTTGGCACAGAGAACAAGACCAGATATAGCATATTCTGTTGAATGACTGGCTCAATATTGTAACAAATTCACAAATAATCATTGTAATGCAGCAAAGAAAGTATTGCGATACCTTGGAGGAACCAAAGATTATGGTATCACCTACAGACCAACAGGAGAGCAACTTGAAGCTTTTTTTGGATGCAGATTGGGCATCGAATGTTGAAGACAGTACATCTGGCTATGTGATTATGTTAGCAGGAGCTCCCATAATCTGGAAGAGTGTAAAACAGACTGTTACAGCCCTCAGTACAATGGAAGCAGAGTATGTAGTTCTTTCAATGACAGTGAGAGAAATCACATGAGTGAGAGACCTGATAAAACAATTGAAATTTGTACATCTGATCACAGACCCAACTCTCATTCGGTGTGATACCCAAGCTGCAATAACACACGCCAAGAACTATGTGGACATATCAAGAACGAGACACTTTGCCATCAAGTACCATTCCATCGATGAGAAAATCCAAGACAGTACTGTATCAGTGCAATATATCCCCACTGGGAGGAAAATGGCAAAAAAATCAATAGTTTTTTTTATCAGTTTATATATAAAGGGCATATATATCAGAAAAAAAACAAGTTTTTCTCAAAATATTTCAATTTAGGGATGCACCATAAAGGGAGCAAGCAACCTTTCAAAATATTTTGAGAAACTATTTTTTTTTCTTTACATATCCAGGTACGACATTTTTATATAAACTTATTTAATAATAATTAAGGTATATCCTGACCAGGAGCACATGTGCTTTTTAGATGGCAGAGCACCATCTAGTGGAATAGAAATCAATTAAATTTTGATTTAACCTGTTCCCTGATATTTGGCCATCAGTTATGACAAAAATACATCGGATATTCTACAGTTAATCTCTGATTCTACTCAACAACAACAAAAAGGCTTTTATTAGGGCCCATTTCCCTGTATGGATTCACCATACAACAACAAAATAATACAGCAATTTTTCCTTTTTTTCCCTATGTGCACGTGAGCCTTTGTTTGAAAAGGGATTTATTTACACATCTGCTCTAAAACTTTCCTCACTACCTCTTTTGTGTTACAATTGATCTGTAGAAATTATAGAGTTCTATTGCTATATTTTTCTTTTCCGAAATAGTTCTCAGCGTCTGCAGTGGGTTGCTAAATCTCCAGAAGGTGTTGATTCTACTCCAGTGTATGGTTATAAATTTACATTGCTATATATAAACTGTCTTTCTATATATTAATCTTTCAAACATAAGTCATTTATATAGACGAGTAGGGGATGCATCATATGGATTATACTGAGAGAAAATTATTAATATTATTAATTTTCTCTTATAACCCTTTTTTAAATTAAAGAACAAAAATGTGAATCTTATATATATACTAGACGGGTGACCCGGGCTTCGCCCCGGGATTGACCCGTGTGCATATCTACCCGAGTGATATATATTCAGATAAGATTTTTTTTAGAATTGTTTGTTATTAGCATTATCTATTTGTTTGCATCAGCCTAATTTAATCTAATCTTTGATAGAGGGCGCTGTTCGTGAGCTATGTAGAATAATTTGAATATATAGTTTTAAGTTTGGCATACCCGAGACATTTGGCCTATATCGACTGATGAATCAGCTTTATAATCAATATGGGCATTATACTGCAAACCTGAAAAAGGCTTATGAGTCCAAAGCTGAATACGCTGTACAGGAACTTGCATAGTTTGTGTAGCTGCGACGCGGGCTTCAGAATACCTAAGACGGCGAAGCGCACGACGCGTCTCACTTTGAAGTGGTGTCTCAATATCTCTAGCATTCCTATATCTCCTGGAATCAGCCGTATTCCTACCAAGTAAACGTCGGCTGTGGCGAGGCATATTCTGAAAAAAAATTAGATTGAGATTAATAACAAAAGCTTCAAAACCAGCAATTTCTAAACAAAGCATAAAAATTTCCTGTCTTTTTGAGGTAAAAATCAAAATTTTTAAATTTTTTATTCAAAATAACTTTCAGATATGTTAAAAAGATTTTAAAAAACTAAAATCATAATATTATTACCAAAAAATTAATGTACAAAACCAGTTATAATAAAAAAGCTTCAAAAATAGACCAACCGCTGGATACGGCAATGAAAAAGCATGCTTTTTTGAGCTAAAAAATAGAAATAATTTTCTAAAATACAAAATACAACCCCTATATGTTAAAAAAAAACTATTAATAATCTAAATATAAAATATTTAATCAAATAAATTAAAATATATTTTAAAAAATTTTGAAAAAGGACTTCAAAAAGACAAATAAATGAATCCGTAAAAGAAATCCCTTGTTTATTTAAAAATATAAATAACCTATTTTTTAGATACAACCCATATATGTAGAAAATATAATAAATAAACTGTATGGCATATTCTGAAAAAAAAATTAGTTTGAGATTAATAACAAAAGCTTAAAAACCAGTAATTTCTAAACAAAGCATAAAAATTTCCTGTCTTTTTGAGGTAAAAATCAAAATTTGTAAATTTTTTATTCAAAATAACCTTCAGATATGTTAAAAGGATTTTTAAAAACTGAAATCATAATATTATATTACCAAAAAATTAATGTACAAAACCAGTTATCATTAAAAAGCTTCAAAAATAGACCAACCGCTGGATACGGCAATGAAAAAGCATGCTTTTTTGAGCTAAAAAATAGAAATAATTTTCTAAAATACAAAATACAACCCCTATATGTTAAAAAAAACTATAAATAATCTACTTTTAAAATATCTAAGCAATTAATTAAAATTTTGTTAAGGTCCTCAAAAAAGACATAAAATTGAGCACATTAATGAAATTTCAATCTTTTTTTGTAAAAAATAATATAAATAACCTTAGTCTTATAAAAATACTAACCACTTTTATTCAACAAAATACCAGAAAAATCAAAAATTGCATAAATGAGCTTTGTGCATCTGATGAAATTAGAAATGCAGATATAGTAATGATTCAAGAACCTTATATAATCAAAGAGGAGGTAATATTTCCAGGACCTTGTACAAAATATCAATTGATGAACAGTCCCAATATAAATACGGCAATAATTGTAAGAAATAGCAGCTTAAAAATTCAATTAAGTACAGAATTCACTAACTCATTCGCTACAACTATAACCATACAAACAAAAAGTAAGAAAATATATCTTTCCAACATTTATAAACATCCGAATTCAATGAAAAGTGAGCACGAGGAATTTATGAAGAAGTTAATTAATACAAATTTACATATACCAGTGATAATTTGCGGCGATTTCAACGCCAGAGCTCCGTTATGGTATGATATCAGGAAAAATTATAATGGACATAGACTGATCCCTATCATAGATGAAATAAACTTAATTATCCATAATAATAAAACTTTCACGTGTCGTGATGCAAGTGTGATTGATCTCACACTAACAAATAAACAGGCAATTGCGGCGATCAGAAATTGGAAGACACAGCAGATATCGCAAATTTCAGATCATGTAGCTATATCTTTTGAAATATATACAAACGAACAATTTAGTTCAGAAAAATATTATTCCACTTGGAAATTTAATGAGAAAAATGCGAACTGGTTAAGTTTTAGTCAGAGAATTAACAGTATTGAACAAGAAAAAATTGAAAACTTGCTAGACATAGTGGATACACCAGAAATGATTGATCAAACGGTAAAAGAACTTACGAACATACTGATTGAGGCAGCACATAATTCACTTAAAGTAAATAATAATATGACAACAAAAAATAATATTAGTAATAAGTGGTGGAATACGAATTTACAGCTTCTAAAGGATCACTGTCATTACCTTAGAAACTGTTACTATAGAAACAAAAATTGCCCTGATCATATTAAACAATACTATAAAAGCATACGAAATAAGTATTTACGGGAAATAGAAAAAGCTAGGAAAGCATCATGGAGAAATTTTCTGGAGGAAAACAAATCGAACAACCCTTATGGAAACTTATATAAGGTGTACAAAAACATCAAAAGTGGATCTAAGCGGAAGAGAAATATGCAAATTTTGGAGGGTAATACTGATATGGAATGTTTGCAGAAGGGTGAGGAATTATTGAATAACTTATTTCCAGATGATAAATGTGAAGAAGATACAAACATCCATAAAAGTATAAGAAATTATAATTTAAAACTACTCAATAAAGAAAAACCGATGGTTATAATTACTGAAGTCAACGACTTGATTGACAAATTAAATCCAAAGAAATCTCCCGGAATAGACAACATCTCTAACAACATGATAAGGCACACTAAACAATTTATAGCTCCTATATTGGTGAAACTATTTCAAAAATGTTTAGACATACAATACTATCCTGCTGAATGGAAAAGAGCAGAGGCAATAATTATTCCGAAACCTGGAAAAACAGATTTTACTAACTATAAAAATTATAGACCTTTATGTCTTAATTCCAATATTTCTTAAATATTTGAAAAAATAATTAATAACAGAATAATAAAATATTATGAAGATTTTAATTTACTAAGTGATCGACAACATGGCTTTAGAAGATCGAAATCTACTATTACTGCACTAACTGAAATAATAAAAATTGCGTTAGAACATAAAGCAAGAGAATATGCAGCAATAATTGCAGTGGATATTAGTGCAGCGTTTGATAATGCATGGTGGCCGGCCCTGATGAAAAGACTAGATGAAGATGGTGTGCAGGCTTCAATGATAAAACTTCTACAATCATACTTTGATAATAGAAGAATAAGATTAAGATATTCCTCAACTGAAATTAATAAGAAACTAAGTAAAGGATGTCCACAGGGAGGACCACTGTCTCCCACATTATGGAATATTCTTATTAATGAGATACTGAATAATAATCTGGATGATAATTGTGAAACAATAGGATATGCAGATGATATTACGTTAATATGTTGGAATAAAACTCCTGAACAACTAAGAAAGACAATAGATAATGTATTAAGAAAAATCAATAAGTGGTGTGAAAGTCGTAAATTAAAATTGTCAGATGAAAAAACAAAAATATTATATTTATATAAATGCAATAGCGATATAATAGTCTCAGGTAGCAAGTTAATTAAACCGGTTAAAGAACTTAAGATTCTAGGAGTAACTATTAAAAATCACCGAGTCAGAAGCAAACTGGACTTTACGCCTCATGTTAATGAAATGATCATAAAGGTAACTAGAGCTAGTGGATACCTATTTGGCCTGACAAAGAAAGCATGGGGTCTGGACTTTAGACGAAGACTGATATTGTATAAGACATTATATCGAAGTACAATTACTTATGGTTATCCAATATGGTATCCATTCATAAACAAAAAGTCTAAAGACAAACTTAATTCTCTTCAATATAGTATTTTAAAACGTTGTATACAGGCATACAGTACAACATCATCGGATTGTACACACATACTTGCACAAGTCCCCAAACTTACTGATTATATTGAATCTAACATGTTGAAAACCGAAATAAATTACAACCGATTTGACTCATCAAGTAGGAATATAATTTCTAATTACATAAGGGAAAAATTGCAGAAATACTATGAGAAGATTAATACCATTTTCAAGTCCTTCTTCACTGATTCCCAAATACCCAAATATGTCAAGCCAAACTTTTACAATGTCCAATTTTTTACTGGACACGGTAACTTTAGATCATATTTGTACAAAGTCAGAAAGACGGATTCACCTAAATGCTCATGTGGTGCAGAAGAAGAAAATCCTGTACATATTTTAACGGACTGTCGACTTGTAGAGGACTTGAGAGTAAAAAATCAAATAAATATAAATTGTCTAAATCAAATAGTTAATAATAGATATATGTATATAAATTTTAATAGATTTTGTAGAATGTTTTTTAGTAATAGATAGCCTGGGCTGTAATATAGTTATATGCTGTAAATAGCTCTAAATTTCTGTTCTTATGTGATGTTCACTAATATTCATTATAGGGTAATTAAATCGTTAACTAACTGACAAATATGTTAATAATTTCTATTATAATAACTAATTTCCTATTAATAATTACTGTAAATAAGCTCCCAAACTTGTGTATGCATGCAAATATCCAAGACGGATATCGCGTGCTTTGTAAATGATAATAAATAATAAATAAAAAACCACGTAAGTTAGAAATAGCATATATAATCTGTATATAAAATAAAAAGAAATAAATTAAAATTAGCCTAAAAATTTATCTAAAATATAAAATCGATCTCATCAAGTAAGGCTTCAACTTTTTTTGGTATAAAATATGAAAACTATAAAATAAAAGTATCTTACCATGTATAAAAGTTATTAAAATATATATAAAATAGATTAAAACTAATTTTTAAAGAAGCGCTAAAGTGTAAACACTTTTGAAAGTGTAAACACTTTAACTCTGTTGATTTTTTTGTATTTTATCGATAACAGCAAAGTTATGTATGTTAAAGTTAGGAAAAATATTTTGATGTTAAGCAAAACCTGCTCCATCTCGTTTTACATAAATGTTGAAAATTTGGTCGAAATTGATGCATTGTAACGAAAGTTTTTAGTGAACAACACTTATGAAATTTCCATTTTATTAATATAGATTAGATTTTTAAAAAAGGCATATATTGGATTGAATAAAAGATTTATTTGCCAATATTTCGGCTGGCTGAACGCTAAACCTTTATCAAGGCATTACCTTTTTGTATAAACAAACTCAGCGCTGCATATTGTTATAATATCACAGTTGAAATAATAATAAAAAAATACAATTTATGCAAAAATGTAATGTCTTGGTAAAGGTTGGTGTTAAGACAACCGAAATATTGGCAAATAAATTTTTTATTCAATCCAATATATGCCTTTTTATTATCTAATGATTTAAGTATGGATTGCTCTATTTTAAGAACAATATATATATATATTGAAAATAAAAATGGCATATCCTGACCAGGAGCACATGTGCTTTACAGAAAGCAGAGCGCCATCTGGTGGAAAAAAAATCAACTAAAAATTGATTTAGCCTGTTCCCTAATATTTGGCCAACCCAATTTCTTGATAAATCAAGAAAAGCCTTATGATTTATCAAGAAAAATTTAGTCCAAATATCAGGTAACAGGCCAAATCAATGTTTAGTTGATTTCTGTTCCACAGATGGCGCTCTGCCTTCTGTAAAGCACATTTGCTCCTTGTCAGGATATGCCATTTTAATTTTTAATATCAACACCTGACCTTTTTATCTTTTATTTTTTTCTTTCGTTTTTTTCACACACATATATATATTTTTTAATTAAAAAGGCATATATTGGATCAAAATATCATTTATTTTACCAATATATCAGTTGGCTGAACGTCAACCTTTATCAAGGTGTTATAAAATATTAAAAGGATTATTAATAAGGTTGCTGACACACTTTAAAATGTTATACACCTTGATAAAGGTTGGCGTTCAGCCAACTGAAATATTGGTAAAATAAATGATATTTTGATCCAGTATATGCCTTTTTAATTAAAGATTTATTTATAGATTGCTCTATTTTCAAAACATATATATATATATTAAAAATAAAAAAGGCATATCCTGACCAGGAGCACATGTGCACCGTACGTGCATTACTTTTGTTGTTGTAGAAGGCGTTGTCATCGTACCTGTGGTGTTTTTCATAACAATAGTTATGTTTTAGATAAATTGTCGAGATATGCAAATAAGGTTTTGCCGGGCGAAGCCGGGTACACATCCTCTAGTAATATATAAATATATATGTTGAAAATAAAGCAACCCATTTTGATAACTGTTGTGTATGCAAATTGTTAAATATCTGTATGTATTTTGCATGTTTTTTTATTATTAATATGTAAATATTTATTTGTATATATAGAACTTTTACGGTGCAATTAAAGGGAGATTGACCAGTAACTAGAGGCTCCGTGTCGTGACGACTACTGGGAGGCGACACAACAACTGGCGACGAGGATGGGATCCGTTGCAAGTGCTCGTTCACAGGTGGAGGAAGATAGAAATCTAAGCGAACAAGAAGCCAACAGGATGTCTGGAAGTTCAGTGATTGTACCGTTCGGTTTCTTCAGGCCGGAGGATGAATCCTTTGAGATTTTCGTTCAGAGGTTCGAGGCAGCCTTTGAGGCAAATGCATTAGAAGAAAAAAGAAGAATGCCCATCTTTGTTTCTCTGCTGGATTCGGAGATGTTGAAACTGGGCAATGATTTATTTTTCCCGAGTACAATGAGAGAACAACCGTATGAATTGTTGGTTCAAAGAATAAAACTACATCTAGCTCCAAGAAAGAAGGTGATTCCTCAACGATGCAGGTTCTTGAAGAGAATACAACTCGAAAGTGAATCCGTCTCAGAATACCTGCGTGAGCTCCGGCATTTGGCTATGGATTGCACTTTTGGTGAAATGTTGGAGGTCATGTTACGAGACCGTTTTGTGGCTGGTATAAAATCGGAAAGCCTTCAGAAGAAATTGTTACAGGAGGATGACGATGTCACCTTGGACAGGGTATTTTCTATAGCAGTCTCGTTTGAGCTAGCCGAACAAAATGCTAAGGAGCTGCAGGATGGACTAGTGGCTAAGATGGATATTGTTCCGGGAGGAAATAGAAAGAATGAAGCTCGTAGAGGATGGCAGCAGGGCCCGGTTCTGGTTCTGGAGTGTCCTCTTGTGCTGAAGACTCGCTCCCTTCAATTCTTCGTCCACCTCCGGGGCTTCTTCCCTTGTCTTCTCCTGTCCTCCAAGCCCAGGGTGATCTCGAGAAGTGCCAGGCAGTATAAAATCTCTTGATGTACCCGGCAATACCAAATCTCTCACTTCAGGAACTTCTCTCTTGATAACTGGCCTTAGTTGATTTATGTGTATTTTCACATAACGGCCTTCGTCTTCTATAAGGTAATGTCGGCTGCTCAGTAGTTCCATGATCCTGCCCTTTTTCCATTTTGGTCCGTTAACAAAACTCCGAAAATACACATCAGAGCCGACCGAAAAATGCTTTTGCTTCCTCATGGCATTAGAATTTGCGGCGATTTTAGATGCACCGCAAATAAGGCCATAGAATTGGATAAGTACCCGCTTCCATCAATAGACGAAATATTTTCAAAATTGTCTGGAAATACAGTATTTTCGTCATTGGACTTATCCAGAGCTTATTTGCAGGTCAGATTATCTGAAGAGGCCAAAAGAGTGGTGAACATTAATACTACGAAGGGCTTATTTGCCTTTAAAAGGCTACCCTATGGAGTAGCTGTAGCACCAAACAAGTTCCAAAGAGAAATGGACAATCTATTTGCAGATATGTCGGGAGTGGCTTGCTACATCGATGACATCCTGGTAGCCGGAAAGGATCATAAGGATCACGAGCAAAAGCTGGAATTGGTCTTTAAAAGGCTGCAAGAAAAAGGTTTAAGATTAAACAAGGATAAATGCAAATTCGCAGTAAATGCTGTTGAATATTTAGGTTTTAAAATAGATAAAAAAGAACTGCATCCCATAAGTAGTAAAATAGAAGCGGTGGTAGAGGCGCCTGAACCTACAAACGTTTCTCAATTGAGATCTTTTATAGGTCTCCTTATGTATTACTCTAGGTTTATAAGAAATATTGCAGATATTTTAGCGCCCTTCTATCACCTCTTAAAAAAGAATTCCAAATGGAACTGGACTGGCGAACACCGTATGTTATTTGCAAAATGCAAAGCATTGCTAACTAACGAGTCGGTGCTGGCACATTATGATGCAACTAAGGAACTAGTCCTTGCATGTGACGCCTCTAGCTATGGCTTAGGAGTGGTTCTGAGTCACAGGAACGATAGAAAGGAAGAAACTCCTATAGCCTTTGCTTCAAGAACGCTAACTGAAGCGGAAAGGCGGTATTCGCAATTAGAAAAAGAAGCCTTAAGCATCATTTTTGGGTGTGAGAAATTCCGACAATATCTATTGGGACGTGAATTTGTGTTGTTACAGACAACCGACCTTTAATGCACATTTTTTCACCCCAGAAACCGATCCCCATATGTGCTGCATCAAGAATTAAGAGGTGGTCTTTAAAATTGTCTGCATTTAAATACACTGTGGAGTTTCGAAAAACTGATGATAATGGCAATGCAGACGCGTTATCACGATTACCTTTAGTCTCAAAGACCACGGAATCTTTGGATGAGGATCAGGTGCTTCTCCTTCGGAAAATGAGTGAGGTCCCCTTCTCATTCCAGGATGTGGCAGTTGAGACACGCCGGGATAAATTGCTATCAATTGTGTTGAGAAATGTTAGGGAAAATAATTGGCAAATTCCAAAGGTATCGCAGGAAAATCCACTTTGTTCCTATTATAGGATAAAAGACGAATTAAGTTGTGAGTTTGGTTGTCTGCAATGGCGTGAAAGAGTGATAATTCCCCAGAAATTAAGATCCTCAATTTTGAACGATTTATATGAGATGCACCTAGGGATGGTGAAAATGAAAATGATTGCTAGACGGTATTTTTGGTGGCCAGGCATAGACAAGAACATTGAAGAGTTGGCTAAAGATTGTAGAATCTGCCAAGAATCTGCAAGTATGCCGCCGTCTACCATTTCAGAGTGGACTTGGCCTGAGAAGCCGTGGCACCGTCTACACTTAGATCTAGCAGGTCCCTTTATGGGACGAATGTTTATGGTCCTTGTAGACGCGTACACCAAATGGCTGGAGATTGTCATCATAAAGGACATTACGAGCAGGACCATCATAGGACATCTTAGGGAGATCTTTGCCAGATTTGGATTACCTGAACTTTTGGTAACCGATAATGGCAGACAATTTGTCTCAAGTGAATTTGAGGAATTTACAAAAATAAATAGTATAAGACACACAAAAACGAGTCCGTACAATCCCAGCACTAATGGCTTAGCTGAGCGATATGTACGTGAATTTAAAACCTCTTTACGAAAGAACCAAGGAAAGGACAGTGTAGAAATCAATCTACAGCGATTTTTATTCGCCCATAGAGCTTTTCCTCAAACGGTATTAAAGGAGTCTCCCGCGGAACTTTTAATGAAAAGAAATCTAAGATCAAGATTTTCAAATTTGATTCCGAAAATGGCGAAGGTAGGAGAGGTGTACCATGATGCCATGAGGAAGCAAAAGCATTTTTCGGTCGGCTCTGATGTGTATTTTCGGAGTTTTGTTAACGGACCAAAATGGAAAAAGGGCAGGATCATGGAACTACTGAGCAGCCGACATTACCTTATAGAAGACGAAGGCCGTTATGTGAAAAGACACATAAATCAACTAAGGCCAGTTATCAAGAGAGAAGTTCCTGAAGTGAGAGATTTGGTATTGCCGGGTACATTAAGAGATTTTATACTGCCTGGCACTTCTCGAGATCACCCTGGGCTTGGAGGACAGGAGAAGACAAGGGAAGAAGCCCCGGAGGTGGACGAAGAATTGAAGGGAGCGGAGTCTTCAGCACAAGAGGACACTCCAGAACCAGAACCGGGCCCTGCTGCTGCGGCTGTCCCTGTGCGCAGTCCAAGACCGCAGCGATCCAGAAGACCGCCAGAACCAGAACCGGGCCCTGCGGCTGTCCCTGTCCCTGTGCGCAGTCCAAGACCGCAGCGATCCAGAAGACCGCCAGACCGGCTGCACTACTATTAAGAGGGGAGATGTGTTGTGTATGCAAATTGTTAAATATCTGTATGTATTTTGCATGTTTTTTTATTATTAATATGTAAATATTTATTTGTATATATAGAACTTTTACGGTGCAATTAAAGGGAGATTGACCAGTAACTAGAGGCTCCGTGTCGTGACGACTACTGGGAGGCGACACAACAATGACTTTGAATGAATAAACGCTTATTTTGTATATCAAATGTTTATTACAATTTCCAATATTTCGATGAGGAAGTTCGCCTATCTTCATCGGGGAATTCAAACTTTGTAATCAAATTATCCACGTGATATGATGAGGGTTTGTACAAGGCAGATTGGTGTGACCAAACTGTTCAATGGTAATATATATATATGTGATATGATCCTGTCGACTCTTTCTGTGATATGATCCTGTCGACTCTTCTGTGATATGATCCTGTCGACTTTCAATGTGGCAATATGATAATAATGTGGGGAGATAGAAATAAGGAAACCACAAGTTTGGAAAAGGAATTCCAGGCAACCAGCGAGAGAGACGGTTAAACATACTTTATTGACTACTAGTAGCGAGAGAGAGGTAGCGCGAGGGGCTGCCACCGCTGAACGACCGTTCGTGTCGCACACCACCCCCCAACTGTCCAAAAATAGTCCTGAGGGTTCCAAGAAAAGCCCCCTCCGGAATGTGGCCAGTGGTTCAAAATGGCCGTAACTTAGTTGCCTTCTATCGACGTCTCTCTCTTGTTGACTGTAGGTTTACTTTATTATTCCTGGAAGAGCATATATTATGACATATGGCCCCCGTTGAAGAAGGCTGAACATGGTTTGAGTATGCTTAAAGCTGGTGAAGCCAAAGATAGAGAAAATAATTTTACAGTTGAAATTAATTAAGGTTATGGTGACAGTTTTATGTAAATAAAATATTGTATAGTACACAAGTGAATATTATTTACAAGCAGTTTTGCAACACCGGAGAATTTGATATTTAAGGAAATTCTTGAAAATATCAAGGTTATAAAAGGCTATATACAACAAAATCTAATGTATTATAAGGGAAATGATATGGAGGAGTGTGAACAAGGAGAAGGGGAGTCACAAACACATGATGAAATTCTGAAGGTCATTAAGACTGGGGGACCCTACACTTTTAGATATTTTTCAGGCGGACATGGCAAGGGGAAACTTGGCATGGGCTTTCTATGCTAAAGGTGTAGAGTACGAGAAATGAGGTTGAGGTTGGCAATTGTGTGAGCTCAGGACTGAGGTAAATATAGAACTACATACAATGTTAGAACCTTGGCGAACAGAGCGAGGGGAAACTTGCCCTGGGCCATTCTACCTTATCTATGCAGTTACTTGTGTAGCGAGTCCGAGGGGAATAGTCCCGTGTGTAGGTGAGGAAGTCGAATGGACTTATATTTAATTTGCGGAAAGTATGCGCGCACAGTGCCAAAAATTGGGACGAGGACTGCGTTGTCCGTTACAAGTGACGAGTTGCTCGGACACGAGGAGTTTGAACCGTCGTGGGAGCTTGTGCAAGGCGATGATTTCGCGGTGGGTTGAACGTAAGACCCATGTCTGCGCGAAATGATGACGGACCGGACAGAATCAGCGACGATGTTTAACATACCTCCGTGGGAAATATCGGAGGTAGGCTATATCGTGCTTGTTTGGACAAGGGACAAACATAGATTTGAAGACAGGGTCCGTGTGGCGAACGTGTGGCGCGAGAAGAAGAAGCGAACTGTGCCGCTCGATGCAGATTGTTCAAGTGAGAACAACAAGGAGTTGATAAACATCTAGCAGTTAGTCAATCTGCATCCTGTGACGAACACACCATTGGCTAGATGGTGTGGGTCGGTGGATATGCTAGAGATGAACTACGAAATATATTATCATAAATGAAGGGCGAAGATTAGGATTTTGAAATGACAATATAGAAGTTCGATAATTGATTAATCAATAATTCTATAAAAGGTCCTGAGCTGGTATAAGGTCAACAAAGTTGTAAGAATGAGAGGGGCATTCAGGGGAAGATAGATAGAGTCACCAAGGGTTGGTTGTAAGCAAGACTCACGTGGTGGTTGGAATTCTTCGACGCCTGAATTACAGGGTGAATTTTGAGTCGTTTAGGGAAAGAAATTATTTTTCGTGAGCCGTGCTTACAAGTAGGAGAGGTCATATACAAATAGGTATACAAAAGTTTAGGTGCTGGAGGCATATTTTTATAGATAAATTGATTATGAAAAATCTATTGTTAATAGTAAAAATCGTAAAGCATCATTAATAGGTAGAATTCCAAATTTTTTCTTCTTTTTTTTTTTAAAGTTACGTTAAAATGGAAATTATTTAATTAAAATGACGATTGTTAAATTCTACTGGTAAGGTAACTAATTAAATGAGTTACAAATATCTATATAAATAGTATGGAGAATAAAATCATTGTTAATAGGCGTGGAGAGAATAAATGGAGCTAATTATGTAAATATTGGGACAATTTACAAGGAATGACTTATTTAAAGAATGAATGGTAGGAGTTAAAACAATTACACTCACGAGTTATGTTGGTTTAGGGCGCAGGTAAGTTCATTGAGCTTCGAGAGAGTTCTGTCTGTGACACTGTGCGTACCAGTGTTGTACACCACAGTAACAGCAGGGATATGGCGGAGTCTTGTCCATGATGGAGGAAGGTGTCCTGCCCTGGCACGGTGGTCGTTCTTGGGCAGATCTAGTGCTGGAAGAAGTGCGTG
Organism: Cordylochernes scorpioides; assembly: GCA_030710605.1. Classification (NCBI taxonomy): domain Eukaryota; kingdom Metazoa; phylum Arthropoda; class Arachnida; order Pseudoscorpiones; family Chernetidae; genus Cordylochernes; species Cordylochernes scorpioides. The sequence goes on from CP092883.1 coordinate 44,374,732, forward strand.
GCAGCTCCATCTCCGTCTTAGGTGAATACTTCTTCGGGATCACGGTTCAAAGGTTGGCGAAGAAGAGGTTGAGGGCTCGAAGAGGAGTGGTTACAGTTGAGTTGGGTTTGGCCGATCATCGTGGCTTGGCTTCTTGTTTCTTCATACTCCGGTATATGAGGGATTTGCTTCCCGGCCAGGTCTTATCCTGTCGACTCTTTATGAGATAATATCCTGTCGACTCTTCTGTGATATGATCCTGTCGACTCTTCTGTGATATGATCCTGTCGACTCTTTCTGTGATATGATCCTGTCGACTCTTCTGTGATATGATCCTGTCGACTCTTTCTTTGATATGATCCTGTCGACTCTTCTGTGATATGATCCTGTCGACTTTCAATGTGGCAATATGATAATAATGTGGGGAGAGAGAAATAAGGAAACCACAAGTTTGGAAAAGGAATTCCAGGCAACCAGCGAGAGAGAGGTAGCGCGAGGGGCTGCCACCGCTGAACGACCGTTCGTGTCGCACACCACCCCCCAACTGTCCAAAAATAGTCCTGAGGGTTCCAAGAAAAGCCCCCTCCGGAATGTGGCCAGTGGTTCAAAATGGCAGTAACTTAGTTGCCTTCTATCGACGTCTCTCTCTCGTTGACTGTAGGTTTACTTTATTATTCCTGGAAGAGCATATATTATGACATATACATATATGAAAATCATAGAAACTCCCTGTAAAGGACACTTAATTGCAGAGCCAAAGTGGTCTTTAGGGAGAGATGTCCTCTCACCGGAGAGTTGCTAAATTGTGAAAATTGTAATTTTACAAATGAAAACTGTCTTTTACAGAGAGGTGTCCTCTAGCGGGATGTCCTCTCATGGAGGTTCTACTGTATATCAACCAGTTAAAATAAAATTATTTTTAAAAATAAAGAAGAGCTAATGTTATATATCCTCATAGTATAGTTGTCTTGTTATCACGAGTTTCATTGAATTACCAAAAGCACAAAAAATATAATTTAATAGAATCAAATTCTCTGTATGGCAACAATATACAATAAATGACCAATTGTGGGTATGTATAAATCTTCGGTGTAGAAAATTCTCTGACATTATGTTGAATACAGTTTTAGGATGGGTCCATTCTGGAGAATTCTAGAAAACACAGAAAAATCTGTTAATAAACACATCTCTACGATTTAAAGATCATTTAAAAGTATGAATGTCATAGATAAGTCATCAGTAGCTCTGTGTGAAGGCTAACGAAATAAACAAATTTATTCATTTGCCTTTAGAATAGAATACAGTAGAACCTCCCTGTAGAGGACACCTAATTGAAGAGCCAAAGTGTCCTTTGTAGAGAGGTGTCCTCTCATGGAGGTTCTACTATATATGGTTTTGCATCTATATCAATTCATAATTATTTTTCATGGACAAATATGATAACAAAAATAATCAAGTCCTCTATTGAATGGGTACAGAACGCCAGCTGATAAAATTCATAAAACAACAAAACTGATGTTTGCTGGAAATGTAATGCGCGGATCAGCAGGAGAGACATTGCTGACATTGCAAAACAAAAAACTTGTAAAAGATGGACGATTGGTCCATCGAGAGAAATATTGGATGAATAAAAACTCTTATTAAATCCAAAATAAGCCTTATTTTAAAAAAATTACCTATACAGTGGTACCTCGACATACGAGTTTAATTCGTTCCGCAACCTTGCTCGTATCTTGAATTACTCGTATCTAGAAGCAAATTTCCCCATACAAAACAATTGAACTACCATTAATCCGTTCCAACCTCCAAAATCTCACCCCAGTTATTTTTGTTACGTGGTTTTAAATAATAAAAACGTATTTATAAATATCAAATATTTATTGCACAAAAACAAAAAAGAGAATGTAAAGAAATAAATTAGATATCCTCACTGGTCTTTGCCTTTTTCGCTACATTTTTCTCGCTTTCACCTGTAGGCCGTTTAGAAAAAAACATGTCCAAGGAGGTTTGTTTCTTCCTCCCTCTCAGAATGTTCCGGAAATGAGTTAGGCAAGTGTCATTAAAAAGGTCAGATGCACGACCTGTTGCAACTTTTCTGGGTGTTTTTTTTTTCCACGAACTGTGAAACTCTCTCCCACATCCTAAGATCCCCTTTATCTCACTTGTAGAAATAACCTCCTCCTCTGACTCCTCAAAACCAATTACTTGCATAACCTCAGTATGCTGCTGTGACTGTAACTCTTGTATCTCCTCAGTCGTCAGTTCCTGGGTGTGCTCCTCGATGAGCTCGTTCACGTCTCTCTCTACCACCTCTAAACCCATGGATTTCCCCAGAGATACAATCTCTTCCTCTACTGAAACACCGGGTTCCAATTCTTCATAGATCATTTCAGCTACAGCTTCAGGCCACAGCTCCTCGTTGTAACTCTCAACCAGGCCTGATCGATAATTTGTAGGCAAATCGCTATATTAAAGTGGTCCTTCCAGAACTCTCGAAGGGTGAGGTTTGTGCTCTCCGTCACTTCAAAGCAGCGCCGAAACAGATGCTTGGTGTATAGTTTTTTAAAATTAGAAATCACTTGCTGATCCATGGGCTGCAGGATAGGAATGGTGTTGGGTGGTAAGTTGAGAACCTTTATGAATTTTAACTCCTCGAGGATGTCATCTTCGAGGTTTAGTGGATGAGCGGGGGCATTGTCGAGGATGAGAAGGGCTTGCACGGGTAGGTTATTTTCCTGTAGATATTTCTTAACAGTAGAGCCGAAAACCAGGTTTACCCACTCCACAAAGAACTTCCTGGTGACTCATGCCTTCGGGTTCGACCTCCACATAACTTGCAGATTTTCTTTCAAAATCTTATGTAATTCAAATGCTCTGGGGTTTTCCGAATGGTACACGAGCAGAGGCTTGATCTTGCAGTCGCCACTCGCATTGGCGCGCAGTCAATCTGTCCTTCATAAGTTTGTGGCCTGGCATCATCTTCTCTTCTGCCGGTATATATGTTCTATTCGGCATCTTTTTCCAGAACAGCCCTGTCTCATCACAATTGAAGACTTGCTGAGAGATGTATCCTTGGGCTTTTATTAGATCGGAAAATGTTTTTATGTAATCCTCAGCTGCCTTCATATCTGAACTTGCTGCCTCACCATGTCTGACAACTGAGTGAATACCGCTCCTCTTTTTAAAATTCACAAACCAGCCCCGGCTGGCTTTAAATGCCTCTTCCGATGCCTCGTCGATGGAAGTCTGCGGGGTTTGCTTCAGCAAATCTCCGTAGATCGCTCTTGCCTTCTCACAAATGATGGTCTGCATTAAGGTATCTCCTTAGAGCTGCTTTTCTGTCACCCACACCATCAGCAGTTTATCTATATTTTCATGAAGGGAGTTTCGCAGCTTGGAAATTATCGTAAGGCCCTTAGCCGGCGTTAGACACTTTATCGACTCCTTCCGTTTAAGCACAGAACATATCATGGACGTACTACGGCCATACTGCCTCGACAAGTTACTAACTCGAACACCTTGCTCATGTTTTTCTATAATTTCACGTTTTAATTCAATACTCATCATCTTTTTCTTAGCACTTGACTTTTTACAAACTTCCTTCCGATCCATGGTTATAAAAATAAATGAACTAAAACTGTAAATGTAAACGAACACAAAACACAACTTATTACAGCGGAAGCACGCTTCTAACTGATCGTGATGGCGCGACTGCGTGTTACTACCTTTTGTGTTTCAACTTTAAAAGCACACAAAAATATAATAAACTTGAATTTGTTTATTCAAGTCTCAAAAAACAAAGCTTTGCATATAGAACAAATAATAATGAAGAAGAAAAAAGAAACATTTTAGGAAAAGCAAAAACAAAACAAAAATACTGGTCAAAAAGAAACATTTAAAATCACAGATTAATATCTTCAACACTACCGAACCGAACTCGTATCTCGAATTTCGCTCGTAGCTAAAAGCAAAAAATCACTTGCTCGTCGGCTCGTATCTCGAAAAACTCGTATGTTGGGGCGCTCGTATGTCGAGGTACCACTATATATATATATATATATATATATATATTGAAATAATAATTCCTTCACTAAACTTTAAGAACGAAATACTTGATGAGGAAAGAGTTTCTTTATTCATACTTGAAAGAAACTCTTTCCTCATCAAGTATTTCGTTCTTAAAATATATATATATACGAGGGCCATCCAATAAATAAGTTTCCCTATTTTTTTTTCTGCGAACGAAACGTTGTAAAAATTAGTTAGTAGTGTACGAAATGGTCACTAGGATGCGTTGGAAGCGCGTGACCTTTCAAAATCACGCTACTCGTACGCGCAAGTCCGTAGCGCTTCAGTTTCCATGGAGCTACCACTGGTGAACGTGTCCACTTGCGAACTCCGTTCTGCAATTCGTTTTTCCACGGTGAAGAATGAATTGCGGTCAATATTTATCGCAATTTAGTGTCAGTGTATGGTGTACGAGTATCCAAATGGTTCGCCGATGGCGTTCATGGTTCTTGAAAGGACGGCAAAACGCGCATGATGACGAGCGAAGCGGCAGGCCCGTTACTGCTACGGACAATGCAGCCATTGCTGCTGTTCGGAATGTGGTGGAAGCAGATCGCCGCGTCACCATTGACGAAATAATTATTCGACTGCCTCCTGGAATCGAAATTGGACGCTCTTCGATTGGAACAATCATGTCAGATGTTTTGAATTTTCGCAGTCTGCGCAAGATGGGTCCCACGTTTGCTCTCGTAAAATCACAAGCAACAACGGATGGAGGCAGCCCGAGCTTTCCTGGAAATGCATCGAAGAGATGGAGATCAACTGTTTTCCCGTATTGTCACTGGAGATGAAAGCTGGGTGTATCATTCAACTCCAGAAACAAAACGACAAAGCATGGTGTGGAAGAAGCCTGAGGAAAGTGCACCAAAAAAGGCGAAGGTCACAATCTCTGCAGGCAAAGTTATGGCTATCGTCTTTTGAGACTGTAAGGGTGTTTTATTGGTTGACTACCTGCCCCCAAACACTACGGTTAACGCTGCGAGGTACTGCGAAGTCCTCACTAAACTCAGAGCTGCAATAAAACGGAAACGTCCTGGACTTTTGTCTCGGAAAGTGTTACTCGTCCATGACAATGCTCGCCCTCACGCAGCTCGAACCACCCAAACGTTGCTGTAAAACTTCAAATGGGAAATTTTCACACATCCACCTTATTCTCCGGATCTTGCCCCAAGCGACTTCCATCTTTTTCCTGCATTCAAGTTGCACCTTGGAGGCAAGCACTTTGCGAATGATGACGAAGTGCAGGCGGAGGCGAACCACTGGCTACGAAGACAGGACACGGCTTGGTACAACAGTGGTATCAAAAAATTGCTACAACGGTACCAAAAATGTTTGGACAGAAATGGTGATTATGTAGAGAAATAGTCTATGAGTTGTATAATGAAAATAAAATAACTGTATAATTGTAAATAATGTTGTTTATTTGTTAAAAAATAGGGAAACTTATTTATTGGATGGCCCTCGTATATTACCATATATATATATATATATTAAAAATAAAGAAGGCATCTCCTGACCACGAGCACATGTGCGTTTTAGATGGCAGAGCGCCATCTAGTGGAGCAAAAATAAATACCAATTTCTTGATTTTTCGGGAAGCCATTGGGACCAAAAATATTTTTGGTCGCAGTGGTTACAGCCTTCTCCACGCTGACGAGCGCCAACAGCGCGAAACGCGTTTGTGGATGGCTTTTCTTGATTTATCAAGAAATTGGGTTGGCCAAATATCACGGAGCAATCTAAATAAACGTTTAGTTTATTTTTGCTCCACTAGATGGCGCTCTGCCATCTAAAAAGCACGTGCTCGTGGTCAGGAGATGCCTTCTTTATTTTTAATATCAACACCTGACCAACTTATCTTTTATTTTTTTTTCTATTGTTTTTTCATATATATATATATATATTAAAAAACGAAAGAAAAAAATAAAAGATAAAAAGATCAGGTGTTGAAATCAATATTAAAAAGGGCATATCCTGACCAGGAGCACATGTGCTTTTCAGAAGGCAGAGCGCCATCTGGTGGAACAGAAATCAACTAAACATTGATTTAGCCTGTTCCCTGATATTTGGCCAACCCAATTTCTTGATAAATCAAGAAAGCCATCCACGAACGCGTTTCGCGCTTTTTGGCGCTCGTCAGCGTGGAGTAGGCTGAACCATTGCGACCAAAAGGAACAGGCTAAATTAGGGAACAGGCTAAATCAATGTTTAGTTGATTTCTGTTCCACCAGATGGCGCTCTGCCTTCTGAAAAGCACATGTGCTCCTGGTCAGGATATGCCCTTTTTAATATTGATTTCAACACCTGATCTTTTTATCTTTTATTTTTTTCTTTCGTTTTTTAATGTGCTAAGCGTATTTACGCAAGTTTGGCCTTAAATACCCATTTCTTGGTTTTTCGGGAAGCCATTGGGATCAAAAATTATTTTTTGGTCGCAATGGTTCAGCCTACTCCACGCTGACGAGCGCCAAAAAGCGCGAAACGCGTTCGTGGATGGCTTTCTTGATTTATCAAGAAATTGGGTTGGCCAAATATCAGGGAACAGGCTAAATCAATGTTTAGTTGATTTCTGTTCCACCAGATGGCGCTCTGCCTTCTGAAAAGCACATGTGCTCCTGGTCAGGATATGCCCTTTTTAATATTGATTTCAACACCTGATCTTTTTATCTTTTATTTTTTTCTTTCGTTTTTTATTGTGCTAAGCGTATTTACGCAAGTTTGGCCTTAAATACCCATTTCTTGGTTTTTCGGGAAGCCATTGGGATCAAAAATTATTTTTTGGTCGCAATGGTTCAGCCTACTCCACGCTGACGAGCGCCAAAAAGCGCGAAACGCGTTCGTGGATGGCTTTCTTGATTTATCAAGAAATTGGGTTGGCCAAATATCAGGGACCAGGCTAAATCAATGTTTAGTTGATTTCTGTTCCACCAGATGGCGCTCTGCCTTCTGAAAAGCACATGTGCTCCTGGTCAGGATATGCCCTTTTTAATATTGATTTCAACACCTGATCTTTTTATCTTTTATTTTTTTCTTTCGTTTTTTAATGTGCTAAGCGTATTTACGCAAGTTTGGCCTTAAATACCCATTTCTTGGTTTTTCGGGAAGCCATTGGGATCAAAAATTATTTTTTGGTCCAATGGTTCAGCCTACTCCACGCTGACGAGCGCCAAAAAGCGCGAAACGCGTTCGTGGATGGCTTTCTTGATTTATCAAGAAATTGGGTTGGCCAAATATCAGGGAACAGGCTAAATCAATGTTTAGTTGATTTCTGTTCCACCAGATGGCGCTCTGCCTTCTGAAAAGCACATGTGCTCCTGGTCAGGATATGCCCTTTTTAATATTGATTTCAACACCTGATCTTTTTATCTTTTATTTTTTTCTTTCGTTTTTTAATGTGCTAAGCGTATTTACGCAAGTTTGGCCTTAAATACCCATTTCTTGGTTTTTCGGGAAGCCATTGGGATCAAAAATTATTTTTTGGTCGCAATGGTTCAGCCTACTCCACGCTGACGAGCGCCAAAAAGCGCGAAACGCGTTCGTGGATGGCTTTCTTGATTTATCAAGAAATTGGGTTGGCCAAATATCAGGGAACAGGCTAAATCAATGTTTAGTTGATTTCTGTTCCACCAGATGGCGCTCTGCCTTCTGAAAAGCACATGTGCTCCTGGTCAGGATATGCCCTTTTTAATATTGATTTCAACACCTGATCTTTTTATCTTTTATTTTTTTCTTTCGTTTTTTAATGTGCTAAGCGTATTTACGCAAGTTTGGCCTTAAATACCCATTTCTTGGTTTTTCGGGAAGCCATTGGGATCAAAAATTATTTTTTGGTCGCAATGGTTCAGCCTACTCCACGCTGACGAGCGCCAAAAAGCGCGAAACGCGTTCGTGGATGGCTTTCTTGATTTATCAAGAAATTGGGTTGGCCAAATATCAGGGAACAGGCTAAATCAATGTTTAGTTGATTTCTGTTCCACCAGATGGCGCTCTGCCTTCTGAAAAGCACATGTGCTCCTGGTCAGGATATGCCCTTTTTAATATATATATATATATATTACCATATATACGAGGTGTGTTCAAAAAGTATCGCGACTTTTGAATTTTCGCGGGTTTCGTATATTCGAATTTTGATCTTTTTGTGGCTTTATGTTGGTACTCATGTATCTCACTTATGCCGACAAGCTCGACCATTTTTAATGTTCACTTAATTGTTGACAGCTGCTTTGCTTGCAGGTGTTTTGGGTCGTCTTCGATTTTTACCTATTAAAAAAATGGATCAAAGAACCTGTATCAAATTTTGTGTGAAAAACGAAATTAAGTGCGCGGATGCATTCCGAATGTTGACTGTGGCATACGGAGAAGCTACCTTGGACCGAAGCAACGTTTATCGGTGGTACGAAATGTTCTCAGAAGGCCGAGAAGATGTGAACGACGAAGAGCGTGCCGGACGCCCGAGCACTTCAACAACAGACGAAAAAATTAATGAAGTGGAGAAAATGATATTGGCCAATCGTCGAATCACCGTTAGAGAAGTTGCTGAGGACCCAAACATATCGATTGGCTCGTGCCATTCGATTTTTATCAATGATTTGGGCATGAGACGGTTCGCCGCGAAATTCGTTACAAAATTGCTCAATTGCGACCAAAAACAGCATCGCATGAACATTGCTAATGAGATGTTGGACTCTGTCCGCGACGACCCAAATTTGCTCCAGAGGGTCATAACTGGTGACGAAGCGTGGGTTTATGGTTATGACGTGGAAACCAAAGCTCAATCATCTCAATGGAAGCTGCCGCACGAACCAAGACCGAAAAAAGCGCGCCAAGTTTGGTCGAATGTGAAAGTTTTGCTGACAGTTTTCTTCGATTGCAGGGGCGTGGTGCATCATGAGTTCTTGCCACAGGGTAAAACGGTCAATAAGGAATATTACCTGCAAGTTATGCGCAATTTGCGCGAAGCAATCCGCCAGAAACGCCCGGATTTGTGGAAGAACAAAAATTGGCTTTTGCACCACGATAACGCCCCTGCTCACACATCGTTGCTTGTGCGCGTCTTTTTGGCCAAAAACAACACACTAATGATGCCGCAGCCACCGTATTCCCCAGATCTGGCCCCCTGTGACTTTTTCTTGTTCCCTAAACTGAAGAGGCCTATGAAAGGACGACGTTACGCTACGCTTGACGAGATAAAGACGGCATCGAAGGAGGAGCTGAAAAAGATTTTTAAAAAAGATTTTTTGAATTTTTTCAAAGATTGGAAAAACCGTTGGCACAAGTGTATAATATCTCATGGGGATTACTTTGAAGGGGACAAAATAGGTATTCATGAATATAAATAAATAATTTTTGAAAAAACAGAAAAGTCGCGATACTTTTTGAACACACCTCGTATATATATATATATGGTACTTGTGACGTGTTTATTTCCCCACCCTCTATTACCATATATATATTGGTTCACTATAGCCACGGTTTGGCTATTTTTTTTACTTTTCAAAAATTTTAGACCGTATAATTGAAGGACAGCCATATATATATATATGGTAATAGAGGGTGGGGAAATAAACACGTCACAAGTTGGAAGAGGAACCCACAGGCAACCAGTTGGAGAGACGGACTGACACAGCCGGGTGGCCTCTCTCGATGTACCCAATCCCTAACTGTTTTAAAAGTCCCGAGATGTGGTCGCCCCTTGGAATGTCGCTGGTGTCTCAAGTGACCGGACTTTACCCTCTGTCTGGGTTGTCTGTAGGTTGCCTTTATTATTACCTAGAAGAATATATATTATGACATATAGGCTGTATTATATTTGTTGTGTATAAACAATGTTGTACATAGGAATGTTCCCCATAGATATACCAAACCTGATGTAACTTCAAAATGGTACTCAAAAAAATCTACCACCAGAAAAGAAGATCGGGACACCAAGTAAAATCGAATGACAGATCATTGGCATTGTCCAAGAAGCTAAGAGAACATAAAAATCCATCAGGTCAGTCCTTGATTGGATACGGACACCCATTAAGGTCCGCCCTCTCTGACGTCATCATTAGAATATAAGCTGGGTTCCTTCTGAGCCCACAGACATAGTATAGACAGCAGCCAGGTCGCCATGCTGCCAGATTGACCAGCGAGTCTCAGGACTCCCATAGTCCACCTCACCTCCCTAGGTGCTGCCCCCTCTAAACCGAGGTAACCATTTTCCTATGTGTGTGGTCTCTATTTATCTTCAGGCTAGTGCTCTCCCACTCTGGGCCCATGACTGCATATTGGATGAGGATCCTGCTACGACGATGTCAGCCCAGCGGATTACAACATATATATATATCCCCTCAATATTATCACCAAGGACTGGTGTTCTTTCAAATACCTGTGTGTTATAAAGGCCAATGTAAAAAAAAAAAAAAAAAACAATAACAATTAACCTCATGAGTGACCATTTTTTAAAATAAAACTGACTTAAAGTAATCAAACTTCTATTATAATAAGTGACCAGGAGTAGCTGTAGTACTATGGTATCAGTTGAAAAGAAAATTGTTGAAATTCTAAGAACTACTGATGTATAAAGCCTGCTAGATATTTTGATCTTTATTTCCAGAGATAGATACAAGAAAATAAGACATAATCCAAATAATTTAATAGTGTGTGACATTTCAGTTACAGCATTGTTACCATCATCTGACAAAAGAATAAATGAATAAATAAATTTTAAAAATCACTCATTTATTCTTTTGTCTAATGATGGTAACAATGATGTTACAGAACATTATTCGGGGGAGGGGGAATCGGTGGAAGGATGGTCTAAACCGTTGATTTCCAATTACTACGACCTGGGTTTGATTCCCTCATTGGGCACTTTTTTCTGATTAAAATAAATGCTCCAATGACCTTTGATTCTTGAAAAGTCCAACCCCATCTGCAAGTGCAAGTAACCAAACGGGGCTCTGGCACATTTGTAAGTGCAAAGTCAAACTGCTTTTCACATGTGTAGACATGTGGTGCACTTACAGTAAAAGCAGTCACCTACTTCTACCCACCATGATTATCATGGCGTGTACCACGTGTACTAGGGATAAGAAAAAAATATATATTTGGATTAGGTCTTATTTTCTTGTATCTATAATCCAAATTGTGCTTTATCATAGTTCCAGAGATGTAGTTGGAAAATAGGGACCAAACCTTTTAACCCCCAACCACTAGATGCTAGTTCTTCTATCATGGAGATAGAAGAACTGGAGATGCTCTGAAGATAGGAGGTTCTCTCATCCAGCATCAGTCCCTTACAGATGCACTCTGTGATCCAGGCCTCAGTCACCAGGTGGAACTTGAGCTGCCGCTCTCTGTTGGCTGCTTGAATCCTCGGCATATCAGAGTCATCACTGCCAATCATCAAACACTATCTGGGTCATTTTGTCAAAATTGTGAGGTGAAATGTTTCTTGAAAGGTTTTTTTTTTTTAGCCGAGTTTTCTCGAGCATTTCTGTCCTTCTACAGGAGTATAAAAAGATAACGTATAAGAAAATAAATTGTTTTATATATAAAATCTGTAAAATAAATAATAGAAAAATAAAAGTCAGGTGTTAGTATATATATATACTGTTAAACCTGTCTATAGCGCCCCCTCTTGGGACTCACCAAAATAGGGTGTTATAGAGAGGGGGTGAAAAGCACAAATGTGAAAAGCAGTTCGACTTTGCACTTAGTGTTGGTATTAAAAACAAAAAGGCATATATATATGCAAAACTGTAATTATGATGTTTAATTCTTTATACAATCGAACCTAGTTAAAACAACATCATTTGGGACCAAGATTTTAAGTTGTCATAATTATGTTGTCAAAGCTAAAACAATTAGGGACTTAATATAATAACCAATATGCTGTTTTAATGACATTCTACAACTATATTTATAAGAAAGAAAGAAAAGTTGTAATTACCGTGGCATGAGGACATGGGTGATGGAGCGGTCCAAGATGTCCTCCGCAAGAGTGGCGCCGTACAGCCTAGCTCTCCACCCCAGCAAACTGGAGCCACTGTACAACCTGATCCACCCACACCATCTTCTTGGAGAACTAGGAAGGAGGGCATTCTTATACAGTATTATATAGAGCTCTTAAGAAGTGGTCTGGTAGATTAAACTGGAAAAACCTCTGGGAGTGTTCACCACTGATGAGCCAAGCCCTCCCAATATTTTTTATCGCAGTAAGGACAAAAGAAGTTTGATTTATTTGTGAAAAGAAACATTCGGGTCTTAATCCCTTCATTCATTATATATAGATGGCACATTATAGCTTGACAGGAGAGGCACCTTATGCTTTTATTTATGTGAAAAAAACAATAAAAAATAAAATCATAAAAAAGGTCAGGTGTTGGTATTAAAATCAAAGATCAGCCATGTAAATTTAAGTACAGTAGAACCTCCATGAGAGGACACTCGCACTAGAAAACACCTCTCTACAAAGGACAGTTTTCAGAGACAAAATTACCATTTTTAATTTATAGCAACTCTCCGGTAAGAGGACACCTCTCTCTAAAGTACACTTTGGCTCTGCAATTAGGTGTTGTTCTTTACAGGGAGGTTCTACTGTACTACAATTAGATTAGAGAGAGTACTTGAATACAGAACAACAGTCCATTGTGGGAATAATTTTGTTTATCTTAAACTACCCACATATCATCTTGGAGAACTAGGAAGGATGGCATTCTTATTCATAAAACATCAGCCATGTAAATTTAAGTACAGTAGAACCTCCCTGTAAAGGACACCTAATTGCAGAGCAAACTGTCCTTTAGGGAGAGGTGTCCTCTTACCAGAAAGTTACTAAATAGTAAAAATGGTAATTTTACAAATGAAAACTGTCCTTTATAGAGAGGTGTCCTCTTACCAGAGAGTTACTAAATAGTAAAAATGGTAATTTTACAAATGAAAACTGTCCTTTATAGAGAGGTGTCCTCTTACCAGAGAGTTACTAAATAGTAAAAATGGTAATTTTACAAATGAAAACTGTCCTTTATAGAGAGGTGTCCTCTTACGGAGAGTTAGTAAATAGTAAAAATGGTAATTTTGTAAATGAAAACTGTCCTTTATAGAGAGGTGTCCTCTTACGGAGAGTTACTAAATAGTAAAAATGGTAATTTTGTAAATGAAAACTGTCCTTTATAGAGAGGTGTCCGCTAAAGGAGGTTCTACTGTATTACAATTATAATAGAGAAAGTACTTGAATACAGAACAACAGTCCATTGTGGGAATAATTTTTCTTATCATCTCTCTAGTGCCTTTTTACTTTTCAAATAATTTTGTTGCTTAATTCCATTTCCTTACTGAGGCAGAGAACATGATCACTGGATAAGAAGAGACTGGCTTGTAAGGGAGAACATGGATTGGTTGGCGAAAGGAACATGATTCATACGCCTCTCATTTCTCAAGAAAAATCATTCTGCCTCCACTAAATATAAAATTAGGGTTGATGAAACAGCTGGTAGCAAAACACCAGAGGAACTATTTTAAAATATTTATGCATCAACTTCAGTAAAATGACTAGACTAGAAAAAAAAGGAGGACCAACATATTTTCTCTACATTTTATCTTGTATTGATCCAACACACATCTTGGAATACATTAAAAAATCTGAAAAAGGTTTTATGCAAATTAATTCGTCTTTTTTTTTTTCTTATTCCTAGTACATGTGACACAGGCCATGATAATCATGGTGGGTAGAAGTAGGCAACTGCTTTTACTGTAGGTGCACTACATGTTTACAGATGTGAAAAGCTGTTTCAAGCCCTTTGAAAATTGCATATGTGAAATTTCTATCAACTTGAGTAAGTACACAGAGAAATAATTAATGTTTCTTAAATAAATAAAAATATAGAGCTTAAAAATAGATCTCAGGGAATTAACAACAACAATATAAATAACTTTTAAAAACAACCTTATATAAGTAAGAATGGGAAGGGAAACATTTCTAATTCTGATGAGCAAATTCAATATTTGACAGGAACATTTGTTTTGTCTGCAAATGTTCAAATAGTTTTATTTATATATAGAAATAAGGATGAATGCAATGATGTTTGATTAAGGTCTTCTTTTTGGTTTATATAAATTCTACAAGGCTGCAGTCAGCGTTCGGAGGAGATTGATAGAATCGATGAATGTGGTGGTCCATTTGGATGAGGAAAGCGAAGACTAGAACATGGCTGATTCCACACTAGCCTGTTCAGTGATAACCTTAACGTATGCACGAAGTAACGTGTGGCCATTGGACATGCGTCGGACCTGGAGGCTTTTGTTGGGTGCTGCGCTGCCTGGAGTATAGGAGCTCCATCTATGCTTCCTTTCTTCCTGTGGTGAATTTATTTAAAACCAGTAGTCTTAATAAAAATTTGTGAGTGTGTATATATATAGAAATAACCTGCCTCTAAAGGACCCTAATTTCAGAGCCAAAGTGTTCTTTAAGAAGAAGTATTTGCTTATCAGTGATAAGCGTGGTAGCATGGTATTTTGGCAATGAAAAAGAAACATCGTTTTTAGATTAATGTCCTCTCATAGAAGCTCAACTGTACTGAGATTTGAATTTTTACTGATAAGTTTTTTTTTTGCTTATCCCTAGTACACGTGGTACAGGCCATGATAATCATGGTGGGTAGTTAGCGACTGCTTTTTACTGTAAGCGCACCACATGTCTACACATGTGAAAGCAGTTCGACTTTGCACTTACAAATGTGCCAGAGCCCCGTTTGGTTACTTGCACTCGCTGGTGGGGTTGGACTTTTGCAAGAATCGGGGGGCCATTGGAGCATTTTTTTTTAAACAGAAAAAAGTGTCCAATGCGGGGATCGAACCCGGGTCGTAGTGGTCGTAAACCAAACGGTTTAACCAGCCTTCCATAAGTAAAGAGATACAGTAGAATCTCCATGAGAGAACACTGGCGCTAGAGGACACCTCTCTGCAAATGACAATTTTCATTTTCAAAATTTCCCATTTTTACTATCTAGTAACTCTCTGGTAAAAGGACACCTCTCCCTAAAGGACACTTTGGCTCTGCAATTAGGTGTCCTTTACAAGGAGGTTCTACTGTATAAAAATAAAATTAGGATAATCCTGTACTTTTAAGAGAGACAAAGTTGTTTAATAAGTAGAAGATGACATAATTTCAGGATGGAACCAAAAAGATAAATACCTACCTCATATTACGGAAAATGCTGCCCTTGTGCTGAAGCTCATACTCCTGTTCCAGTTGCCAAATGTCTTCTGAAGAAAGATCCTTGGGCTGCACACAGACACATTTATATATTTTTAAATTAGAGAAATCCATAAATAGATCTTTAATTTTATTTCAACTTAGAGCGCTGTGTCTCTCTAGGGACACTTGCACTTTAAAGGTAAACTAAACATAGAAAGAAAAAAAAAAAGATATTTGAAATATGTACAAGAATTAGAACTCCGCCTTTGCCAGTCCCAAGCTCGGATAAAAAAGGAGGAGGAGGAGCAGTAACAAGCTCACTAAAATAACCTGGGCTCAGCTGGCCCGGCTGATAGTACCCTGTAAGGGCTCCTGATCTAGGGATACAGATTGAGCAATGTTTGTACTCCATTTTAGGAGCGGCTGCACATGGCGTTTGTTCCTCATGTCAGAGGCAGCCATTTCTTTTGGAGCTAAGTCGGCCTGCCACTGAGTTATGCTCCCAGTCTTAATGACAAAGGCAGACGCATTCTACTTCACCCAGTCATTATGGATGTCAAAGCTTGATACCCTAATGTGATTGAGTGGGGATAAGAAAGAAGAAAAAATCAACACAATTGAAATATGTACAAAGGGTTGGTATGCAAATTTAGTTAATTGAAATCAATTGTAAAGTTTTGTGTGTATTCGAGAAAAACAATTTACAGATTAAAGAAAGTTTTAAGGAATATTTAAATATGCAAGATCTTTAACTAAAAAGGCATATATTGGTAAAATAAATTATTTTTGATCAAATTGGCCAAATACCCATTCTTGATTAATAAACGAGAATAGTTGATATTAATTCCGATAGATGACGCAAGCCATCAGCAACTTTCAGTTGCACGATAAGGAGATGCCTTTTTCATAATTTATGCACCTTATACCAGTACAATATCACATTTGTACTATTTTTTCACAGTTATAAACATATTATACAATATAATAAATTAGGGAAAAAAAAGAGAAACAATAAGCTATATTAGTAACCTGATCCTTCCAGGTTAGAAAGATAATCATAAATATATTTACAAAAATGGTTAAATCTGTGACAATTATCTCTAGTGTTTACAAATTCACATAGATCTACAACATTATTTACTGTCTGTTGTCTAGCCTTATAAAAGAGTGGTCAATCCAGCAGTAGGTGTCTCGAGTCCTGGATTTCCTTGCCACAATGACAGCTCGAGTCTTCAACCGCTCAAATTGTTGATAAAAATCCCTTAAAATTTCCGTGTTCGTTGTGAACTGGATATTATAAAAGTTAGAATGGAAAAATGTTGGAATTTTAAATGGGAAAAAGCCTTGGAATGTTTGATTTATTTTTACAAATAATTCATCCATTTTTACACTTAAAAATTATCTAATTATACTTGGAGTATGTGGTCTAAATCCTCTATAGAAAGTTGAGCCAAATCATATTTAATTATTTTAGATTCAATATAATCTGTGAGAAGGGGGATGTTCGCCAAACTATGGACACAGTTGGAAGAAGTAGTTTTGTAGGGTCTAATCAAGCTTAAGAGGATGGCGGAGGAAGTATGGAGAGATCATGTGGCCCACCCTCAGTAGAGGAAAACATTTAAGGAAGGAAGGATATATAAGTATCTAAAACAATGGACTGGACGACACACCTATGAGGAGAGGATGGCGGAGGAAATATGGAGAGACCATATGGCTCACCCTCAGTAGAGGAAGACATTAAAGGAAGGAAGGATATATAAGTATCTAAAACAATGGACTGGACGACACACCTACAAGGAGAGGATGACGGAGGAAGTATGGAGAGACCATGTGGCCCACCCTCAGTAGAGGAAGACATTTAAGGAAGGAAGGATATATAAGTATCTAAAACAATGGACTGGACGACACACCTACGAGGAGAGGATGACGGAGGAAGTATGGAGAGACCATGTGGCCCACCCTCAGTAAAGGAAGACATTGAAGAAGGAGGAGGTACTGTATCAAATTTCAGACCTACCTCAATCTTCTCGAAGACCTTCTTGAGCTGTTGAATGGAGGTGTCTTCACTGTAGCTGTCCCCCCATTGGTCAAACCTCAGGTCCAGCTCTGACTTGGTGGCTGGGGTGGAATACCACAGGTCACTCAGGCTCCTACTCACAATTTGGATCAAATCAAGTACTGATATCACTTATGTTGAGGAGAAAATAATGCTGATATCAGTAATTTCAAGCTTTGATTATTGCAGAAAATATTATTTTTAATATCTTCAAGTCATATATCATTATGAAGCACATTTTTCTCACTGTCATCATATCTACTAATACAGTAGAACCTCCCTGTGAAGGACATCTAATTTCAGAGCCAATTTGTCCTTTAGGGAGAGGTATCCTCTTACCAGAGAGTTGCTAAATAGTAAAAATGGTAATTTTGCAAATGAAAACTGTCATTTGTAGAGAGGTGTCCTTTAGCGCAAGTGTCCTCTCATAGAGGTTCTACTGTATTTATATTTCTAATAAATATTTTGTGTGATTACAGATTGTGCTAAAAATCTTTTTAAAGTATAAAATCTGCATAAGTTTATTTCATGAGTTGGAACTCCGCCGCAGTGCTCAGAAACAACTCAAACTATCATCAGAACATGAGCAAAAGTGCCATTTTTTAATGTAATATGCACAGGTAGTGCATATTTTCAATTTCACAACGGTGATACCAGCCTTGGGGACGAAGAAGGCCATGGACATCCATCGGTGGTTGACGACGACCATTTAAAGTCAATAATCGAGGCGGACACAAACAAAACTACACGAGAAGTAGCTGAAGAGTCCAATTTTAATCCCATTCTACAGTTGTTCATCATTGCTTGACAAATGGGTAGCATACAAATTGAATGAAAATTCAGAAAAGTTGCCATTTTGAAGTGTCTTTGGCGTTACTTCTACGAAACAAGAATGTGCCTTTTCTCAACTGTATTGTCACCTGCAACAGAATTTTTTTTTTGCTTTTTCCTAGTGCACGTGGTACAGGCCATGATAATCATGGTGGGTAGAAGAAGGTGACTGCTTTTACTGTAAGTGCACGACATGTCTACACATGTAAAAAGCTGTTTGACTTTGCACTTACAAATGTGCCAGAGCCCCGTTTGGTTACTTGCACTCTCTGGTGGGGTTGGACTTTTGCAAGAATTGGGGGCCATTGGAGAATTTTTTTTAAATCAGAAAAAAGTGGACAATGCGGGAATCGAACCCGAGTGGTAGTGGTCCAAAACCAACAGTTTAGACCATCCTTACACCAACCCCTGCGACAAAAAAAAAATGAATCCTCTATGTTCCTTCTCCTAAGGCTTCAATGCACTGGTCATTAGCAAGTTTTGACTTTATTAGGTGGAATCTCTCTTCTTCTTCTTTCTTATCTCCACTCAACCATATCAGTGTATCAAACTTGTAGAGTTTGTTGATGGTGTCTGCTGGGGATGAGTAGAGCTCATCAATGGGTGAGTCAATACAGTCAAAGATGTGGTTTGGGGTTGTAGCTTGAGAATTGCACTTAGTACATAGTGGGAAAACCTTGCAACCATTTTGGAAAGCTCCACATGGCGTCTGTTCCTCATGTCAGAGATGGCCATTTCTTTTGGAGCTAAGTTGGCCTGCCACTGAGTTGTGCTCCCAGTCTGTTGTTGTTGTTGTTTCTTATCCCCTTGTGTAAAGATTACACAAATTCCATGAGTTCATGCTCCTCGAGCTGTTTTATGATGAGCAGCGGCCTCTCCCAAAGGTCCTGTCTAGTGCATCTATTGCAAGCCAAAATGTGTTCTGGAGCTGAAGGTGCCAAGCTACATTTTGGGCAAGTGGGGTAGATTTTGTTATTATTTTCTATCTTCAATGGCTTGAGATGGCCTGTTCTAAATCTTGTTAGTGTTGTTTGATGCTGTCTATTTCTGATGTTCAGAGCTCCTCCTGGGTTCACTCCACTGTACCAACTGTGCTTAGGTGGGATCCTCCAGTTCTTGTTTATTTTTGTTTTTTGGCTACTTATACGATGATAACAAGGCAAAGGAAGACGAGTATCTTTATTGGTGCATAAGAGCAAGCTTTCGGGCAAAAGCCCTTCGACTGGCAAGATATAACGACACTATGAGCGATATCGATGGCTGTAGTGAATATATACACATATTAATTTACATAAATATAGATAAAAGCATGCAAATGAACAATTAACTATTTGTAAAAAAGTGAGAAGTAAAAATAAAAATAAAAATGAAATTAAAATCCTATAGGGTAATAGAAGAGATGCCAAAGCATTAGCTGAAGGAAAGAAATATCAATGAGGCATAATAAATGGCTGCAATGGAATATCAAGTATATAAAAGAGAAATTTATACATAAAGGCCAGGAGAGCTCGATATGCATCAGGGATGTCAATTTTTTTACAGTTAAATACAAGGGGGAAGTTTAAATAAAAGACAGGAGAGGATGATAGGCTTCAGGAAGTTCTATTTTTCTATTGATGCTGTTTAGTTTGTGGGATACTATTGATTCTAAAATGAGTCTTTGGTGTAAGATATGTATGTGGCTGTAATGTATGGTGGGGTTGTTGATGTTGAAAGTGTGGCCAGTGGTCTGCATATGTTGATAAATGAGGGACTTGGTATCTTGACGGGAAATATTGCGGGAATGTTCAGTCATCCTGATGGATACAGATCTACCTGTCTCACCAACGTAAGTGGCAGGGCACTGTTCGCATGACACGGAGTAGACTGCACCCACAGAACGAAGGGGGGCAGGGGGAGCTGAGGACTTAGTATGAGGGTGACGGAGGGATGAAAGAAGGTTCGGGGAGTTTTTATATATGGTACGGATGCCATAGGATTTGAGTTTTCTGGCTATATCAACAGAGGAGGGGGAGTAAGGGAGAAAACACAATGATCTGTATGTCATGGAAGGATTGGAAGTTGCAGGTGTATAAGTATATTTGTTGATGAACCAGAGTGGAAAAGAAGCCGCAGAGAGCTGGGTTATAATGCGATTTCTTTCTATTATTTTAAAGATGTCTATGGAACAATGGGTGGATATTCTTTTTGTAAGAGTTCTAACAATTTTGATTTTATGGGAGGTGGGGCAGTGAGAATTGTAATGAGTGTAGCAGGGGGGGCATTGTTTTTTATGATAAACTGTAGTGTGAAATGAGGATGGGGTGCGAATAATTAAGATATCTAGGAATGGGAGAACATGGTTAGTTTCAGTTTCTAGAGTAAAGGAAATATCTTGGTTGTAATTATTAAGGGTTGATAGTATGAAGCTCTCCTGACCTTTTTTGCATATACAAAAGACATCATCAATGTATCTGCGCCAGAACTGGATATCTGTAGGGAGGGTATGGGTGATCCAATTATCTATTCTAGTCATGACTATTTCGGCAATAATGGTAGATAGAGGGCTGCCCATTGGGGAACCCCTGAACTGTCTGTAATGGTGCTGTAGGAATGTGAATGTGTTCATGCTTAAGCATGTTTTGGTAAGTTGGACTATGGTTGAAGAAGTGTGGGTATCGACATTTTGCGATTGAAGGAAATGAGTCAAGCCATCTGTGATGAGCTCATGAGGAAGACAGAGGTAGAGGGAGGTGACGTCGAAGGAGCACATAGTGTAGGCGGGGTCTGGTTTAAGAGCTGTTAATTCATTAATGAAGTGTGGGGTGCTGTTAATAGAAAGGGTATTATTGTAATTGGTTAATAAAGGGGAGAGGAAGCTGGAAAGATATTTAGCCAGAGGGTAAGCGGGCGATAAGTGATAGGCTATGATGGGGCGGAGGGGTACTTCAGGTTTAAGTATTTTGGGGAGGCCGTATATATAGGCTGAACTGTGGAGGTTTGAGGTAAACGAGGTGTATTCTTCAGGTGAGATGTTTTTAGATTTCTTGAGTCGGAGAAGTGAGGTTCTGAAATCTTTAACGACGGAGAGGCTGATTCGGTCTGTGATGGGTAAGAAAGTGGAGTCATCGCTAAGTAAATTGTGCATTTTTGAAACGTAACTATCCTGATTCAATATGACTGTGTTAGCACCTTTATCTGACCTAGTAATAACTATTGATTTACGAAGTTTGAGTTTTTTAAGTGTAATGATGTTTTCAAGATGGTTATGGGGAGGGAGAAAGGGCCTAGATAAATTTTTAGCTACCATGGATCTGATGGAAAACTTCTCTTGCAGATTGAAGGACTTGATGGATGATTCAATGGCGCTGATGATCACTGGTGGATTGGGATTGGAGGGGATGCGGTATTTCAGTCCCTTCTCAAGGAGCGAGGTCTCCGATGGCGACAGAGTGTGGTCCGATAGGTTAATGACTGTTGAAGATCTTGGGCGAAGGTCACTGGGGAAAAGAAATATGCTTTACGCTACACCTTCCCCAGTGACCTTCGCCCAAGATCTTCAACAGTCATTAACCTATCGGACCACACTCTGTCGCCATCGGAGACCTCGCTCCTTGAGAAGGGACTGAAATACCGCATCCCCTCCAATCCCAATCCACCAGTGATCATCAGCGCCATTGAATCATCCATCAAGTCCTTCAATCTGCAAGAGAAGTTTTCCATCAGATCCATGGTAGCTAAAAATTTATCTAGGCCCTTTCTCCCTCCCCCTAACCATCTTGAAAACATCATTACACTTAAAAAACTCAAACTTCGTAAATCAATAGTTATTACTAGGTCAGATAAAGGTGCTAACACAGTCATATTGAATCAGGATAGTTACGTTTCAAAAATGCACAATTTACTTAGCGATGACTCCACTTTCTTACCCATCACAGACCGAATCAGCCTCTCCGTCATTAAAGATTTCAGAACCTCACTTCTCCGACTCAAGAAATCTGAAAACATCTCACCTGAAGAATACACCTCGTTTACCTCAAACCTCCACAGTTCAGCCTATATATACGGCCTCCCCAAAATACATAAACCTGAAGTACCCCTCCGCCCCATCATAGCCTATCACTTATCGCCCGCTTACCCTCTGGCTAAATATCTTTCCAGCTTCCTCTCCCCTTTATTAACCAATTACAATAATACTCTTTCTATTAACAGCACCCCACACTTCATTAATGAATTAACAGCTCTTAAACCAGACCCCGCCTACACTATGTGCTCCTTCGACGTCACCTCCCTCTACCTCTGTCTTCCTCATGAGCTCATCACAGATGGCTTGACTCATTTCCTTCAATCGCAAAATGTCGATACCCACACTTCTTCAACCATAGTCCAACTTACCAAAACATGCTTAAGCATGAACACATTCACATTCCTACAGCACCATTACAGACAGTTCAGGGGTTCCCCAATGGGCAGCCCTCTATCTACCATTATTGCCGAAATAGTCATGACTAGAATAGATAATTGGATCACCCATACCCTCCCTACAGATATCCAGTTCTGGCGCAGATACATTGATGATATCTTTTGTATATGCAAAAAAGGTCAGGAGAGCTTCATACTATCAACCCTTAATAATTACAACCAAGATATTTCCTTTACTCTAGAAACTGAAACTAACCATGTTCTCCCATTCCTAGATATCTTAATTATTCGCACCCCATCCTCATTTCACACTACAGTTTATCATAAAAAACAATGCCCCCCCTGCTACACTCATTACAATTCTCACTGCCCCACCTCCCATAGAATCAAAATTGTTAGAACTCTTACAAAAAGAATATCCACCCATTGTTCCATAGACATCTTTAAAATAATAGAAAGAAATCGCATTATAACCCAGCTCTCCGCGGCTTCTTTTCCACTCTGGTTCATCAACAAATATACTTATACACCTGCAACTTCCAATCCTTCCATGACATACAGATCATTGTGTTTTCTCCCTTACTCCCCCTCCTCTGTTGATATAGCCAGAAAACTCAAATCCTATGGCATCCGTACCATATATAAAAACTCCCCGAACCTTCTTTCATCCCTCCGTCACCCTCATACTAAGTCCTCAGCTTCCCCTGCCCCCCTTCGTTCTGTGGGTGCAGTCTACTCCGTGTCATGCGAACAGTGCCCTGCCACTTACGTTGGTGAGACAGGTAGATCTGTATCCATCAGGATGACTGAAAATCCCCACAATATTTCCCGTCAAGATACCAAGTCCCTCATTTATCAACATATGCAGACCACTGGCCACACTTTCAACATCAACAACCCCACCATACATTACAGCCACATACATATCTTACACCAAAGACTCATTTTAGAATCAATAGTATCCCACAAACTAAACAGCATCAATAGAAAAATAGAACTTCCTGAAGCCTATCATCCTCTCCTGTCTTTTATTTAAACTTCCCCCTTGTATTTAACTGTAAAAAAATCGACCTCCCTGATGCATATCGAGCTCTCCTGGCCTTTATGTATAAATTTCTCTTTTATATACTTGATATTCCATTGCAGCCATTTATTATGCCTCATTGATATTTCTTTCCTTCAGCTAATGCTTTGGCATCTCTTCTATTACCCTATAGGATTTTAATTTCATTTTTATTTTTATTTTTACTTCTCACTTTTTTACAAATAGTTAATTGTTCATTTGCATGCTTTTATCTATATTTATGTAAATTAATATGTGTATATATTCACTACAGCCATCGATATCGCTCATAGTGTCGTTATATCTTGCCAGTCGAAGGGCTTTTGCCCGAAAGCTTGCTCTTATGCACCAATAAAGATACTCGTCTTCCTTTGCCTTGTTATTATCGTATAAGTTCACTCCAGGAAGAATTATTCTACTTTATTTCTAAATTCGTTTTGGCTACTGTTTCTATTTCTTTAAAAGTAAGTTTATTTTTCTGTGGCAAGGGTTCTTTTGTGCCTTTTTTCGCTAGCACATCAGCAGCTTCATTGCCTTCAATTCCAACATGTGAGGGTAACCATTGAAGGTGAATTTTTGAGGTTTTTGAGAGTTTTTGGAGATAGCCAATTATGTTCCTGCTTACTTTGTCTCTAAGTTCCCCGCTCCCAGTCTTAATGACAAAGGCAGACACATTCTACTTCACCCAGTCATGATGGTTGGAGATAAGAAAGAAGAAGAAAACAAAATTTATTTCCTATTCAGCTAATAAAAAAAAAGAGAAAATGCTTTAATGGCCCCCGATTCTTGCAAAAGTCCAACCCCACCAGCAAGTGCAAGTAACCAAACAGGGCTTTGGCACATTTGTAAGTGCAAAGTCGAACTGCTTTTCACATGTGTAGATATGTGGTGCACCATTATCATGGCCTGTACCACCTGTTGTTGTTGTTTCTTATCCCATTGTGTAAAGCTTACACAAATTAAATGAGTTCATGCTTTTTGAGCTGTTTTATGATAAGCAGCGGCCTCTCTTAAAGGTCCTGTTTAGTGCTTCTAATGTAATGTGTACTGGAGCTGCAGGTGCCAAGCTACATTTTAGGCAAGTTGGGTAGATTTTGTTGTTATTTTCTATCTTCAATGGTTTGAGATGGCCTGTTCTAAATCTTGTTAGTGTTGTTTGATGCTGTCTATTTCTGGGGTTCAGAGCTCTTCCTGGGACATCCTCCTGTACCACGTGTAACCAGCTTATGGCCCGAAAGGTCCGAGGGGCCATCTGCTTCTAGGGTGTACCACGTGTAATATGGATAAGCAAAAAAAGAGAGAGAGAGAGAGAGAGCCTACTAAGGCACTAAGGCTTATGAATGTCATCTAATGAACAAAATGTGTAATGGGTGTGGAGTAAAACATAACAAAAACTATATGTAGTACTACCAGGGTAAGATGACCCCCTGCTCCAGACAGCGCAGCAGCCATTCCACCCTGGCTACGTCGTAGTTCCCAGCTGAGATTATGTTCTTCACCTTCAAATTTATAGTGTCCGCTATCACACAGCAGCCAAGGTCGACTGAAACACATTGTCACTTTTACACACTAACTTTATAATCAAACAAATATAGTTAAACCTGTCTATAGCGCCCCCTCTTGGGACTCACCAAAATAGGGTGCTATAGAGAAGGGGTGCTATAGACAGGTCACTTTTAATGTAAATCGCATCGTACTATGTATTTAAAATCTGGTGCTATAGAGAGGAAGGTGCTATTTAGAGGGAGCGCAATAGACAGGTTTAACTGTATATTTCATCGCAGTAAGGACAGTAGAAGTTTGATTTATTTGTGAAAAGAAGCATTCGCGTCTTAATGTTTTCATTTGTTATATATATCTGAATATTGTTGTGTATCAACAAGAGAGAGAGTGTGGCCGACCAATGGTATATATATATATGAACTTATTTGATGGATCGCCTTTTGACTCAAACAATTTATAATCAACATTTCTGTATATTAATACAAAGCAATAATGCACTATCTATATAAAACAAATGAAAACATTAAGACGTGAATGTTTCTTTTTACAAATAAATTAAACTTCTACTGTGCTTACTGCTACTTCAGTGTCGCATATAAAAGCAGAATGATCCAATACAGTATTAGAGCTCTAAAGAAGCCGTTTAGTAAATTAAATTGGCGAACCTGCTGGAAGGATTCACCACTGAAGAGCCAAGTCCTCCCAATATTGTTTTCATCGCAGTAAGGACAGTAGAAGTTTGATTTATTTGTGAAAAGAAGCATTCGCGTCTTAATGTTTTCATTTGTTATATATATCTGAATATTGTTGTGTATCAACAAGAGAGAGAGTGTGGCCGACCAATGGTATATATGACTGTTAAAAATTATTTTAATTTTTGGTTTTTTATTTAATAATTTTAGGTTATCAGAGAGAGGGAGAGAGAGAGAGAAATGAAGGGTATAAATTTTATTTGACCATTGACCACTGTTTCGCAGCAATATTTTAAATACAACATGCCAGTAATCTTCGTCCTGTTTAGATCTTGACCTGGCGATTGAGAACTGTCCAGCTACAGACCCTCCTACAACCGGCCCATTGAGACCCAGAATGTAATGACCTTCCTGGACCAAACCACGAGCCCAGTACAGCCCCAAATAAACCAACTGAGCATTACATCCCCGCCTTTGTCTCATCAATATATTCCAAAGATTATCAGATCTCTGTGTGAAAGAGAAATGACTGGATAGCACAGGTTTCCACTTAAGTGAGTATTGACTCTCTATAAGAGAGGCAACAATTAAGATGAAAATTACTTTTTAGAGAATAAAATTTTAAACAAATATAGTGGGCCATCACATATTTGTGTGAATTATAGAAGTATTCTAGTTAATGAATAAGACAATGCATAAAAATCAACACTAGATGGTCAAGTTACTCTGCACTTCACAGAAATTCAACAAAGTCACATGATACACAATGAAAGGTTTCTACTAATACAAAGTGCACTGAAAGATTAAATATTTTAAGATTTATAAATTCAATTGCCATCTATCGATAAAATTTATTTGTTAAAAATTTTATCGATAGATGGGAATTGAATTCATAAATTTAATTGACTAATATATTTTTATTATAAAGGCATCTCCTTATCGTGCAACTGAAAGTTACTGATGGCTTGCGCCATCTATCGGAATAAATATCAACTATTCTCGTTGATTTTGAATTATTCCAAAATTGGCTAAATACCCATTCTTGATAATCAAGAAAAGCTAACCGCGTATGCGTTTCGGGCTGTTGGCCCTCATCAGCGTGGTGCAAGCTGTACCTCAACAACCAAAAAACTGGTCATTCAGGCATCCTAAAAAATCATAAAACGGGTAGTTAAGGCCAGAATTGCGTGAGACTGCATATATATATTTGTTATGAAACCATATTTGTGGAAGAGCTTTGCTCGATACAATACCTTGATATAATATGTATGTACCTTTACAGACCTATAAGCTTATGTTAATAGGTTCACTATAAACACCCTTAAGCTGCCTTCCATAGAAAATGCAGGATATATCTCAAACCAATCCAATACAATAGTAGAACGGGCTGGAGATTAATTCTGTAGAGATAATGTTTGATGATATATTTGAAAAGAAACACATTCATTGCCAGTAAATTTATTTGTTACAAATTTTATATTTTTAAATGTTGATAACTATCTTATGATAAACATTTAAAAATTGTTTGTTCGAAAAAGTTGTTTTGAGAGTTTCAAGATGGCAAGAAGATAAGAATCATAGAATTTAGTAGCAATAGTGCAAATCTGAAATCACCCTTTCTACTGGACCCCAAATATATATATTTTTTTTAACTCAATAAACACCTACAGTAGTCTCCCATAAAAGACCGCCCAAAAAACACGGCAACCCAGGTCTCTATAGTAGCCGATCTCTCAATGGAAACACAGTCATGATAAGTCAGTGATGATATTTCAAAGTTTCATTAACGATACGCTGCATGCTCTACATGTTTCAAATATCACCCCATTCGAAACTTGGCATCAAAAATAAGTCTTATCATAATAAAATTTCTTAAATATGAATGGCAGCGGGTTGCTGGAAGGTTGGAATAAAGTACTTGAAAAAGGGTTAAAATGAATCATTTTTATAACTTGAAGCATTTCTGATAAGGCACAATTCAGTACTTTTGTCTGAAGATGGTAACAACACTGTTACCGAAACGTCACACACTATTTATTTATTTGGATTTGGTTTTATTACCTTGTTTTGAAGCATTTCTATAATCCTTACAGGAATGGATTTTTCTGAGTAGATACTGGAAGAGTATCAAAGGACAATCCCACTTGTCCACATAGCTGCCTGGAAGACCAAACTGTTGGTCACCTTCTATTTACCTACAGCTCTATGAGGGTTTCAAAAGCCAGCTTACTCCGAATCAATACAATCACTGCTGAAGGAACATAAACAAGTTCAAAGCGGTCTGGAGACACCTCGTTAACTTGATTTTTACCATTGAGTCAGAAATCCATGCCGCAACTATTTTCATACTCTCCAAAAGTCCAGGTCAACTACAACAATTTGTTAGAAGTATTTTTGTAGATTCGATCACATATGTTAACACATAGAAGATTGGGAATGTCTGGTGACCTTTGAAAAAGTTCCATCAATGTTGCTACAACCTGACAGAGGAGAACAGTAGAGCCCATTACCTGATGGAGCACATCTGACAATGAGATATCAAGCAAAATGGATTTGAATTTGACAGATTTTATAAAATTCAAAACATAATGTATGGAACCTTGCATTATTAGATGAAACATTTTTCCTTTATAGGAAAACAAAGGAAAAAATAAACACCAATAAAAAGACAGAGATATTGAAAAAAACAAAAAAAAAAACAACCATAATGATAAGGCCCAATTTGGATTATAGATTATAAACACAAAGTATTAAGACCAAATCCATATAATTCAGCAATTTTGTCTAAAGATGATAACAACGCTATTACCGAAACGTCAAACATTATTTATTTGGTCTTATTACCTTGTATTTACCAAACAAACCATAATGATATGGTACAATTTGAATACAAAAAGTATTAAGACCAAATCCGAATAATTCAGCAATTTTGACTGAAGATGGTAACAATGCTATTACCGAAACGTCAAGCATTATTTATTTAGTCTTATTACCTTGTGTTTACAAATCCGCCTTTGCCGGCCCCAAGCCCAGATGAAAAAGGAGGGGGGGGGAGCAGTAACAAGCTCACTAAAAAACCTGGGTTCAGCTGGCCTGGCTGATAGTACCCTGTAAGGGCTCCTAATCCAGGGATACAGGATAAGCAGCATTTGTACTCCAGGTTAGGAGCGACTGCACATGGCGTCTGTTCCTCATGTCAGAAGTGGCCATTTCTTTTGGAGCTAAGTCGGCCTGCTACTGAGTAGTGATCCCAGTCTTAATTGTAAAGGCAAACGCATTCTACTTCACCCAGCCAAGTCTCAAGCTTTACAAGCTTGATATTCATTTATTGATTGAGTGGAGATAAGAAAGAAGAAGAAAAACTTGGGTTTACCAAACAAACCAATGGTGGTTCTATTACCTGGATTCTGTACAACAGAACCTCCATGTTCTACCACTTTTTTCTCCAGCTCATGTTTGGAAGGAGAGAACTTGGGAGAGGCAATGAAGATACAGAATTGACGACCGTTGAAGAGTGAGGAGACCTGAACAAGTGGTGAGTGGGAGGAAGTTAGGTAACAAACCATCCACGTACCGCTTGGACAGAAGAGATGTCTGCGGCAGTGAAGAAAGAAGAGACTGACACTTCCTGCTTGGTAACCTTTCTCTTCTTGGGGGAGGATTCCTCAAGACTGGAGACATAGAGCCTGTTGGCCAGTTTGCCTGATGACATCTGCATCATCCAATCAGCTCTCATAACACTTAATTTATTTATTTTCTATTAACACAAGGTGTGTGTGTGTAATAAAACTCTGCCTTTGTCGGTCCCAAACCCAGATGAAAAAAAAGGAGGGGGAGCAGTAACAAACTCACTAAAAACCTGGGCTCAGCTAGCCAGGCTGATAGTACCCTGTGATGGCTCCTAATCCAGGGATACAGGATGAGCAGCGTTTGTACTCCATGTTAGGAGCTGCTGCACATGGCGTCTGTTCCTCATGAAAGAGACGGCCATTTCTTTTGGAGCTAAGTTGGCCTGCCACTGAGTAGTGCTCCCAGTCTTAATGACAAAGGCAGACATATTCTACTTCACCCAGTCATAATTATACCCTAATATGATTGAGTGGAGATAATGAAGAAGAAGAAGACAAGGTAATAAGACCAAACCCAAATAAATAATTAGTGTTTGATGGTAACAATGCTGTTACCAAAAGGTCAAACACTATTTATTTATTTGTATTTGGTCTTATCATCTATATTACAAATTGTGCCATATTATTTTTATTTATTAATCAACCAGGCGCGATATTTAAATATTTGCACATATTACAGAGAAAACAAACCATTTCAAGCCATTGAAGATAGAAAATAACAACAAAATCTACCCCACTTGCCCAAAATGTAGCTTGGCACCTGCAGCACCAGAACACATATATATTATCCTCTAGTTTCTTGGATAGTTGCCTGTTGAAGGACGCCATAGAAAGATTGCCGATTATACAACACAAATAAAAGAAACTTGTCGCTGTATACTTTGATTCCTTCTCTTGACATTTTGGCTTGCATTAGATGCACTAAACAGGACCTTTGGAAGAGGCCGCTGCTTATCATAAAACAGCTCGAGGAGCAAGAACTCATGGAATTTGTGTATTCTTTGCACAAGGGGATAAGAAACAACAAACAAATTAAAACTTAGAATTAAATATTTACAAATTTACATGTATATTTATCGACAGAGTCCATAATATTTATATAGACAAAGTGGCTGATGTAAGAGAGTTAAATAATTTAGATCAGGGAACAATCGATGTCTCACTTCTGTAAAGTTCGAACAGTTAGCATAAAGAATTCTTTTGAAATTTCTTCTATCTCTAATAGAAAGCTCCAATGCAGTTGTATATTGACAATTTGAAGTTGGCACAGCTGAAATTTTTTATCATAGATAATCTTGCCATTATTTATTCTTTTTACAAATAAAATAATTTTCTACTACCTTAATGTAATGGTAGAATAATGGAAGGGCCTGGCTCATCAGTGGTGACCCTTTCAGCGTTTTCACCAGTTTAATTTCATGCATGATGCTTTGGTAATGCACAGTTGTTAATGAAGTGAATTCATTAAGATTATTTGAGCAATTTCCATAAGTCTAGGCTAGCGAAGAATTTTTTTGGAAAAGAGAGAGTAACCTTGTACATACAATGGGTATAAAAAATATCAATGTCAAAAAATAATGCAAATATTATCATTTTGTATATTATTTATTATAGCCCTGGAGGGAGGGGTGGTCTAAACCGTTGGTTTTCGACTGCTACGACTCAGTTTCGAATCCCCCATTGGACACTTTTCTAATAAAAAAAAAATGCTCCAATGGCCCCTGATTCTTGCAAAGTCCAACCCCACCAGCGAGTGCAAGTAACCAAACGGAGCTCTGACACATTTATAAGTGCAAAAGTCTAACTGCTTATTACATGTGTAAACATGTGGTGCACTTACAGTAAAAGCAGTCGCTAACTACCCACCATGATTATTATGGCCAGTACCACGTGTACTAGGGATAATTAAAATATATATATATTAGAGCTTTCCCTAAGATACCACAAAACTCTGTCTCTCCTGGAAGTGGCTTGTCATCAGAAACTGTTTTGATTGAAAGACTTCATGGTTTGACCTAACACTCTCTGATAAAAAACTACCTCCAGGAGAGACCAGCTTTAACTATATTTGTTAGTGTTTTCCCTTGAAAAGACTCTACTGTACAACACAGAATATCCTATCACTGAAAAAATGTCCATAAATTAAAAATACATTCAAGATTATAGACACAAGAAAATAAAACCTAATCCAAATAATTTAATAGTGCATCACATATCAGTTACAGCATTGTTACCATCATTAGACAAAAGAATAAATCTATTCATACATTTATTCTTTTGTCTGATGATGTTACCATTAACAGCGGTAGCACTGTTAACGAAATGTTATACACTATTAATTTATTTGGATTAGGTTTTATTTTCTAGTAGTTATAATCTATAATCCAAATTGTGCTTCATCAGTATTCAAGATTAGAAATGTGAGTTGCTTTTTTTAAAATATAAAATGTGTCCTTGCATATGATTATCACCTTTTTAAAATGTTTTTCCAAGAGTTTTCATAAATGTAGTTCTGTAGCCAATTTAGTAATCTGATTCTGCAAAAAGAGAAAAAAATGATTTAGATTATTTCGATGTGAGTAATTTTTCCCACACAACATCACTGTATATATATATTTATTATCCCTAGTACACATGGTACAGGACATGATAATCATGGTGGGTAGAAGTTGGTGACTGCTTTTACTCTAAGTGCAACACATTACTACACATAGGAAAAGCAGTTTGACTTTTGCACTTACAAATATGCCAGAGCCCAGTTTAGTTACTTGTACCCGCTGGTAGGGTTGGACTTTTACAAGAATCAGGGGCCATTGGAGCTTTTTTATCAGAAAAAAAAGTGCCTAATGAGGTCTTAGTGGTCAAAAACCAACGGTTTAGACCATCCTTCCACTGACCCCCCCAACATCACAGTTTTAGTGTGGTGTGTTGTTGTTGTTTCTTATCCCCTTGTGTAAGGATTACACAAATTCCATGAGTTCATGCTCCTTGAGCTGTTTGTGTTGTAGTGTGGTGTGACTCTTCAAGGTAGTTTTGTAGCCAATTTAGTAATTGAATTCTTCACAAAGAAAAAAAAAAAGATTTTGGTTATTTGAATGAGTAATTTTCCCCACAACATCACTGTTCTAGTGACTTACCTGCTGCATCTGGAGAAGCTGCTCCAAGGTCATCACATCTTTCCAACTCTTGTCAGTTCGAACTTTCTCCACTCGGGGAAACCTCAAGGTCACCTTGGCCCCAAACTTCTCGCTAGCTACAATCTCTGATGCCTTGATCTGACAAACACAAAGAAGTCTTAATTTTTAAATTTAATAAATAAGATACAGTAGAACTTCCATTAGAGGACACTCATGCTAGAGGACACCTCTCTACAAAGGACAGTTTTCATTTGCAAAATTCTCATTTTTACTATTTAGTAGCTCTCCAGAAAGAGGACACCTCTCCCTAAAGGACACTTTGGCTCTACAATTAGGGGTTCTTTACAAGGAGGTTCTACTGTATATGAGAAGTGTACATTCAAAAATGTATTATTCTATTTAAAATATTGAAATCTATATATTAACCCTGAGAAGTTGTGCAGGCGCACACACACATACACACAAAGAGGCATTAAGATCAAATCTGAACTTTTGAAATGTTTGTGACATTTCAGTAACAGCATTGTTACCATCATCAGACAAAGTACTAAATGAGAAAAAATATCAGACAGGTTACACTTACATTGCCCTCTCAAGTCCATCTGCGGACTTTTCCGGACTTATCTGAAGAAGGTTCAGTAAAAAATGGTGGATCTGGTAAGGAGAGCAAGTGAAGAGGTAAGTCATTTACCCCGGATATATGTACAGGTTATTATTTTTTTTTTCTTATCACAAATACACATGGTATAGGCCATGATAATCATGGTGGGTAGAAGTTGGCGACTGCTTTTTTAGTAAGTGCACCACATGTCTACACATGTGAAAAGCAGTTCAACTTTGCACTTAAAAATATGTCAGAGTCCCGTTTGGTTACTTGCACTTGCTGGTGGGGTTGGAGTTTTGAAAGAATTGGGGGCCATTGGAGCATTTTTTTTTCTTAAATCATAAAAAAGTGCCCAATGAGGGATTCGATCCCGGGTCGTAGCAGTTGAAAACCAACGGTTTAGACCATCCGCCCATCGAACCCCTGACACAATGTGCCTTGCAAATGTTAATTTTCCTCCAAGGAACAGCGAAGAATTATTCCAACGAACTACCACTGTCATGTTTTCATAGTAACTTTTAATCAGGTTGACAAAATTGTAATTCTATCCTAAATTATTTAGTTTCGTCCATAGTAGTGAGTGAGGAACTGTATCAAAAGCTTTTCTTATATCTACAAAGAAGGAATAAAGTTTTCCTCTTCTATAGAGAAAGTTGAATCAGAGATATCAGGGTAAAAATATGATATTAACAGGAGTGGGAAGACCTGCTTGATTCTC